>CM024764.1:98359776-98997172 GCA_014218235.1 Colocasia esculenta | reverse complement strand
TGTTTATACATTAATTGTTAATATCTATATATTTATATATTAACGACTCAAGGAGATATACGAAAGAAACATGTTATTAGCCTATGGAATGTACCTGAACTGTTCAGAACAAAAGAATTTACTTTTAGCAAATCTGAAACCTTACCGCTCGCTTGCAGAATCTGATTAGCAAATGTGATTACTCACAATGGGCATAACACGTTGCAAGTTTGACTTTGTTTTAATATGTTCTATGAAATTTAATTAGATAATTTATATTTTATTTTGTTTGAAAATAATTTCAAACTCACATATTAAAGTGTGTTTTTTTATTTCAATACTCTTCTATTATTATCAATAACAATGGTATCAAAATTAATTTTATAATTTATAAATTTATTATAATTAATACATATTTGAGGAGAAAAAAAACTGTGCATCGTACGAATAAATATCTAGTTATATATAAAATTCAGATGAGAAATGCTATGCTCCCGGCACTGCCGGGAGCATAGTTGCGCTAGAAGGGCCGCGCCCCTCCGCGCGCGCGCCGCATGGAGGGGGCGGACCCCTCCAGCATTAAATATATTTTTTATATAATTTGTGCACACAAATGATGTATTTGTGTACACAAATACATCATTTGTGCACACAAATAGTGCACAAAAATAAAAATAAAAATAAAACATTAAATGCTGGGGACCCGCCCCTCCACGTGGCACGCGCGCGGAGGGGCGCGGCCCTTCCAGCGCAGGTATGCTCCCAGCAGTGCCGGGAGCATGGCATTTCTCAATTCAGATTGGCAAACAGCAACGACCACACCATTTAGGGTCGTTTATTAGTCAGGGCTTGTTCACAGAAGACATAATTTTTCTTCATGTGACAGGGCACGTTTTTCTTTTGAAAGTGATTGCACGAGAAGGAAATGAGAAAAGGAATGAGACGTGAAAAACCGGCTTTGTGAGACTTCAAATTTAGGCGTTTGAGAACCTTTGGTCATGGCTTATATATATATATATATATATATATATATATATATATATATATAATTATATATATATTTAACACATTTACGTGGTCTGTCTTGGCCGAGGTAGAATATTTGTTTATTTATTAGCTTCTTGTGCAGAAAATTTATCCGAATAATTTTAACTTAAGAGTATTGAGTATATACAAATAAGGAGGTTATTTACTTGAATGTTAGGGAACCGTAAACTCCGGTACCTTATTCTTTTATACAAACACCTGTTTTAAGCTCCAAAGATTTCTTTTCTTCATCATATATAATGGAACTATAAATAAATTATTAAATAATTGTCATTAGAGATAAATGAATATAATGGAGTCTTTTATTGGAAGTTCTTCACGAGCATAAATGAGCCAAGGACTGCTAAGCTCAAGCTTAACTTATTTATTAATCAAGTATAAAATTTTGTGCATATATATTTAACTAGCTAAGTACTTATAACCGAATGAATTGAACTGATCAACTCTTATGGGGGCAGTCTGGTAGGAAAAACCAAGATGTTTGTGTTTCCTCTTTGGTGCAAACTTTTTCATACTAGTGGGATCGTTAAAGCCACAAGGGAAGAGTTTATTTGATGTTTCTTTCTAATAAAGAAGGATTAATTTGTCAAGGTCGTATATATATCCGACTTATTAGATATAAGGTCCGGATAAACACATATGCCTATCGATCCCCTCCTAGTTTCTGTCCACTATAACAAAACCGCATCTCTAAGCTCACACCAAATTAATTATCATGTTGTTGAAAAGTTGCAAACCCAAGTATATATACATCTAATAATATATACTTCAAATCAAATGAATCCTAATCGATATATGAACTGCGATTGGAGTTCATATCATTCATTGGAGAACATAAATATGTATAATTTGACATTAACCTGCACATTTCAGTCACCTAAAGTGCTCTCGTAAAGAGAGTGCATAGATCACAGAATTAAAGACACCGTTATTCATAATCCCATGACGAGGGGATACAAGAGATCCTCCAATATATGAGAATTATATATTGGTAATAGGATCATGATGGAGGTGTCGGCCTCCTTCTTTCTTCCTCTTATTATTTAAAGTACGTAATAGGGGTGACTACTGGTATGTTGATGGAGGAGGTGGTTCATGGGCAGAAGACGACCCTGTAGTTGGTGCCGCCGGGGCAGGTGAAGGTGCTGGTGGCGTCGTCCTTGGGGTAGCTGTAGGCGTCCGGGCACCTGTCCTTGAAGAACCTCGACCAGTCGGTCGGCAAGCAGACCTGGGCGGGGTTAGTGCAGCAGTACTGGTTAGTCCCGAACACGGTGCAGGGATTGTTGCACCCGCCGGGGGCCCGAAGCACCGCGGGGCACTGCCCGTTGATATCGGCGGAACAGCGGATGCCGCGGCAGCCGCCGGAGGTGGGGCTGAAGTCCATGGGCACGTTGAAGCCGTCCACCAGGGAGATGTCGAAGAAGTCGAGGTTGTTGAACTGGTTGAGCGCGTACTCCGCCAGCGTGTTGGGGGGCCGCCCGTACGCCGTGCACTGGAGCACGCCGCCGCAGTCGCCAGTCTGGCAGCTCCCTCGGCCGCTGCCGTCGAAGGAGCAGCCGGTGCGGGCCCAGACGCGGCCGCCGGTGGTGCCGGCGTTCACGTTGATGGTCCACGTCTGGCCCGGGTCGAGCCGGCGGCCCCCGCCTGGGGTGGCGGCGGCCCAGACGGTGTAGGGGCAGCGGTTGACGATGTCGAACGTGGCTGCCCGGGTCACGGAGAAGAGCAGGGGGAGGAGGACGACGAGGAGGGAGGGCTTGCAAGAGGATGCCATGGCGGGTAACGGGGATAACTCGGTGTGGCAACCAGTTACATCCTAGGTTATGCAGGCAAAGGGTGGAGATGATGCGGTACTTATAGGGAACCCTCCATGGAAAAGTTTTCTGGGGAAGGTGTGCGAGGTAGCAGATGGATTATAGCATGTGACTTGTCGATTCCCCTGTGAGCTAGATTGGCTTGGTATTTAAGTGGACATGGAAATCGAAGAAACGTGTGGGATACTGCGGAAGAGATAAACTAAGGGACGTCCTTTGGTCGCCGGCTTTGTTGAAACAAAACATATCAGCTTAACCAGGGAAGAAGGGACGATCAGCTAGCCAGACTTTGGAGATGACGAAAAGCTAGAGACCATTTCCATGACTTAAGCAGCGAGCACCCATTCTAAGTCGAAGGGAATCTTAACGTCAATTTGGCTTGTTCCTTTCCAGAAGTTGTCTGGGGTATTCTAAGCAAAGTTATACATGTGCTCAGAAACTTGATGTAATTTGGCGAAGGGTGGACGCCGTCTAGGCACATCCACTCAAACGGCATTAATTAGTTTTGCGGCAGATTTAGAAGGAAGCATGCAGCGGGGAAGACCCGATCGCATGTTTGGCGTCCACAAAAAGCCAACAAGCAACATTTTCTAAACGCTATATAGTTTCTGGACTCGGTTGTGAATCTTTGGAAGTGGTTGTATTCATATTGCGTATCGAGTATTCCAACAAAAAGTAATTATCTACATACTAAATCATGTAGCAAACACGTGGATAATAAATATATTTCGTATATTAAATTTATGTGAGGATGACGAGATGGGGGATATTACGAAAGCACTTGTCAAATATGAGTCCTATATTTATCTTTATTGTTGGAAATTGATATGGTCAATTCCAACCCAGTTTACATGCCTAATGAAATGTGGGTTTTCGCACCCAATTAATTTTGACCCCATGATTGGTTTTGGGATCGAGAAGAACTGAGCAATTACGTTGTGAATGTGACGAGATTGTGTCGTCTTCTAGTTGAAAATGCGACAGTTTCTGTGATGCGTTTTGTTTTGTATGTGGTTTGTGTGCCACATGTGACACGTCAGATGTCGCGTTCTCTTAGGACTGCAGCAGAAGTGACACGTGTCCTAATGGCTAACGGCATGTGGAAAGATCTTATAGACTTTGAGAAAGCGACGATGTGGTTATCGCATTCTGTTAAGAATGAGACCCCATGCACATCGCGTTCTCAGATCCGAGGGATTAAAGCATGGCTGATGCCTCTTTTTCCCTTAGCTTCCCTCTTTCTTCCCATTCTGCAGTTGGAGAGCTCCCTCTCCTCTCCTCCAATCCGTTTGGGTGTTCTTGTGGATGATCTGGGTGCCATGGTGGTTAGAGAGCATGTGTGGAGAGGGGGAGGCGGTCGTGCTGACATAAAGACCCCAATAGATTGTCTCTTCATTTGGAGGTAGGAATCATCATATTCTCTTTTTTTTTTTCGTGTGGAAGAAGCTCACTTGTGCTTGTTCCCCTCGTGCCTGAGTTTCTTGCTTGTTTGGGAGGCTTAGTGCATGGTTGCCACCGTCCTTGGCCTGTCCTCCATCACCTATATGGTTGGCGAGCAAGGAGGGGTCATGCATGCATTGTGTGGAGTCCTATTGGTGTGGTTTAGTGTGTGGGTATCTTCCTCTCCATTGTAGACTCAATTCTATAGCTTAGAGAACCCTTGGAATGACTCTATCCCGAGTTTGGTCTTCAATCTGATATCGCGACAAGTTGGACGTCGTGATATCAGCTAAAGTCGACGAGCAGTTGGTCACGTTCTGGTCGCGACGAGGTTGGCCATCGTGTTCTCCTTGCCCTCACTATTTCCTTGATTTCTAAGTTGGGGTAAGGGTGGTCTATGCTTAAGTGGCTGGTCAAGGTGTGCTTCCCCACTCGGTCGTGGCTAGTGTTCCCAATGGTTGCCTTGGTTTGTGTGGATCTTTGGGTGCGAACCTTGGGGCAAAGTCTACCTAGGGTTCGGCCTTCAGATGACAGACTACTAGTCGATACATTACGTTCATCATTTGAAGGCCACGCCTTGGTGGTTGCATTCATGTCGCAACGGGTCATTCATCGCTTCTTCCTATGGATGTGACACACTTGGGCCACAACTTAGTAGTGATAGGTCAGATGCATCGTGTTTTGTATGCTTGTATAGTAGATCCTTTCTTCTGACCTACCGAGTTTCTGACTATGGTGCACGTGCTTATGTTGGTCGATAGCCCTTTCGAGAGTTTCGGAAGGTGTGCCTATTTGTGCCCCATGCCTGTGGACTTGTGGGTTATAAGCCAACTGTACAGTGTGTTTGTTAGTGTTTGTCCCGCTTGTTCTGTGTTCGTATGGTGCTTGGCACTTGAGGGCTTGTTCTGTTGTGTAGATTGTTACCGTTCCCCCAGACCCCCATCCTCGTGAGTCTGTGGAGGAGTGCTAGTTCCAGGCTACGAGCATGCTAGATATAGTGTCTCTGAGCTGAGGAGAAAATGGTGTTTGGGCAGCAACATTGAGTTGTTTTTAGAGCTCTCTTGATAGGGGTCGGACATCGAAGTGGTTTTGAGTTGTTCTTCTCAGCGTGGCCCAGTTTGTCTGATTTCTCACTGTCTCTTCCTATGTAGTTCTAGAGCCGCATAGTGGTTGCTAGGATTGGGGCCGCAACTTGGCCACACTATAGTGGTGGTTGTTTTGGGGTCTTCTTATAATGGCTTACTGGCCTCACTCTTCCAGGGAAGTTGTAGGAAGGAGTCGGTGATTGTGTGGTGAGTGGCCTGTCGGTTCTCCGGATTGCCTGTGGCAGTGGCGTGGCTGCTATTATTGTGGAGGTGTTTTCCTTATGTGTTCTCCATGCATTGGTCCATTGCCCTGGTATGCACGACAATCGTGGTCGAGCCAGCCTTATATGTTCATGAGGGTGTCGTTGTGGGTAGTTGGTCATGGTGCCTCATTCTTTCCGTTAATTGGTCATGGTGTGTGAGGATTGGGAGGGGAGGGGAGTGGTCCCCCCTTTCCCCATGCACGATGGGTGCAGGGAAACCCAGAAATGGTCGGCTGGCCATTTTCGGGAAGGGGTCAGACCCCCCCCACCTTGCCTCCTCCGTCCCCGACCCTCTTCTTCTTCCTCCCTCCCTCGCCGCTCCCTCTGTCTTTCCCTCCTCCCTCTCTCAGGCGATTCTCTCTCTCTCTCTTCGCTCTCTGCTGCGACTGCTTTCGCCGGAGGAGGAGGCCGCCGTTGCCTCGCCGCGCCGCCGCCGCCGCTCGGAGCCCGCGCACGGAGGACGCCGTGCGCGGAGATGCTATCGCCGCCGCCTGAGGAGAAGCGCCGCCGTCGACGTGCGTGGCGCCGGCGGGTTCTACCGCCGAGGTAGGGGTCCTCCTCCCTCTCCGCGTCGGCCGGATCTCCCCTCCCCCTGTGCGCCGCCGTAGCCCCCCCCCCCCCCCCCGCCTCTCTCTCTTCTCTCCTGCTCCCGTTTTCTCTCTCTCTCCCTTTCTCTCTCTTCTGTGCGAGGCCTCCGGACCGGAGGTGTTTCCGGCGAGGGGAGCGCCGGCGCCGGCGCCGCGCCGTCCGGCGACCACCCCCCCCCCCCCCCCCTTGCCGGCGGTGCCGGTGCCGGCGACCGGCCGGCCGGCCGCCGCCCCCCCCCCCCCCCCCCCCCCCCCTCCCCCCTTCTCCTTCTCCCCCTCGCAGGAGAGATCGGGAGGAGGGAGGTGGGCGCAACGCGCCCAGATCCGCCTGGGATCTGGGCGGCGCGTTGCGCCCAGCGTCCAGCCACCCCGGCGCAGTGCGCCGGGGCGCTGGCTTGCAGCCCCTGCGGCACATTGTGCCGGCAGCCCCTTTGTAGGCGTTTGAGCTCCGTTTCGCGTCATTTTCGTGCCGTTTTCCGAGCCGTTTTCGGCGTTGGGGTCGTCCCGACTGCGCCAATGGGCCAGTCCGGTTGATGACCGTCGTACCAGGTTCCTCGTTTTCCGAGCCCGCCTGGGTCGGCTCCGATCGGGTCGATCGGCCGTTTGACTGTTTGAATTGACCCGAACAGTCGTGCTAGGGTTTCCGGCACCCACTAGGTGGTTCCGAGGGCCGCAGGCTGTCCGGGGCGGTAATATATGTCCTTCGAGTCGTTGTGCCGGTTCCTCGTTTCTGGGCCTGCCTGGGTCGGCTTCGACCGGGCCGTTGAGGGCCGTTTGACTGTTTGACCCGAACAGTCGTGTTGGGGTTTCCGGCACCCGTGGGGTGAGTTCCGAGGGCCGACCGACTGTCCGGGTGGTAATGTTAGCTTTCCGTGGTTGACTGTCAATCAGGTACTTTAGCGGATCCGTTGCCGCATCGAGTTTCTATTCTGTACTCGTGACGCTTGTGCTGACTCCCTAGCACTGCGCCTTACTAGTCTTCGCCCGGTGCTGTGGCACTTGAGGGCTTGTCCCAGTGCACGGTGCACGTTTGGGTTGTTACCGTTTCCCGGGACCCCCGTCCTCGTGGGCCCGTTGAGGGTGGTCTCCGAGCCACGAGTGCGTCCGTCGAGCGTTTCTCCGGACGGAGGGGAAAACGGTGTTGGACAACGGCGTTGAGTCGTTTGTTGAGCTCACTTAGTTGGTCCGGGTCCCGCGGAGTTTGGAGTATCGCGGTGCGGGCCAGCTAGTCCGTTCTCACTGCCTCGCCTTACACGGTTCCGGAGCCGTGTCGGGAGGACAGGCGTGGGACCGTAGTCCGGCCGGACTACCGCTCGTGGTTGTGTTTGTCCACGCGTCTCACTCCGACGGGAGGGGAGACCTGGACTCGGGTCGAGTGGTAAGACGCTGGTGGGCGCAGCTGACCACTGACTAGTAGAGGCTGGGTTGTGGCTAGTGTGTCTTGTCCAGACGAGAGTTTTACCGTCTGCTTGTGTTGGGTTGTGGCTTTGTCTAGACGAGGGTTTTTACCGTCTGCTCGTGCAGTTGTGTGGCGTGCTCGGAGCACGTTTACCGAGGTTGAGACGGTGTGTTGTTGTGCCATGTGGCGATACTTGTGGACCTATGTACTTTCCGTTTATTTATTTTAGTGTTGCGCGGTTGTGTCTTTATTTTATTATATCACCTGCTTAGTTAGTAGACTTGTTGCTTGAGTTACCACCGCCCTTCCGCTTGGTGTAGCTAGCTTGTTTCCTTCAGTAGCACTGTTCTTCCTGCCTAGTTTAGTTGTGTTGTCTTGTTTCCGCTGTCGAACCGGTGAGGGGTTGGGTTCCCTACTGGGCTTCGTTCGCGAAGCTCATTCCCCCCCCCCCCCCCTTTTCCTTCCAGTTGAGTTCGTGGGAGCTGGTGCTCGTGTTCGGACGGTCTGCGTCGTGCCGCTTGTGGTCTGCAGCGTTAGCAATGGTTAGTATTTTTCTTTTGCACTTGAATTATTATCTGGGATATTGTGTGTATTATTGTATTCCGCTGTTACATTTCTTTAATTGTTTAGCCATTGTAACTTGTTGTATATCTCACTGGACATATTTCTAACCCTTCCGGGTCTTCGGATCCGTGGGTGGCGGTCCAAGGGTCGGGTACTTGGAGGGTTCCGGGTATCGGATTCTTGGGTCGTTACAGTTGTATCAGAGCAATGTGTTCTGAGATTTACAATGGGTTAATGGCTATGGCTATCCCATAAAATAGTTCAAGTGCGTTGCTGGCACCGTCCGTGGTGTGTTAGTGTTAGGTTTGCGCCTTGATCATATTTTGCAGGTAGGTTGGTTCAGCAAGATTCTAGTGGGAGTCGTAGAAGGGTTCCATCGTTGCAGTGCTGCGTGCGTAGTGCGTGATCGCTGGTTGGTTCGTGTCGTTGGTGCTGTTGATGATGGAGTTGCTGGTGGAGGTCTTTCTTGTGAGGAGGACTGTTGCAGACAGGTCCGGTGCGGTGCTCCTGGTCATCGTTGGCTGCGCTTTCGGCTACATGTGTTCTGTGGTGGCTGAGAGAGTCTGTTTGTGGTGTGGCTTCCACTGGTGTAGATTTGTTGTCTGTGGGTCCAGTGGAAGGTGCCCTTATTTTTCCTACTTATGTTTGCTCTTGGCTTTGTTGTGCTTTGTTTGCTTGGGCATGTTGCCTCACTTGTTAGGTGAGTTGTGGGTGCCCTGTGCTCCGCTAGGTTGGCATTGTTGCTTAGACTTAGCAATTGCTCTGTGTGTGCTTGTAGTGTCGTTTGTATGTGTTGTGTCGCTTGTTGTGTTTGCTTGGTGGCCCTGTGCTAATTGGTTGTGGGTTCTGGTGAGGTGTTCCCAGAGCTCTTTCTTGCTTGTTCTGGTGGAGATTTCTCCCAGAATTTCTTTGTGCCCTTTTCTGTTTTGTTGCCCTCAGGGTTGAGGTGTGTTGTTGGTTGGCTTTGTGTTCTTGTGAGGTTCCCAGAACTATTTGTTGTTGTCTTGGTGAGGTTTCTCCCAGGACTGTTCAGTGCTTGTTCTAGTTGTTGTCGTGCTATCTCATGTTGAGGTGTGTTGTGTTGTTGATTGCGTTCTGGTGAGTTCTCCCAGAACGATGTCTTGGTCGTTCTGGTGGAGGCTTCTCTCAGGACTGTCTGTGTTGCTTTTGCTTGCCGCTGTGCTTTCTCTGAAGGTCTATGTAGATTGGTTGTTTAGGCTGTTTTTGTTCTAGTGGAGTTCTCCGAGGACGACTCCCTATCGTTCTTGGCAAAGGTCCTTTCCATGGTTGCCTAGTGTTTGATTTGCTTGTTGCTGCTCTCTCTCTGTTGAGATGAGCTGTCATTGTTTCCAGTTGGACTGTCGGTGTTACAGTCTCCTCAGGCATTGTCGGTCAAGGTGCGGTACCTTTGACCATGTGCCTGGCTGTTGCGTTGGTTAGTTGCCTTGTTGTTCGTTTTGAGTTTTTCTCGGCTACATTGGTGGGACTGCGTGTGTCCCCGTAGCTCGGATGGTTTTGCTTCATTTTCCTGTGCCCAATTTGCTCTCATAATTGGTGATGTGGTGTGTGCCGTGGCCATGTGGCTAGCTGTACTTCTTGTGGAGGTGCTAGTTTCGTGTTTCGGTCCCCTCTCTTGCGTGCGGAAGAGGCCTGTGGTGCGATTTCGCCCTCTTTTTTGTGGGTTGCTCGCGTGGTGGTGCTTCGCTTTTGTGCCTTGGTGTTGTGGTGTATGCTGTTTTGGCCTTCTTGGTGAAGGTCTTTTACCTCGAGTTGTTTTAGGGTTGAGCGGGTTGCTCCCCTCGTGTTGTTGTTTCCGCTTGGCGCTGTACGTTTGTGAACCTACTGGTCTACTGTGTTTTGTTGTGAGGGCTTGTGTGTTGCCTGACTGGTCGATGTGGGACAGTGTGTTTCCACTTGATCAGCTCTGGGTTGCCCCGATTCTCTCGCCTAGCTTGCTCGTGTTGGGGTTATGTTCCCATGTGCTCTGCTTTGTGCCTCTTTCTGATCTTGAGGCTTTTGTCACCTCTCAGTGTGTGGCCCTCACTACTTGTTGTGGTAGGGCCGATGCCTTGTGTGGCGCGCTTCTAAAGAGCCAGCATGTTTGTTGCGCTCTTTGAAGCTCGTGACCTTCCGTGTGTTTTCTCTTCTTGGTGGGTCTCTGGTAGGGAGTCCCTTTGGTTGGCCCCGTGCCGTTTTGGGGCTGCTGGTGCGGCCATGTGCACCACACCTGGGGTTCTGGTGCTTGTGGTTGCGCCGTGTGCTTGTGCCCGTGTGTGATGACCTTGAGTTGTGCGTTGTTTGCGATTTGTGAGGTGCTCGAGGCGTTGAGTTGTTCCGCCTCTGGGGTGCGAGTGGTGGCCTGTCCCTTGTGGTCGTACCTTACCATAGTGTGGTAGCTACCTTGTTGCCTTGTAGCTCTAGTAGTGGTGCGCTCAATTTTGGTTGTGGCCCGCGTCTAGTGTTCCCTCGCTTGTGCGTGTTGAGTTTTAGTACCTTGTGTTGGTCTGCGTTCTACTCGGGTCAGTGTGCCATTTTGGCTCCTGTGTTTTCCCCATTTTTTCTGGGTTGAGTGTTTTTCTGCGGTTGGTTTTGTGGCACTCGCTCTTGGCATTGCACATTTCGTGGTGGGTGCATTGCCAACCATTGTGTGTTCGTTTCTGTGCCAGGTGGTGAGTCTGGAAGCCGATAGCGGGACTTCTGTCTGTGTCCTTGGTGGCAGTGAGGTCTATCGGTTTGCTGGTGCTTGACTGTGTGAGTCGCTGGCGTCTTGGGTTGCTTGGTTCTGACCAAACCTTAGACGTCTTTTCGACCTTGTCGTTGTGTGGGTTGTGCTTGTGGAGCGTGTTCTGCTTTTGGTTTTCCTATGACTCCACATTCGTTTGGTGTCCTTGTCGGACCACGAGGAAGGTCTGAGTGTGACCGAGTGGTGTTGTGGATGTCGTTCCACGTGTTGAGAGGTTTTCCACGTCTTTGTTCCGCTTAGACTCTGGTTTTCCTTTACGAGACATCCATTTGGCTGTGTGGCCGATACTAGCTGTCGCTAGCTGCGTGAGGCCATTCCTCTGAGCCATGTGGTTGACTCGTAGGTCTTCTTCCGAGTTGTCACTAGTCACTGTGGTTTCTTTCAGGTTCTGTTGGTGGCAGAGTGGGTTGCTGACCGGATGGTTTTAGCGGCAAGGTCTGTTGAGGACTTCAGCCACGTGGTTTTCGGCTAATGGTTCCGTTCATCTTCGGTTGGTTTGTGTGCCACGCTTGTGGAGTTGTCAGCATCCGATTGAGTGCTCCATCCCCATCTGGGGTGTGCTGTGTGAGCTGTCGGTTGCCTGGAGAGCACTCCACGCGTGCTGTGTCGCTGTTGTGGCCACCGGGAAGTCATGGTGAGACTTAGTGGCCTTCTTCGCGCTGGCTGTTTCTTGCCGTGTTCTTTTCGCTCGAGTTGTCGGATCAATTCGAGTGAGTTGTTCCTGCCCCTGCCTTACTTCCGTACTTCGGCTTTGTTTTTATAATTTCGAGGGCGAAATTGTTTTAAGTGGGGTAGGATGTGAGGATTGGGAGGGGAGGGGAGTGGTCCCCCCTTTCCCCATGCACGATGGGTGCAGGGAAACCCAGAAATGGTCGGCTGGCCATTTTCGGGAAGGGGTCAGACCCCCCCCCCCCCCACCTTGCCTCCTCCGTCTCCCGACCTCTTCTTCTTCCTCCCTCCCTCGCCGCTCCTCCTCTGTCTTTCCCTCCCTCCCTCTCTCAGGCGATTCTCTCTCTCTCTTTCGCTCTGCTGCGACTGCTTTCGCCGGAGGAGGAGGCCGCCGTTGCCGCTCCGCCGCGCCGCCGCCGCCGAGGTGGAGGCCGTCGCTGCCTCGCCGCGCCGCCGCTCGGAGCCTGCGCACGGAGGACGCCGTGCGCGGAGATGCTGTCGCCGTCGCCTGAGGAGAGCGCCGCCGTCGACGTGCGTGGCGCCGGCAGGTTCTACCGCCGAGGTAGGGGTCCTCCTCCCTCTCCGGCGTCGGCCGGATCTCCCCTCCCCTCCCCCTGTGCGCCGCCGTAGCCCCCCCCCCCCCCCCCCCGCCTCTCTCTCTTTCTGCTCCCGTTTTCTCTCTCTCTCCTTCCTCTCTCTTCTGTGCGAGGCCTCCGGACCGGAGGTGTTTCCGGCGAGGGGAGCGCCGGCGCCGGCGCCGCGTTGTCCGGCGACCCCCCCCCCCCTTCCGCCCGGTGCCGGTTGCGGCGACCGGCCGGCCGGCCGCCGCCCCCCCCCGCCCCCCCCCCCCCCCCCCCCGTTCTCCCCTTCTCCTTCTCCCCCTCGCGAGAGATCGGGAGGAGGGAGGTGGGCGCAACGCGCCCAGATCCGCCTGGATCTGGGCGGCGCGTTGCGCCCAGCGTCCAGCCACCCCGGCAGTGCGCCTGGCGCTGGCTTGCAGCCCCTGCGCACATTGTGCCGGCAGCCCCTTTGTAGGCGTTTGAGCTCCGTTTCGCGTCATTTTCGTGCCGTTTTCGAGCCGTTTTCGGCGTTGGGGTCGTCCCGACTGCGCCAATGGGCCAGTCCGGGGTTGATGACCGTCGTCGTACAAGGTTCCTCGTTTTCCGAGCCACCCTGGGTCGGCTCCGATCGGGTCGATCGGGCCGTTTGACTGTTTGACCCGAACAGTCGTGCTAGGGTTTCCGGCACCCACTAGGTGGGTTCCGAGGGCCGGCAGGCTGTCCGGGGCGGTAATATATGTCCTTCGAGTCGTTGTGCCGGGTCCTCGATTTCTGGGCCTGCTGGGTCGGCTTGACCGGGCCGTTGAGGGCCGTTTGACTGTTGACCCGAACAGTCGTGTTGGGGTTTCCGGCACCTGGGGTGAGTTCCGAGGGCCGACCGACTGTCCGGGTGTGGTAATGTTAGCTTTCCGTGGTTGACTGTCAATCAGGTACTTTAGCGGATCCGTTGCCGCATCGTTTCTATTCTGTACTCGTGACGCTTGTGCTGACTCCCTAGCACTGCGCCTTACTAGTCTTCGCCCGGTGCTGTGGCACTTGAGGGCTTGTCCCAGTGCACGGTGCACGTTTGGGTTGTTACCGTTTCCCGGGACCCCCGTCCTCGTGGGCCCGTTGAGGGTGGTCTCCGAGCCACGAGTGCGTCCGTCGAGCGTTTCTCCGGACGGAGGGGAAAACGGTGTTGGACAACGGCGTTGAGTCGTTTGTTGAGCTCACTTAGTTGGTCCGGGTCCCGCGGAGTTTGGAGTATCGCGGTGCGGGCCAGCTAGTCCGTTCTCACTGCCTCGCCTTACACGGTTCCGGAGCCGTGTCGGGAGGACAGGCGTGGGACCGTAGTCCGGCCGGACTACCGCTCGTGGTTGTGTTTGTCCACGCGTCTCACTCCGACGGGAGGGGAGACCTGGACTCGTGGTCGAGTGGTAAGACGCTGGTGGGCGCAGCTGACCACTGACTAGTAGAGGCTGGGTTGTGGCTAGTGTGTCTTGTCCAGACGAGAGTTTTACCATCTGCTTGTGTTGGGTTGTGGCTTTGTCTAGACGAGGGTTTTTACCGTCTGCTCGTGCAGTTGTGTGGCATGCTCGGAGCACGTTTACCGAGGTTGAGACGGTGTGTTGTTGTGCCGTGTGGCGATACTTGTGGACCTATGTACTTTCCGTTTATTTATTTTAGTGTTGCGCGGTTGTGTCTTTATTTTATTATATCACCTGCTTAGTTAGTAGACTTGTTGCTTGAGTTACCGCCGCCCTTCCGCTTGGTGTAGCTAGCTTGTTTCCTTCAGTAGCACTGTTCTTCCTGCCTAGTTTAGTTGTGTTGTCTTGTTTCCGCTGTCGAACCGGTGAGGGGTGGGTTCCCTACTGGGCTTCGTTCGCGAAGCTCATTCCCCCCCCCCCCTTATTTCCTTCCAGGTTGAGTTCGTGGGAGCTGGTGCTCGTGTTCGGACGGTCTGCGTCGTGCCGCTTGTGGTCTGCAGCGTTAGCAATGGTTAGTATTTTTCTTTTGCACTTGAATTATTATCTGGGATATTGTGTGTATATTTGTATTCCGCTGTTACATTTCTTTAATTGTTTAGCCATTGTAACTTGTTGTATCTCACTGGACATATTTCTAACCCTTCCGGGTCTTCGGATCCGTGGGTGGCGGTCCAAGGGTTGGGTACTTGGAGGGTTCCGGGTATCGGATTCTTGGGTCGTTACATGGTGCCTCATTCTTTCCGTTGTGTCGTGCCTGGTGGGAATGTGCTTCCAGTTCCTGTATCGAGTTGGCCTCCAGCCTTGTCGACATTTTGAGGGCTGTGAGTGGCTACTGTCTCTGGTTCTTTTACCAAGGGATGGTGTAGAGCAGTTCCCGACTTTGGCATGCTCTGGTGTTTTTCATCTTGGGTACTCTCTCGGTGTGCCTTGTGTGGGCCCCGACCTCTATTTCGTAACCCACTTCTCAGTGCTTGTTAATGGTGCTAGTGTGTGGTTTCCTAATCTCGTGGAGTGTCCAGAGTATGAGTTTGATGTGCTTGTTTGGTGAGACTCTGTTCTCACGTGTGGTTGCTTCGTGGGTTGCCGTGTCTTCCCTACCTCGACGTGTGTACTTAGGGTCATTTTCGCTTAGTGACCGACTCTGTTGGTTCTTGCGGGAGGTCGCATGTGGTCGACCTTAGTTGGAGGCCGTAGTTGTTCTGTTCCACTATTTATTAGTAGGTAGTGTATATGTTTTCTAGTTGCTACTTTTACTTGTAGTTGTTTACTTTTTTGGAGTTCTTACTGCTCTATCCGATAAGGAACTGGTTAGCCCTACTGGGCCATTGTTCGCGAGGCTCACCCAACTACTTCCTTCAGGTAGGGGCTCTCTATAGCAAGAGTTCTGTGTCAGACGGTTGCAGTGGCAGTTTGTTACGCCGTGTTTCCCAGCAGTGCGAGAGTGTGAGTATGTGTGAGCTCTTGTACTAGTGTGTGCTTAGAGTTGTGTTTTTCTAGTCCTCGGGGTATGCCCCTAAAGATTGCACATTTCTTTCTGTACCGGTACTTTTATTTGAGACATATTGTATATTTCCCTTATTTAATGTACTAATCTCTTATTATAGTTTTATATCTCATTAACTATTCTTTTAACCCTTCTGAGTCTTCGGATCGTGGGTTGGATACTTGAGGGCTTTCAGGTATCAAATCCTTGGGTCATTACACCTAATGAGTGGGAGATCACATTGGCCTCGAGAAAGACTTTAGGTGGAGTCTGATGGTGGAGAACAAGTCTCCATTTGGCTCGATCCTTTTGGGATACACAGAAGTTGGTCTTGGGATGATCCAGGATGACCCTATGATGGTTAAGTCAATGAGAAGTAAGGGATGGATAGTTTATGTGGAGAGAGAGAGAGAGAGAGAGAGAGAGAGAGAGAGAGAGAGAGAGATGGAGAGATAGAGTGTGTGTGTGTGTGTGTGCTGTTAGCGTTAGGAGGTGACACATAATCAGGAACCCCTTTACTTGTGATCTTAGCTTAGGCTTCCTTTTCCTGGGGGGGGGGGGGGGGGGGGGGGGGGGGGTGGAACATCTTCTAATATGGAATCTCTCCCCTTCATGGGGAGGCCCCAAACGCGGCTAATGCTGCTTCTAAATCTTCAATGGGCCTTGCTTGCCCAAGCCCGTTTGGGTGGTCCAAAACCCCATCAGAACCTTTCACTACTATATAGACTTTTTTTTTAAAGAAAAGAGGTCACAAGGTCGAAAAGAAACCAGCTAAGTGCACTAACCCCCACAGAAGAGGAATGTTCTCACTCCCCTGGTACTGCGACCTGTGCCAGATTATTATGAAAGATAATAAAAGTACAGAGACCCCCGGGGCATACCCTAAGGAAAGAACCTCCTTAACACCAGAACAAGGGGAAGAAGCCGAACCAGACCCCAAAACCAAAGAAAACTAATGCAAGTTTCTAAAGTTAGGAAAAACAGCCTTATCCAACACAATAGCACCTCTGGTTGTGGACAGGAGCTTAGATACGTCTAAGAACAATTGGCTCTGCGATAATTGCAAGCATAGGAGGCTAAGGAATCTGCAACCTGATTGCCTTCTCTATAGATATGGGAAACTTGACAATTCATCTCTTCAATCAACTTCATCAAATCATGCCACCAAGGTAGGACAGACCAAGAGGGAGGAGCCTTGCACTTGATGCAGGTCACCAAAGAAATGGAGTCAGAAAACACCGCAGACAAAGTGAAACTCTTTTCCTTGGCAAAGCACAACCCATCATGAAGAGCTCTTGTTTCAGCAATAATGTTGTTCCCAGCACCATAAAAAATAGCAAAACCCATATGAAAATTACCCCTGTCATCTCTGATGCAGCCACCACCACCAAAGGGCCAGGATTTCCTTAGATGCGCCATCAACATTAAGGCAGAAATGACTAGTTGGCGGACACCAGCGAACCAAGACTGGTTTTTTAAGCTTAACCATGGGCTTGATGTTGTAAAAGGATAGGATGTGATCATGAGAGAAGACGATATTGGCCGTTTAAACTCCACTTTCCGAAGGGCTGCATTTATAGAGTGGATGATGTTTCAGATCATCCGATGCTGAACACCATCAAAATATAAATTGCATCTGGCTCTCCAGATTTCCCACATCATAAGGAAGAAAGCATAAGCACCAACAAAGTGAAAAGCATATTGCAGGTTGTTGACTGATAAAAAATTCCAACATCTAATGGTAATCTAGTTACTGAGGTTAACTCTATTGGAAATTAGAGGCGATATCCACCTCCATAATTCCACAGCCAAATCACTTTCCAAAAAAAGGTGGTTAAGATCCTCCTGATGGTGGCTGGAGCAGCAAACACACTTAGAGACAATAGGTACACCACAGTCCACAATCCTACTATCCACAGGCACAGCTCTATAGATCAACTTCCAAATAAAGATAGAGACCTTAGGAGAAATCGCATGATGCCAAAGTTTGTTCCACTCTGAGCGCTGCACGCCTCTGGGTGAAATATGGAATAGGCGGATCCCACAGAGAAATCACCCTTGGGGTGGGGTGTCCAAACACAGGTATCACAGTCTTCTGATAGGTTAATCTTCAAGCAATCAACATTAATATTAAGAGAACGCCAGAGATAATGATCCTCATGTTCATCAGATCTTGCACAGAGGAGGGAGGCATATTGTTAAGATTCTGGTTTAAAAAATGAACCAGCTGTCTGTCACCAATCCAAATATCATTTAAAAAATCCACATTGGATCCATTTCCCACAATCCACCTGGAGTTTGACAACACCGCCTCCTTAGCCATCCTAAAAGTTGAAAGAGAAACGCCTGCAGGAAAAGGCTTGTTAATTTTAGAAAGATGCTTTTTCAGAAATCGGGTCTTAGCATACGTAGACCAGAGGGTGTTCCCATGGAGGATATTCCAGAGCAGCTTAGCAGTTAAGGAAATCTGAATGTGCTCCAAACTTCTGAACCCAAGGCCGCCCTCCACAACTGGCTTTTGCATCTGTTTCCATGAAATCCAGTGGCGCTTCCTATGGTCATCAGAACCTTGCCAAAAAAAATTGGCACACAATCTGTCCAGCAGTGCACAGATTTTTTTGTCATGTTAAAGAAGAAGCAACATAAATCACTACTATATAGACTAATCACACCATATTTGTATAAGAACATTCTGATACGAGCCAAGCAGACTTGTCAAACTTATCGCCAGCCATTCATTAATAGTTGATCAATTTTTGTGTCGGGCTTGCTTAAGTCCATATATACAAAATGTTAACTAGTTTACAGACTTTATTTTATGACAAGGAACTATACTTCTCGGATTAATGCATATATACTAAACCCTGTCGTTCATATTGTACCATTTCTGTGCATGGTTGGAAGACATCACATTATGATCCAACATCGAAACAGAATGGACAGTGGCAGATGTAGACCAAATTCCTCAACGAATGTACTTCTTATTGCAAGTGCATTACATATGACCTTAACCTTTTGTTCTACATTGCTTGGCCCACTAAGAGGCCGGTGTCACGGTGGTGACCTTTGTACTAGATATATTTTTAGGAGAATTATTAATCTCTATTTTTTGAAGATTATTTTTTAGTTCTTAATTTACTTGTTATAATCACCAGATAAAATGTTAATTACATAATTTCTAAAGAAGTCAAAAACCTAAAAGTAAATAAATAAAAAAAAAAATGGATAGTCATTCTCTCAAAAAAAAAAAAAATACCACATCAATCTCTATTTTTAAAAAACTATTTTTAAATATCTAACTTACATATTTATAGAACACTATATTAAGTCGTGGCCCTTGCCAGCGGCAAACAAATTAAGGGAGTGGAGGAGGTGGGCAATTGGCGGGAGACTGAGAGGATCAGACTCCTTAAGTCACTAATGAGGTGAGGGGTTTGAGTAGAGTTGTCTGTGTTTTATGGAAAAAATTAATAAAACGTGATAAAATTTTAGATTTTAATTTTTTTTATAAAACTTTCCCTGATACTTATGGATTCCATCCTCCTATATACTGAGAGAAATCGGACTCAATTGGCGGCGGGGGGTTGGCGCGACAGTGAGAGGAAAGCTGAGAGGAGGAAGAGAAGGGTGGAGGGCGGATGGAGTGCCTGAAGGCGACTCCCCCACACTCTATCCGCCACGTACCGACGACTAATTTACCGGAGAAGACCGGCGACAGAACTGCCGGACGAGACCGCCGACAGATTCTAGAGAGCGGTGCTAGCTGAGACTAGAAGGCTGAAGCAAGAAAGGCATTGACGACACCGTTTGGGTCATTTAGTGACGGTTTTGCACAAGAGAGAAGGGATTTTATTCGTGTGATCGGGCACGGTTTTCTACTTTGAAAGTGATTGCTTGAGGACAGCGAAAGCAGGAGAGAAAGAAATGAGACGTGAGAAAACTAGCTTTGTGATGAATAAGACTAAAATTTAGGTGGAATTATGGGAATTCTTGTCAAGACTTTTGTTTTTAATTGGTGGGTTCGGTCATACATTAACCATTTTAGACTATTATTGACGAAGTTAAGAGGGGTACAAGCAGATTAACATTGTTTTACATAGAAAAGAAGATGGCTTAATCTAGGGAGCCTACCCCAGACAAAAGGCTACATAGCTTAATTAACCTCATTTTAACCCAAGATTTAAAAATGGAACCAAGTTATTTTCCCCTAAAAATTGGGGTAAACAATCCCTGGTTAAAATATCTAAGGGTTACTAAACTCCTTGTCAAAATGTGGTTGGTTTGATTGACCACTATGATGAGGCCGACTTAAGACTTCGGTTGATTGAAATCTCTCTTGGATAAATCTTTATTTGCTCATTCCCAAGTCTTTGATGAACTTGTTTGAGTTGAGCCTAGTTAGACAATTCATGGGTCTCATCATTAGTACTCATTTGAGAGAACTTATTGGTTGAATCCAAAAAATCAGTAAACATATGGGTATCTGGTAGAGTTCTACAAATCTGTTTTTCTTAAAGAACTTAAACAGATTTTAATTATATAAAGAATTGACCATGCATGGGTCCTGATTGACGTATCCTATCGATCTTGCTCCCGGGGAAAAGGATGTTGCAGGTATAATAAGAACCTGTGGGACGCATTAGTTGACTGGTAGAATAAGAAAGCGATACTTGGTAATATATGATTAGAGGTGTCTAATCATATTAATTTGATAGAGACTCAATTACAAGAGAGTAAGTGTGCACATTCAAATATTGCTCAATAAGAAAACAACTAGCGGTCAGGTCGTCGTCGTTTTGCACTGATAAATGGTTAAAAGATAATAATATATATACTAAAATAACAATTTTTCTAGAGAGAGAATGCCGACATATACAAATATTATTAGTCCTTTATAGTTGCGACTTGTAGCAGTACTACTTCAAACTTGAACTCATATAAACTCCAAGACTCACGCCAGCTAAATATACGTGCAAGTAGCTTATAATCAAAAACCAAGTCAAATTCGTACTAACTAAAAACTCGGAGAATACCCAAAAACGTATATTATCTGACACTAACTCGGACATTTCAATCCACTGAAGTTATTACAGAAATGAGTATACATAGAGCACATAAAGGCACCGGTTTATTCGTAATCCCACAGTGAGGGAATACAAGATGAGAAAGGGCGCCGTTACGGTTTTATATGTTGTGCAGAAACGAGGTCCTCCAGTGTATATACGAGGACATGGATCATAGGGTCCTGGAGATTCAGCTGCCTCCTTCGTTCTTATTCCTGCTTTATTTACTTGTAGTAGTAGGAATAAATCCCCGGTTGGCTCACGGGCAGAAGACGACCCTGTAGTTGGTGCCGCCGGGACAGATGAAGGTGCTGCTTGGGTCGTCCCTGGGTAGCTGTAGGCGTCTCGGCACCTGTCCTTGAAGAACCTCGAGAGGTCGGTCGGTCCACAGGACCTGTTGGGGTCAGTGCAGCAGTACTCGTGAGTCCGGTACACGTTGCAGGGATTGTAGCACCCGCCGGGAACCGGAGCACCGCGGGGCACTGCCCGTTGATATCGGCGGAACAGCGGATGCCACGGCAGCCGCCAGAGGTGGGGCTGAGTCCATGGCACGTTGAAGCCGTCCACCAGGGAGATTCGAAAAGTCCCGTTGTTGTCCCCGTTGAGTGTATACTCCGCCAGCGTGGTGGGCGGCCGCCCGGCGCCGGTGCACCGCAACACGCCGCCGCAGTCGCCGGTCTGGCAGCTTCCCCGACCGCTGCCGTCGAAGGAGCAGCCGGTGCGGCCCCAGACGCGGCCGCCCCTGGTGCCGGCGTTCACGAAGATGGTCCACGACTGGCCCGGGTTGAGCTGGCTGCCTCCGCCGGGAGTGGCGGCAGCCCAGACGGTGTAAGGGCAGCGGTTGACGATCTCGAACGTGGCTGCCTGGGTCAGGGCGAAGAGCAGGGGGAGGAGGACGACGAGGAGGGAGAGCTTCCAAGAGGATGCCATGGCGGGTAACAGGGATAAGTCGGTGCAACCGTTTCGTCTTAGGTACACGTTGCAGCAAAGGTGGAGGTATTTATGGGGAAACCTCCATGGAAAAGATTTCTTGGGAAGTGTGCATGGGCGAAGATGGCCTTGTCGATTCCCCTGTGGATTTTTCAGCTTGGAAACGATCATTCTAGGCTTGGCTAGATTGGCTTGGCATTTAAATGGACATGGAAAAGCGAAGAAACGTGTGGGATACTGTGGAAAAGATAAATCCTTTGGTCCGCCGGCTTTGTTGAAACAAAACACATCAGCTTAACCAAGAAAGAATAGACGACTAGCTAGCCAGACTTTGCCGACGGCGAAGAGGAGAACATTTCCATGCATTCACCCGAAAAATCCACTACTTAAGCATTAAAAGGCACCATTAACAGGGGACTTGACATCAATTTGGCTTGCTCCATTCCAGAAGTTGTTTCATATTAATCTAGGCAAAATTATACATGTCCTCAGCAACTTGATGTAATTTGGCGCCAAGGGTGGCGCCATTTAGGCACAGCCTCTCAAATGAGCATTAATTTGGGGAGATTGAGAAGCGTTGCTAATGTATACTAGCAAGTGTAGGGAAAGATTTACATTACCGAACCGACGTTTATCAACGACTATGTTTGCGACTAAAAAACAAAGATAAAATGGATATAAAGTAGTGGCTATAATAGATCGTTTCATAAAAATATTTTGTCTCGACTTTATATTTATTCTATTCTTGATTTTTCAAGTGTAAATATATAATCGTTGATAAATGTCGATTCTTTTGCAGTGACATCTGGATATGCAACACATGTTGGCATGATAAATACATCTCTATAATATGAGAGTTCACACAGAAATGAAAAGAAATGAGGTAAAGGAGAAAGATGTGACAAGATCCTTGTATATATACTTTTAACTCAAATATTTTGTGTCATCTCTATATATGTGAACCAAACTTTTCTTTTACAATAAAAAAATTTATATCATACTTATAAAATGCACTTACCATGATAGAGGGGTGGAAATCATAAGTAGGAAATAGAAATCTGAGCAAATACAGTGATAAGGAAACCTTCTATACTACTATGATACGTATATATGCATACCACCGATAAAAAGGAGTCAACACAAAGCAGACTAGGCTTGGGAGTTGATATATAATTCTTTACACACTTTTTGCGGCAAAATCAAAAAGAAATTTCGAAAAAAAAAAAACGCACACGACAGAATGATGTTGGAATTAACACTAGTACATGAGTTAACGTCTTCTGAATGGAAACCCCCATAATTAGGTGAGAGCAACTTTCAGAGCCTTGGCACTCGCAACTATAGTACGTAGCTGATGTGAGACTGGGAGGGGAGGGGGAGTGGTCCCCCCCTTTCCCCATGCACACTACGTGCAGGGGAGCCCCGGAGAGGCCGCTTGGCCATTTCGGGTAAGGGAGAACCCCCTCCCGCCTTGCCCTCTCCCTCTCCCAACCCCGCTCTCTTTCTTCCCCCCCCCCCCTCTCTCTCTCACGCATTCGCCCTCTCCCTCCCCGAGCTCTCTCTAGCGGTTCTCTCTCTCTCTCTCTCTCTGTTCTCTCTCTTGTCTCTCTCTCTCTCTCTGTGTGTGCGTTGCCGCCGCGACCTTGGAGGAGCCCCGTCGCCGGAGGAGGCTCCGCCCTTCCCCCCGTCGCCGTGCCGCCGTCGCCCGGAGCCGCGCACGGAGGACGCCGTGCGCGGGGCCGCCGCGTCGTCGCCGCCGCCGCCTGTGGAGCTCGCCACCGCCGCTGCTTGGGGTCGCCGCCGGCGGGTCTACCGCCGAGGTAGGGACCCCCCTCCACCCTCTTTCGGCGTCGGCCGGAGCTCCCCCCTCTCTCCCTGCTCCCGTCTCTTCTCTCTCTCTCTTCTCTCCTCCATTCCTCTCTCTCTGCGTGTGGCCTCCGGGGCCGAGTGCTTTCCGGCGAGGGAGGGCCGCCGGCGGCCGCCGCGCCGTCCGGCGACCCCCCCCTCCCGCCGGCTGGCCCCCGTCCCCGTCCCCCCCCCCCCCCCCCTTCTCCTTCTCCCCCTCGCCTCCCTCTGTCGCAGGGAGTTCGGGAGGAAGAAGAAGGTGGGCGCAACGCGCCCAGATCCGCCTGGGATCTGGGCGGCGCGTTGCGCCCAGCGCCCAGCCACCCCGGCGCAGTGCGCCAAGGCGCTGGCTTTGCGGCCCCCTGCGGCACATTGTGACGGCAGCCCCTTGGTGGGCCTTGTGAGCTCCGTTTCGCGCGATTTTTACGCCATTTTCGCGGCGTTTTCTGTGTGTCGATGCTCCGGTTGTGCTTGTGGGCCTGCTCGGGGTTAGTGGCCATTTGTCGAACCACGTGGTGGTCGGACCCACCCGGGTTGGCTTTGACCGGACCGGTAGTGCTGGTTGACCGGTAACCTGGGGACAGTCGTGCAGTGTTTCCAGCACCCGTCGGGGGTGTTCCGAGGGTTGACCGACTGTCTCGGGTAGTAATATTTATATATTTGAGTCGTCATACCGTGTTCCTCGGTTTCTAGGCCCCGCCCGAGTCGGCTCCGACTGGGCCATTGGGGCCGTTTGACCTTTTGACCCGGACAGTTGCGCTGGGGTTTCCGGCACCCGTGGGGTGAGTTCCGAGGGCCGGCCGACTGTCTGGGGTGGTAATATTAGCTTCTCGTGGTTGACCGTCAATCAGGTACTTTAGCGGATCTGTTTTGGCATCGAGTTTCCGTTCCGTGCTCGTGACGCTTGTGCTGACTCCCTAGCACTGCGCCTTACTAGTCTTCGCCCAGTGCTGTGGCACTTGAGGGCTTGTCCCAGCGCACGGTGCGCGTTTGGGTTGTTACCGTTCCCCGGGACCCCCGTCCTCGTGGCCCGTTGAGGGTGGTCTCCGAGCCACGAGTGCGTCCGTCGAGCGTTTCTCCGACGACGGAGGGGAAACGGTGTTGGACATCGGCGTTGAGTCGTTTGTTGAGCTCACTTAGTTGGTCCGGGTCCCGCGGAGTTTGGAGTGTCGCGGTGCGGGCCAGCTAGTCCGTTCTCACTGCCTCGCCTTACACGGTTCCGGAGCCGTGTCGGGAGGACAGGCGTGGGACCGTAGTCCGGCCAGACTACGGCTTGTGTTGTGTTTGTCCACGCGTCTCACTCCGACGGGAGGGGAGACCTGGACTCGTGGTCGAGTGGTAAGACGCCGGTGGGCGCAACTGACCACTGACTAGTAGAGGCTGGGTTGTGGCTAGTGTGTCTTGTCCAGACGAGGGTTTTACCGTCTGCTTGTGCAGTTGTGTGGCGTGCTCGGAGCACGTTTACCGAGGTTGAGGCTGTGTGCTGTTGTGCCGTGTTGGCGATACTTGTGGCCTGTGTACTTTCCGTTTATTTATTTCAGTACTTGCTCAGTTTGTTTATTATTTTATTATATCTCCTGCTTAGTTAGTAGACTGTTGCTTGAGTTACTGCCGCCCTTCCGCTTGGTGTAGTTAGCTTGTTTACTTTAGCAGCACTGTTCTTCCTGTCTAGTTTAGTTGTGTTGTTCTTGTTTCCGCTGTCGAACCGGTGAGGGGTTGGGTTCCCTACTGGGCTTCGTTCGCGAAGCTCATCCCCCCCTTACTTCCTTCCAGGTTTGTGCTCGAGGGAGCCGATGTTCGTGTTGGACGGTCTGCGTCGCGTCGCTTGTGGTCTGCAGCGTTAGTTGTGGTTAGTACTTTCTTTATTTGCACTTGAATTATTATCTGGGACTTTGTGTGTATTTTTATTCCGCTGTTGTATTTCTTTATTGTGTTTAGCCATTGTAACTTGTTGTATATCTCAAGACATATTTCTAACCCTTCCGGGTCTTCGGATCCGTGGGTGGCGGTCCAAGGGTCGGTACTTGGAGGGTTCCGGTATCGGATTCTTGGGTCGTTACAGTTGGTATCAGAGCAAATGTCTTCTGAGATTTACAATGGGTTAATGGCTATGGCTATCCCAGAAAATAGTTCAAGTGCGTTGCTGCACCGTTCGTGGTGTGTTAGTGTTAGGCTTGTGCTTGATCATGTTTTACAGGTAGGTTGTGGTTCAGCAAGATTCTAGTGGGAGTCGTAGAAGGGTTCCATCGTTGCAGTGTTGCGTGCATGGTGCGTGATCGCTAGTTGTTCTTGTCGGTTGTGCTGTTGATGATGGAGTTGCTGGTGGAGGTCTTTCTTGTGAGGAGGACTGTTGCAGACAGGTCCGGTGCGGTGCTCTTGGTCATCGTTGGCTGCGCTTTCGGCTGCATGTGTTCTGTGGTGTTGAGAGAGTCTGTTTGTGGTGTGGCTTCCACTGGTGCAGATTTGTTGTCTGCGGGTCCAGTGGAAGGTGCCCTTATTTTTCCTACTTATGTTTGCTCTTGGCTTGTTTTGCTTTGGTTGCTTGGGCATGTTGCCTCACCTGTTAGGTGAGTTGTGGGTGCCCTGTGTTCTGCTAGGTTGGCATTGCTGCTCGGACTTAGCAGTTGCTCTGTATGTGCTTGTGATGTTGCTGGTTGCGTGTTATGTCACTTGTTGTGTTTGCTTGGTGGCCTTGTGCTAATTGGTTGTGAGTTCTGGTGAGGTGTTCCCAGAGCTCTTCCTTGCTTGTTCTGGTGTGGTTCTCCCAGAACTTCTTCGTGCTCGTTTCTTTTTGTTGCCCTCAGGGTTGAGGTGCGTTGTTGTTGGCTTTGTGTTCTGGTGAGGTTTCCCAAACATTTGTTGTTGTGTCGGTAAGGGTTTCTCCCAGGACTATTCTGTGCTCGTTTCTGGTTGTCGTCGTGCTATCTCATGTCGAGGTGTGCTGTTGGTTGTGCGTTCTGGTGGGCTTCCCCAGAACGGTGTCTTGGTCGTTCTGGTGGAGGTTCTCTAGAACTGTCTTGTATTGTTTATGCTTGCTGTTGTGCTCTCTTTGAAGATCTGTGTGGATCAGTTGTTTGGGTTGTTTGTTCTGGTGGAGCTCTGCTTGGACGACTCTCTGTCGTTCTTGGTAGAGGTCCTTTCTAGGACTGCCTAGTGTTTGATTTGCTTGTTGCTGCTCTCTCTGTAGAGATGAGCTGTCATTGTTTCCAGTTGGACTGTTTGTGTTACAGTCTATCTGAGCATTGTCGGTCAAGGTGTGGTACCTTTGACCGTGTGTCTGGTTGTTGTGTTGGCCAGGTGCCTTGTTGTTTGTTTCCATTTTCTTGGCTGCGTTGGTGGGACTGCGTGTGTCCCGTGGCTCGGATGGTTCTGTTTCGTTTTCCTGTGCCCAACTCTCTCCCGCAGTTGGTGATGTGGTGTGTGCCGTGGCCATGTGGTTGGCGGTACTTCTTGTGGAGGTGTGGTTTTGTGTTTCGATCCCCTCTCTTGCGTGTGGAAGAGGCCTATTGTGCATTTTCATCCTCTGTTTTTGTGGTTGCTCGGGGTGGTGTTGCTTCGCTTTTGTGCCTTGGTGTTGTGGTGCATTCAGTTGTGGCCTTCTTGGTGAAGGTCTTTTCCCTCGAGTTGTTTTAGGGTTGAGCGGGTTGCTCCCCTCATGTTGTTGTTTCCGCTTAGCGCTGTAGGTTTGTGAACCTACTGGTCTGCTGCGTTTTGTTGTGAGGGATTGTGTGTTGCCTGACTGGTCGACGTGGGACAGCGTGTTTCCACGTGATCAGCTCTGGGTAGCCCCGATTCTCTCGCCTAGCTTGCTCGTATGGGTTATGTTCGCAGGTGCTCTGCTTTGTGCCTCTTTCTGCTCTTGAAGCTTTTGTCGCCTTTCAGTGTGTGGCCCTCACTACTGGTTGTGGTAGGCCGATGCCTTGTGTGGTGCGCTTCTAAAGAGCCACATGTTGTTGTGCTCTTCGAAGCTCATGAGTTTCCGTGCTTTTTCTCTTCTTGGTGGTTCTCTAGTAGGGAGCCCCTTTGGTTAGCCCCGTGCCGTTTTGGAGCCGCTGGTGCAACCATGTGCTCTACACCCTGGGGTTCTGGTGCTTGTGGTTGCGCCGTGTGCTTGTGCCCGTGTGTGATGACCTTGAGTTTGTGCGTTGTTTTGCGATTTGTGAGGTGCTCGAGGCGTTGAGTTGTTCCGCCTCTGGGGACGAGGTGGTGGCCTGTCCCTTGTGGTCGTACCTTACCACAGTGTGGTAGCTACCTTGTTGTTTGTAGCCCTAGTGGTGGTGCGCCTGATTTTGGTTGTGCCCGCGTATGGTGTTCCCTCGCTGTACGTGTTGGGTTGTGCTACCTTGTGTTGGTTTGAGTTCTACTCGGGTCAGTGTGCCATTTTGGCTCCTGTGTTTTCCCCATTTTTTCTGGTTGTTGAGTGTTTTTCTGCAGTTGGTTTTGTGGCACTCGCTCTTGGCATTGCACATTTCGTGGTGGGTGCATTGCCAACCATTGTGTGTTCGATCGAGTTTCGGGTGGAGAGCCCGGAAGCCGATGGCGGGACTCCTGTCTATGTCTGTGGTGGCAGTGAGGCCTATCGGCTTACTGGTGCTTGACCGCGTGAGTCGCTGACGTCTTGGGTTGCTTGGTTCTGACCAAACCTTAGACGTCTTTTCGACCTTGTCGTTGTGTGTTGCGCTTGTGGAGCGTGTTCTGCTTCTGGTTTTCCTGTAACTCCACATTCGTTTGGTGTCCTTGTCGAACCACGAGGAAGGTCTAGGTGAGACCGAGTGGTGTTGTGGATGTCCTTCCACGTGTTGAGAAGTTTTCCACGTCTCTGTTCCGCTTAGACTCTGGTTTTCCTTTACGAGACATCCATTTGGCTGTGTGGCCGATACTAGCTGTCGCTAGCTGCGTGAGGCCATTCCTCTGAGCCATGTGGTTGACTCGTAGGTCTTCTTCCGAGTTGCCACCAGTCACTGTGGTTTCTGTCGGTTTCGGCTGGTGGCAGAGTGGGTTGCTGACCGGATTGATTTTAGTAGCAAGGTCTGTTGAGGACTTCAGCCACGTGGTTTTCGGCTAATGTTTCTGTTCGTCTTCGGTTGGTTGGTGCGTGCCATGCTTGTGGAGTTGTCATCATCCGATTGAGTGCTCCGTCCCCGTCTGGGGTGTGCTGTGTGGGCTGTCGGTTGCCTGGTTGAGCACTCCACGCGTGGCTGTGTCGCTGTTGTGGCCATCGGAAGTCGTGGTGAGACTTAGTGGCCTTTTCGGTGCTGGCTGTTTCTTGTCGTGTTCTTTTCCCTCGAGTTGTCGGATCAATTCGAGTGAGTTGTTCCTGCCCTTGCTTTACTTCCGTACTTCGGCTTTGTTTTTATAATTTCGAGGGCGAAATTGTTTTAAGTGGGGTAGGATGTGAGGACTGGGGGGGAGGGGGAGTGGTCCCCCCCTTCCCCCATGCACACTACGTGCAGGGGAGCCCCGGAGAGGCCGCTTGGCCATTTCGGGTAAGGGGAGAACCCCTCCCGCCTTGCCCTCTCCCTCTCCACACCCCGCTCTCTCCTTTCTTCCCCCCTCTCTCTCTCTCGCGTTCGCCCTCTCCCTCCCCGAGCTCTCTCTAGCGGTTCTCTCTCTCTCTCTCTCTGTTCTCTCTCTTGGTCTCTCTCTCTCTCTCTCTGTGCGTTGCCGCGGCGACCTTGGAGGAGCCCCGTCGCCGGAGGAGGCTCCGCTCTTCCCCCCGTCGCCGTGCCGCCGTCGCCCGGAGCCGCGCACGGAGGACGCCGTGCGCGGGGCCGCTGCGTCGTCGTCACCGCCGCCGCCTGTGGAGCTCGCACCGCCGCTGCTTGGGGTCGCCGCCGGCGGGTCCTACCGCCGAGGTAGGGACCCCCTCCACCCTCTTTGGCGTCGCCGGAGCCCCCCCCCCCTCTCTCCCTGCTCCCGTCTCTCTCTCTCTCTCTCTCTCCTTTCTCTCTCTCTGCGTGTGGCCCTCCGGGGCGGGTGCTTTCCGGCGAAGGGAGGGCCGCCGGCGGCCGCCGCGCCGTCCGGCGACCCCCCCCCTCCCGCCGGCGCCGGATGGCCCCCGTCCCCGTCCCCCCCCCCCCCCCCTTCTCCTTCTCCCCCTCGCCTCCTCTGTCGCAGGGGAGTTCGGGAGGAAGAAGAAGGTGGCGCAACGCGCCCAGATCCGCTGGGATCTGGGCGGCGCGTTGTGCCCAGCCACCCCGGCGCAGTGCGCCGGGCGCTGGCTTGCGGCCCCCTACGGCACATTGTCCGGCAGCCCCTTTGGTGGGCCTTGTGAGCTCCGTTTCGCGCGTTTTACGCCATTTTCGCGGCGTTTTCCGTGTGTCGATGCTCCGGTTGTGCTTGTGGCCTGCTTGGGGTTAGTGCCATTTCTCGAACCACGTGGTGGTCGGGCCCACCCGGGTCGGCTCTGACCGGACCGGTAGTGCTGGTTGACCGGTAACCTGGGGACAGTCGTGCAGTGTTTCCGGCACCCGTCGGGGGTGTTCCGAGGGTTGACCGACTGTCTCGGGTAGTAATATTTATATATTTGAGTCGTCATACCGTGTTCCTCGGTTTCTAGGCCCCGCCCGAGTCGGCTCCGACTGGGCCGTTGGGGCCGTTTGACCTTTTGACCCGGACAGTTGCGCTGGGGTTTCCGGCACCCGTGGGGTGAGTTCCGAGGGCCGGCCGACTGTCTGGGTGGTAATATTAGCTTCTCGTGGTTGACCGTCAATCAGGTACTTTAGCGGATCTGTTTTGGCATCGAGTTTCCGTTCCGTGCTCGTGACGCTTGTGCTGACTCCCTAGCACTGCGCCTTACTAGTCTTCGCCCAGTGCTGTGGCACTTGAGGGCTTGTCCCAGCGCACGGTGCGCGTTTGGGTTGTTACCGTTCCGGGACCCCCGTCCTCGTGGGCCCGTTGAGGGTGGTCTCCGAGCCACGAGTGCGTCCGTCGAGCGTTTCTCCGGACGGAGGGGAAAACGGTGTTGGACAGCGGCGTTGAGTCGTTTGTTGAGCTCACTTAGTTGGTCCGGGTCCCCGCGGAGTTTGGAGTGTCGCGGTGCGGGCCAGCTAGTCGTTCTCACTGCCTCGCCTTACACGGTTCCGGAGCCGTGTCGGGAGGACAGGCGTGGGACCGTAGTCCGGCCAGACTACGGCTTGTGGTTGTGTTTGTCCACGCGTCTCACTCCGACGGGAGGGAGACCTGGACTCGTGGTCGAGTGGTAAGACGCCGGTGGGCGCAACTGACCACTGACTAGTAGAGGCTGGGTTGTGGCTAGTGTGTCTTGTCCAGACGAGGGTTTTACCGTCTGGGTTGCAGTTGTGTGGCGTGCTCGGAGCACGTTTACCGAGGTTGAGGCTGTGTGCTGTTTGTGCCGTGTTGGCGATACTTGTGGACCTGTGTACTTTTCGTTTATTTATTTCAGTACTTGCTCAGTTGTGTTATTATTTTATTATATCTCCTGCTTAGTTAGTAGACTTGTTGCTTGAGTTACTGCCGCCCTTCCGCTTGGTGTAGTTAGCTTGTTTACTTTAGCAGCACTGTTCTTCCTGTCTAGTTTAGTTGTGTTGTTCTTGTTTCCGCTGTCGAACCGGTGAGGGGTTGGGTTCCCTACTGGGCTTCGTTTGCGAAGCTCATCCCCCCTTACTTCCTTCCAGGTTTGTGCTCGAGGGAGCCGATGTTCGTGTTTGGACGGTCTGCGTCGCGCGCTTGTGGTCTGCAGCGTTAGTTGTGGGTTATACTTTCTTTATTTGCACTTGAATTATTATCTGGGACTTTGTGTGTATTTTTATTCCGCTGTTGTATTTCTTTAATTGTTTAACCATTGTAACTTGTTGTATATCTCACTAGACATATTTCTAACCCTTCCGGGTCTTCGGATCCGTGGGTGGCGGTCCAAGGGTCGAATACTTGGAGGGTTCCGGGTATCGGATTCTTGGGTCGTTACACGTAAGTAGGCTATATATGTATAAGAGACTTGTTAGGTGCACAGGGAAGAGAGAAGGGCGCCTGTAACTTTAGGAGCAGAGGGCCCAAACCCCCTCTGCTGCCCAGAAAAAGTCGGTTTTTGGAGCGCCCGAAAAATTAGTATTTTTCATATATAAAAGTTAGTGTTTGATGTGTATATAAGTACTTGACACGTAAACAACAGCCTGATTACATGCAATAAAATTGATATGGAGCTGTTATATCCTTTTCAGCCGTCAATATTGGAGGCACCACATCCCGATCCTGAAGACAAGCTTGATCCCTTCCTTCGCCGGTTCCCCATATCCACATTCGGCGTGTGCCTCGGTTTGTGCAGCTATGGCAGGCACTGGCCACATCGCGATCTACCAGATTTCTGCACGTACCCCTCTGCATCAACTTCATCGTTTGGTGCTTCGCACTTGCCCTGACAGCCCTCATGTTCGTCGTCTACTCTTTAAAGATCATCTTCCACTTTGACGCAGTTCGGCGGGAGTTCCGCGACGGGGTTCGTGTCAACTTCTTCTTTGCACCATGGATATCCTGCCTTCTCTTGTTCATTGGTTTGCCACCGTCCATTGAGACGAACCTGCACGAGGCCCTCTGGTACGTGCTCATGGCTCCCATCTTGGGCCTCGGGATCAAGGTGTACGGGCAGTGGATGTCGAGGGGGAGACGCAGGCTGTCAAAGCTGGCTAATCCTGTGAACCATCTGGCGATTGTGGGGAACTTTGTAGGCGCCATGCTGGGTGCTTCCATGGGGTTGAGAGAAGGGCCAATCTTCTTCTTCACCGTCGGGTTGGCTCACTACGTCGTTGTGTTTGTCACCCTCTACCAGAGGCTTGCAACAAACGAAGCACTTCCGAGGGAGCTCAACCCGGGGTTCTTCCTGTTCCTCACACCCCCCAGTGTCGCCAGCCTCGCATGGGAAATGATCGATGGGGACTTCGGTTATGGTTCCAGGATCGCGTTCTTCGTTGCTGCGTTCCTCTACGTCTACCTTGTAAGTCTCCACGTACTGATATCAAGAGCTAGCCTTCATCGATGGTCACATCAAATAGCATGCTGCATGCATGATCCTATGATTAATCGGCCGGACTTTGGTTTTCTCAAAATATTATAGACAATAGTACCATTATTCCATCTATCACGCACGCTCGATCGGAAGATTCGGAACAAAATTAATACTTGGCACACATGTAAATATGAGCTCCACTGTCATGATGACATTGAGATATCTAGCTACTTGTGTGTGCCGAGGGCCCGCCGAGTACTTCTCTGGCCGGCTGCAAAGTATTACTAGTCACGCCATATATGTGGGATATTACGGAGTTTTACAGCATTTTACGGCTAAACAAACAGCACTCACATAGCATCAGACTTGTGCATCTCATGCTGGAAGAGCTCTTAATTGGTATATATATAGTGATCAGATCAGATACTACTGGAGCTTTTTACAGTAAATGTTGATATGTGTCTGTTGTTTGTATATTTTCCCCTCAGGCCGTTCGGATTAATTTCTTCAGAGGCTTCAGGTACTGTACTATGAATTATATTATGCATATCCTCTTAATTTGTACATATTATATTTGGTACATCAGTAATTTTTCCAGTAAAAAGAAATTACACAACTGGTGGAAGACAAAGTATACTGTTTTTTTTCCTATTGCTTAATTAAACATCGATCTGTACTTCTTATAGGTTCTCGTTAGCATGGTGGTCCTACAATTATCCCATGACAGCGGCTGCAAGCGCATCAATCAGATACTCCATGGCAGTCACCAATCCAGTCACTCAGGCGCTTTCTGTGGTAGCCTGTGCCATTTCTGTCACCATCTCGGCATTTCTACTTGTTAACACGGCCTACAAAATTGCCTTCATGCCCAGAAAACTCTTCCCCAACGACTGCGTCATCGCCATTTAGTAAGAAGAGGAAGACAACCTTGAGCCGCGGAAACCCTGACGACAGAGGAGGCGGATCTGTCGCCATAGATATTAGATAGCTGGTCACTCCCAGCTTATAATAAACTTTGCAGGGGATATATATACACTCACACAGCTGCATTTGGATGCTGGCAGGGACGAATAAAGGAGCATATATATTGTGGTGCTTGGAGCTCGTTTTATTAATTGGTAAAAGTTCATGGCAGCTATATGTAGGGAATATTTAGCTAAAGTACTGCGGTCCCCTTCAAATGGAGGTATCAGATAATTAGCCAGTTAAGCATGCACACAGCATTCAACATACGATGCTGCTGCAGACTGCAGACATGGTGATCGATCGATGTTTCTGAATGCATGGCTATAAATCACCAAGAATATTATCATAAATACACATTGTCGTTGTACTACTTTGTGCCCAAATCATTTTACAGAATAGCACTTTTCAGTCGATAATTGTACATATATATACATATATATCTGGGATTCAAAATTTTCTTTTTGTACCACTTCGCAGCTCGTTTAATTTTTAGTTAAGCCAAGCAATTATTAGTGATTGGACTTCACCAAATAAGATAGCAAAAATGTATAATATGGTGTTATCACATGATCCTGCAGCTAGATGGAAGATGTAATCTAAAACGTGTGGCCTTTGTGATGAAAGTTAGCTGCAAAGATATGTAGCCGCAAGATTGTTCCAGTGTTTGTTAAATCCTGGTTTGTCAAGTTCTAAAGCAAAGGCTGATGAGCAAAAACTGAGAGATGTGAAAAGCCTATTAATAGAGGGTACGAATTGTTATCTGGCCTATGATCGGACTTTAAAGACACATTTTGAGATAGGAAATGGCATAACATGTTTTTTTCAAATGAAATATTTTTAATAGGGTGTTCACGACTCAATTCATTCCAATTCAACTCAATTTTTTTTGGACAAACCGACCCCCCCCCCATGAACTAACCCTTTTGAATCGATTTCAAATTGAAAAAAAAAGTGTTTAAAAGGCTGTCCCGAGGACCTCCCATTTGAAACCAAGCATCTTACTTATTGGGTCACGAATTTTTTTTTGTGATATTATTTATTATTAAATATAATAGATATATATATATATTTGATTTATATTATTTCATAATAAAAAATTTAACTAATTGCAAAGTCCATCAACTTGAACTAATTGATTGGTTCGGTTCTTCGAGTTCAATCATTTAATAAACATCTTTATTTCTCACCAAGGAAATTGTGTAGCCAGTAAAATCCATGATAATTAATGTGAATAATTTTAACTTATCAGAACTCTTTTTTCAAAAAGTTATGTGGATTATAGCACCAATCTTGTTCGAAAATGCAAGTAGTACAATCATAAGTGGGGGAGAAATTTCTAGCTAACTTCAACAACACGACATAAACCATCAAAAGAAACAAAAATAATAATTTAAACGGACAGCATTTGATGATCCCTAGAATTGCAAGTATAGGCTACCCACTACGGAAAGTAGAATAGGGCATGGAAAGCACGTGAAGAAAACCACAATTCATTTCTCAACATTTTTTAAATTAAACTAATTTTATAGTAAAATAAACATGGAAGAAGAGAGATGCACACTTCCATAAAAAATTACCAAAAAAAAACTGTCATTATTAAATTTCTTATCAAGATTTCCCATTCCAATTCCAACTCAGAGTTGGTTTCCAAATGAGGAGTCCAATTAGGACAACATTCCTGAAGGGAAAAATGGAGGAGGATTGTGAAGAAAACGATATTCTGTCCAGTGTATTTGTCATGGCAAGTATATTCTTTTATCTCGAACAAAGATGGTTAATTGGTTATATAGCTATACTTAAAAATAAATAAATATGAAAGATGTCTTGATCTCTTGTTATAATCGTGTTAAGCATTTTAAAGTTTAAATCTTAATTATTGATATGTCTTTACACAATGACAACTTAACAAGTACTGTAATGAATGCCCATATCAAGGATCGTATGGTGACAATTTAAAGAGGGTTTTGCCTTCCAATTTTGGTCACCTTTCAATCAACTTGCACAGGCAAAATTAAGTGTTCCCGTTTCAACAATCCTTGACTTCTTCTTGCGTTCTCAATTTTTTGAAAATATTTTTACATTTTTTTTGTAAACACAAAGGCATTAATCAAAAGATTATTTCTTTGATTCCATGTTCCAATCCCACTTAATGAATAAAATGATTCTACATTTCAACCCCCCCCCCCACAAAAAGATACTTACAGCTATTATAATCTTGTCTAATGTCTTTGGGTTAGAATTAATCCCTCACAATTGTAGTAGTTATGTGTATTACACAAATTTAATATTTTAAACATATGTATTAAAATAATTCCTAAACCATCTAGCATAAATAATCTTTTTATAATTATAATAACTTTCTGAACATTACATATGGTATTTTTGATCTCAAAATTGTAATAGTATCTCTCCTACCTAGTTGTAACAGACTGCTGATTCCCCCTTACATATAGCAATTCTCTCTCTCTTTCTCTCTACCAGAACCTTTAGTGGGTGACCCAGGATTTTTCTTTGGATTAAGCCAATTAATATATACACATATGATATTTCTTAAATTCATATCTAACATAGTATTTATATGTAAAACAATTAAAAGATTTAACATTTATCTTAGTGACTTTTGCTATTCTTGTATATAAGGAAAACATTTATTTCCGATTTGGCTACTTGCTTCTGCAAAATTTTCCCCAAAATTTGAATGAGTAGTAGTTTTTCCGATGGTTGTAACCAACAGTGTTAATAATAATTGTATAATTAAATTACATCATTAAATAATAATTGAAGACAAATGTATCAAAAATACAATTGTCTGCCAACATATTTCAATAACCCAAGAGAGAAAATGACCAACAAGGCATTATTTTTCTAGCACTGAAATTTACAGCAAATTTAATATTTTAAATGCATATGATTAAAAAGTCACCAGGATCAAATTACCGGGTATCTTACCCATTTAAGAGAAATTATTAATTAAATCATCAAATTAAAAAAATGATAGATAAAAGTTTAGAAATAGTTACTTAGCAGATTATAACTTGGAAAAAAAAAAGACCAATATTTTAGATTTTCTTTTTGGGGGGGGGGGGATGCTACGGGCCCCCTACTGCCCTGCGCTCCGAGTCTCCGACCCTGCGGAGCCCTCGCCGGCGGCTGTGAACCCTCCTCTCCTCCGAGGGGGGACCGGCTATGGCGGCGAGAGAGGAGACGCACAACGCGCCAAGCGCCAGGACGATCACGACCGAGGAGCTCCGCCGGCACAACTCCGCCTCCGACCTCTGGATCGCCATCAACGGCAAGGTCTGCGACGTCACCGCCTGGGCCGACCACCACCCGGGGGGCGACCTCCCCCTCCTCATCTTCGCCGGCCAGGACGTCACCGACGCCTTCCTCGCCTACCACCCCGCATCCGCCTGGCCCCTCCTCGACCGATATCTCGTCGCCCGCCTCTCCGACCACCGCGTCTCCGACCTTTCCCGCGACTATCGCCGCCTCGCGGGGGAGTTCGCTCGCCGGGGGCTGTTCGACAGCAGGGGCCACGGAGCCGTGGCTGTCCTTTGCCTTGTGCTCCTCCTGCTGGCGGCCGCCGTCTGCGGGGTTGTCTACACCAGGAGCCCCGCCGTGCACGCCCTCTCCGGGGCCCTAGTGGGGTTCCTCTGGATTCAAGCGGCGTTCGTGGGGCACGACTCGGGTCACTACTGGGTGATGCCCACTGGGGGCCTCACCCGCCTGGCGCAGCTGCTCGCCGGAAACTGTCTCATGGGGATCAGCATCGCCTGGTGGAAGCGCAACCACAACGCCCACCACATCGCCTGCAACAGCCTCGACTTCGACCCTGACCTCCAGCACATGCCCCTCTTCGCCGTCTCCCCCGATCTCTTTAGGTCCCTCACCTCCTTCTACTACCGGCGGAAGATGGCCTTCGACGCCGTGGCCAGACTCCTCGTCAGCTACCAGCACTGGACCTTCTACCCCGTGATGTGCGTCGCCCGGGTCAACCTCTTCGCGCAGTCCATCCTCTTTCTCCTCTCCGGGGAGAAGGTCCCCGGCCGGTGGCAGGAGATCCTGGGCCTCACCGTGTTCTGGGTATGGTTCCCGCTGCTCGTCTCCTACCTGCCTACCTGGGGCGAGCGGGCCACCTTCGTCATGGCGAGCTTCGCCGTGTCGGGGATCCTGCACGTCCAGCTCTGCCTCAGCCACTTCTCCTCCCCCGTTTACGTGGGGCGCCCCGCCGCCAACGACTGGTTCCAGAACCAGACCGTGGGTACCCTCGACATCGCCTGCTCGCCGTGGATGGACTGGTTCCACGGCGGCCTGCAGTTCCAGCTGGAGCACCACCTGTTCCCGCGGCTGCCGCGGTGCCAGCTGCGCCGGGTGGCGCCCCGGGTGAGGGCGCTCTGTGTGAAGCACGGGCTGCCCAACTCGACCGCGTCGTTCTGGGAGGCCAACGCCCGGACCATCGCCACGCTGCGCGCCGCGGCGCTGCAGGCCAGGGGCGGCGCCAACCCCGCCCCGAAGAACCTGCTCTGGGAGGCCGTCAACGCGTACGGCTGAATCGAAGCTTGCTCATCTCGTATCCCCACGACTAGGGCGCAAACGAGCCAATAAATTTCACCATGAGTTCGATTCAGCACTGTCATTAGGTTACCGAGTCGAACTTGACTAAAAGAATAAATTCTGTGGATAAACGAATCGAACTATGAACAGAGATATGTTCAATTCGAATGTGTTCGCAAACAGTTCATTAAAATATCTGATAATGTATTTGTTAAAATATTCAATAATTATTGTTAATATATTTAAATTAATATTAGTTAACATATTCAAAAAATTTATAATGAATATGAGAATTTTTTTAAATATCTTATAAGCTACGGTCATCAAAATCTCCGACGACCATTGCGATGACCCTATCGGTGTTGGATAGAACACTCGACGGCCGCAATATCACCCTTCCAAGACCAGACGCATCACACAGAACGCTCGATGATTTGGCCTCCTTGGAGTTGTTGCGCCCTCCCAACGGTGCAAACAACGGCGCAACAGGTCCAGCTTTGTCGAATGTTTTCCACGGTACCTACGATGATGTTATCCGCCCACCCCCTCCAACCTCCGCCTTACATTGGCTCCACAACCTGTGTTCTATATCTATTATCTCATGTCAAATATCAAAACTTACTCCAACAGTGAATTCACTACAGGCCTATTGGTCTTTTGACTTTGAAGATTGAGTTCGAGTTTAAACTCGGTTGAGCAACTCGTCAAATTTGAGTTCAAATTTGAATAAAATTTTTTCAAATCATGCTCAAACTCGAGTTTAAAGTTGAGCTCGTTTAAAAGCTTGATTCGAACTCGAGTTCATTTGTATAAACGAGTTATTTATTGAACTGAGTTTGAGTCGCTTAATGAATCCAGCTGAGTACAAATGGAAATGAAAATAGTTGATCGAGCCGAGTTCAAACTTAATTTAAATGATCGAGTCAAGTTTAAACAAATTATTATTTGACTCGGCTCAATTCATTTACACAATACATTATCTTGAACTAAGGAAATTCTTTTGGGACGAAATTATTTGACGATGGTATCTATCATTACATTAACTCGTCATTTAATACAAATATATACTACTTTTTGATCCCGAGGTGGCCTCTGTGGTCTTATACATTGTTCTCACGAGTTAATTTAATGATGGTTTGTTGTTTTTTTTTCCCCTTCTGTTAGGAAGTAGGAAGCTCATGCTAATCCTTTGTTAACAACTACATAATTTGAAAAACTCATCTTTTTTCTTCATCTCCTTTTTCATGCTAAGAGAGTATCCACGTCCGTACGGGTGTAAGAATATTAGCAGTACCTTCTTTAGATCTGTGAGTGCCTTCAAAAGATTGCTCACCTTTCATCAATGGTGTTGCAATGGATGAGTGTGCAGTGTGCGCATAGTTCCGATATATGAGAATAATTCAGTACATTTGAAATTTATATTTATATTTATATTTTTCACTTCTCATTAGATGATTTATTGTGACATCTTTCATTATCCATTACAAGTGAGATACTACACTAATAAATATTTCTAGTCTTGAAGTTGTCACGTGACAACACTAGAAAACTTTGTTTCCCGCCAACACTAAAACATCGTATAGAGCAGCTTTTGTAAAGTTTTAAAAATGTAATACTTTCAAAACTCTTTAAAATATATAGGGCAAATATGGCTGGCATATAAAACATGGCAATTCTTAAAAAAATTTAATACATGTCTATAGAGCAGCCTTTCAAAAAGCTTAAAAAATACAACACTTTAAAAACAAGACAGACATAAAAAACACGGCAATTCTTAAAAAAAAATTAATAACATGCCAAGTTTGACATGTATATATACAATTTACATAAATTGTATATATACATGCCAAATTAATAACATGCTTCCTTCCTTCTCCATCAACATCTCACAAGCTGTAAACTTATTATGTTCTCAAATAATTGTTCTATTTTATTATTTACATTATTTATAAAATATATACATACAAAAATATTATTAGAAGCTTTTAAAACAATGTCATTATATAAATATATTAAGATATATAAATATATATTAATATTCATACTTAAATATTCCCGTGCATGGCACGGCATAGATCTAGTTATGGCATATTTGTACCTCAGTTTCCGGTTCGGTTCGGGTTTCCACGGAGAAAACCGAACCAAACCGTCTCTAAAGCATCGGGTCGGTTCGGTCTTCGGTTTGACTCGAAATATCGATATCCGCCGAAATGCGAAGGTCCCGTTAGAATGACCCGGAACCGGTTATTTCGGGTTCCCATTTCCGAGCGACTGGAGCCCCGCGACTCCACAGAATCACAGCCCTCCGGCGGGGGGACGGGAGGAGATCTGGTACTTCGCAGGCGGAAGAGATCTGGAGCGCAGGGACACCGCGGGCTCTGCGTTTGGTGCCGGCGGAGGTGGCGGCGGAGAGATCTGACGGCCACCGTGTTCTCGGCGATGGAGGGATCTGCGATTGGCGGCTTGGCGATTTGAGGGGTCCAAATACGACGCTTTTCCCTGCTTCGGAGCTCCGCCATTTCTCCCGGTGGGTTTTACGCGTTTCCCTCTTTGCCCGTGCTCTCTCGGCCTCTGTGTGCCAGCGTTTCTCTGCTCTCTGCAGTTTGGGTGGCCTTGCTGACTCGTCGCCGTCATCCTATGGTGGAATCCTTTGTTAGGATTTTTTGAGACCGTGGGCATCGCTTTGGTCGCCGGATCTCTACGAACGCTTGGTCGTAAGGAGAAGAAGAATGTCCCTTTATCAGCGGCAGCAGCTGCAGCAACAGCAGCAACAGAAGCAACAACAACCTTTGGTGGATCCCTACCCTCTCTCGCCTCACTATGCTTCCAGTTCACGACAGACTCGCGTCGCCCTCTTCAGCCGCATCGGGCTTGTTGTTCTTTTGTCTCTCATGGTGGTTCTTGGGGTCCTATTCCCATGGATGGGGATGCCGGGGCTGTTCTCTGGGAATAAGGATGAGGCACTCGCCAAATGGAGGGACTACACGCTAGCCGAGGCTGCAGCCTTCGTCGCAAAGAACGGGACCATCATAGTGTGTGCGGTGAGCCAACCTTACCTGCCATTCCTCAGCAACTGGCTGATCAGCATCACCAGGCAGAATCATAATGAGAAGGTGCTGGTTGTGGCCGAAGACTATGCCACCCTCTATAAGGTGAATGAGAAGTGGCCTGGCCATGCTGTGTTGATCCCGCCTGCTCCAGACGCTCAGACTGCGCATAAATTCGGCTCTCAGGTACCTGTTAAATTATCCGAATACGACTGATTGGTCTAATCAAATGTTGATGTTTTTCTTTGGGGGGAAAGTTGCATTTTTTTCTTAACAGGTCCTCATGATTCTTGCTTTTTTAACTTCATGTTGTGCATAGTAATTATGTAATCACCATACGTCTACCGGACGAGAAAGAACTTTAATTATATATACATTTTCGACCACCATTACTTTACTATCCTATAGAACTCGGTTTATTGTGATTAGAAAAAACTGTGGGCGTTAGATGTTTCTGCTTAATAGCCTTTGCGTAGTGTTTCTGGATTTTATGAGCTTTCATTAAGTAATTTCATAAGCATATCAATTGTGCGGCTGTCCTTATATGTCTATATAATTTTGACAGGGATTCTTCAATTTTACATCCCGGAGGCCTCGACACCTTCTGCATATCTTGGAGCTGGGATATAATGTAATGTACAACGATGTTGACATGGTCTGGTTAGCTGATCCATTTCCATACATGGAGGGGAATCATGATGTGTATTTCACTGATGACATGGCAGCTGTATGTACATTTCACTTTAGGTTTATGCTTCTGTTAGTCTTTCAATTTCTTCTTTGGAAAACTTTGCAATATTACATCTCACATTCTTATTCTTTGTCGAGCAGGTGAAGCCTCTGAATCATCCCCATAGTCTGCCACCTCCAGGGAAAAAAGGGCGTACATACATTTGTAGTTGCATGATTTTCCTCAGGCCTACAACTGGTGCAAAGAAGGTGATGAAAAAGTGGATCGAGGAAATGCAAAACCAACCATGGTCCAAAGCAAGAAAGTCAAATGACCAGCCAGCCTTCAATTGGGCATTGAACAAAACTGCTAGTGAGGTACGCTGTGCGCATCCATAGTTCTAATGGTCCCATGTACTCTGTAGGTATACATCTTCATACGCATTAGATTTCATTTAATTAAGCATGAGGCGAGACTGGAACAGAAAACTCGTTTTGGGTTTTGCTCCTCTGATCTACAACTTCTGCCTTGGATGGAATAGTTGCTTAACTCATGCTTCACCCTTCACATTCTTTCTGTTAAGTAATTAACTTGCTAATTGCTATGGGAGCCCAGATTGCACTTTCGGTTCTAATCCTTTATTATTATTCAGTTTCTGAAACTTATTCTATGCTATAGCATAGTGGGCAAAGTATCAAGAGAATATGGCTTAGAGCCCTTTTTGGGTTACAGGGCTGGAGGTTGAGTAATATTCATCTAGGAAAGAAAGAGGAAGCGCCTGGTGGTGATGAGTATTTTCTTCACATATCACATATGGCTCCACTTTAGCAAACATTTTTTTTTTATTCTCTAAACTTCTGAGCGAGTATACTCTGGATCTCTTTTATTCTTTTGCAAAAGGTGATATGAAGCCAGACTTTTGGTTCACAAGGTGGGAAAGAAATTTGCCATCTGTGATGTCTACATGACACCTTGAAAGCAATAGATCAGAGCCTTGGTCTTCAAAAAGATAATTACTTGACCAATGCATGAACATCGTTTAGATTGGTGGTTGAGATTACCTGAGCTGATCTTCATCTTAATCATCTGGGATTGGCCTAGGTTTTCCAGTCTTCAATCTGAGACAAACAGTAGGTAGAGGAAGAACAGAGGAAGAAGGATATTGGCTCAAGGGTAGCAGAGTCGAGCTGTGGTGAGTGAATTTATGGGGTAAATCAGTCATCTTTTTGGGGGAAAAAAAACAGATCCCTCAGTCGTCGCATCGGCCACCTTGACGTATTCCTCTCATAAAAAGCCTCCAAAGCACAACCACAAGAAATCTGAAATAATCCTATATTGTTGAACACCTCTGGAAAACTATCTTGTTCAATAAGAAATATCTCCAATTTCCCTGAAATCTTTTCAAGGTATCTTCTCTTTGGCCAGTCAAGATGGTGCCATGTCTGATGTGACAACTTGATGTAAAAGAATGGCAAGCATTGGCATGGCCCCGAAGAACAGTCATGACTCACGAGATAAAACATGCTCCAGATTAGTCAGCTCTTTTAGTCATAATATTGTATAATATTTTGACCCTTTGAGTCAAAATTTTGCTGAAACTATTGTCTTGTGTGATTAAAAAGTCTGGAGCAAACACTTTATGTATTCCTTTCGATTTTTGCATGTTATATACAAGTGACAACGTTCTGCCAGCCTTGCACAGGATTAGGTTGTCAATGTGATGCGGGACGGAGTGGGGACAGCGGAGGAAAAGGGGGAGGTAGCCGGAGTCTCACCGAGAGGGGGTAGAAGGCGGGGGTGTAGGCTTCGCGCCCTCCCCTTCACAGGGACCACCATGGGGGTTTCTTCTCAAAGCTTCTCCTTCTCCATCGCAGAGAACAAACAAAACTGTAATTTCTTCTCCATTAATCAATAATAGAACAATACATATGTTTAAATAGGTTTGGGCTATTCTCAATCTTAATGGATCTCAAATTAAAGATAGACTTCTATCCCTAATAAGACTTAACTATTAGAAACCTAAAGAAAGAAAATTTAGAATCCTACCCAAATTGGACTTGACTCAAATAAAGAAGTGAAAATTACACAATAAAAAGTTAATTGGACTCTAATATGACCCTTTTGGACAATTTTACCCTTAGACTTAAAAATAGTGCGAAAATTGCACCAAAAAGTACAGAAAAATAAAAAAAAATCTCCAAATGGGTGCCAAATGGGCCTAAACCATTGCTTCAGCTTCTCGCTCCCCATCATTCTCCCTTAGTTCGAGAAAACTCGTCCTCGAGTTTTGAAGTGTTGCAATATCCAAACAAGTGACAGGGGAATAATGAAGTCATGCACTAATAAAGTCGCCATAAGGATTTTCAAACCAATATGTCTTTTGAAAAGTTGTAGTCGACAAAGAATGTGTGCATGAAGATCGGACTATATCATATCATAGTTGCACTGATCTCTCGTAAAACTTGCAGATCACTGGTAGCTGTCAATGATGGACTTATCTCAAATACAGCATCACATATCAAATGAAGTCCAGACTCAACGAACAAATCTTGATCTCAAGTGTCAACAAAAATAGTCTCCACACTTAGATGATCAGTAATAGTCACTAATTCCAATGGCTTTTCATCAATCACGGTCTTCTCTGGTGGCACTGGCTTGACAACAGTAGAAATATATTTGGGAAAATAAAATTTACCTCTTAAATGTGGTGACTGGATAATGCACTGGTTTGAGTCGATAGCAACATGTCGCTCTTCCAACCACTCTTTTCCCAAAGTAATGTAGGATCTCGAGGGATCAATAGTGCACCAAACTCCATCAAAATAATTAACCAATTTCTTCTGAGTTCTACCTAAAAATTGTAGGTGAAACTCTACAAAAGCTTGATCACCATCAACAATAATCTCACCAGTTTGTAATAAAATATCAACAGTAATCTGGAAAATATAATTGTTCTGATTCTCCTCATCGAGTATTACTTTTGTCGACTTCTCATTTGGTAGAAGAGCGAGAAAGCTAAAATTCATGTGGCACATGTAAGAGATTACCCAAATTGATGTGAAATTGGATGAACTGTTGTGGAGCGCGGGTCGCTGAGTGACTGAAATTTGTCGAAATGATCACAACGGCGCAAACGGGGCGTGAATCGGAGCACAAATGGATCGCTAGTGCTGGCAGTGCAATAACAGCTCTGGTGCATCGCCCGGTTACTGTAGCGGAGCCGGTTACTGTAACGAACCGGGTTGGACCTAACCAGATCAAACCTGGTTTGACCGGTTTTCTTTAAAGCGGACGGGGTCGGCCTCTCTCTCAGCCCAGCTCCTTTTGTTCCAACCTCACGCAAGAGAGACCAAGGAGAGGGAGAGGGAAGGATGGCGGCGACGTCTGCGATGGAGGGGAAGGAAGTTGCCAGCGGGTCAGCGGCTGCAGCGGCGTCCGACTTCGGCGGCGGGGGCGACTCCGACGACGGCGGTGACTGCGGCTCATCCCTCCTCTCTTTCCTCTACTCCAGCCTGTGCCGAGAGAGAGTGGGGAGCGAAAGAGGGAGAGATGGGAAGAGGGAGAAGGGGTGTCGCGGGCTCTGCGGCCGAACCCTGTTGGGGTGTGGGGGAAGGCGTTGGCGCGGGAGAAGGGTGAGGCTGATGCAGGGAGGGCCAGGGGTTGACGCAGGCAGCGCGAGAGAGAGAGACGTGGGCTGGGTGGACACGGCGCGGGTGAGGGGTTAACGGAGGCGGGCCAGGCACGGGGCGGAGGCGGACCAGACGCGAGCGCTAGTGCGCTCGTGGCCCTGGCGAGGCGGGTGCAGGAGAAGGGGCGCGGGTGAAGGCGGGCCTGGGCAGACGCAGGGAGGGCACAGGGGGGGGTGTAGTAGGGTGGCTCGGCGATGGGCAGAGCGGAGGCAGCGCGGGGGTGGAAAGGGCGCTTGTGTCGAGGCGGATGAGGGCGTGCAGCGGTGCAGACAGTTGGGGGTTTTCGGTGGGATGGAGGGAAGTCGACGATGGCGATGTGACTTTTGCGGCTGGATCTCGGCTCTGTGGTAGGAATCGAAGCCCGCTCTGATACAAATTGATGCGGGACGGAGTGGGGACAGCAGAGAAAAAAGGGGAGGTAGCCGAAGTCTCACCGGAGAGGGGGTAGAATGCGGGGGTGTAGGCTTCGCGCCCTCCCCTTCACAGGGACCACCATGAGGGTTTCTTCTCAAAGCTTCTCCTTCTCCATCGCAAAGAACAAACAAAACTGTAATTTCTTCTCCATTAATCAATAATAGAACAATACATGTGTTTAAATAGGTTTGGGCTATCCCAATCCTAATGGACCTCAAATTAAAGATAGACTTCTATCTCTAATAAGACTTAACATATTAGAAACTAAAGAAAGAAAAATACATAATCCTACTCAAATTGGACTTGACTCAAATAAAGAAGTGAAAATTACACAATAAAAGTTAATTGGACTCTAATATGACTCTTTTGAACAATTTTACCCTTAGACTTAAAAATAGTGCGAAAATTGTACCAAAAATTACAGAAAAATAAAAAATCTCCAAATGGGCCTAAACCATTGCTTCAGCTTCTCACTTCCCATCACAATGCTTCTTTATGGATTTTCTTCCATCACATACTTGGTGGATTCTTTTGGTTTCTGTATGTTTTATACACGTGCTATCATTTTTGGCCTCCATCACACAGATTCTGACAACATTCCTTTTGACTTCTGCATGTTGCATACAAGTGACAACATTCTTGTTGGTTTTCTGCATCTGTACCTTCAGGTGCTAGCATTTTAATCAGTAATATTGCTAGTACTGTCTAGGCATCTGCTTAATTCTATGAAAAAGATCATGTTTATCTCGTTGTCCAGTTAACTCTCTTGTCATTAAGGGAAATGCCACAGTGCCACATGTCTACCACCCATTGCCACACTTACAGTGGAAATCAGACAGTGGACAATGTTAAAACTTAAATTTGGTGCTGCACTCATCCTTCTTGGAATTATCTCATTTTGATCTGAAATGACCACATGACATTATCTTGCACAGAGTTTGCAATGTTTCTATGCTTGTAATGGATCCTACCTTCCAAAGATGGAATCTTAATGGATCCCTTCCTTGGTCCATAGATGTCAGCCATCATATGTGCTTTCTGGCATAAGTTCTCTTAGTAGGTTGACTACAATAGGCACACACCGGGTATTGCATAAGGAATTTTGCAATTTTTATGTGCTTGTAGTACATCGAGTATTAAACTGTTGTTTGTTGGACCCATCTTTTCTTTGCTCCCTCTGTTTGCGGAATACCTGCATAACTCAAAAACCCCTCTGCTCCAATTCTGGAAACTACTTCCCACGTTCTTATTGCTCTAGCTCTCTTGGGATGATTTTATGGGAGTAGGGTTTTTTTTTTTTGCCCAGTTCCATGTTGTTGATTCATGATTGTTTAATTGCAGGTTGATCTCTATTTGCTCCCTCAAGCTGCTTTCCCAACAGGAGGCCTATACTTCAAGAACCAGACATGGGTTCAACAAACCAAGGGCACGCATGTGATCATTCACAACAATTATATTACAGGCTTTGAGAAGAAAATTAAACGTTTCCGTGATTTCGGCCTCTGGTTGGTGGATGATCACATCCATGAGTCACCCCTTGGCAGACTTTGATCAGGAACTGGGATTATTTTTCTCTGAGCACGGCGACCATGTACAGGCTTGGAGCCATTTTTTCGTGCCTTCGCTGGCTTCAGGAATTGGTAGATACCTAAGAAATTAAGAATGTAGGGCTATTGCCGCTTCCACATATCCATCTGTTCACGGCAGTTCTCATATCTTCGTTTATTGTATCTCAACATTTCATGAATTTTTTTTGTCTGGTACAGTCTTTGCGCCTGTGCAAGCCATAGTTCTCGTCTAATGCCTCGTCTTCTCCTCGCCTTTGCACAGGCAAGTGCTTTCATGTCCCTTCAATCTACGGCCTTTGTTTGGGTGAGTGCTTGGACATCATTTCAGGTGGAGATGTTTGCAGACGAGCAAACCGTGGGCAGTGAGTTTTGAACTTTGCTACCCACTAATATTTCACTTATACCTTGGTGATAAAAGTTCTAAATTATTGTTGGGTAGTCCAAATAAAACACCAAGCATCTCATAAAAAAAAAAAAAAGGTGCGGCACATTGTGTTGGTGCAGAGAGTGGGTACTAAGTGTGTAGATGACCTCGTCTCTCTTTGAACGACCTGTACATTGAAAGATCAGAACAGCACAGAGCCATGCCCCAAGTTTGCTTTCTTTTTTTGTCTTTTTTATTAATTAAGTTTTTTATTTTCCAAATCTTATCTTCCACGAGACTAATCATGTAATATTTACAAAAATGGGTAAGCAAATGCACAGTTATTGTGCAGCAAGTGTTTTTGTTGTGTGTGTACATAGCTCATCTGTGGTTGGCACGGGCCCAAACTCTCTGTTCAACGCATTGAAACCCAAGAATCCGATGGACAAGTAGATCCACCCGTGAAACAAAGCCACTGATTCAAGTGACTTGATACTTGGAATCTTTGGTATTACAATGTCTTTAGAAATTTTTCGCAAATCTGCTCATCCTGATATTTAAGTCTATGGCCTCTTCCTCATTTATATAAAGAGCTAATCACTAGACCACTCTTTGGTGTACAGCATGGCAAGCGCTCTATCGTTTGTACCTTTTTTTTTTTTGGTTTAGCTCAGTGGCCAAATCATTGGCCTCGTACAAAATCTCCACTAAGAGGTCTCGGTTTAATACCCAGAGCCTCTCCCACCAACACATGTCCCAAGTCTAGAAAAAAAATTTAAAATAAATCTGTCAAAAATCTTTAAAAAGTTTACTTTTGTTATACTTGTGTCGTACTGTCATCTCAGTTGCTGCAAGATTCGCCGGTGGCTGATTTTTCAGCAGAACATTTTTTTTGTCTGAACGGTGATCTCTCTGAGGAAGTCCATCACCGGGGATCATATCGATCTGAAAGGTCTCAGTCGTGCTTCAATAGCTTCAACAGATACTGTTTCTAGCCAACATCTGAACGGGGGCTATGGATCACGCCCGTCATCATCACAAGGGCATCTCGTTATGGTGCTTTGGAGTTGGCTGAAATCAGTTCAATCGGATTGGAAGACATACGAGTCCAAACAGTGAGGAAACACTAAAATAACAGGTGGGTTTCAGCCGGTGTTGGATCCGGATCAGAAATCGCAATTGGCCCCGAGTGTTGTGGGTTCTAAATTCAGTCCAGACAAAGTTGGCCCACGTAAGAAATGGATCTTATCTGTGCGAGAGATATTTGCTGCACTGCAAGTCTATGTGGGATTCGTCACGCGTCCTCAACGTGTCACGTTACTCCGTCCCATCGGTCATTGGGCATGCATCGAAGTCGTTCCATGCGCAATGATGACGCACACTACGCATGTTGAGGAGCATATTTTGTCTTGAAGAATATGTGTAGTCTATGAAGAGTACTACGTCTTCAGAAGAACATCTTAATCTCTGGGAAGCATGCATGACCAGAGTTCAGAATAAATATATGTATCTCCTAAAAAGTATATGTAATCTCTAGAGAGCATCTACATATTCAAAAATATCCGCATCCTCAGAAAACATCTACAATTCTTTAGAAAGCATGCATTACCAGAATTCAAATAACAAAATATGTGGTAACGAAGAAATTTGAAGGGCATGTTCAGTACTTACTCGCGAGGCATTTTCATCCGATCAAAAGAAATCGGGCGTGCATAGTGCGCGTCATCATTGTGCACGAGGGTGACTTCAGCGTCCGCGCAATGACCGGTGGGGCAGCCCGACAGGGAGACATGGTGCGCTAGAGATGCACAACGCATTCCACGTAGACTTTGCTGAACATTTCTCCATCTGTTCACTTGCACATCATCTGGTAAAGACAAGTTTTAGACGTACCCTTCTTATATGCAGGATTTGAAAGACAAGTGTATAATTAGAAGGTGAGCTACCTTTTGCTTGCTAGGTGGATAGTGAAAAGTATGAGGACAAGAATGCAATACGGAAAGGGATTCCTTGTTTGGACTAAGGTTAAAAAAATTGATGTGCATACTTTTGGGATCGATCATCTACGGAATTCTAAGAACTATCTTTTCTATAAATGGGCTTACATTTGCTTTCCTTGTGATGGTCATCAAGCTTGGCCTAGGCCACCCGATTGTATATGGTTGTTGCCTTCTATTTTGAGCCTATTTCATTAATAAAATGGGCGGATTCACACGTTTTAATCTTTTAAAATAAATAAATAAATTGACGAAATGGAGCATACCGGTTCTCTCTGAATATGATACAAATCAGAGCATACTACACCATTTCACTCTAATTCATCTGATCCACACTTAAATTTAATAATAAAAAAAATTAAAAAACAAAGAAAAATTCATGTTATACAAATCCGACGGTTCGGTACGCCCAACCATGATTTAGACGTGGTTTTCATAAAAATGCAAGCGTAGCTATCGTAACCGAAGATTTTTGGAAATTTATTTGTTACTACAAATGTAGTTTCTGCATAAATGAATTATGGTAAAATTCACTTATCAAACCAAACTTATTCGAATTATGGTAAATCTAGGATAATGGTTGGATGATCACATGCTTGCAGTTTTATCCCATAGAGCAAGAAAAAGATAACATGTCCAAGAAAGCATGTGTACATTCTGACAAATTAAGTATCATAATCTTGACATCAAATATACCTACTTAGAGAACTCCGGTTGGGTCGATCGGTTAGAACTCTTGCTTAAAAGTAGGAGGTCCCGAGTTCGATTCTTGAGGGGGGGTTTACCTGATTTACATGCAATTCTCGAGGTGTGTAGATCCGAAATTTTTTCGGTCAAGTGGGATAAGGGCAATATGAGTACACGAAAAGTAAGAGCTGCCAAATCCTAATATTGGAGTTCACGAACATCAATCCTTGAACTCACAAAATTACACGGGGCGAGATTTTCTCGTTACCAATATATATATATATATATATATACCTACCTAGCTAGAACCAGCGGAATTAATGGCCAATTTGTTGGCAACACATATAGAGGATGTCCAAGCCTCAATTGAAACACCAATTATTTGTGTTTGGATCGTCGAATTTGTACACCCCATTTGATTTGATAGCTCATACTCCCCATAACCATCAACCAAGTATTTTCCCTGATGGTGATGGGGACCCAACTGGAGCACCCAAAACGCCATATGGGCATTTCTTAATAGTTCTTGAGTCTCAGTATATGGAAGGATTGGATTCTATCAATCACCAATAGAGTGAGGGGTTGGACGAGAGTTTTACAAAAAAAAAAAAAAAAAAAACTTTTTTATATTTTAACTTAGATTTTTTTGCAAAACTTTCACCAATATCTCACCCCATTAATAATTGGAGTCCGAACCTCCCATGTATTAGTATGTCTCATGTTTAAGTGGTCATGTTACCACATGAGCACTTGGTGGCAGTAGCCATTAAAGAATGACCGCATCTTTGTCCTCTTCCCCAGTTGTGAGCAATTTCCACTTATATAAAAAGAAAGGCAAGATTCTCCAAGTAGATGGTTCAGGTGACCCAGAACACTTGTTGAGAAAGCCCACACAAATGGTGACATAACCCTTCAAATATACACATACCCACAAAGGCCATATGTGACTGACTTGTCAACTAATTAGAGGAGTTCAATACTTGGTACACAGTAGGGTTCAGTAGATTAGTACTGTTCAGGGTGGTCTCTGCACCCCCATATGCAAATTGTAGTCATGATACTTCCAAATAGATGGCCCTTCCAGTTGCTTATTACCAAGTGCTACATCAAGTCTCCTACTAGTTTCTCTTCTTTGAGGAAAAGGACCAACCAACCAGCATGCTTGCCCAAGAGAACGACACACACACACACAGACACCACTCATGGCAGAAACGTCATGGAGGACACCCATCGTCACAAATGAGGCAAACAGCTGGACGCTCTTTAATTTTCCATTAAGGTATTTATGGAGTAATCTTACTGTCTTTCTCTATGGCGTATGAAAAATAATAAGCACACTTTATAAGAAGAAGGGCAAATTTTATTACACTTGTAAATTACTTGTCTTGTGCCTGTCTTAGATATAAGTAGGGGTGTATACGGTTCGGTTCGATTCAAATCAAAATCTAAATTTTCTGATGTTTTTCTGAATTTCAAACTCGCGACCACCACGCATGCGGAGGGCGTGCAACGTCGCCCTCCACTGCGCTACTTTTTTTATATAATTTTATTATTTATATATTATATATATATATATATATATTCGATTTATTTCGATTTTCCAACCTCAAATCGAACTGAACCACTAGACTCATAAAATTGAACTGAACCGGTTCGGTTTGGACCATATTTTGTACAGTCCTAAATATAAGGTGGGTGGACTTCGTAATGTAATTAATGCTGCTGTTTTGTGTTTTGGATAAGTAATCTCGCAAGTGCAACAAAATTCTATCTGAGGAGAGAGAACAGAACACTTCGTGACAAGAGAAAGGAGAAATTTATCGGGATTAATATGTACCCAGCACTGACATAAAGCACGTAGGGACGTTATCTCCAAGGACGTCGACAAATATTACACAACTTGATTAACTACGATTCCAAGTTTTTAGTGGTTTTTTTTTATAGAAACTAACTGTGCTGATCTATTTATAAAATTTTCTTTAAGTCTGTTTAGAACCTGCTGACCCTGTTTTGAGATTTGAATCTGAGACTTTTTCAAATCATGGAAGGATAAAGTTATCAACTGAACCACTCATTGGTAGGAGTGTCAATTGGGTTAGATCGACCCGACCCGATTTTATACGGATTTGAGTCGGATATTTTAACCTCTTTTGAATTTTACATTTGATTCAGTCTGGCTCGGAGTAAGATTGGACCGGATTCGGACTTAGCTCAGGTAGACTCGGGTGGCCCAGTGATTCGGTAATTTTTTTTTTAAAAAAGTAAATGATATTACGATAATTTTAATATTCTAAAATTTTAGATTAAAAAATTGTGTTGTATAATTATATTTAATGACTTAATATTTATTTCATATGTTTGATGATTAAAAATAAGTTTATCTAGATTAGCCTAATATTTATTTTATGTTATTTTGATTCAATGAATATTAATTTTATTATAAAAATAATAAATAATAAAATATCTTTAAAAATATAAAATCGGATTGGACCGGATCTAAACAGGGCCTTACTTAATCGTCTCGGATCAAGTCAGATTTGTAAGAATCGAGTCAAGTCCAAATCGATCGATTAAAGACCGAACTGAACTCAAACCAACCTAAACCCGATCTAGGTCCCGTCCATTGCCACCCTTACTCATTGTATAGCAAATGCTAAACACCGTGCTCATATATATACTTTTAAGGAGACGAAAAAAGAAGATATGATTGAACAAAGAACAAGAAATGTTTTTTACTCACTCGGGTAAAAAATGACAATCTGATGTTCAGACCCCGCACCCTTAAAAATAAATTTTGGGAGGTAAAGATTCAAGTACGAGATCAATTCTCTATTTGGGTGGGGAAAAATGCATGAGTAAAAAAAAAAAAATTTCTCATGATGAACAGGACCACCCACACAAGTCGATCCAACAAATGAGCTGTGCAGCTGGACATGGTCGGCGGCGTGAGGAGTAGCTTCTGCCGACGCCCGGTGGTGACAACGAGAGGGGCCCCTCCCCCAACACCCCTCCTCTTGAAAGGACGAGTCACTGCCTCAGAGAGAGAGAGAGAGAGAGAGAGAGAGATTGGTTCCCCATCGCCCACACTTCTTTTTCTCAAAATTAATCTTCTGTAGATTCTTCCCAGTTTTCTTTGTGATGGCCAAGACAAGGACTTGCTCTGCCCAACAATGTTTAGAATTATATGTATTAAAATAATATTAATCTTATATGATTAATATATATATATATAAGTGAAGAAGCGCACATCTGATGGGGATCGTTGCCGTCAACTGCTGACTCCATGATTCCTCATCTGTCTCATTGGGCGAAGAACAGCGGCAGCGAGAGCAGCTTCACCAGGTTAAGTAGCTGCGGCGTCGCTGTCGTGCCTCACGGAGGAAGCGGTGTCTCGCGGGGAGTACTGTAGCTGTGTGTGTGTGTAATGTGTGTGTGGGGAATCCTCCCGTGGTGGAGGTGGAGGGTGGCATGGGGACGACAGGCAGTACTGTTATTAGTAAGGAAGGAGTAAGTTTTGGTGGTATTACGCATGGGTTGTGTTATAATATATTAAAGTGATTTGATTGGTTGAACACTCAATCATATATATTAAGGTAATGTTTGGAATGAAGTTTGAAAAAATTTTAAATTTTAAAATCTTTGACAGACTTGTGGCATTTTCAAACATTGCTCTATCGACTCCGACTTAAGTGCTCTACGATTTTAATTTGCAGCAAGAGAGAGATAGAGAGAATGTTCTCTCGCGCGATGGAGTGAATTCAACACCGCTTCCGAAAAATTTTCGGACGAAAAAGAGATACAAAGTGAGAGGGTTGCAGCGGCTGCAGTAATTACCGATTTTCTCAATTTTTATTTTTTGAAAATCATCTCCAAACGCAACTTAAGAGATAAGAGTTCAATACTTAAATTTGAAAAGAATTAATTTTTTTAATATATATATATATATATATTCAAAATTAAGTACTGTACATATTCAAAGATTAGATCAACTAATTTAACAAACCAATATTCATAAAGATTTTTTGTGCCTGCACTCAGCATGGATCTATGGAAGCGAAGATGGCTGTGAAGACAACTAATGTTGGTACATTATAAATAAAATTCTCATAATTAGATGCTAGTACCTCATCTCTCTACAAATCTGTCCTCGTTCCGACAAGGCCGTGGAATGCCCACGACAAAAGTATTTATTTGCAGATAGTTGGAGAAGAGATGAGAAGTCAACTCAAATGCCAACAAAAAAAAAAGTGGACACGAGATCTATGACATATAGTTCACAAATTGACGAGGTTTTCTCAAATTCCACATTGGATGCCTTCGCAAAATTGTGACGGGATCATAATTGGTAGAACTGAAAAATTGAATCATATTTTTTATGACATGGTATGGTATTGGACATATCATAGCGTATTGACTTATTTTAATTATAAAATTGAATTTTATTATAAAATAATAAAAAAGAAATAAATATAAATATACAGAACCATGTCTGAGATCATAAAATTGATCCGTTGCAGAATTGCAAAGATAACCCTCTAATATGACTTCTTAAATAGATAATGTCAACGTACCCCTCTAACTGGGAATTGTCACATGTATATATGCTATATAGGTGAAATTAACTTAAATAAAAATATAGCACAAACCAAAGGTCGTTCGTAATATTTTGACTCGTTAATCTAAATATAATCTTATTAAATAATATAATATAATCTTAATAAGTACGAAAAAGAAATGATTTTTCTATGACCGTGCCATCACACCACGTTGACGCCAGCTAATCGTTCGCAGATCTTTCTACGTTTGGACTTCAGATTTATGGAGGAGGATATTTTAGTTAATACAAAACTTAGAATAATATTTTTACAAGTATACTTACAAGAGAGACATTTTTTTACAATTAGCACTCTACGCCGACGGGGCATGATCCCAGAAGCTTCTTGGGGACGGCGACAACGAGAACCGTACGATAGCCTTGAGCCGTCGACTGGCGCTCCGGGTTTTTTTTCCCCTTTCTCTTATGCTCTGGTGACCTCGGTCTCCGGCGGCGTCCTCCCTCCGGTGGGGAGGGGGTCTTTTCGCCTTTGCGAAGCCCCCTCCCCTCCGTGTCCCGTCTCCAACCTCGCGGCGGAGATCCCTTCCCTTTTAGGGTTCTTTTGGTCTGGGTTCTTCCCAGTTTTTTGTCTCCCTCTCGGCTCCGGTGGTGCTGGCAACATCGAAGGCGTGGGAGTCTCCGATCGTAGCCTCCTGGCTGCGGTTTAGTTTCTCCATGGTCCCTCCACCTCCGTCTCCGCTTCTGGCGCCGACTTCGAGCTCGCTTGGGTGGAGTCCCCCTCGCCCAGTCGCCGTCCGTTGGATCCGGCTCCATCCCTGTCTTCGGCCCCGCTTCCGCTGCCGCCGTCGCTTCGGTCGGGTGGCTTTCCCCCGCCTTGTCGCCGTTGTAAAGGGGCGGGTTGTAAGGGGGGGACGTCGGAACCCCCGGTCTTCTTCGACTGATGTCGCGAGAAGAGCATCTTCTAGTGGTTAGATTTTTGTGTTCTCCTTCTCCGAAGGAGGTTTTGGTTCCGGCGTTTTAGGGCTTCCCCCTTCGTCGGAGGATCTTTCTCCGGTCGACCAGGTGTTTCGACGGGAGGTCCGGCTGCGGCTCCCTTAGCAGGTTTCCGCATTGTGGTTGGTTCTGTGCTGTTTCCGCCTCCCCTGTACCTCCTTGGTGTGGATTTCATTCGCGATGTCCGAATGAGGCTATCGTCCGTGTCAAGACCCAATCGGCGTTTTCGGTGGCTGACGTTGTGGCCCTGCTCGCTCTCCATCTATCTGTTCCAAGACTCTGTGGATGTCTCCTTGCAACCCCCCGTCGAGCTCTTTCCCGGTATAAGGGTCCGAGGATGCGGTTTACCGCGCCGTGAAGCTGTCGGCGAAGCCCTTCGCCGGCTCACGACGCTCTGTGCGACGGTAGTTCTCTCTTTGTATTTGGGGTTCACCCTTTGTGTAAGGACCTCTGGTCCATCCGTCAGTCATGGCTTGCGCCATTCTTTGACTGTCCTGTCTGTGCACCGCTGGTATGGTGGTTGGCTTGGGCGTCTGTTCACCCATCACGTTGGGTATGTACCCTGGTTGTACCTGTTTCGTGTGTGAATGAATCATCCCACCTTCACTTGTCCAAAAAAAAAAAAAGACAACGAGAACCGTACGATCAGTGGATCTCCGTCCTTGACGGTGTGCTACTCAGAGTTTTTTTTTTTTTTGGACAGGGAAGAAGGACACTTCATTCATACAAGACCAGTACATCCAGAGAGAAACCCTACAAGGGCTGACAGGGAGCCATGCTTCGCTCCATACCAGGAGCTACCAACCAGGGCAGACAAGGCACGGCAACGGCCGTGACAGGCAAATGGACCGGAGGTCCTTACACAGCGGTTAACCCCAATATTCAAAGAGAAGCACCGTCGCACAAAGCGCCGTGAGCTGGCAGAGATCATCGCCGAAGGCTTCACGGCGGGGTGAACCGCCCCTCGAACCCTGAAACCGGGGGAGAGCTCGACGGGGGGGTGAACGGAGACACCAGCCGAGACGAAGAACAGGCGGTGGAGACCAAGGCGAGCCACAGTACCGCCATCGGAGATGCAACTTGGGACTTGAAGCAGATGCCGATTCCAACGGAGATGGACGAACGTGATCCACCCAGGGGGAGCAAAGAGGCAAACAAAATAACGCCAACCCAACCTATCAAGAAGCCGCAGCCGGACCTCCAGTCGAACCACCGGGTTGACTGGAACACATCCTCCGACGGAAGGGAGAACCCTAAATCGCCGGAGACAAACCTCCTTCGACGAAGGAGACAGCAAAAGGTGCCACCATAAGGGAGGCAGAGGGGCATCACGTCCGGGGACGGAGGCAAAGCCGGAGGAGGGCGGGGGCAGAGGCCTCCACCCCTCCGAAGAAACCTTCGGCGCTGAGAACCTGCAGGCGACGGAGCCGGAGAAGACACCTCCCATGGAGTCGGGACCCCAGCTGCCGCGCCGCGGCGGGGGAAGACGCCACCCGAGCAGGACACTTGCAGAGCCGGAAGCATGGCGGGACGAAGAAACGGGGGAGGGGGCTGAGCCCCCTCCCCAGCGGGGAGACAAAAGAACTGGGCAAACTCCCCAAAATCGCAGAGCTTCTCTCTCTAGAGAAGTCTAGAGAGAGAAGCTCCAATCGCCTCTCTCTCTCTTTTTTACTCAGAGTTACACGCACGCCACATAAGAAAAACCACCCAACGAAAATTACGGAATGCTCTAAAACCAACGACACCACTTCGTCGCACTAGTTTTTAGGAAAGACATGGAATAAAACAGCAAACTGACATGTAGATCTGACACTTATTAGATTTGACGTCTTAAAAATATAGATCAGATTTAAATAAGTTTTGAGAATTGGGTCCATCAGAAAACGTTTAATTTGATCATCTTAAATCAAATTAAAACTAAACATTGGAGCCATCTATTAAAAACTTTATGTTGAAGATCAAGTTAAAATTCTAAACTGAGAACCGCTTACCGCACATCGGCACCGTAGTGGCGGACGCAAAAATTTAATTTAGTAAGTCACTCTAAAAATTAAGATGTATTAATAGATTTTGTGTTAAAATTCAGTGAAGTCACTCTACGTAGATTTTTTCAGCCAATCTAATTTAACAGAAAAATGTATACCTATGAATAGAGTTTCAAATTTCAGTGAGATCACGTGACTCCACTGACCTCTTTATAGGTCCGCCAATGAACACCGCCCTTCATTAGTTGCCCATTATATTTGATGTGTGTTGAGATTTTTTTCTAAATTTAACTAGACTCCACCTCAACTTTATCTGATATGTACCTTTTAATATAAATTTTAATCAACTCAATTTGACCGTCGTCACTCTAACGAGATATGAGTCATAATATTATGATTAAAAGTCGGGTTTAAGTTAAAATTATTTAATATTTATTAGATTTTACATATGATCGGATGATTCGGATCAATGATTCAATATAGAGATTTTTCAAAATTGCCCATTGAAGGGTTAAATGACGGATATGCCCTTCCTCCCTCCCTGCCGACGCTACGCTCCGCGAGACACAACAATCTCCAGTTTGGCCATATGTGACTGACTGTAGCTGTGTGGGGAATCCTCCCGTGGTGGAGTGGAGGGGTGCATGGGGACGACAGGCAGTACTGTTATTAGTAAGGAGTAAGTTTGGTGGTATTACGTATGGGTTGTGTTATAATATATTAAAAGTGGTCTGATCTGATTGGTTGGACACTCTATCATATATTAAGGTAACGTTTGGAATGGAGTTTGAAAAAATTTTAAAATTTAAAATGCTTGACAAGGCTTGTGGCATTTACAAACGTTGCTCTATCGGCTCCGACTTATGTGCCCTACGATTTTAATTCGTAGCAAGAGAGATAGAGAGAATGTTCATTCTCTCCCTCATGTGACCAAGCGGATTCGGCGTCACTTTTGAAAAATTTCGGACGAAAAAAGAGAGAGGCGGAGATAGGGTCATCGCAGTGCAGTGATTGTCGATTTTTCGATTTTCACTTTTTAAAAATTATCTCCGGACATGGCTTAAGAGATAAGAGATTCAATACTTAAATTTGAAAATATTATTTTTTAAAAAAAGTATATATATTCAAAATTAAGTACTGTACATATTCAAAGATTAGATCAATTAATTTAACACACCAATATTATATATATTATAATAAAGAATTTCTGTGCCTGTACTCTGCATGGATCTATGGAAGCCAATATTGCTGTGAAGACAACTAATGTTGGTACACTATAAATAAAATTCTCATAATTAGATGCTAGTACCTCATCTCTCTACAAATCTGTCCTCCTTCCGACAAGGCCGTTGGATGACCACGACAAAAGTATTTATCGTAGATAGTTGGAGAAGAGATGAGAAAGCAACTCAAAATTCAAATGCCCAACACAAAAAAAGTGGAAACGAGATCTATAGGCAGATAGTTCATAAATTGAGGAGGTTTTCGCAAATTCCACATGATGCCTTTCTCAGTATTGTGATGGGATCATAGTTGGCAGAACTGAAAACTGAAAATTTGGAATCACATTTTCTATGACATAATATGGTATTGGACATATCACTGCATATTGATTTACATTAATTTATAAATTTAAATTATAAAAATAATAAAAAATAAATAAATAATAAATATACGGAACCATGTCTGAAATCATAAAATCTTTTGCAGGATACTGGCCAAGGGATCCGTTGCAGAATTGCAAAGATAACCCTCTTATATATATATGACTTCTTAAATAGATAATGTAAAGGTACCCCTCTAACTGGGCATTGTCACATGTATATATGCTATATAGGTGAAATTAACTTAAATGAAAATATAACAAACACCAAAGGTCGTTCGTAATATTTTGACTCGTTAATCTAACTATATTTTTATTAAATAATATAAATATAATCTTAATAATTACGAAAAAGAAATGATTTTTCTACGACCGTGCCATCACACCACGTTGACGCCAGCAAATCGTTCGCAGATCTACGTTTGGAGTCTTTGGACTTCAGATTTATGGAGGAGGATATTTTAGTTAATACAAAACTTAGAATAATATTTTTACAATTATACTTACAAGAGAGATGTTTTTTACGATTAGCACTCTACGGGGCATGATCCCAGAAGCTTCTTGGGAACGGCGACAACGAGAACCGTACGATCAGTGGATCTTCGTCCTTGACGGTGTGCTGCTCAGAGTTACACGTGATGGTTAAATCGAAGAACGCACGCCACATAAGAAAAACCCCAACCCAACCCAACGGAAATTACGGAATGCTCTAAAACCAACGACACCACTTCGCACTAGTTTTTAGGAAAGACAGAGAATAAAACAGCAAACTGACATGTATTTTTTTGTTGGTAACGAGAAAATATTGTTTCGTGTAATTTTGTGGACTCAGAAATTAATGTTCGTGAATTTTAAAGTTAGAATTTGACAATTCTTACTTTCTGTGTACTCGTGTTGTCTTTATTCTACTTGATTGGAAAAATTTTAGATCTACACATTTCGAAGATTGTATGTAAATCAAGTAAATCCCTAAAGAATCGAACTCGAGCAAGAGTTCTACCGATCGACTTAACCGGGGTCCTCAGCAAATTGACATGTGGATATGACACTTATTAGACTTGACATCTTAAAAAATATAGATCAGATTTAAATAATTTTGAGAATTGGTCTATCAGAAAGCGATTATTTTGATTTCTAATTTAATTGACATCTTAAATCAAATTAAAACTAACATTGTGCCATCTATTAAAAACTTTTATGTTGAGGATCAAGTTAAAATTCTAAAATGAGAACCGTTATCCTAAGTTTAACTAGACTCCGCCTCAACTTTATCTGATATGTACCTTTCAATATAAATTTTAATCAACTCAATTTGACCGGTCGTCACTCTAACGAGGCATGAGTCATAATATTATGATTAAAAGTCGGGTTTAAGTTAAATTTATGTAATATTTATTAGGTTTTACGTATGATCGGATGATTCGGATCAATATAGAGATTTTTCAAAATTGCCCCTTGAAGGATTAAATGACGGATATGCCCCTTCCTCCCCTCCCTGCCAACGCTACGCTCCGCGAGACACAACAATCTCCAGTTTGGCGTTTTCCCGGCTGGCGTTGACGCGAAGCGTGTGAACGGTAATATGTCGTTTTTCCCCGCGACGTGTAGGAATAGGATCCACGGCCCCGCCGCTTTAACTCCGACTGCCCACGATTAGGATTCTGTGCGCCGCGGCGCAATACACCCGACAGCCTCTCACTTAAGACCCTCTACAGAGTCATGTTAGATGCATGATTGGTGGGATAAATAATTTATTCGATCAATTCTATTATTTACTGATCGACAGTGAAACTTGCACATCAATTAATCGATAATGGTGGTCGAGTAATTATTTGTCCGACTATTCGACCACCAACATTTCTCTTATCTATAAGATAATATGGGAATACATTTCTTTATATAATGTGAAATATATCCAAATATTATATTATACATGTAATATAGTTTTCAAACTTTGTTATGGGAATAGTGTGTATACGGCGCTCTTAAAATTTCATGATTGAGATAAATGGATATTGTATATAAAAAATGGTTAAATAGAATTAAGAACCCTACAGCATATACATTAGAATATAAGTTCAAATTCTCGCCACACTTGTCTATCAAAAAAAAGGGGGAAAAGATAAATATATATCTAAATATAGACGTTTCCATTCACTCCAAACATGATTAACATTAAATTTGGTATCAACATATAGTTAGTCTAGATTTCTAGCCTTATTTTTTATATTAATTTTTGAGTATATATACATGATAGGTTTAAGTGTGGATGAGGTAGCTAGAGAGACACAGAGAACTTAATTCCAAGAAATAGATGGAACGGACTTATTTTCACGTTCAATCTCCCAAAAAAATTTGTGGATAAGCGAGTTTTTACTTCAATCCAGAGTTTTTTTTAACAAATAATGGAAGTCCTAGATAATGTCTCATTCCACTTATCGAAATATAGTCTTTGTCTTGTTCCCATAAATTATAAGATCCTAATAATTACCCATATTTCATTAATAGAAAGTCATTTTATTCGGTCAATGAAATAAAAAATTGTGGTATATTTAACTACCAACATTAAAAGAAAAATAAGATTTACCAAAGATTTTATATCAATGATTACAAAGAACTATTGTTATAAGATGTGTACGTCAACGGTCATAAGAAGTCGTCGATAAATTAAACATATGGGATTATTTATAGTCATTAATAAATATAAATTGACGATTTATTTATCAATAATTTTATCAATAACTGTAAAATCGATAACATACGTATATATCGATGACTTTTTATCTTTTATCAATAATTTTGATCTGCTAACATATGTACTTTTTCCGTACAGTGCAAGACTTATACCAAATATTTGATCATCTGATCGTTTAACGTAGACGGTCAAACTTTCCACGTTGGAGTTGGTACACGGTGGGCCACGTAGAAGTAAGAGGACCTGGCTAAAGAGTGTGCTGCGCCGCGATTTAGTGGTTCACGCGAGAAGCCTCCGCTCTCGGCCACCGCGACAACTGAACACAGGCGCAGCTCCTTCCTCTCTCTCTATTTAATGCGGCCAACCACTAAACCAGCCTTGCAGCCTGCAGTAAGCTGACATATGTGTTTCTGACATTTATCTTCCCTATATGTGTTCTGACATTTTTCTTCTTTTTTTATGTGTTCGGGAAGAGCAATTGAAGGACCCGGGGGGGGGAGTGTTTTTTTTTTTTTTTTCTACACTTGGTTTAGATCATTATTTTAATACCAAAATAATTCGAGTTCGAAACCCAAAAAAAAAAAAAAAACCACCAAAATTCTTTGGGGCTAACCCGCAATGGTTGGACCGGTCTCGTCGGCTTGGGGAACTAGTGTGGTTCCCCATGTCAACTCTGGCGGCCTGGCCTCCATGTTCTATGGACGAGCAAGAGGCGGAAGGTTAGAGAAAACAAAAAGGGCAGCAGAAGATGATAGGTATAGGAATGACTTGGACAGGTATTTATTTGATAGAGTCCCATTTAGCGCACATTTATGAGGGTGTGCCATGTGCCATGTTAAGGAATGGATATAATAATAATAATAATGTCTCATCTCTTAATTTTTCAATACTAAAATCACGTTTGATATCGAAATTGATCGAGATTAGAGTGAAATATTTTTAAAATATTTTTAAAATTTTAAATATATTTTAATTATCATCGATCTATCTTAATATTAAACGATTCTTAAGAATATATTTGATATAAGATAGATCGGAGATAGAGTGATGATATCTTTAAAATTTTATAGATATTTTGAAAACATAATTCAAAGTCATGAGAGAACCCACCTCACCTCATGGGCATTCTCGACACGTGCCAATTTAGGTGACTTTTTCCCCCTAAATACCTTTTTGGGATGATTTTTTTCTTGTTTTGCCATCCATATTTATAACAGGGAAGTATTTCCCTCTCTTAAACACTATTGCAGTAATTTACATATTTCTTACGTATGGACCCTTGAACTTTAACTTTAATAATTTTCTATTTATCTCTCGAGATATTTAAAATCAAAATCTTTTGAACAAGGAACATTTCTTTGCAGTACACAAGATTTGGGTTAAAAATTATCCGTTCAAAGAAGTACAATTAGGATAAAGAAGATGATACAAAAATCATACTTCCGTCATCAATCGACAACGGAGTGAAGATAGTCCCGTTAGATAATAAGATTTTAAGACAAATGATCGTCCAATTAGACTTCTAAGAGGAGTTTATATGCAAATAAACTTTTTCTTTGGTTGGGTAGACACGACTTGGTGTTGGTGGCCGCCGTAAACAAGGGAGTGCCGCTAATGGGTCGCCCGTCTTGGTAGCCACCGGCACCGCCGTACCTCGCACAGCCCCGGTCTGCGAGCATCACGAACGCACCGTCATCACCGAGGAGGACGTTGCAGTGCTCGACGCCTGCCGAGCGGAGGTACGCCAGCCAGCCCACCCAGGATCCCCCGCGCATGCGCTGCTCGTCGAGGCCGCCACACCACCACCCCGAGCCGGTCCCTCATCACAGACGAGGAAACCCCGCGGCGAGTTCGCCCACCACGGCCCCCGCGTCGCCCGCGTCAACAACGGCAGCCTCGGCTGCTGTCCCGCCTCCGTCGTCGTCGAGCAGCGCCGCCCGCGGGACGTCTGCCTCCGCCAGCCCGACGCCTTCTTCTATGGGTGAGCTCCCGCGGCACACCCTACGGTCTCGCGAGGCGGTCTGGTCCATCATGAACGCCGCCGACGTGGAGGTGTCCCTGACTCCCTGGTCGACAACTTCACCAGAATCACCACGGTCGCCGCCGTCGTGTTCGGACTGGTGCAGCGGCCTTCTACAATGGCTACGCCTATACGGACGCCGTGGTGATGCTTCACTACGTGTACGCGCGGTGTGGCGAATCTTGGACCCGAGCCAGTAGGGGTTTTCTTAAAAATATCACACTTCAAAAAAAACGTAGGTTAATAGTAGCTAAAAAATTTTAATGAACAAATTAATTAGGAGTGTCTAAATAGGGGTGGCAATGGGCCGGCCTGGACCGGGTCCGTGCTGGCCAGGGGTTCAGCCCGATCTCCAATCGTTTGGCCCAAGTCCGGTCCGGCCCGGCCGGGACGAGATCCGATTTTTTGAAACCCAGCTCGACCCAAGAAAATTAGGTAAGGCTCGGCCCAAGTTCGGTCGGCCCGATTTTATTTTAAAGATATTTTTATTATTTATTTATTTATTTATTTTATAATAAAATTAGTATTCATTGAATCAAAATAGCATAAAGTAAATATTAGACTAATCTAGATAAACTTATTTTTAGTTGTTACAAATATGAAATAAATGATAAGTCATTAAAGATAGCTCCACAACATAATTTTTAATTCAAAATTTTAGAATAATAGAATTATCGTCGTGTTATTTATTTTTTTAAAAAATACCGAGCCACTAGGCCGTCCGGGCCGGGTCGGGCTCAAAATTAAAAAATGTTAAATCATCCGACCCAAGCCCATGTAAAATCGAGCCGGGCCACCGAGCCTTCGGGCCGACCCGGCCCAATTGACAGTTTGACACCCCTATGTCTAGGGATCTTTTCTGTAATAAAATTTAACGTATATTGTAATAGAAGATAACACTTACTATAATGAGTTATAGTTCTATTAAGGACTATAAAATAAGTTAAATATTTGATAAAGACTTTTAATTAATTTACTCAAATTTAATTCTTAATATAACATAATTTTGATGGTCACTGCACTACTTTAAAAATATATAAAAAATAGAATCGGCATGATCGATTAGTAAATCGATGAAAAGATAACTGATTTGATTACTGGGAGCAAAAATTTCCAAACCTAAATTAATTCATTTAAGTTGTCTTATGTCTTTAATTTTATATCTAAATAATATCTAATTAAGATAAAATTTCAAATACCAGTTAATTGGAAAGTGCTATATTTTATGATAATTTTAGTTTACTTTCTTAAAATAAAATTTTATGGAGTAAAACTTATTCAAAAAATTAAAAAGTCAAATTAATCTTGATATCCGTACTTCAGTAATTCTCGATGTTCATATTTTTAGAATCAACATATTTTTTGGTAATTAAAATGGTTTTAAATTCAATTCTATTATTGAAGTTTGGTGGCATTCTGTCGGGATACGTACCTCTAAACATAATATCAAAATTATGTTAATAATATAATAGTGTTTCTAAATAAAAAATAATCATGTTTGCCATTTTACATAAAACCTGATTACTTTTGATTTAGAAATATTCTTACATTATTAATATAACTCCCATACTATAGCAGCCTGACTATTAATAAATTAAAGTGAGCCAAAAGAATACCCACCACGATAATCTTAAGTTAACACGGGGTGTATGTGGGATGCGATTTTAACGCGGGTTATCGCATGACCGTGTTAATGTGGCAAGTTATATTATCACCGCGTTTATCTTGAAATAAATCCGAGATGATACACATGCAATAAAATATTTAAATCTTGTCATAGAAAATATGAAAAATTACTCAACTTCTTTTAAAATAAAACTAACATGCTCGTGAATATGTAAAACTAAAAATTTTGACAAGATGAATTGAACATGCTTTGAGATGAATATAAGAGGTCAGATACATGAAAATAATGTATGAATTTGAAAGGTAAAATACTCACAATATATATAATAAAATTTGAGAAAATATGTGGATCGTATAACCCGCTATCTTAAAGTGGTCATGTGATAGTCTGTGTCAAGATCTCGTCCCACAGACATCCTACATTAACTTAAGTTATCTTTTCTTTTTTTGACAACGTTAACTTAAGATTATCGCGGTGGATATCTTTTGGCTGGGTTATGTTATTTCATTTATTAAATAATCGAGTTGCTACAATATTGATGTTATGTTAATAATGTAAGAGTGTTTCTAAATCAAAAGTAATAAAAATAATCATATTTTATATAAATGTTAAACATGATTATTTTTTATTAGAGACATTCTTACATTATTAACATAACTCCAGTATTGTCTTTAGACGTACATATTTCGACAAGACGTCATCAAACTTCGATAATAAAATTAAATTTAAAATATGTTGATTCTAAAAATATAGACATCGAGAATTACCAAAGTATAGATATCAAGATTAATTTAATTTATTGATTTTTAGAGTAATTTTTACTTGATGAAATTTTATTTTTAAAAATTAAATTAAAATCATCACAAAATATATCACCTTCTAATTAATTTGTGTTTGAACTTTTATCTTAATTAAATATTATTTAGATATAAAATTAAAGACCTAAAACAATTTAAATGAATTAATTTAGTTTTTTTGGATGCTAATCGGTCGTGACAAGACCCTTTTTTATCATTTTTAATTTTTATACTTTATAAAGTTTTTCTTAAAGGTGTGCTATTTTAAAGAAACTGCCGGAACAAAATCGTTAACAAGGGCGAAACGTCGGAATCTTCTCTCTCCTCCGCTTTCCCCGTGAGCCGCCGCCCAAAGAGCCTCCCAAGATCTAGCTTCCGTCTTTAAGACAAACGCCCCCACGTAACGTGCGTCGCGCGACGCACGCTCCCCGTGCTCCACCCCCTCTCTGTCTACGGCTGCTGCTACTTTCTACTATATATTCTCCCCTCCCCGTTTACTCCGAGCTTTTTCATTTCACGCGGCTTCCCCGTTCACACAGCCCCTCCCCTCCCCTACCCCACTTGCCGGCACCGCCACCCTCCCTGGCGGCTGGTGCTGCTGCAGCAGAAGCTGCAGAGGCACGCCCACGCCGGAGCTCGGATCTCCACCGGCGCGCTCCGTAGCCCAATCCGCGGCCTTGCAGGGAGGGAGGGCGATTTACCTCCCCAGTCCCCACCTCCCAATGCGGCGACGGCCACAGGGCGGGCGACACCACCGAGGAAGCGACGCCAGAGCAATCCCCCACCCACCCCGTCCTTGACCACTCCATGGCCTGCTCTTAGATGGGTTCCGGGGAGAATGGGGTCCTCCCGAAGAGAGCTCTCCGGCCTTCCTCGTCCTCCGACGGCAGGTCCTTCCTCCACCGGCCCAGATCCAGGCTCGCCAGGTTCTTGCTCTTCGAGAAGGTCGACTACCTCCAATGGATTTGGACCGTGGCGGCTTTCTTCTTCGTGGTGATACTGTTCCAGGCCTTCCTGCCGGGGTCCGTCGTGGAGAGATCGGGGGATGCCGGGGGAGATGGGAGGGCGCCAGCGCGGCGCGGGGAGCTCGGGCTGGATTTCGGGGAGGGTATAAGGTTTGTGCCTTCGAAGCTGCTGGAGAGGTTCCAGAAGGAGAGTGTGGGGACCAATTCGTCTTCTCTTGGCAGGCCCGGGAGGCGCGCTGCGCTCCTGAAGCCGCTGCTGGCGCTGGTCGGTGATGATCTATTTGTGCTTGTTGGGGTGGTCCCTTTGTTCTTGTGTGTTCAATTCTTGCGGGTTTTAATGGGATTTGCTGCTGGTGCTGTAATGGCCTCTGTAGGTGCTCCCGGATCTCTCTGTGGATGCCACGCAGTTGCATATGGTCAGCGTCGCGGTTGCTTTGAAAGAGATTGGTTACGACATTCATGTAAGCACAATCCAAAGATTCCTTCAATGTTCTCTTCAGTCGCTTCATGAATTGTCATGTCTGAATTTGCACCAGAATACTAGAGTGGAGTGGCTTTTCTATAGTTGTCCTTTCTCCTGTCACACTTTCCGAAGATGCTGCTCAACCTCACGTAGTAGTCGTCAAATGGGTTTGCCTTTCTTTAGGAAGATCTTTGAAATTTGGTGCAATCGACGTTGTTTGTTTTCCAGACTCTTGAAACCTTTCCTAATATCCTGGAGGTGTAGGTTGCGTTTCAACGACTTCCAAGTCAATTGTATGTTCGTCTTCGCTCATGTCACAGCCAGAATTCTTTTTCTTGTACATACCTCAGTTTAACTAGTCCGTGGGCTTGCACCACCACCACCTGCATTGCATCGAGAACGTGAAATCTTGTGTTTGGATTTATTATCATGAGAAATCTAGAGAGAATTTTTTATGGTAAGGAAATTCTGTGGAAAACTTAAGAGTTACCTGTTACCTGGACGGCCATTTGGGTTTTAAGGGGCCACAGGGTGGTCATCTGAAGGAACGGAATGGATATCCTCATGCCGTAAGATAGCATGCGGTTGTGGACGGATGTTGTCTGAACTATCCGTTGTCTGAACTTGGAGAGGCACCAACTTTAGATTTATGCTTGAAGCAGGTTTGAAGAGATAGTCTTCGGTTTTGGAAGGATAAGCGAGTGAGAAGTACACACCAGTTATAATTTTCCTTCATTGTTGCAAACACCGTGGTATCTGTTGTGAGGAACTCTCAGGATTGGACAGCTCACATTGAAAATGGCAAGGCCATTTTTTAAAGCTTTATATAGATAGATAAATGATGAAATATTGATCAATAGATATATAGATGTGTATTATTAGTAGTACTACTGTCTAGCCAGGCTACCTGGTGTGGCACAGCTGCAACTGCACGGAGCTGTTTGATTCTTTTCATTGTATCTGCCCAGAAGGGCTGGTGGACAGGGCAAACTCCTCACTGCACCTGCTGCAATACCTGCAGCTGCAGTGTCAAAGGGTGCAGCAGGTTCTCTGTAGATTGGCCAACATGAATGCTTGCTGGATCACCCGACCATGCTCTGGTGCATGATTGGAGTAGCAAGTCATAAGATGGGTCTTCCTGATCAATCCTGAATCATTTCACCTATAGAATCTAGGAAGGCATGTCAGGGATGATATAATAGAAATCTTCCAAATCTAACATTAATATCAAGCATATCTAAGAGAATTGTGACCTGAAGATCATCTTCAATCTTGATGTCCCAACCTAATGATTAAATACCTTGTACCCTGATCCCACATCCAAGAAAGCTGAATCCAGGATCCAAAGTACATTTAGTTTTCATGTCCGTGAAACATACAATTTTATTTTCCTTCTTTCCTAGGATCAAATTTTTATTTTTTTTGGTTTTGCATGCTTTTGCAGGTATATGCTCTTGAAGATGGCCCTGTTCGACGCATGTGGAGTAATATAGGACTTTCGGTCACCATCCTTCCTAAGAAAAATAGACTGGAAACAGCTGTAGATTGGTTGAAGTAAGTTGTTCAACTGCATTTTCTTCTTACTTTAAAAGTTTTGATTAAGCGCTTATGAACAAGGAGAGAGATCTCATTTGTCTTTTCTTTTTAAATATGGTGCACTATCATAAGTCCATGCTGTTTTTACTTTTCTAATGCAGTTACCAAATTCTTTATGTTATTAGTGCTAGGATTATCATTTCCTAGTGGCGTTTATTCATATCATGTATTTTATTTTGCAGTTATAATGGCATTCTTCTGACTTCTCTTGAATCCAAGATCATCCTTTCATGGTAAATATGCTTCTTATGCACTCTTACCATCTCGCTGCATGCTAGTATTATACATTTTTGCACTGTTTATTTACTGCTGGGCTTAGAGCTGAGAGTGAAGTGTCAATATGGGTGCATTTGTTTCCTTGAGACATTTGTCCTTTCATGGTAAATATGCTTCTTATGCACTCTTACCATCTCGCTTCATGCTAGTATTATACATTTTTGCACTGTTTATTTACTGCTGGGCTTAGAGCTGAGAGTGAAGTGTCAATATGGGTGCATTTGTTTCCTTGAGACATTTGTACTATTTTTAACTAGTTTGACTTTCAGATTTCATGTTGAAGGTATCATAGGATCTACCTTTTATGAACTTGGACTTATTGATGGGAAATGAAGGATGGGTAAATCAAAGTATTTATTATGTTTTATTTGGCCTATTAAAAGACCCAATGGTTGTAATCTTATTTGACTTTACAAATTCTTAAGGTCATTAATGTGACGACCCAACCAACAAACTGACCTAACAACTATATTAGTTGGTAAACTTCCCTGGAAGGTCACCCATCTTGGGACTACTCCCAATTGAGCACACTTAACTTTAGAGTTCTTTTCCATCTCGAGCTCTGAAAATGACTCTGATTTAGTCCATTTAACATATTCTTATATGGGGTGTTACAATCCACCCCTCTTATATAAGCGACGTCCTCGTCGCTGTTCACATATAGCACACAATCAATCCCCAGATAGGCAGGACTCTAGAGGTGGCCCCCACAGGCTCAAGAGATGGCTCCCGTTATGTAGCACTTTGCGTCCTTATGGCCTCAAGAGGTGGCTTCCATAGCGTAGCACTTTGCCCTGTGTGGCACTTAGCTCCCGCATTTTGACTAAGATATGGCTCTGATACTATTTGTGACGGCCCAACCAACAAATTGACCCAACAACCATACTAGTTGGTAGACTTCCTAGGAAGGTCACCTATCCTCGGACTACTCCCAACTGAGCACGCTTAACTTCAGAGTTTTTTTCCATCTCGAACTCTGAAAATGACTAGTCCGAGTTGTTGGTAGTCTGTTGATTTAGTCCATTTAACATATTCTTATATGGGGTGTTACAATTAAAATAGTTAATGGGGTGTTTGGGAGCAATTTAAAAAAAAAACTATTTCTACCTAAAAAATCATGTTGGATTTATTTTTAACTTTAAATTTAAAAGTATGACAACGTGAAGTTATCTGTTTGGTAAAAACATCAAAACTTTTAAAAATTATGTTGATCTGTTTGGGCGTAGGGCGGATGGTGTTTGGGGGGGGGGGGGGGGGGGGCACTAGGGAGGTAGGGGTGGGGGGTTCCGGCGGGGGGGCGCAGTGGGGGCGCAGGGGGCGGCGGGTAGGGGCGCTGGGGGTGGGCGAGGGGGGGGGCGGGGGCGGCGAGGGGGTGCAGGGGGGCCGTCGAGGGGGCACTGTGGGGGCGGCGTGGGGGCGCTGGGGGCACTGGGGCGAGGGGCGCTGGGGCAAGGCGCTGTAGTCGGGGGCGCCGTGGGGGCAGGGGCACAGGGGCGTCGGCGAGGGGGCGGCGAGGGGGTGCAGGGGGGCCGGCGAGGGGGCGCTGTGGGGACAGGGGCGAAGGGGTGCGGGGGCGCCATGGGGAAGGCGAGGGAGCGCAGGGGGGCCGGCGTGGGGGCGCTGGGGGGTCCAGCGCGAGAGTAAAAAAAAAAAAAACAGGTCGACCCTTGTTTTTTTTGAAAGAGATATAGAGGGTGCGAGATATTCTCCCCAAAAATTAGAAAGGGCTTACCAAACGTACTCCACTTCTGTTCCCTTTTTTCAAAAAAAAGAGAAAAAAATGGTAAAAAAGTGTAACCAAACACCCTATAAGTTTAAGTCTTTTGGGTTTCCTAAGTCTTAAGTAAAGTCTTTATTAAGTGTCTTTTCGTATTCTTTGTTTTGAAGTCTATATATAGAGTCTTGTAATCAAGGATAAGAGAATAGAGAAGAAGAAAAATTTGAGTTGAGTGCCTCCAACAATGGACTTTGTGTTTGTGTGTGATGCCCCAAGGTGGTCCCTGTGAAAAGGAGGGTGTGAAGCCTACACTCCCATCTCCTATCCTTCTTTCCGGTGTGATTCCGGCAACCTCCCCCCTTTCTCTCTCCATCCTTACCCTCTTCTCTCTCTCTATCCCGCATTAGTTTTGGTATCATAGACCAACATCGTTCTCGCTTCGTCCTCTGTTTCTATCTTCTCTCTCTCCCTTCTGTTCATCTTTACGAGAGCCTTCCCTCTCCCCCGTTCTCCCTCCTGCGCCTCTCATACATCTCTGCCCGAAGAGGCCGCTGGCTCACCTCTTCCCCCACAAGTCTCTGTCGGAGCCCTTGTTCGCCAGGCCGCAGCCCGCGAGCCCCCTCCCCCCCCCCCCCCCATGCCTCTGCCCGCAAACGCCCCCTGCCGCCCTATCTGCGACCCGCCAGCGACACCCGCTCGCGCTATCTGCGACCCGCCAGCGACACCCGCTCGCGCGCGAGAGCCTCATCTCGCCAATTGCCTGCCGCGGAAGCTCCACACCTGCAACCGTCTGGCAGGATTGGTCCGCTTCCCACCCACGCGGATTCCTCGTCAGCTACGTCCCGTCCGCGAGCTGCATCATTCACCCGCTTGCGAGCCACCTCCAACGTCGAACCTGCCGCAAGTTCGCTTCTACGAACCCGCAGAGGAAGCCCCCGGGCCTGCCAGTCCCGCCTTCCCGCCACCCGCTCTCCTGGTCCCTCGCTCTATTACCACTCTCTCTTTCGCTCTCTCGTCTTCACCGGAAGAAGAAGAAGAAGAAGAAGAAGAAGAAGAGGGAGGAGACGTCCGCCGTCGCCACCGTTCGCTGGTGCTGTCGCCGGAAAGGTTTGCCACATCGGATCTCGGCTTCGTCTTGAAAGGGTCAAAGAGAAGAGATCTCGGAGAGATCTCTGTAAGATCTCGGGAGATCAGGATAACATAAAAGTGTGGATCACATAGGTTCACATAGATAATTCCTTAAGGAACATAGATAATTGTATACATTCTCAAGTCTCAACTATGGATGACATATGTTCACATCATGGTTTGCTGGAGCGGCGATTCGGACCGAATCGGGTTCGCCTTGATTCGATCCGATTCGTATGGAATCGGTCCGATTCGCATAGGATTATTATATATATATTTTAATATAACCAAGTAAATAAATAAAAAAACTAGAAAGTAAATTCTCGTGAGTTTGGGTGATGATAGTTTATGTTTGATCAAATCTAAGAGGTCTCAAGCAGATTAAGTATTGTCAGTAGGAGAGTGGCTCCCTTGGAGAAGTCACATGCACGTTTGACTTTTTTTACCGGACTTTGAATTTTTAGTGTTCCATGTGGTTTATTTGAATTATCAAATTTTTAGATATGTTACATTATGATAGATTAGAAAGTTAGCATTTCGTTAAAATTACCAAAATCACGATTTTTTTCTTCGATGGAGAGTTGACTTTTTATTGGTAAGAGATATGATTTTTTTTTGATATTTTTATTAGATTCAAATGATGGATACTTTCTTATTTACATGTAATATCTTAAGTATTACTTAAATGATATTCAGGTAAATAAGGGGATCCTGAGAACCCTGCCTGAAGAGATCCTCACAACCCTGCCTGAAGATATCCTGACAAGCCTACTTGACTCATCTCGGCCTTCTCGTTTCTCGGGAAGGAGCCAAGACTGATATTCTCGCGAGATCTCGCGAGAATCTCTCGAGATTGCTTACCGTGGTCGCTAGTAGACACCCCCACACGCTCCTCTTGCGCGAGGGTTGGGAGAGAAGGTGGGGGGGGGGGGGAGGGAGCCCAACTCCTCCGTCGTCCGCTGGTGTCGTCGCCGCCGTCCGCAGGTGCCGGTGCTGTCGCCGGCAGCCGCTCCCACCACCGCCGCGGCCTCCTCCCTCCCTCCCGCTCTTTGCTCTCTCGCTCTCTCTGGCTCTCCTGCCCAGGCTGAGAGAAGTGGGAGGAGGAAGGAGGAGATCCGTCCACTTAAAGTGGACCGGGTCAACCTTATTTGACCACTAGCTACAGTGCACAGGCGGTGCACTTAGACTGTTATCGCACCACCAGCGGAAGAGTTTTGTTCGTGCTCCGATTCACATGCCGTTTGCGCTGTTGTGATCGTCTCGACGAATTCCAGTCAATCAATGGCCCACGCTCTGCAGCAGACCCTCTGCCTCCACGCTATTGGTCTCAGTTTGGGTAATCTCTTACACATGTGTCACATGAATTTTAGCTTCCTCGTCCTTCTACCAAATGAGAAGTCGACAAAAATAGTACTCGATGAGGAGCATTAGAACAATTATATTCCCCAGGCTATTGTTGATATTTTATTGCAAATTGGTGAGATTATTGTTGATGGTGATCAGGCTTTTGTAGAGTTTCATCTAAAATTTTTAGGTAAAACTTAGATGAAATCAGTTAATTATTTTGATGGAGCATGGTACACTATTAATCCTTCGAGATCCTACATTACTTTGGGAAAAGAGTAGTTAGAAGAGCGACATGTTGCTATCGACTCAAATCAGTTTAGGTGCATTATCCAGCCACCGCATTTAAGAGGTAAATTTTGTTTTCCCAAGTATATTTCTCTTGCTACCAAGCTAGTGCTTCTAGAGAAGACCGTGATTGATGAAAAGCCATTGGAGTTGGTGACTATTACTGATCGTGTATATGTGAAGACTGTTTTTGTTGATGCTTGGGATCAAGACTTGTTCGTCGAATCTGGACTTCATTTGATATGTGATGATGTATTTGAGATAAGCCCATCATTGATAGCTATCAGCAGTCTGCAAGATTTTACGAGAGATCAGTTCAACTATGATATGATATGATGTGATCTTGACCCACACATTCTATGTAAACTGTAACTTTTCAGAAGACATATTGGTTTGGATATCCCTACGACGAATTTGCTAGTGCATGACTTTGTTATTCCCCTGCCTCTTGTATGGATATTGCAACATTTCAAAACTCGAGGACGAGTTTTCTCGAACCAAGGGAGAATGATGGGAAATGAAGGATAGGTAAATCAAAGTATTTATTATGTTTTATTTGGCCTATTAAAAGACCCAATGGTTGTAATCTTATTTGACTTTACAAATTCCTAAGGTCATTAAAATAGTTAAGTTTAAGTCTTTTGGGTTTCCTCGGTCTTAGGTAAAGTCTTTATTAAGTGTCTTTTCGTATGAAGAGTCTCTTTGTTTTGAAGTCTATATATAGAGTCTTGTAATCAAGTATAAGAGAATAGAGAAGAAGAAAATTTTGAGTTGAGTGCCTCCAACAATAGACTTTGTGTTTGTGTGTGATGCCCCAAGGTGGTCCCTGTGAAAGGGAGGGTGTGAAGCCTACACTCCTCCTATCCCTCTTTTTGGTGTGATTCCGGCAACCTCCCCCCTTTCTCTCCCATCCTTACCCTCTTCTCTCTCTCTGTCCCGCATCACTTATCCACAGTAATATCCCACTGATCACTATATCTGCAGCTGCACTTCCAACTTAAGGCCTTCCTGTATGCATTTTGTATGTCTGCTAGAATCTAAAATCACCTATTTCTGAACGCCAGGGAAATGGTACTTTCAGTCTATTCTATTTGATGGCAGAAAATCAATTAGGAAAATGTTTGAAACAGTTGCACTTAGTCTTTTCTGTGAGGTGCATGTCTCTTTACCAGAGAGAAACTAAAGAGAAAAATATGCGAATATATGTGCGATGATCAACTAAGAGGGGAGAGGTGAATTGATTATCACCTAAATAATTTTTTATTACAGAATAGACTAAATTCAATTAAACAATTTTAATCGTGAGATGCACAGTGGAAAGTAACAATTAGAATAGCGAAACCAACTACCCTAATGTACGTTAGAATAAAGATAGAAGAAAATGATCAAACCACAAATGCATGCAATATTTAGAGTGGTTCGGCAAACACACCCTCGTGTGCGTCTATGTCCACTAACTTGTTTCTTAGGTACAAGTTACAAACTCTCACCATACACTGTTGTTTCCGGGAACAACTACAACCCCACTCGTTTCCAGGGACGAGATCACCCGGCATGTAACTCGTCGCACGCACCATACACCAACCACACAAATTATTTTTGGTTCAAGGAAGAACAAATTAAAGAACGTGGATAAGAGAGACAACAATCTAAACAAGCAAAGTATAGAGTTCTCCTATCTCAGAAGTTCGGCCTTTGTAGTTGTCTTTGCCCGACGATGTCATAGTGCAGAACTGTCTAATGTAGAACACTTTAAAACGGAGTCTTGCAATAACATCAAGTCCACGCCTTTCTGATGAAGCACCTTCTTGGAACGTCTAGAAGACTTCTGGATGATGAAGACTCGTTCTTCAGGCTTCTACAGATGGAGAGTTTCTGTAGACTCTCTCCAAGCTTCACAACCCCTCTCCCAAACTCTAGGGCACAAGAACAAACTTTTGGAGGCGTGTAGAACTCTCTTAAATCATGAGAATATGTTGTATTTATAATCGCAAGAGGTATCTCAAAGTTTGGAGAGTCCAACCTTCGTAGGACTCATTTTTGGGAAGTTCGCATCGAGAAACGTCGGAATCGGTCGACCGATTTCACTAAGTCGGTCATCCGATTTCAAACACTGGTATTTTGATGTGCCGACACTGTTCATTTAGGTCGACCAATTTTACTGTTCCTGTAGACCAAAAGTTACTGGCTAGGTCGGTCGACTAATTTTCAGAAATAGGTCGACCAATTTTGTCAGTTTTGTAATATTTCAGTCAGTATTCTATTGCTACTTTGTCCAAGTCTTGACCTTTGTGAAGTCCACTTCATGTGCAACTTTTGGCATATTTTACTGCACACTTAACATACAAATTAGACCCTTAAATCAAATATGAATAGTTCAAACACTTGGGTCATGAACATGAATGACAATTGGTCTTTTGTGATTTTATCATCATGGATTAAATTAGTGTTTTTGTGATCATCAAAATTTACAGAGTACAACAGAAACTTGTTAACTTAGTGTTGGAACCTGAGATCTCTTATTTGTAGAATCCCTCCATTTTTTTCTGAGCTCTCTGATTTGGTTGTTCCCAAATATCAGATCTCTATATGTGATGTATATCCCACATGCTAGAATATCTCATTTATTTTCTGCTTGTGTTCTCGAACTATTGTATGTCTATGTAGTTGTTATGTGGAGAGTTTTTCTAGTCACATGGTCATAAAAGACAGGCTATCCTCTTTTTAGAGAGCTTATATGGTTGTTAGACACAATTCTGTTGCTGCTTCCACTTAGACATAGACCAACAACTCCCTTTCTATTAGCTAATAGCGAGCTAAGTTGTCTCATTATTTTCTTGACAGCTCCAGCTTGGGATAGTGTGATCTAGGATTTTACTTTTTTTAAATGACATCTTGTGGATACACGTTTATGACTAATTCCTCTTTGCTGTTAAAAACACTTGAATAGCAGCATTCCTATTCTGTAGACTATACTTCATGAAGACTATTTGTACATTTTACAGTCTTTTGCAGGAGCCTTTTAAATCTGTACCAGTTATATGGACTGTGCATGAAGGATCCCTCGCACTGCGTCTTAATTACTACATGGCTAATAACCAGACTCAATTAACCCATGCTTGGAAGCAAGCCTTCAACAGAGCTACAGTAGTGGTCTTTCCCAACTATGCATTGCCGGTAATGTCATTGCTATACCTTTTAGCTATGTTGGTTGGCATATTGGGTCTCTATTCTAATCTTTTCCCTTCGTTCACAGATAATGTACTCTGTACTTGATCCGGGTAACTTCTTTGTTATTCCTGGCTCCCCAACTGAAGCATGGAAAGCTGATAATTATATGTCTTTGAACTATAGGCATGATCCACGTGTTGAGATGGGTTACAGGACAGAAGATTTTCTTATTGCTATTGTAGGAAGTCAATTTTCGTACAGTGGTCTGTGGCTAGAACATGCCCTTGTTTTGCAAGCCATAGCACCACTTCAACATGAGTTTTCCTCTGCATCTCATCTGAAGGTTGCTGTCCTGAGTGGAAATTCAACTAGTTCCTACAAGGTGGTAGTACAGGTAGACTATCATTTACATTTGCTTTTTACAATGTCAATAAGATGGCTGGACTTGGTGCACTTCATAGGTATTTCGTGTAATGGATTTGTTCCAACAACTGAGTATGTACTTACAGGCTCTCTCTCTTAATTTCGGCTACTCAAGCAGCAGTGTGGTGCATTTTAGTGTTGATGAGGATGTGAACAAACTCCTGGTCATTGCTGATGTTGTGATATATGGTTCATTTATTGAGGAGCAGTCTTTTCCCTCTATTTTGATTCAGGCAATGTGCCTTGGGAAACCGATTCTTGCTCCTGATCTTGCCATGATCAGAAATAAGGTACATTTATAATTCCTATCCATTTGTTTTCTCTTTAAAACAAGTGTTTCATTACCTAGATTTACCCTCCTATACTAATTGCCTAGTGATTCTCCAGGAAAACTACTTACTCTTTCTTTTAATAAAATCCAGATTGATGATGGAGTGAACGGATTTCTTTTTCCAAAGGAAAACATTGGTATGATGACACAGATTTTGTCTCAAGTACTCTCTAATGGCAAATTATCTCTTTCAGCCCAAAATGCTGGATCAGTTGCTAGAGTGCATGCAAAAAATCTTATGGTTTCTGAAACCATTGAAGGCTATGCTTCTTTACTAGAACATGTTGTCAAATTGCCATCAGAGGTTGCATCTCCTAAAACAGTGGCAGATATTCCCTTGAGGTTAAAAAAAGAATGGCAGTGGCATCTATTTGAGAACTTAAGTTATTCCCATGATCCAAATAAACAGAATAAAAACTATGGCATTTTAGACAAACTTGAGGAACAATGGAATGTGTCACACATGGAAAATGCTGTGAACACTACAAGAATGGTAGATGACGCTTTTTCTCCAATTGACTGGGCAGAAGAGAAGTTGATTGAGATGGTAAATACTCGAAAACGGTTGGAGGAAGAGGAGGTAAGAATGGGGGCCCTGTTTCCTTTCATTTTTGTTTTTTCATTTTCATGAACACTCTTGATATTACATTTAAATACCTCAATGAATGTCCTTTACACACTTGAAATGTGATGCAGTTGAAGGATAGAACGGATCAGCCTCATGGGACATGGGAAGATGTTTACCGCAATGTTAAGCGGGCAGACAGGACTAAAAATGAGTTGCATGAAAGAGATGATAGGGAACTTGAAAGAACAGGGCAGCCACTCTGTATATATGAACCTTATTTTGGAGAAGGGACATGGCCTTTTCTACATAATAAGTCACTGTATCGTGGAATAGGTTTGGTAAGTTGCCACTTACCCCTTCAATCTAGCATTAAATGCATTATGATTACTCATCATCAGAGCCTTATCCCATTATTTGGGGTCAGCTACTAAATGCATTATGATTACTACTGTTGTTAATTAAGAGGCAATGATTGTGTCGTGTTTCTGGCTATCCTGAATTGTTTCTAATAATTCATTAGATGATTTGGTGTGCTAGACTTTCATCCATACTACTTTGCATTGCGTTAATAAGTCAAGTTCACTAAACCTTGATTTCAAAGTATAAGAGACGGTAATGTCTGTTAGTTTACAAATCAGTCTTATCATGTAACTTTAATACATATGCATGTCCAAGGCAAATACAATCTTCTATTTACTGACTCAGATCATTTGATGATAGTCAACTAAAGGCCGAAGACCAGGAGCTGATGACATTGATGCTTCTTCTCGTCTTCCAATTCTTAACAACGCATACTACCGCGATGTGCTTGGTGAATATGGGGCATTTTTTGCACTTGCTAACAGGATTGACCGCATACATAAGAATTCGTGGATTGGCTTTCAATCCTGGAGAGTTGCAGCCAGAAAGGTATGCCATTGTACCAAAATTTTCTATGATTAATCCTTCACATTTAGAGGCATTCCTACTTGCCAGTATATCATCTCTGGTCTGACCATGCATTTTCTTGGGATGGTGGCCAAGTGGCTGCAATTCGCTGCTGCTTATGAAACCAGAAAAAGAATGGTGTCTACCAAGATGGTGGAACCATTCTCTCAAAGCATAATACTTGCACCCTTTGCAATATTATACCCGCTTCTTCATAAAGTTCTTTTGTTTATATATTCTGGATAAAATTTGAATTTCTAACCTGTTGCCTGAGTAACCAAAGTTCAAATAATGGATAAAACTGAATCTCTGGAAATCATTTTTGAAGATTCATTTGCACCTTTCTTTTCATATATCCAAGAGAAATGAGAAAAGATATGAAGGAATCTTTTTTTTTTTTTTTGAATGTGGGTAGTACCATGGTTTGTCATGGCGAATCGGAGCGGATCAGCGGAAACCCGATTCGCGATTCACCTGATTTGGTCTGATTCGCATGTATATATATATATATAATATGTATATAATGAAATATATTACATATATATGTATATGTAAGACATATGTGCATGCGTATATAACATATGTATGTCAGATATGAGAATGGGCTCAGAGATTCACATGGGATGACATGGAACTCATACCTTATTTACATTCCATATCATTTAAGTAAATGTTATAATTTGTTGTTTCATTTACTTAAGATATTATATGTAAATAAGGAAGTACCCTCTATTTGAATCCAATAAAAATATCAAAAAAATCATATCTCTTGTCAATAAAAAGTCAACTCTCCCATCGAAGAAGAAAATCGCGATTTCGGTGATTTTAGCGAAATGTAACTTTCTAATCTCTCATAATTTGGTCTATCTAAAAATTTGATAATTTAAATAAGTCATATGGAACACTAAAAATCCAAAATCTGGTAAAAAAAGTCAAACGTGCATGTGACTTCTCCAAGGAAGCTGCTCTCCTATTGAAAAAAGTGTTGAAGAGGTATGAAGAGGAAATCGTGTTTCCCTATGGGTAATATACACACACACACATACATAAATATAATATATATAATAATCCTATGCAAATCGAATTGAATCAGGGAGAACCCGATTCGGTCCGAATTGCCGATCCATCAAATCTTGGGTAGTACCACTAGTATGCTAAAGAAAAAGAATGTACAAGTATAGGCGGTGTACAGTCCCATCCCTATACAATTGAAAACCACACGAAGGTCGTGTGGAGACATCTAAACCCCCAAAAAAACAAAAGGAGAGGAAGTAGAGGAATCTTCTTATTAGTAGACTGCACATGATGGGAGAAGGCTTTTCAATATATGTTTTCGGATATCAGACTCACATTATGATCAATTTGCTCAATGCTCTGGTCTAAGGTGGCGTTTGATAACATTTATTTAAAATGTCTAAATCTAATTCCGCATCTATTCTCTAAATCTGAAATTTAAAAAGAACTTAATATATATCAGATATAATTTAAGAGGTGTTTGATAACCAACTTAAACAACATTTGAATTGTAGTGTAGTTGGTTAAGATGTTACACTTCTAATAGGTAGATCTTAGGTTCAAAACCCAGAATGGTCAAAAACAATTTTTTTGAAATTGAGTCGTCATAACTGACCGCCGGTGATCGCCGGCCACCGGAGCTGACCACCGGCGATCGCCGGAATCCGCCAGCGGCCGGCTGCTCACCGGATTCTGGCCGGTGCCGGCGATCGTCGGAATCCGGCGATCGCCAGTGGCCCGCCGGCCGGAATCTGGCGACTGTCGCCGGATTCCTTCGGTCGCCGGTGCCGGAATCCGGCAATGTTTGCCACCGGTTGCCGATCTGAAAAAAAAAGTGATTCATCTTAGCTTAAAAATTAAGTGATTTTTTAGACTTAAGTGATTAATTTCAGATATTTTATCAAACAATCTGAAATCTTAAAATTAAGTATTTCAGACTTTAGACTTTGAATAAGTGTTATCAAACAGGGCCTTATGGGAAAGGGGCTTAATATCTTATATGAGACTATTATGCAGCTATTCTAAAAAATTTTCCCACTTTAAGTTACAAAATGTTTGTATTTTTTATTCCGATTTTCATTCTGAAATCATTTAGTGGGAATACTACTTTGGAACACCATTTATTTTCATATCTGTCAAAAGAAGGAATCTGGTGATGAAACGTTTTTGCCTAACATGACATTTGATACCATACATCTTGAAAAAAGTCTATTACTCTTTACTGAATATTCTTTACTGGCATCTAATTCAGTTGTTTTCTGAAGCAGGTTTTCTTGTCGAAAAGGGCTGAGAGTGTGCTTTTAGAATCTGTCCAATCAAGAAAACACGGGGATACTCTGTACTTCTGGGTTCGTATGGATAAGGACCACAGAAATCCTCAACAACAAGACTTTTGGTCTTTCTGTGATTCAATTAATGCTGGAAATTGCAGGTTAGACATATTCAATGATTTCTACTTGAAATTTTATGGAGCATTTAAAGTTGCCTTTGTTTTTGAAAGAGGAAAATGAAGTAGCTACTTTGAAATAGATTCTGAGAGGTCCATTAAATTGTGTTATAGGAAACATGCATAAATGTGAAGGGGGTTCTCTTATGGACACTGCTTCCCACTGGAGAATAATAAAAAACTTTAACATGTTTTAGCCATATTAATTGTTCTCTATAAATGATGATGGATAGACTCTGTTCGAGATTTGGTATACATGTTAGGACCAACATCATGGGTCTATCGGCCCATGTTTTGCCATCTCTTGATATCTGTCTCCTAAGGTGCATTAGGCTGGGAAATGTACTTGTGGGAGTAATAAAATTGTTTTGATTGGAGTTTATAGGATCAGTGCCATGGAATCGGTCTGTATCACTTGAAACTTCAAATCCCCATCTTCCTTGGATTGGAAACAAGAATTGAGCATGGGTTTTAGGGATTCGGGATGAGTCATTTTGTTGATCGAAATCTGGCGTATGGATTCAGGTATTAACCTCTCCCCATCAGCCTCAACAAATATTAATTATGTCGATTAAGGGAATGACTCATGAATTAAAATGCAAGTCTGAGCGGCTGGTGTGGTGGCGGCTCATTCTTCCTACTAGGGTTTGGAGGATTGCCCATGGGAGACTTCCTACTAGGGACAGATTGGCCCGCTTCTTGCCAGATGTGATTTCTACCTGTAGTCTTTGCTGTGCTGCTAAGTCGCTGGATCACTTTTTGGTCGGTTGCTCCTATTCTCAGGAGGTATGGAGAGGGGTTGCTCGGAAAACTGGTTTTTCTATCAGCCTGCGGGGTGATGTGTCTTCTTTGCTTCGGGAGTGACATAGGTCATGGCCCTTCAGGTCGGACAGGTTGGTGTAGTGACTCATTCTTCATGCCACCCTATGGGCGATGTGGGGGGAATGCAGTCACCGTATCTTCAGGAGGGAGGCTCGTGCGGAGGAAGTGTTGTTACATTTTGTTTGGGCTTGGGTGAAGGAGTGGGCGGCCACTCTCTTCAATGTAAATTCATCTCTACCTCCTCTTTTTGGCTCTTTGGGAGACTAGATCTCACTCACCTCCTTGGTGTGTTCTGATGTACAGGGGTTTTGGGGTTTTCTTTTTGGGTTTGGGCCCACCGATTCTTTTACAATCTCTTTCTTATAATATATACATGTGGTACTCTCCACTTTCAAAAAAAATGCAAGTCTGAGCATACATATGCAATTTAGATTCAAGTCTAAATGCTATATCATGCCATGATTGGCATTATTGAAATCTTGAACAGACCTTTTTTCCTTTTTTTGTTCTTGATGAATATCATGGGTTATGAATTTGAAATATGACTGACATTTTATAATACACATTTAAACAAATCAGCGTGGGGGATTTTGGTTAATGATGAAAGAAGTTACAGCAAAGTTGTTATACACATTCAGTGTAGTAATCACAGAAGTCATTTCTTATTGTGAAATAATATGAATGTGTTCTCTTGTTCACGTATGGTGGCAAACTGGGGTGGCACTCAGCATGGCTTTTCTGTTATTCAATTGCCATAAACTTTTTTGTTCATTCACTTTATGGAAAATATAGTTACGTACATTCTACTTCCTGTTGGATAGTTGTTGCTTAACATTAGCAGCTTGAAAGAAGGTTCACTTTGACATCTGTGCCATCTTGGTCATACATTAGCTTGTGGACTACTCTTATTCTGTGGTATGAAATTTAGCCTTTTGAAGGACCAAATAGTTGTAAAGAGTGAGGATTACATGGTTTTTATCTTTGAGCACAACTTTTAAAGAAATTATTTGACTCATTTCTCACTCTATACCCATGATTGGTTAAAGGTATGCAGTTTCCGAAGCTCTTCGAAGGATGTATGGTGTAAGAAATGAGTTCGATTCTTTGCCACCCATGCCAACAGATGGGGACACGTGGTCTGTCATGCATTGCTGGGCTCTGCCTACTAGATCTTTCCTTGAATTTGCTATGTTTGCCAGGTACATCTGGAATTTATCATTGATTGCAATATTTTTGTTTACGTTAGCTTATGTATATATTCCTTTTGCAATGAAATATGGCTTTTGCTCTTGCCCTTTGGATGCATGTATATGTATACAATTTGTAGGACATATGAGTGTCAAGTGCGGACTCAAATACACATTGGGCATGATTTTCTGCAAACTAGTCATCGGGACAGAGAATACATTTATTAGAGTATTGTGAATTCAACATCATCAGAATTAGAGTATTGTGAATTAAAAACATAAAATAAGATTTCTTTATCGTAATGTTACTCAATCTTTTAGTCCTAGCTTTTCACCTCATTGAAGGAAAATGTTTACTCATGTACGATATGAATACAATTATCAATTTATCAATTTAATGTTAATATTTGATCTAATAATTTAAAGAACTGTTAAAGTGCTCATTTAAGATTCCACCTTGGATTGCCAACTTGTCTGAATGTTGGAGACAGTTGTATTGTGCAGTGCAGGTTTCCACCAAATCGCAACCTGTAAAGTAGCTTAATTCCGGTGCCTTTTCATGTAGAAATTATTTATTTCCAGAATATTCATGCAAAATGTCTTGGAATATGTTATCTTTCCTTTGTTCCCGCTTGTGACAGCTACCCATGTGGATGCTTCTAAATGTATGGTAAAGGATCCAAAAGACATTTTCTAGAAATTTTGGCTAAGTTGTAGTTTCATTCAGATTTCAAGGTTGAGTCTGTTCATTATTCTTTTTGGAACGTGCAAAGTAATTGTGCTTAATATTGTTTATTAATATGGATACTAATTCTATGTTCCAAATATGTGCAAAGGATGTTTGTGGATGCGCTGGATGCACAGATTTATGAGGAACACCGCCAAAGTGGGCACTGCTACTTGAGTTTATCTAAGGTGCAGGAACTTTACTACATGTTGACCTTTCCACAAATCCACTGCCTTTCCTGATTCACAAGTCTGTACATAATGATTAAACTTTCACACGACATGTCATGATTATTCTCTACCTTAATCCCTTACAGACAAATCGAGTTCCTGTCTGTTTTGTAAGCCTTTACCAATCATTTATTTGCCACAAATATTAATGCTACTGTTGAACGTATAAACTCGACGTCGAGTACTCGGCCGTCAGTTTCTCCACTACAATTCTCAGAAGTAGACCTCAAGGAGAGTACGTGTTTCACCATATGTAGTGTAATGCTCCCCTTCGATTGGTCTGCTCTCTTTCGATTGCTCGGCTGGCTTTCAACAATGAATACAAAGACCGAATCAGCTTTCTTCCGTGGGCAACCTGTTACCTTGAAGTCGGATGATTGTCTTGCAAAACTGTTGGATGTCCTTTACATTACATGGTTTGTTCCTTCCCTTTGAACAGGTGCTAATGGTATTTTATCGACACAGGACCGTCATTGTTATTCTCGGGTGCTCGAACTCCTTGTGAACGTGTGGGCATATCACAGCGCAAGACGGATGATCTACATAGATCCCGAAACCGGTGTACTGCAGGAGCAGCACAGGTTAAAAAGCCGAAGAGGTCATATGTGGGTCAGATGGTTCTCCTACGCCATGCTGAAGAGCATGGACGAAGACTTGGCGGAGGAATCAGATTCCGATCACCCAGACCGCCGGTGGCTGTGGCCGTCGACCGGCGAGGTCTTCTGGCAGGGGGTGTATGAGAGGGAAAAAAACATGCGCCACCAGCAGAAGGAGAGGAGGAAGCAGCAGAGCAAGGACAAGATCCAAAGAATAAAGAAGCGAGCTCGTCAGAAAACACTGGGGAAGTACGTGAAGCCACCACCGGAGGACGTGGGTGATTCAAATAGTACAGCTGTCTGATAGTTATTGTTATTATTTTTTGTGCCATTCCACAATTCTTTTCTTTTTGTTCTTTTTTTCCTGGGCTTCCTTTTTTCTTAAGCTCTAGAACTTTTGAAAACCCTCGAGTTACCAGAAAAAAGTCCGTGTAAAACGTCACAGTTCATTTATACATATCATTTGATCGTTGATAGCCATGGATACCCCTTTGTGGTTTTTCTTTTTCTGGTTGCCGATATACTCTTCAAACCTCCATTATTTGATGTTTTATGCTTGAGATCAACATAATTGTGTCCTTGGGCCGGCCTCACTAGTCTTAATGAGTCCAGCCCAGTGGGCCAGAGAAGGAGAAGAGGAAAAAGGGTTCCAAGTGGGAGTTTAATCGTACATCGGAATCCACATTCCTCTTTACCCCACATCTTTGAAAGAACATCAACAGGAGGCACAAGTAAAACTCAAGCAGGGCAGGACAGGTGTTAACTAGATATAGAGTTGAGATCCTCTAGAGCCCCCGCCCGCAGGAGGGGCTCGGTCAGTACCATAGGTGGCTCTGAGATTTATAAAGATCGGACTGATGCATGCTTGTCTAATGAAGGAGGTGGGAAAGATGAAACGCGTGGAGAGTGGAAGTAGCAGACAATCAATAGCCTGGATTTAACTCGTTAGCTAGGGGCTCTGGTTCAAGACCCTTGGGTCACCTTTATAGTCGGATAGAAAAGTGCAAATGTTCTGTCTTCCCCTTTGGATAGCTTCAGAAGGGATATAGCACAATGCAGCTTTAACTCATGCATACAACAGGATGAACTAAGAGGCCTATCAATGGGTTTTCTTATTAAAGCTATCAAACTTTTCTAAAATTTTATCTGCGAGAATAAACCCTTACCGAAGTGTCTGTTATCCAAACAGGACCTTAACTGCTTACATATATATCAACTTGTATAGAAGCCCCTGGTCAGAAAAGAAAACAAAAGAACCCTCAAATGAAAGAAGCTGGAGCATGAGCCTAGCTGACAATGAAACTATATGTGGGTGCAGAATTGATCAACTTGTTTGCTGACATGGTGATGATCAGAATGGTTGAACTGGGTAGAGGGAAGGGAAGACAGGCTAGTTGGAAACACAAAAGGGAGGCAAATGTGACAGGTGAAGGAAGCTTAATGGGGAGATGACCAAACTCCATGCATGGATGATGATTTAGAAAAGGCCTGCAAAAGGAACAAGTAGTCAACATATTCTTATCGAGGTGGGTAAGCAAGCATATTAACTAGTCCCCAGTTACTAAGCAAAGGTGGCTTGTAGAAGACAATAATGGTTGCAAAACTGCACCAGAAAACAGGCAGCCACAAAGAATTTGTTCTTCAGATGCCCTGACACCACTCAATTCTGGAAAGAAGTGGCTGGTCACACAGGGGAATCAGGTCCAGTTAACATGGACTAGGAACAGATAATAATAGATCAAAATATGGTGCATACTGACAAAGAAGTGACAGGGAATATACCTTCAACAAGGTAAAAGGATGCTGCAGAGACCAATTGGATCGCTGGAACTGGAGGATCCATGCTCTATAATGGAGGGAACAAGGGAATGGAACCATACTTTAATTCGAGGAGCTAGGTAGTTCTTAAGGGCTGGCTTAGTCATTTGATAGGCTTCCATGAATGTTAAAGTTACTAAACTTCAAATCCCATTAGAACTAACGTTTGAAGGAGGAATCAGGAAGAAATTGAGTCTTAATAAGTTAGTAGTAGTTTTGCATTAGTTCTGGAAGGAGAACCATTTATGCACTTGGCTACCTAGCCACTAGACGTATGGCATCTCTAATCACTGCCTCGAGAATAAGATAGATCAGTGACAGCCCTCATGTTATATATGCATGGTTGCATGAGAGGGGAAAAAATAAAAAATAGAGAGAATAAAAAGAAAGAAAGAAAAAGGAATTGAAGTAACCGAGCTGACGGCAGTGCCACTTAAAGGCATAAGATGGGATGGAGCTCAGGCCATTAATTAATCTGGTAGTATGATCAATATTTCATACACAAATTTAATGAGCTTACTAATAAATAGTCTAAGTTTTAGCTTACATTATTGGACTGAAGCACCATCTTAACACTCCTTTACGTACCTTTGAGGTTGTGTTTGTGTAGCTTCTAACCAGAAGAGATCCTTGAAACCTTTACATGTTTGAGCTTGTCATTTTGAGGCAGAGGAGTGCACTAGGTTTCGTTCATGAAGTTGTCTTTTGCAGCCTCTATATTGGGGTACAAACAAAATCCTTAGAAACTTCGATTAGTTTAACTAACTGTTTAAAGTTAGTATAAAATGCAGTGCTACATCTAATAATTTGTCAAACCTACATGTATTTGACTCTCTTGGTTGGAGGGTGATGCACACACTCCCAACAAGTTGAGAGATTAATGAGACGTACAGGTTAACATCTGTAAAAGAAAGGTGGAATCCCTTCCTCACCAATTGCTTAGTTACACTTACACTATGGGACACCAGTTCTGCAATCTCTCTCTCTCTCTCTACTTTTGAATTTCCCTCATCACTAATATTTTTGTATCTTTCTTTTTTTTTTTTTTTTCTGATAAAGAACGTAGCACAGGAGACGGCCGGATCCCCTAAGTACCGCGTAGGAGGGGATCTCGATCAGTACAAGGTGAAAAATGACATTTTACATTTAAACCCATCATGTGTAAAAAAAATTACGTTTTACACAGAAATCGAAATACAAAATGTCAATTTTTTCTCTTATACCGACGGAATCCCCTCCTGCACAGTATTGAAGGGATCTCGTCTCTATAGCCAAGTGATACTGAACTTACACGATACTCGAAAGATTCGAATTCAAATCTCAGGCTATACTAAACCCATGTCTCTCTTTCTCTCTATAGTTCAGAGTGTGCGTGTGTGTACATACATATATATATATATATATACACGTGTGCATGGGTTCGCACGTAGGTATGCGTACGTGTTGTCTGTGGCTGTGTGGTGCCAATGTGTCTGTGTCTGGTTTGTGCCCAGCCATTCTCCATCTCCTGATGCTTAATTAGGAGTGCCAACTTGTCCTAAATTATAAACCTTGGGACATCATCAGAACATCCTCTCATCATCCGGACAACGACAACATGAAGGGGGGGCGGCGGCTACACTTCAAAAAGTTGAGGAAAAAAAAAAAACTGCACCAGTTCAGGTTATTTCTGCAAGTTATTACCAACATATTCTGCCTTTCGATATCAAGCTGATGCTCCCGTAAATGGCAGAAGCAGGCATACGATTCCGAGATTTTCCTCTCACAGCCAGCGGCACATGTTATTCTTCCTCTCTTCTGATCCGTCCGACGCATGCAGAGCCAGAAAAATTAATGCAGTATTAACAAACCATATAACTTCAAGAAAAGGTGACTACGTACGTACGACAAATTATAACAAGAAAATTTTAACACCAAACGACTCAGAAAAATTAATGTGTAAATTAATGTCACCCAATTGTTGTTCCCTTTGGTTATAATCTCCTTTTACTTAGTTATGCTGAACGAATATTTTTCTTTCCATCCACATATATAACTATTATTTCTCGTCGTCGTACAATAACTCTGAGACGATGGGAGCCGGCCGAAAATCCTGATCAGTTCACTGATGAGTCAACTCAGTGTTGTCCTGCGGGGAAGCAAATCGAATCCAACCCGCCCAGCTCTAATTCCAAACCCCAAACATCCAAATCGATGAGAAGGGAAAAAAGTTGGAGGATATATAACGATCTCGAGATATAGAATAGAACTGGGGAGATAGAAATTGATAGCTATACAGTACTGACGATCGATCGAAGTGACGAGTGGGCACAAATTGATCAAAGAAGCTCGATGAGTACAGATGACTCGCATGGAAGGTGAGAAAGTGGCAGCTTACACAATTGGCTTGAGCCCCATTAATCTTCCTTTTTCTTGATGGATGTGTATATATCCATTATGATTTACGTGCATGCAGTTAATTTTAATTAACTACATGAGTACTCTCTTGATATTTAGAGACTATTTCTCATTAAGTTTTAGATTTTGATGATGTGTGAAATTTTAAACGTGTCTTGTAATTAGAGGCATTAATTATCTTCGTTTGGATTTTTTTTTTTTGCTCTGAAAAATGACTCTCTAGAAAGAAGAGAAATGGGTCTTGTACAGTTCTCACAGACAATGTTAATAATGATGAGTGAAATTTAAATGTATATCTCAAGAAATATTGTTCCAGAATTTGGTTCTTCCTTTGAGAAAAGGGCTCTTTTAGAAGAAAAATAATGGGTCTTGTTCATAAGGACATATTAAGATACATGGCTTCTTATTTGATTTTTACAGATGGTGCGAATGACAAGAAAATGACTCTTTTGATAGAAGAGAAATGGGTCTTGCACAATTTCCATATACGGCACTAATAATGACGTGTGAAATTTAAGCGCATCTCTTAAAAGAGTATTATCTCTGTTTAGAGTTTTATCCTTCTTTTTAGAAAAAAAAAATCCTGCTAAGAGAAAAGTAACGGGTCTTGTTTGTTTTTCATTATATCTAATATGAGACTAAATTATACATCTACCAATTTATTATAAACTTGTGAATTTAGAGCAGAACTTTATACTAATGCAAAATATTGGAGGATATTATATAATCAATTATTTTTTTAAAAAATTATTTTTAAAATATTAGTCTATTATATCTTCCGATAAAAGTTAAACTCTTAATATCATTCATAATTTTTTTAAAAAAAGTTATTTATCAATCTATTGTTGGTGGTAGTTAAACTACTAATCCCGTTTTGATATTAGTGGAGTAGTGCTACCACTTTACCACTCCCCATTGGTCATACGGGAACAATTTTGAGTTGAGCGTAGCTGGCTGCTTGCGTGAACAAGAGACCTCAATTTCGATCGATTTGACACATGCCCGGCATGTGATGCCAATTTTTGGGTATTTTCCTTACTTCAACCTCCCGCCACATAAGAATCAAATATCTTATTCTAGACCAAACTCAAGTCAGCAAGTCAGGATTGAAAAAGATTTAATATATTTTTGTATTACACTTTAAATATAATATGATTAGATAATAATTCATGTGACATCAAATAATTGGGTTGTCACTTTATCACTCCTCATATGAGGAGTGTCATGTGAGTTATTGTCTAATCATATTGCACTTAAAGTGCAATACAAAAGTACACTAAATCTTTTTCGTCAGAATTTCTTCAAGGAGGCGTGAGAGAGATCGAGTTGATCAAATCACACCCCGTCCACAAGAAAAGTAAGAAAAAGGAAAGCACTCATCATTTTGAGAAGTATTTATTAGTTTTGTACAAGTATTTTTATTGCGCCATCTACAATAAATATAAGGTAAATTAATTATCAGTCTTTAATTGTAATTGTAGAAGTCTTTATTATAATAGAGTTTAACGTATACTGTAATAAAAGATAACACTTACTGTAATGAGTTATAACTCTATCAGAGACTAGAAAATAAGTCAAATATTTCATAAGAACATCTAATTAATTTGTCCATAAATATATTTACACATGTATATTAAATATTTCTCTTTTGTGAACTAAGAGCATAGGCCTTTCTGTTGACATTAATCATTATTATATAGAAATGCCAATCATGTTTTTTTTCCCCATAAGAGGTGTGTTTGCACTCATATCTTTACTGCATTAGTTGTAATTAACATGCAAAAATCTGCCACTATATGTACACCAGGTTTAAGAGGTTCATTCAAAATCCAACTGGGGCAGATTTAAAGAAGAAATCTAAATACGATTGGTAATTGACGATAGAAGGATATACATGCACGCACTGTACTGTGCAATATTGTTTAGTACATGGGAATAAGGCTTCATCGTCGTAGGAAATTTCCATTACTTGAATTAATGATGTAGTCAGGAATTTTCTTGCGGCATTATAACATGAAGCAGTGAAGAAATAACATTTAAAAAAGATCGAGGTAAAAGCTTAGGCCTATTAGAATCACTTAGCTTTTTTATCATGTTACTGAAGGTGCTGGAAATTAAGCATGTCAAAGCTCAAATTAACACCCCAATGACCAGTGACCATGCTACATAGTCTTGTATATAAAAGACTGGGGAAATGGTGGGCATGAAAGAAGTCTCCATAAAGTACAAATACACTTAAGCGAGGTGGGGACTGGTGAGGGCAGAGAGAACACCTTCAAGATATATTCTTCTTTGATTGATATGTATATATTCAGCTGGCCAGTGCACTAGAAAAGGCATCTCTCTCTCTGACTTCTATACACCTCACATAAATTAACAGGTTTACCTTTGTAGAAAATACGCTACTTTTATAGTAAGGATGAGAACCTTTTTTCTCAACCTCTCTAATATATACGGAGAGGGCACATAGAGAAATCACTAAAGGGTTGGTACTTTTTTTGTTAGGCAATAATAATGAATAGATTGGATTAATTAGATTAATGAGAATATATACAAGACTGAGAATGGTAGATAAGTAAAAAAAAAGTACATCAAAATACTTAAATTAGAAAAAGACTATAAGCTTACGTAAGAGTATAATATTTTTTTAAAAATTTAAGTCGAACACAGAGAATATGTGCTCTCGTACCTGCAAAATATAATGAATTAATGTGAATGGGAGATCGGCATTGTTCTTCAAAAACTTTGAGACATCTGATCATCTCTCGCCAAATATGCCAAATAGTTGTTCGGAAATTTTTCATTAAAGTTCACACAGTACTTTATGAACTTATGAAGTTTAATGCGAAAGTTTCCTTAAAAAATCTACCGTACGATAAAAGAACCCACGTAGACACCTAAAGTTTTGTAGAATTCCGGATTCTGACGACGTGTTTCCATCAAATAACTGAAGGGAGAATTCCACACTCCAGCTCCCAAAACCATCTACCCTAAACATTAAAGAGATGTGCCCATAACTCAAATTGGTACTAATCATACTACAAGAGTTAGAGAGATGCCCATAACTCAAATTGGACTATCATATATATATAGTACTGCAAGATCTAGCTAGTTAGAGAGATGCCCATAACTCAAATTGGACTAATCATACTGCAAGAGGAGAGAGTGGGGAATGTAGCTAAGATGCAGCGCGAACATCTGGCTGGGGAAGCATCCATGCAATCGTGAGATTATGGAGTCCAGCCAAAACAGATAAATTCCTCAGTTCTTATTCCACTGCGAGTGCGTGCTCTCCCTCTCCTTTTCCACTAATCAACGTGTGGACATTCTAGATATTGTGGGGTAAGGAATCCTTCGAATCTTAGCGAGCCTGCGTCCCTCCATATGGGCAAGAAGAATTATTCGTCTTGGGGAAGGATTAATTAAGGAGCGAATTGAAGCTTTCATGGTGGCACATCCGTCCCCGGCAAAGCTACAAGGATTTGATAAGAATATTGTTATCCGGCCCTCTCACACCCTTAGGTTGGGATCCATCGGGCAAGAGCATAAAGAGATAAAGGAAAAAACAGGAGAAATAATGCTATACCCTACTCTATGTATGCAAACTGCAGCAGATACGCGCGCAGGAAGATGGGAGAAGCTAGCTAGTGGATTAACTTGAGAAAATAAAACAAGGATGAAGTCTAAAAGTGTTCTACTATAACAAAGAGGAAAGAAGGAACAACAAAGAAAGATAAGCATATGTACTAAGATGCTCCGTGTGTGTAGCCAATATTCTCCCATTTCTGCCTGCAGGAAACACAAGGTACCTACTACCTACTTCACCAAGTCATAATTCCAATCCAGTGACTAGCATTAAGAGATTTCATTCTCTAATCCAAAGGGGAAGAAGACAGCCCAGGGAACAGATCTTTCTTGTAGGATCCAGTACCCGTTAATGTTCTCTGCCCGTAATTCCCTAGAAACGAGGTACACTAATATTCTATCTCACTGTAGTTTAATTACCTGTTGCTTTAGGAAAGCGCTGTTTAGGTGAAGAGCAGCATCAGTACTGCACCTTGCGCTTTCTGGATTTGGGATGTGATCTGCAAAAGTTCTCTTCACATAAAACAAAAGATAGTTGCCTTAGAGAAACAAAGCAACTATTCCATCATTATGCAGAGAAGATCACACAAACGTTAGGGAGTGATGAAGCCGGTCCAAAGACCAACGCGAATCGAGTCTAGATGCCCGAGGTTGAGAGCTCGGGTTGTTGAAGGAAGTAGGAAACTAAAGTTATTACTGTTGAAGTTGAGGTCGACCTGACTTGCAAGAAATCTAGTCTAGGAAAAAGTTTTCGAACTCAACCTTTAGACGATCAAGTCAGAATTAGTCGGCCTGAGAGGAAAAGTAATAGAAATTGTGTGTGTGTGAGAGAGAGAGAGGCCCAAGATCTTGTGCCGAGGTGTGACACAAGTCTCTTCTTATCCCTTTTTATCTAGAGAAAAATTTTCTGCACTTCTGAAAGTACAGAAATACCTAATCATCTTACATTTTTTCTTTTTTATTGGTGGAAATCAAACTGGCACATAGATCTCTATCTTCTTTTCCACCAATGAAAAGAGAAAAATATAAGATGACTAGATATTTCTGCACTTTCAAAAGTGCAGAAAGTCTTTCTCTTTTATCTATACATATAGCACTATTTTTAAAGGAGAGAAGTCTGAAACCCTCGATGTAAGACTAATTACCTCAAGAGACCTTTCTCTGAGCGTCGTCATCCGCTCCGAGATTCCCGAGAGGAGTTGTTGTACTCATCCTCACCTATATATTGATTTCAGAGGATGGGATTTCAATTCAGATGGCAACTACAATCTCTGTCGATATAATTCTAATCAGATATATTGATCCCCAAACGCTAGCTAATGTAAATTTGACCCGGTTCTTGACTTGACTCGGGCCGCTTTGCTACTGAGCTTAAGTCGCAGCTGTGTCGGAAGTTGGACCAAATTGAACTTGTTGGATCAAGCTCCTACCGTTGCACCAAAAGTTCAAGTTGACAGTGAAGACGGACCGTATTTCCTTAAGGTGACCCAAAGCCCCACATCAACGCTGTGGTCGGCCTGAGGGGCTTCGCATAGGGCGGTTAATCCCTACGACGGGATGAGTTGTCAGATCCGATGCCGCTACATACATCCGATTCCGGACCAACTTGTAGTAACAACAATTCTCTAAAAAAGTAGATGACAATTAAACAACAGAGCTGACCTCTCAAGACCCATGTCAAGTAATATTCTTTTCTTTTTGATATCGGTAAATTGGAACTTGAATATAAAGAAAAGAACACTGTAAAGAGAGGATTGTAAAAATGACGTTTCACTTTTGCTTATAGCATAACCTGACAACCCCTATAGCATGTAGCTGGAGAACTCAAAGTAGGATGGATATATAATTTGTTCTTTCGTCTTTAAAAAGATCAAAAATTCCAACAAGTGATCAAGACTAAAACTTTTCGGCGCAGGCGTCAGCTGAGTGGGATTAAGACGATCCAAGGTATCGAACACGCTCATCGATCACATCCGGTCATTGTGTCAATGGAGAGCATAAAGAGAGGTGCCATGGTGCCCCCCCCCCCTAGAATTATTGCTCCCAAAATCCGATCCTTAGGATAAGTACTGTGCATAAAGCTTGCATGAGAAGGAGACGGAGACGGGGAAACCAAGATCTCACTGTAGCAACGACGTCTGGAATATTGTGGCTTGTTAACGACGTATCGAGGACCACGACGTGTATTTCTTTAAAAATTACAGACTTTAAAAAAATTCTTAGGTGAATAGCAAGTTAAAAATTTTAATTTGCAATGTCCGTATAGCATATTTTGACCGTCAATAATTGTATCAATGCGTGCGCGCAGTCGTTTAAAAAATATATAAAATGTTAAAATCGTTGAATGACCGGTTTGCAAAAGTCTTTGAAAATTTAAATTAATTTATTTGATCTTTAATTATATATATATAAATAATGTTCAATTAAGATAAAATTTCAAATACAAGTTAATTGGAAGGTGGTACATTTTATGGTGATTTTAATTTAATTTTTAAGATAAAATTTCACCGAGTAAAAATTACCTCAAAAATTAATAAATTGAATTAATCTCGATATCTGTACTTAGATAATTCTCGATGTTCATATTTTTAGAATCAACATTTTTTTTTATAATTATGATGGTTTCAAGTTCACTTCTATTACTGAAATATGTAGTGTCTTATTGGAGTGCGCACGTCTGAAGATAGTACAATTGATAATTAATTTTAATTTAGAGATACTCTTATATTATTAACATAATCTTAGTACTATAGCAACCAGATTAATTAACAAATTAATAAGAGTTAATTTAATATATGGGTTAAATTAAAAATCTAGCTAGCGATGATATAACCCGGTCGCCATCTTAACGTGGTAATGTGATAGCCCGTGTCAAGGTTGCATCCCATAGACACTGCGTTGCCCTCATTTATTAATTTGATTTATTAATTTTTGAGGTAATTTGCACTCGGTTAAATTTTATTTTAAAAAATTAAAATAAAATCTTTATAAATATATACCACGTTCCAATTAACTTGTGTTTAAAATTTCATCTTAATTGAACATTATTTAGATATAAAATTAAAGACCAAATGTGTCATGTCCCGCCAATTTAGCAGCGGAATAAATCGGGGAGGCATGAACAACGTGTATGGTAGTGTAAATTGCGCATACATTCGCAAATATCATAGCAACTAATGAATAATAATTGTAATAAACTCTTTATTTTATTGATGATTCATCTGAACTATTACATCAACTAATTCTGAGCCAAAACATAGGGCTCAATAACGCCACTACATTGGAAAGAAACACTACAAGAAAATGCGCTATTTTCGACGGACTGAATCCGTCGGAAATCCGTCGGAAAAGACTCCTTCCGACCGCTTTCCGTCCAAAGCTCGTCGGAAACTTTCTGTCGGAAATAATTGGTCAGAAATTTCCGACGGATGACAATTCCGTCGGAATTCGGTCGAAACCTCCGACAGATATAATACGTCGGTAAAGCAGTCAATATTTTCCGAAGGAATTGCCGACGGTGTTTTGCCGTCGATAATTTATAAGTTCCGACGGATTATTATCCGTAGGCAAAACCGTCAGTATTTTCCGACGGTATTTTTCCGTCGGTAATTATAAGTTCCGACGGATACTTATCCGTCGGAAAATCCGTCGGAAAATACACATATATTTTTTTTAAAATAGACAAATAAAAATGATTTGTCAACATTGCTACAATGTCAAACCTGCTACAATATTCATAAATTTAACAAATACTAACAATGAACATAAAATCATAAAATACAATAAATATAAAATCATATAGAATAATGAATACAAAAATCAACATAGATCTGCTGGATCGTCTGCTGTCCCTGCCTCGTCATCGTCTGGAGCTGGATCCTATATTAAAACAAATTAAAATGAGAAACATTAATAATAAATAAAAGACATACAATATTTTCAAAAATGAAATTTAAAACATGTGATTATTTCTCAAGCTTAATACAATACTATTTTTAGATCCATCATTTTCTTGGGTGTTTTTAGATCCGTCATTTGAATGCTCAATCCAATCCGGAGATCCAAATTGGATTCCGTCAGTTCCCACACGTCATTTTAACCCACCCGGTCGTGTCGGAGAAAACGGCACGTCGATCAGATCCCTATTTGGGATTTTGGACCCCCGGGTTGTGTGTTTTAACCATTTATATATACTTGTCCGTTTTTACATCCGTCTTTTGAATGTCCAACCCAATCCGGAGATCCAAATTGGAATCTGTCAGTTTGTACACGTCACTTTAACCCACCCGGTCGTGTCGGAGAAAATGTCACGTCGATTGGATCCCTATTTGGGATTTTGGACCCCCGGGTTGCGTGTTTTAACCATTTATATATGGTTGACCGTGTTTTTAGATCCGTCCTTTGAATGTCCAACCCAATCCGGGGATCCAAATTGGATTCCGTTAGTTTCTACACGTCACTTTAACCCACCCAGTCGTGTCGGAGAAAACGGCACGTCGATCGGATCTCTATTTGGGATTTTGGACCCCCGAGTTGTGTGTTTTAACCTTTTATATATACTTGTCTGTTTTTAGATCCGTCCTTTGAATGCCCAACCCAATCCAGGGATCCAAATTGGATTCCGTCAGTTTCTACACGTCACTTTAACCCACCCGGTCGTGTCGGAGAAAACGACACATCGATCGGATCCCTATTTGGGATTTTGGACCCCCGGGTTGCGTGTTTTAACTATTTATATATGGTTGACCGTGTTTTTAGATCCGTCCTTTGAATGTCCAACCCAATCCGGAGATCCAAATTAGATTCCGTCAGTTTCTACACGTCACTTTAACCCACCCGGTCGTGTCGGAGAAAACGGCACGTCGATCGGATCTCTATTTGGGATTTTGGACCCCCGGGTGTGTGTTTTAACCTTTTATATATACTTGTCTGTTTTTAGATCCGTCCTTTGAATGTCCAACCCAATCCGGAGATCCAAATTGGATTCCTTCAGTTTCTGCACGTCACTTTAACCCACCCGGTCGTGTCGGAGAAAACGACACGTTGATCGGATCCCTATTTGGGATTTTGGACCCCCGGGTTGCGTGTTTAAACCATTTATATCTGTTTGACCGTGTTTTTAGATCCATCCTTTGAATTCCCAACCCAATCCGGAGATCCAAATTAGATTCCGTTAGTTTCTACACGTCACTTTAACCCACCCGGTCGTGTCGGAGAAAACGACACGTCGATCGGATCCCTATTTGGGATTTTAGACCCCCGGGTTGTGTGTTTTGACCATTTATATATGGTTGACCGTGTTTTTAGATCCGTCATTTCAATGCCCAACCCAATCCGGAGATCCAAATTGGATTCCGTCAGTTCCCACACGTCACTTTAACCCACCCGGTCATGTCGGAGAAAACGGCACGCCAATCCGATCCCTATTTGGGATTTTGGACCCCCGGGTTGTGTGTTTTGACCCTTTATATATATACTTGGGTGTTTTTTAGATCCGTCAATTGAACGCCCGACTCAATCCGGAGATTCTAATTGGATTCCGTCAGTTCCCACACGTCACTTTAACCCACCCGGTCGTGTCGGAGAAAACGGCACGCCGATCCGATCCCTATTTGGGATTTTGGACCCCCGAGTTGCGTGTTTTAACCATTTATATATACTTGTCTGTTTTTAGATCCGTCCTTTAAATGCCCAACCCAATCCGGAGATCCAAATTGGATTCCGTCAGTTTCTACACGTCACTTTAACCCACCCGGTCGGGTCGGAGAAAACGGCACGTCGATTGGATCCCTATTTGGGATTTTGGACCCCTGGGTTGCGTGTTTTAACCATTTATATATGGTTTACCGTGTTTTTAGATCCGTCCTTTGAATGCCCAACCCAATCCGGGGATCCAAATTGGATTCCGTCAGTTTCTACACGTCACTTTAACCCACCCGGTCGTGTCGGAGAAAACGGCACGTCGATCGGATCTCTATTTGGGATTTTGGACCCCCGGGTTGTGTGTTTTAACTTTTTATATATACTTGTCTGTTTTTAGATCCGTCCTTTGAATGCCCAACCCAATCTGGGGATCCAAATTGGATTCCGTCAGTTTCTACACGTCACTTTAACCCACCCGGTCGTGTCGTAGAAAACGGCACGTCGATTGGATCCCTATTTGAGATTTTGGACCCCCGGGTTGCGTGTTTTAACCATTTATATATGGTTGACAGTGTTTTTAGATCCGTCCTTTGAATGCCCAACCCAATCCGGGGATCCAAATTGGATTTCGTCAGTTTCTACACGTCACTTTAACCCACCCGGTCGTGTCGGAGAAAACGGCACGTCGATTGGATCCCTATTTGGGATTTTGGACCCCCGGGTTGCGTGTTTTGACCCTTTATATATATATACTTGGGTGTTTTTTAGATCCGTCAATTGAACGCCCGACCCAATCCAAAGATCCAAATTAGATTCCGTCAGTTCCCACACGTCACTTTAACCCACCCGGTCGTGTCGGAGAAAACGGCACGCCGATCCGATCCCTATTTGGGATTTTAGACCCCCGGGTTGTGTGTTTTGACCCTTTATATATACTTGGGTGTTTTTTAGATCCGTCGATTGAACGCCCGACCCAATCCTAAGTATATGAAATTAATACTAATGCTGACCTGAGCTGCTGGCTGTGTGGGGCGTACTCCCTGCATTATTGAGATGAACTGCTGAACCATATCACTGAACTGCGTTTGTAGCTGTACCCGCTGCGTCTCTATCTGAAGATTGTACTGCGTCTGTAGCTCTACCCGCTGCGTCTGTAGCTCTGTACGTAGCTCCTCCCGAATGATGCCTCTAATGTCCTCTACACCACTGACGGGCGACACAGAAGATGAACTCGCGTGTGCCGGGGGAGCGATCGAACTGGCATATGAGGACAACACTCGATGAGTATCCAGGCTGTCCCCAAAGCCGTACACTCGACCCTTCCTCGGCACTCCCGCTGTCTCGACCCAAGCGTCCGCATCCAAATCTGGCTGGGGAGTGCCCTCTGTGTAGCGCTCCGCCATCGTCCTGTCGTACGTCTCCTGTAAAATAATTTAAAATTAAATTATTGAAAACAAATTACTTTAATATCATAATTGAATTCATAATTTAAAGCTTGACTTACAGCAATCGTGCGGGCACTCTCGGTAACATAGTCATCCGTCCCCTTCCGCTTATGAGTCCGGTCAAATAACTCGCGGAAAGTAGGGGCACGCTCCAGGTCGTGATGCTTAAAATTCAACAAAATTAGTTAGTTTCACAATAATAATCCATATGTATATATGAATCGAACAATAAAATACTTACCAATTTTTGACTGTGGGTCGCATAAGATACGGATCCACTAGTATGCACATTCTTCTCCGGTTGAGTTGCTCTGTTGCGTATTGCCGCCTGTGACCGCTGCTGCCATGGTCCAGCAGCCCAACGCTCGCAAAGGGACTCCCAATAGTCCCTCCGCAGCCAAACAGGCCGTAATCCACCCAAGCCATAGGATCCCGATTGCCTGTGGTCTTCATTGCCTTGTCCCATACCTCCCACATCGACTTTCTTAAATTAGTCTGGGCCGTAATCTCCCAGACGGCTCGAGCTCGAGGGAGATCCTCGGGTCTCGTGAACGCGAACCTCCGCTGTAAAGAAATAAAATTAATCAACGTTCTGCAATAAACCCAAATTAATAATAATTGAATAAATGACTTCAACTCTTCTAAAAAATAACAATACCGTAAACATGTCAAATAATAAATCCCGGACTGGCACCGGGAAGTCTCTCCATGCATCCACTGGTCCTGGAATATGTGCGTGGACCAGGGTTGTAATATAGCGGGAAGTAGGACTGGGATCTATCTTCCCCCTGCAATTCCACATTAATTTTCTACATGAAATGTATATCCTAAAGAACAAATACAGTAAGACTGAGATGATGAACTTTACCCTGAGATCCAGCATGGTTGTCGTCCTGGTAGCTGAGGCCCCTCCTCAGCTGCTAGATGCTGGCTCTCCATCTCTGTTGAAAACAATTTAGTACACTTTTATTGTATAAATTGCAAGAGACCAAACATACTAATCTATTGAAACATATGTTTACCTTGTGGTGAGGAAGAAGACGAAGGTGGCACTGCTCGGATGGTCGACAGGAAGGCAAAATTTCATACACATTAGAAAATATGAATTTCAAATAAACAACAATATAGAAATTTACCTGTCGCTGGGACGACGGGCGTGGACGGAGAGGCAGTCCCTGCAAAATTTCATACACATTAGAAATTATGAATTTCAAATAAACAACAATATAGAAATTTACCTGTCGCTGGGATGACGGGCGTGGACGGAGAGGCAGTCCCTGCAAAATTTCATACACATTAGAAATTATGAATTTCAAATAACAACAATATAGAAATTTACCTGTCGCTGGGACGACGGGTGTGGACGGAGAGGCAGTCCCTGCAAAATTTCATACACATTAGAAATTATGAATTTCAAATAAACACAATATAGAAATTTACCTGTCGCTGGGACGACGGGCGTGGACGGAGAGGCAGTCCCTGCAAAATTTCATACACATTAGAAATTATGAATTTCAAATAAACAAGAATATAGAAATTTACCTGTCGCTGGGATGACGGGCGTGGACGGAGAGGCAGTCCCTGCAAAATTTCATACACATTAGAAATTATGAATTTCAAATAAACAACAATGTAGAAAATTACCTGTCACTGGGACGACGGGCGTGGACGGGGTGGCAGTCCCTGCAAAATTTCATACACATTAGAAATTATGAATTTCAAATAAACAAGAATATAGAAATTTACCTGTCGCTGGGAAGACGGGCGTGGACGGGGAGGCAGTCCCTGTAAAATTGTATGTACGTTAGTTATCATGAAATCAATATAAACAATGATACCCATATGGTTTTTTGTGTACATATGCATATACCTGTCGCGGACCTGGAGGCAGACGTGGACGGGGAGGCAGTCCCTCTGCCAACGGACGTGGCAACCGTCCGACTGCGTCCTCCATGTACCATATCTCTATTGATACAAATAAAGATATAGCAAGTCATCAGCACTCAATTTGAAGTAGCAATTTATTATGAACATGTAATTAACAACAACACCAATTTCTTACAAAATATGCAGTATATTATCTATATTCATCATCAGATGCTGAAGACATATTTAATTCAGCATCAACTTCATCATCATCCTGGAATTCATCCTCATCATCTTGGGAGTCTTCCTCCACATCAGACTCCACCTCCCGCTCAGCGACATTTGGGTCAACTTCTTCTTGTTCGTTATCCTTATGTAAGCAAATTGTTTCATTTATATCATGAACATTGTACTGCGTAGAAGCTGCCAACTCTCGTGCGTCACTCTGATCTGATTGGAAAAAGTTGTCATTAACACCTTCGAGCTCATCATCAGTCGGGAGAAGCTCATACTCAGGGAATAGTCTTGATTTCACTCTACATGCAGCCCACCAATCTCTTAATTTGAGGGATGTATAATTTGAATAATAAACTTGTTGGGCTTGTGCCGTCAGGATGAATGGCTCATATGTACTCAATTTGGACTTATGCTTCACATCGATTAATCCATATGTTGTGTCATGACGAATAGATGTCGGATCAAACCAATGACACTTGAACAGAAATACATTGTTGTCTTGTCCCAAAAATTACAGTTCAATGACTTCTTAAAGAATGCCATAATAGTCAATTTTATTTTCATTGTAGGCACTTCCCTTCACACATACACCGCTGTTCATCGTAGACTTATTTCGTCCATAATCTCTCGTGTGAAATCTGTATCCATTCACAATGTAGCCTGGATAGACACGTACAATCTTCGAGGGGCCAAAACTGATCTGTTGTACTCTTGAATCGGGAATGAAGCCTTGTTCAACCTATTATGAGATAAATAGACAAACATTGAATAAATGACTTCAACTCAGTCTGCATAAAAACATAACACTTATGTTTCAAAATAATTAGACACATACTCGAGATCTTAACCAAGTAGGAAAAGACTTCTCCCGTTCCTTTTCAACTTGCACGTCAGTTAGACGTGGATTCCGTCGTAATATGACCGAGTCAAACTCTCTGCAATGTAAATGTCACACAACCGTTAGGTTCTGCAGCAATGCACGCAAATGATGACGAATAAGCGTGGAGAGCTTATTGAATGTAAGGGTCTAGTTCTTCACAATTCATGAACACGTAGATCTCCGCAGCTACCACTCTCTGTCTTGGAGTGCGCGAGTAGAAGAAGATCCGAACGCCCGTCCGGACACTTGAATACAGAGAGTCGGTCTGACACCTCGGAATCTCCACCATCATCATTACGTGGAGGTTGAGTGCGTCGGGTTCGTATTTCCGTGTCAAAGTACATCGAACAGAAGTTCGATATCTCCTCAATGAGGTACGCCTGAGTAATGGAGCCCTCAACTTGTCCTTTGTTACGGACTTTCATCTTAAGATCGTGCATGCACCTACGACAATAATTAAAATGCATACATAAGTAATATAAAAGATCGTCGTAATGGCAATAAATTGAGATGTAGAAATATACCTCTCAAACGGATACATCCATCGAAATTGTACTGGTCCTCCGACCCTTGCCTCATATGGTAAATGGATGATCAGGTGCTCCATTGAATCAAAGAATGTTGGAGGAAATATCTTCTCTAATTTGCAGAATGTCTGAATTATATTTTGCTCTATATTTTGCAAGTCATGAATTTTGAGTTCTGATGCAGATAAAATCCTGAAGAATTGACTCAGCTCAGTCATTGCTCCCCATATTTGTTTCGGCAACAACTCACGAAAAGCAAGAGGCATCAGTCTTTGCATGAAAACATGGCAGTCATGACTCTTCATTCCGTATATTTTTCCCTTGTTGACATTTACACAACGCGCAATATTCGAGACATATCTATTTGGAAATATCAATTGCTTTAACCATAACACTTCCTTAATTTGTCTGGCCCCAAGCACATATGCAGCTTTAGGTTGCACCACTTTTCCTTGAACATGCTGTAGCTCTAGTTCTGGACGTTTGCAAAGTACTTTCAAATCGAAACGTGCCTTGACGTTATCCTTCGTTTTACCTTTGACGTCCATAACTGTGTTGAACACATTATCAAAAACATTCTTCTCTATATGCATGACGTCTAGGTTATGACGTATCAAAAGTGTTGACCAATAAGGCAATTCCCAAAAAATGCTTTGCTTCACTGTGGAAATGGAATTTTTTATTATTTAAAAATCTATTTATCATGTTGTCTCATGTTCTCATGGATGAATGTATATTGCTAATCCAAATCCCATCGAGTGCTACGCGAGCAATGGTGACGTGAGATGAATCGGCTAATTGCACAACGCGGGCGTGCCAGTCACCGAAGTGACAACAAAGTGTTTTGCCTCCGAGAGTCGGAGGGCTTTAAGTCTATTGTGCGCACCTTTTGACTTCGTCAAACGAAAGTGAGTGTCGGGTCCTGGACCAAGATCCCGCCGTTGCCTAAACGCAACGACGTTAATTACATCTCTTTTAGAAAGAGAAAACCCTTGATTAATCGCCAGAATAGAAAGTCTTATGGCCTAAGTCGGGACATCCGATAAAAGGCGCAAAATAAAACTACAAAATTGCAGTTAAATTTGCAAGAGATTTTTGATGTGCGTGTGCCATTTATCTTTTAAGGTCAATTTGCATGCTTGTTTATTTATTTGTTCTTTTGTCTATTGTGCAAAAATCTTTTATTTAGTAATGCAAGAGATTTTGACATGCTTTGATTGTCATTGTTCTTTTCATGGTTCGATCTCATTTGACTCTTATATGCCCAAACATCGTCATGCACAATCCATTTCATTCGGAAAGCAAAACGATTCGGCGGCTAAAACCCTTCTGCAGAGGGTGAATCAGCAGCCAGGCCATTCAGCGAAGGTGAATCAGCAGGAGCGAATCGGTAGCCAGGCCATTCAGTAAGGGTGAATCAGCAGGAGCGAATCGGCAGCCAGGCCATTCAATAAGGGTGAATCGGCAGGAGCGAATCGGCAGCCAGGCCATTTAGCAAAGGTGAATCAGCATGAGCGAATCGGCAGCCGGGCCATTCAGCAAAGGTGAATCAGTAGGAGCGAATCGGCAGCCAGGCCATTCAGCAGGGGTGAATCAGCAGGAGTGAATCGGCAGCCAGGCCATTCAGTAAGGGGTGAATCAGCAGGGGCGAATCGGCAGCCAGGCCATTCAGCAAAGGTGAATCAGCAAGAGCGAATCGGCAGCCAGGCCATTCGGCAAGGGCGAATCAGCAGGAGTGAATCGGCAGCTCTTGCAACGCACAAAACGCGTGGGAAAATGAGGGTCCGAAGACCGGGTCAGGAGGGAATGGCGTCCAAACCACGAAACGGCTCTGTTCAATTTCGGACGGGGCGTGGGAATCAAGTTGTCCGGCCCTTTTGTCCAAAATATCAAATCGCAGTGATTCTGCGGCCCTATTTGTGCATGGTTCTTGAAATCCGGGAGGAACCAGAACTGACAGACGGGATGGCGGCACCCTCAATATGTATGGACACCATCTATGAGCTCGGATCGGGTACAGGGACAGACTATCCGACCCTTCACGCTCAAAGTCACCCAAAAAAGTGATTCGGCAGCACTTCGGGGACACGGTTCTCAAAATCCGGAGATGATCTGAGCGTCCGGTCGGGCTGACGGGCTATTCAACATATGGAGAATCCATCCATGGACCTGAACCGGGCATGGGTACTGGATACCGAACCCTTCATGTTCAAAATCACCCGGAAAAGTGATTCGGCAGCACTTCGGAGGCACGGTTCTCAAAATCCGGAGATGATCTGAGCGTCCAGCCGGGATGACGGGCTATTCAACATATGGAGAATCCATCCATGGGCCTGAACCGGGCATGGGTACTGGATACCGAACCCTTCATGTTCAAAATCACCCGGAAAAGTGATTCGACAGCACTTCGGAGGCACGATTCTCAAAATCCGGAGATGATCTGAGCGTCCGGCCGGGCTGACGGGCTATTCAACATATGGAGATTCCATCCATGGGCCTGAACCGGGCATGGGTACTGGATACCGAACCCTTCATGTTCAAAACCACCCGGAAAAGTGATTCGGCAGCACTTCGGAGGCACGGTTCTCAAAATCCGGAGATGATCTGAGCGTCCAGCCGGGCTGACGGGCTATTCAACATATGGAGACTCCATCCATGGGCCTGAACCGGGCATGTGTATCAGATACCGAACCCTTCATGTTCAAAATCACCCGGAAAAGTGATTCGGCAGCACTTCGGAGGCACGGTTCTCAAAATCCGGAGATGATCTGAGCATCCAGCCGGGCTGACGGGCTATTCAACATATGGAGACTCCATCCATGGGCCTGAATCGGGCATGAGTATCAGATACCGAACCCTTCATGTTCAAAGCCACTCGAAAAAGTGAATCGACAGCACTTCGGAGACACGGTTCTCAAAACACGTGCAGCGTTTGGGCGTCCCGTCGAAAACACAGATCATTTGGCATGTAATGTCACCCCTCATGAGCCTGAACATGACCCAGGTATTAGCTACTTGGCCCTTGATGTTCAAAGTCTCACAAAAAAGTGAATCGGCAAGACTGGGATAGTGAAACAGGGGCAGGAGTAGGGGATTTGAACAGTGCCTTGTCTGCCCTTAGACCCATTAGAGGAGGCACATATATGGCCTGATATGACCCCCCCTGGATTGGGCCTTCAAATGCTACGGTTAGAGCACAAAATCCAAAGGAAAGGAACATAAAAAAAAACATGACAATGAGCAATTCCTCATGAGATGCTCTTAGTGAGCTGAGGAACACCCGGTTGCCTTTCCCACTACCATCAGCAGGATGATACAGTGGGGCTCATGTTTAAAAAAAAAAAATGAGAAGAATACACATGCTAAGGAGGGAAACAAGACTCCATCCAGACACCACGGTTTTGTGCTAACTATGAACAAATATGGAAAGAAAACAAGAAGCAAATAACACAAGAAGCATTTCTGCCATTTTCTATTTTCTTGAAAGCTTCATATAGCCTATGCCATGCAAGAAAGGATGATGGGAAGGGACTCTTTCACTGCTAGGGAGAAAACTTTACATAGAAAGGGAAAGGGAGAAGAAAACAAACAAAAGAAGACAAAATAAATGGGGACTGCCGTAGCAGTCCCCTTGGCTTCTCTCTTTTCCTTTGCTCAACTTCTTCTTTCTAGCTTCTTTTCCCTCTCTTTCTCTTGAACAGAAGCAGGTGCAAGTGACCTGAGGAGGGCCTCTTTTCTGCTGCAAATCTTACCTTATCTGATTTCTCTCAAGCTCCTCAAGCAACACAACCACACAAGCCTTGCCCCTTCTATTTCTTCTCTTCTTGCATGCAAGGGACCCGCAGCCCCTCTCTTCCCTGCTAGCAGGTAGCACTAGGGGAGAGGAAGGAGGAGATCCTTTGCACTCCTTCTTCAAGCCTCTTCCGTGGGCAACCCAGGAGCAAGCTTCCTGGCCGCCTCTCCTCCTTTCTCTGCTGAGGAAGAAGACCCGATGAAGACCCCTCAGGAAGAAGCCTCTCTTCTCTTCTCTGCTGAGGAAGAAGACCCGATGAAGACCCCTCAGGAAGAAGCCTCTCTTCTCTTTTTTTTCCTTTCTACCTTTTCTCACCCACAGAAGAAGGAAACCCCAGCCCGTTGCTTGGAGTGCAAGCTTCTATCCCCTTTTCTAAAGGGAACCAGCAGGAGGCCACCACTCCCCACTCCTCTTTGCACCCCAGTTTCCTGGAGAGGAAACCTGCTGGCCGCCTGCTCCTGCTGATGCTTGGCAGGTTTTGTCTGGGTAGTGGGGGGTGAGGAGTTGCCTAGGATGACCTCCTAACATGGGGTAGATGGGCCACTAGGTAATGGGCTTCTCTTGAGCCTTTTTAAATGGCTTCCTAGTGGTCTTTTTGGGCTGTTTTGGATGGGTTGGGCTGCTGGACGCAGGCCCTTTGCATCCCCATTTTTTTAGGTGTCCACAAATACCCCCCACCCGCAGGTGGTGCGAGAGGAGGTGAGCGGCGCTTGCGGGTGCAACTTGATGGACTTTTGACGTTGCAACTGGATACAGACTAGCCTCATCAATGCGGACAATGCGTGACTTGTCGTTGTCTTGGTGATCCCATCATTTGAAGAGTTTGTTAGTTAGTAGGTTGGCAGTGCGAACCTTAGGTGGCTATTCTCTCATCTCTTGCTTTCTATTCCTTTGGCTGTTCATTTACTTTAATGCTCTGTTGGATAGAGCCTGGTGATGACGCCTAAGCAGCTACTTCTTTTAGCTTGGAACCCGAACCTCAGGTGCCTCCCCTAGTTGGGATGGTTCTAGTGCCGGTGCCGGTGACCTCTGGTTTTCTTTTAGTTGACATTGTGGTCTCAGGATTGGCGGTCAACGAGAACCACTTTGACCACCTCTTGCTAAGTTGGTGAGCTCACTGAATCAACAGCCTATAAGTTGGTGAAGATTGCTAGGCTGGAAGCTTTTCGACTGTTGGAAGTATTGAACTAGTGGCAATCTTGAGCTGGTGGGAGCACTGCACTGCTAGCCTTCTTGACTCGGTGGAAGCCCTAGACTGGTAGCTCCTTCGAATTACTGAGATTTCCTACCCCATGGGATGTCTTGAAGACATGAATTTTGAATCGGAAGCCCCCTTGAATCCTAAATCAGTGGCCTCTTTCAATTGACGAGGCCATATAACTTGGTGATCTTCATGAGTCAGCAGGCTCAAAATGGTGGCCATGATTCGGCGTGTCCCACTCGAGTTAGTAGGGGCTCACAAGTTGATAAATAGACCTGACAGGGTAATGAAGACCACTGAATTGAAGGCCTGCCTAAGATCTTGTGGCCTTCATGAGTCGGCCAGCCATTGTTTCAATTGAATTGCATCGGCCTATTGTATGAGCCAATGGGGCATGCTAGCTTGCTATATGATCTAATGGCTCTTTCTAGACCCAGTAAGCGATATTGTTGCTTCCTTTCTCTTGAACTGTCTTACTGACTGGTCACTTTGAATGCGCAACAATCTGAGCATACAGTAGCATTGAGGTCTCAGTAGGAGGAAGTAGACTGCTTCCATATCGTTGTCACCGATTGTGATAAGCAGACTGCCGCTTTGGAGATCTTGTAGACCACATCAATGCCGCTTTACTCATAGGTAGATTAATGTGCTCTTGTCTTCCTCTCTTGACTCTTGTTGTGTCTGGGTATCGACAGATTTCTTCCAGAAAACTGGTTCTATGGGTGTTGACCAATTTAGCCATTTGTCAACGCCTGCTCCATGAGGTGTTGACAGATTCAATTGAAGTGCACCATGTGTCGACACTTGCTTTTCTGATTGTCGCCCGGCTCTCTCAGAAATTTCCTTTGAGGGGCTTGGAAGTTGTCAGAAATGACCTCTTGTATAATGACATTTCACTTCATCGCATAAGAGATAGAACTCCTATTGGCATGAAGATAAGCTTTGACTGACAACAACACAAAGGCGAGCTTCGGATGGTGCTGGCATGAAGAAGAGCCTCGGCTGGCATTGGCATAAAGGCGAGCTTTGGCTGGCACTGACGTAAAAATAAGCTTTGATTGTCGAGTACCACTTCTGACAGGATTTCCTTTCTAGAGACTTGAAGCCTGCTTGCCTTTGGTAGCTATCTTTGGATTCCCTTTTTTATTTTCACATTATCGAATTGAGCGCCCTTTCGGGTTTTCACTCAACTCGACCCCCTCTTGCTTTTGCCTACGCGCCCTTTCGGGTTTTCACGCAGCGGGGTACCCAATTTTGCCCATGACGCCCTTTCGGGTTTTTGCCATGACCGGGTTCTAGCTCTTTTTACCCTTCTCTAGGGGAAACCTAGACAAGTCCAGCGAGGCACCTCTATTTTAAGCCTCTTTTTTTTGTTTTTTTAATACATATATATATATGTATATATATTATAGAGAGAGATTCATGAGTGAAATGACTCGACCACCAATCATACCATGATGTTGGTAGATGGTGTGAGGTGATTTAGGTTGATTGCAAAATGGTAACCTGGAAAACCTATGTGCTAGCTTCAACAAGGGTTCTAAAGTTAACATCTACTGGTCAGCCAAGGCAAGAAGTCAAGGCTGAGCTTATTTGGAATTTTGAAAAGACAAAGGCTATCTAAACCTAGGGTCCTACTTGGCAAGAGCAAGTAATATAAGCGTGAGGCGTAGATGGCAAGAGACAGTTTGTCTAAGTTTTGAAGTTTCATTTTGACCAGAGAGTGCACAGCTGGATTCAAAGAATGTATAGCAAAAAAAATGGGATTTCATGAAAGAGCAGGGATGGAACTCCCCCTTCTTGCTATTTTGACATTTTGACTTCATTCAATTTCCTTTTTTTTTTATCACATTACTGACCCAAGCGCCCTTTCGGGTTTTCACCGGAGTCAGTCCCTTCTTGCTTTTGCCTACGCGCCCTTTCGGGTTTTCACGTAGCAGGGTTCCCATTTTTGCCCACGACGCCCTTTCAGGTCTTCACCGTGGCCGGGTTTTTCTTGTCCTTTTTACCCCTACTTGGCAGTGAAACTAGAGTAGGTCCGACGGACATCTCTATTTTTAGCCCTTTTGTTTTGTTCATCATCTTTTTTATCATTTCATTCTTTTCTTTAATACAGAAATGTCGCAGGATATGCACCACGAGCATACATTCAATAGTGTACCCTCAGAGTTCTTGAACATGAAAGACTAGAGGGTGTATGTCTTCGAGGCAATGTCGAATTTAGCTTCATGAGTTGTTGGATCCTTCTGACGTTGAAGCATAATGACGCCATCTCGAACCATTGACCATTGTGAAGGTGGCTCCACCATATTGACTTGGGGGATCTTTGGGCATGGAATGGCAAAGCTCAATGTTAAATCCCCCGGACCGCCGCAAAAAGGGATGAGATAATATACGATTCCTGCAAAAAAGTATGGTTATATAAACATTGAACATGGCTATTCGATTTTAACTCTTAGATCCTTCGAGGTCTCACGTGGCAATTGTCCCACGGGCTGAGATCGAACTACAATGCTTTTCTTGTAGTTGCAGCTCCTCGGAGATAGATGTTTATACCCTTGGAGACCTCAGATGCGGAACTAATCCCGCGAACTGAGGCTGGACTACGGTGTTTATCCCATAGTTGCAGCTCCTTGGGGATGGATTCTTATATCCTTGGAGATTTCAGATCGCGGAAATAATCCCACGAGCTGAGGCTGGACCACGGTATTTATCCCGTAGTTGCAGCTCCTTGGAGATGGATTCCTATATCCTTGGAGACCTCAGACGCGGAAATAATACCACGAACTGAGGCTAGACTACGGTATTTATCCCGTAGTTGCAGCTCCTTGGAGACATGTTCTTTTTATATCTTTGGAGACCCCAGATGTGGCAGCATTTCACGATCTGAGGCTAGACTACGGTATTTATCCCGCAGTTGCAGCTCCTGGTAGATTGATTAAGAATTCGAGTACAGGAGCCCAACACGTGAGCAGAGAGACTCGAGTTCTTAAATCAAATGTTCTGTTTTCTATTGGTGCATTTCTTTTGTTTTGTTCATTTTCATGATTAATTTTCCCTTTTCTTTTCTTCTTTTTTTTTCTTTTTCTTTCTTCTATTTTTTTTTCTACTTTTTTCCTTTTCTTTTCTTCTTTTTGTTCTATTTTCTTTTGTCTCTTCTTTTTTTTTGACAAAATTTCATTCCATCCTCTCTTTTTAATCATTTCGTTTTTTCGATTGATTATTTTATTATTTTATATTTATTTTTTCCTTTTTTTATTTTCTTTTTTTTAATGTATGTCTTTTAGAGACCTCAAATGTGGTAACATTCCACAAAATGAGGCTGGATTACGGTACTTATTCCGCAGTGTCTGTTTATAGGAGGTCAATTTTGATTTATATCCTTGGAGACCCCAGATGTGGGAATATTCCACAACTGAGAATGGACTGCGATATTTGTCTCGCAGTTGTTGCTCCTTTGAGATTAATTTGTCTTTTCTCCCTGGAGACCCCAGATGTGGAAAATGTTCCACAAACTGAGAATGGACTACGGAACTCATCCCGCAGTTGCAGCTCCTTTGAGATTAATTTATTTTGAATCTCTGGAGACCCCAGATGTGGAAAATGCTCCACAACTGAGAATGGACTACGGAACTTATCCCGTAGTTGCAGCTCCTTTGAGATTAATTTGTCTTTTAAAGTTCTTTTGCTTTAAATATCTTTTTAGTCAATTTTGAAAACATTGGGCACAGAGACCCGATTTCAAAATCATGAGGGCATGGAAACCCGATTTTGAAATCTATGAGGGCGTAAAGGCCTCGATCTTTTATAAACATGTGGGCGCTAAGGACCCAGTTTGAAAACATGAGGGCGAAGAAGCCGCTTTTGAAATTGTGAGGACGTGAAAGTCCGATCTTTTTATTAAATATGTGGGCGCTAAGGTCCCGTTTGAAAAATATGATTTTGAGTTTTGAAACATGAATTTTCAAATATGATTGACACATTGTTATTTTGAAAATGTCGATTTTGTAATTGACTGGCAAATTGTCACTTTTGAAATATGACTTTTGAAACATGATTGAAATTGCCACTTTTGAAATATGACTTTTGAAACATGATTGGCAAATTGCCACTTTTGAAATATGTCTTTTGAAACATGATTGACAAATTGTCAATTTTGAAATATATCTTTTAAAATATGATTGGCAAATTGCTAGTTTTAAAATATGTCTTTTGAAACATGATTGGCAAATTGCCACTTTTGAAATATGTCTTTTGAAATATGATTGGCAAATTACCAGTTTTAAATATGTCTTTTGAAATATGATTGACAAATTGCCAATTTTGAAATATATCTTTTAAAATATGATTGGCAAATTGCCAGTTTTTTAAAATATGTCTTTTGAAACATGATTGGCAATTGCCACTTTTGAAATATGTCTTTGGAAATATGATTGGCAAATTACCAGTTTTAAAATATGTCTTTTGAAATATGATTGACAAATTGCCAATTTTGAAATATGTCTTTTGAAACATTATTGGCAAATTACCAGTTTTGAAATATGTCTTTTGAAACATTATTGGCAAATTGCCAGTTTTGAAATATGTCTTTTGAAACATGATTGACAAATTGTCAATTTTGAAATATGTCTTTTGAAACATGATTGACAAATTGTCAATTTTGAAATATGTCTTTTGAAATATGATTGGCAAATTACCAGTTTTAAAATATGTCTTTTGAAATATGATTGACAAATTGCCAATTTTGAAATATATCTTTTAAAATATGATTGGCAAATTGCCAGTTTTTTAAAATATGTCTTTTGAAACATGATTGGCAAATTGCCACTTTTGAAATATGTCTTTTGAAATATGATTGGCAAATTACCAGTTTTAAAATATGTCTTTTGAAATATGATTGACAAATTGCCAATTTTGAAATATGTCTTTTGAAACATTATTGGCAAATTGCCAGTTTTGAAATGTCTTTTGAAACATTATTGGCAAATTGTCAGTTTTGAAATATGTCTTTTGAAACATAATTGACAATTTGTCAATTTTAAAATATTCTTTTAAACATGATTGACAAATTGTCAATTTTGAAATATGTCTTTTGAAATATGATTGACAATTTGTCAATTTTTTTAAATGCAGATGACATCGGAATAAGGATAATCCTTCGTCAACTTTATTAGGGATCCGGAAAAAGAATATGCACTCAAAATCCGGTAAGAAAACCCATATATGAATATACACATAAGCGGTGAAAGCCCGGTGCGATACGATCATACAGGCTCATATCATCGCCCTGCAGACAATATAAAATTTTGTTGAGGTATTATTTGTCTCAGAACCATAGTCTGGCTAGCGGTATAGTTGGCCTATTTATTTTTTGCTGCTCGTCATCGACGATAATACCTCAGGTGGCCCTAAAAGAGCCAATTGAGACCGGCTGATGACCAGGTCTCATGCTGGGTGGTCGGCGTGACTACTCCAGCAAGATACTTTCTTTCTCTTCTTCTTTTTTTGCTCCTTTTTTGTCATCATTCTTTTTTTTTTTTGAATGAGAATTTACATGATTGGACATCACATGTTCGAACTGCATCTGCCCCTAGAATCACTCAATCTTGATAAGCTGGCTCTTATTTATTTGCTGGCTGAAGATCTTGAAGTTCCCCCGGGGGCATGAGCTTCATCTGTGCATCAAGCATCTTGAGTTGATTATGCTCTTCTGGCTTGGATATTACATGTTGCATTTGCCCCCTGTGATGGCTGGCGCATGCTGTCATATGTTCTTCTTTTCTATTGCATTGGAGCCCCATGAGGGCGTGGCGGGTCCACCTTGTACTCACCCACTTGCAGTTCTTCTTTTCTTATCAAGGCCTCAATTTTATCTTTGAGGACGTAGCAGTCTTCTATAACGTGCCCCGGCAGCCGATGATATAAGCAGAATCGGGGATCGTCCTTCTTTTTGATGTCCTCTGTCCTTCTAGGCTCGGGTGGAACGATTTTGTTATGTTGACGTGCCCATTCAAAGAGGGTCTGTGTCTTTTCTTTTGGGAAGAGTAGGCTTTTGCATCTTCTCTTGTAATGACCCCTTTTATTTCGCTTCATTTGTTCGATAGAAGGAGAGCCACTTTTACTCTTTTGTTGTGTAAAGGGTTTGAGCTTCACAGTATGAACATCTATTGGTGCTGGCCTTTTCCCAGCAATCTGTTTTCCTGACTTGATGCATAGGCAGGAGGATATTTGGAAAGAATTGTTCGATCTCGGCCACAACTTTGTTTAACCGGTCGAAGGACTTGATCTCAATGCCGATCATCTTTTCTGGAACATGCCTGCTCAGGTTTTGCTTGCAAATTTGAACAGCATCCTCTGGATGTAGTGGTCGTCTGCATCTCATGCTTCCACCTTTTGATGTAATCCATAGCTGACTCATTATCTTGTTGCCTAGTCGCATATAACTCGACCAGTGTGATTTCTCTTTCAGCAACATAGAATCTTTCTATGAACTTCCTTTGCATATCTGGCCAGTCTATAATAGACCCGACTGGTAATTTGAATACCATTCGAAAGCCAGTCCAGTCAGGGAGGACCCGAAGAATTTGAGCAAATATGACTCATCCACGGCCAAATTCCCATTATATTGACATAATGTGCAACATGTTCTTTTGGCGATCCTTGCCCATTGAACTTTTCAAACTTGGGTGGCTTGCTTATGCCAGGAGGTAATCTCTTTGCAGCATGGCACACAGGATATGGTACCTGGTACACTTGAAATAGGGCTTGATCAAATTTGTCCCTTCCAGATAGCTTTGTTTCTATGATCTGTTCCAACATTTGTCTATTCATAATCGGTGTCTGAACCATGTCTGGATGAGGAGGCGCCGACTGCGTCTGAGCCATGGTGGCAGGCCCTTGATGCACTGCTTGGCAGGCTATGGGCTGCTCTGGAGCTATTGGGCTTGAGGTGCCCCCAGTAAGGCCTGATACTGAGTGGGGCATCGTTGGTTGTAAGAGGTTGTGGGGTAAGTTGATGTCAACTTGTGGTGCCCCCATTATGCCCCCTGCTTCTCTTGGTGCAAGAGTCTGGGCGTCTCTTTCTTCAATTTGTCTTTTCAACCTTTCAATCTCATGTTGGTATCTTTGTATCAATGCTGCCACAGCAGGATCATATGTATGAGTGCTAGGGACATCAGATATCACTTCAATTGGAGCTCCTCCCAGAGGGGTAGGTGGCAGATTGCTGATATCATCAGTTGCTATTATATCTGCGGCCTCTTCTTGGGCCACTGAGACTATTGGGGCTTTGCCCTTAGCTTCTTCCCTCCTGACAGGAGGATTCGACCCTTCATTGAGCCTTGTCAATTCATCTTGTTCGGGGGCATATCCCCATGTTGACTGACCACACCAGTCATACAACATGTGTATGTCTGCAGAGCTCTGTCTGTTCTTTTGGCTTCTTTGCATTCTACCTCGTCACTGGGTGTCTGCATCCTTTCAGAACCATCCTCTGGCATCTTCTGAGGTAGCTGCTGATATAGAGAAACTACATTTATAGCCTTTTGCCGAGCTTCCTGTCGGGCTTGGGCTTCATGTGGACGTGGCGGGTCCACCTTATACTCGCCCATTTGCAGCTCTCCTTTGTTGATCAATGCTTGGGCCACATCTTTGAACACATAACAATCTTCTATGGCATGGCCCACCACTTGATGATAAGGGCAAAAGAGCGGATCACCCTTCCTCTTGGAGTCCTCTGGCCTTTTAGAACTTGGCAAGACAAGCTTGTTGTGTTTGCGGGCCAGCTCAAAGAGGACCCTTGTTTTGTTCCTTGGGAGGAATAAGGCTTTTGCAGTTTCTCTTGCAGCAGAATTTGCTTTCTTGGCTTTGACAACTTGGCAGGTGGGGAGCTGGCCACCCCTTTAGCAGTTGCTAAACCCTTGGGCTGTCTCTTCTCCTGGATTGCCTCATCGGCAGAAGAATACTTCGCGAGGAATGCCTCGATATCAGATGCAACATTGCTCAGTCGGCTGAAGGTTTTGATATCAATTCCGACCGTTCTTTCAAAGATTTCCTCCCGCAGATTGTGCTTGCACATGCGGACAATATCTTCTTCACATGGTGGCTGTTTGTAACTTCTAGTAAGGTTCCTCCACCTTTGAATATAATTATGAGCTGATTCATCATGCTCTTGGGCAATGGCAAAGAACTTTTCTATTGGGACTTCCTCCTCAACCGCATAGGGGTCTACTTTAGACATCGACCACCTATCCGTCTGGTCTATCTTAGATATGGTGGGGGAATCCGAGCATGTGTACCCAATTGATGAGGACCCAAGAGGCTTTGGCCAGCATGGTGCATCAAGAGTCAAGCTTCCCATCGCATCGACGCAATGCATATCATGACATGGAGAGTATGGAGTCTGATGAGCATTAGGTAAGGTAGCAGAGTTGTTGCCCTTTTCTGCCAGCTCCATCAAGCCACATATTAGTGTTGGATCTGCAAGATCTGGATGGAGATGGGCCGGCTTACTGTTTAGAGTGTTGATGATAGCCACCGGTGGCACCGGGGGCGGCTCTTGGTTTTCAAGTTGTTGCTCATGAGCATGAGCAGACAATGACTGTTGCTGCACGGGATAGCCTTGCAGCAACTGATATGGCTGCTGCTGCTGTTGGAAGAATTGTGGCTGCAGAAGTTGGTATTGAGTCTGTGGACGCGGCTGCCGAGCCACAGGCAAAGACGCATGTTGTGGTTGTTCATTTATAGCCGTACGACAGTGCGCTGAGCCGAGGCCTCGACTGACCCTAAGGTCCTTTGAGGAGTCTCCCCTGAGCCCTCAGCTTCTCGGGATGCATGTCCCTCAGTCTCTTTGCCTTTTATTTGCCGCTTAAGCGCTTCGATTTCAGCTCGATATTGTTGTAGCAGCTCCAAGACGGTTGGATCTAGGGGTGCAACAAGAGGAATTCTTGCGCTATGCCCCAGAAGTCATTTCTGATGGTGGTGGCGGGGGAATTTCACTATTGCCCCCACTGCCTTGGGTGGTAATCACATTGGCAGTAATTGTCGTCATTTGGGTTAGGGAGGTGCCAACTCCTCCGTATGCTACTGTTAGAGCTGCCGCAGCTGCTCTTCTTCTTGTAACGGCACCGGGCCTCTCAGCCAATTCTGCTAGCTCTTCATCATCGGTCGGCAAGGCTCCATAACGGCTTCCTATGCCAGCCATGTGACATGCAAAGATTTTAATGTTCTCGTTTCGGTCTCTTTCGACCCTTCGGGAAGGAAAGGTCAACCTTTTAAAGACTGACACCCAGGGTTTGACTTTCCCAGGCTGCTCATGATCGTGTTCGCAAGGAACATCAATCTCATCAGTACTGCTCTCAGCTTCCGCCTGAGGAGCTCCTTTATCTCTTTGCATTCTCGCTTGCTGCAGCGGGGCATTTGTGAGATGAGGAATGCGGTCGTACATGGCCTGTGTTGCCCCCTGCCGATCATATGTGGCTGAGAGCGCCGGCACGGGAGACCTTTCCCGAATAGGGGGAATATAGGCAGACTTTCGAAGCTCTGCCTTCTTGTTATGGAAGCGGGCATAAGCACAAGCCCCTCCCTGTCGAACTTTGGCCCTGAAGCCACGAGGTGGTCTCCGATAGTTGGGGACTTCCACAACAGTTGTTTCTTTTGGCATCTCTTCTCTTAGTATAGCCTCTTCCATCTTGTTCTTTTGTATCTTCTTAGACCTCCAAACTTATTTGAATTTGACTGGCCTAGGGGACAACTTGCCCTTGAAGGTGTTGTACATCTTCTTCTTGCCTGCTAAGGCTTGAAAGGGGTTCTTTACGGGTACTGTGGTGGTAACCCGTTCTGGTATAGCCTCAATTCTTTTGGCTTGCAAATAAATTCTCATGTCACCGATCCGCACACTCTTCCCTGAATCGGAGACTCGCGCACGGCGAGTGACAATGCTCTCATGCTCTTTTGCCTGTTGAAAATGTTTGTTGGTTCTTTTTCTCTGGCTCTTGTTTTGGTTGCCATGCCCCACGTGATGGACGTGGCAACTCAGCTTCTCAATGATCTTTTTGGCTTCAGCTCCATGTGCAGCTTCAGCTCTAGCTTCTGCTTCTGTTTCAGCTCCTGGGTGTAGGATATCAACGAACGCAACCCCCAAGAAATTGGGAACTCCACAACTGGAGGAAAGCTCCCAAAACGAGTCGGCACGGCGAGATAGCCGTACCGTGCATGATCTTGAACGACCAGGGATCCGAAGCGTACTCCTGCCATTGGTCTGTTAGTACCTGCCAGTTAAGAAAGATGACAGTTAGTATTGAGTAGTAAGGCCACAAGGCTTTCTATTCTGGCGAAGAGATGAAGGGAAGTTTGGTCCCACCGGGCGTGCCACGCTGTGGAAATAGAATTTTTTATTATTTAAAAATCAATTTATCATGTTGTCTCATGTTCTCATGGATGAATGCATATTGCTAATCCAAATCCCATCGAGTGCTACGCGAGCAATGGCGACGTGAGATGAATCGGTAATTTGCACAACGCGGGCGTGCCAGTCACCGAAGTGACAACAAAGTGTTCTGCCTCCGAGAGTCGGAGGGCTTTAAGTCTATTGTGCGCACCGTTTGACTTCGTCAAACGAAAGTGAGTGTCGGGTCCTGGACCAAGATCCCGCCGTTGCCTGAACGCAACGACGTTAATTACATCTCTTTTAGAAAGAGAAAACCCTTGATTAATCGCCAGAATAGAAAGTCTTATGGCCTAAGTCGGGACATCCGATAAAAGAGGCAAAATAAAACTACAAAATTGCAGTTAAATTTGCAAGAGATTTTTGATGTGCGTGTGCCATTCATCTTTTAAGGTCAATTTGCATGCTTGTTTATTTATTTGTTCTTTTGTCTATTGTGCAAAAATCTTTTATTTAGTAATGCAAGAGATTTTGACATGCTTTGATTGTCATTGTTCTTTTCATGGTTCGATCTCATTTGACTCTTATATGCCCAAACATCGTCATGCACAATCCATTTCATTCGGAAAGCAAAACGATTCGGCGGCTAAAACCCTTCTGCAGAGGGTGAATCAGCAGCCAGGCCATTCAGCGAAGGTGAATCAGCAGGAGCGAATCGGTAGCCAGGCCATTCAGTAAGGGTGAATCAGCAGGAGCGAATCGGCAGCCAGGCCATTCAGTAAGGGGGAATCGGCATGAGCGAATCGGCAGCCAGGCCATTCAGCAAAGGTGAATCAGCAGGAGCGAATCGGCAGCCGGGCCATTCAGCAAAGGTGAATCAGTAGGAGCGAATCGGCAGCCAAGCCATTCAGCAGGGGTGAATCAGCAGGAGTGAATCGGCAGCCAGACCATTCAGTAAGGGGTGAATCAGCAGGGGCGAATCGGCAGCCAGGCCATTCAGCAAAGGTGAATCAGCAAGAGCGAATCGGCAGCCAGGCCATTCGGCAAGGGCGAATCAGCAGGAGTGAATCGGCAGCCCTTGCAACGCACAAACGCGTGGGAAAATGATGGTCCGAAGACCGGGTCAGGAGGGAATGGCGTCCAAACCACGAAACGGCTCTGTTCAATTCCGGACGGGGCGTGGGAATCAAGTTGTCCGGCCCTTTTGTCCAAAATATCAAATCGCAGTGATTCTGCGGCCCTATTTGTGCATGGTTCTTGAAATCCGGGAGGAACCAGAACTGACAGACGGGATGGCGGCACCCTCAATATGTATGGACACGTCTATGAGCTCGGATCGGGTACGGGGACAGACTATCCGACCCTTCACGCTCAAAGTCACCCGAAAAAGTGATTCGGCAGCACTTCGGGGACACGGTTCTCAAAATCCGGAGATGATCTGAGCGTCCGTCGGGCTGACGGGCTATTCAACATATGGAGAATCCATCCATGGACCTGAACGGGCATGGGTACTGGATACCGAACCCTTCATGTTCAAAATCACCCGGAAAAGTGATTCGGCAGCACTTCGGAGGCACGGTTCTCAAAATCCGGAGATGATCTGAGCGTCCAGCCGGGCTGACGGGCTATTCAACATATGGAGAATCCATCCATGGGCCTGAACCGGCATGGGTACTGGATACCGAACCCTTCATGTTCAAAATCACCCGGAAAAGTGATTCGGCAGCACTTCGGAGGCACGGTTCTCAAAATCCGGAGATGATCTGAGCGTCCGGCCGGGCTGACGGGCTATTCAACATATGGAGATTCCATCCATGGGCCTGAACCGGGCATGGGTACTGGATACCGAACCCTTCATGTTCAAAACCACCCGAAAAAGTGATTCGGCAGCACTTCGGAGGCACGGTTCTCAAAATCCGGAGATGATCTGAGCGTCCAGCCGGGCTGACGGGCTATTCAACATATGGAGACTCCATCCATGGGCCTGAACCGAGCATGGGTATCAGATACCGAACCCTTCATGTTCAAAATCACCCGGAAAAGTGATTCGGCAGCACTTCGGAGGCACGGTTCTCAAAATCCGGAGATGATCTGAGCGTCCAGCCGGGCTGACGGGCTATTCAACATATGGAGACTCCATCCATGGGCCTGAATCGGGCATGAGTATCAGATACCGAACCCTTCTTGTTCAAAGCCACTCGGAAAAGTGAATCGGCAGCACTTTGGAGACACGGTTCTCAAAACACGTGCAGCGTTTGGGTGTCCCGTCGAAAACACAGATCATTTGGCATGTAATGTCGCCCCTCATGAGCCTGAACATGACCCATGTATTAGCTACTTGGCCCTTGATGTTCAAAGTCTCACAAAAAGTGAATCGGCAAGACTGGGACAGTGAAACAGGGGCAGGAGTAAGGGGATTTGAACAGTGCCTTGTCTGCCCTTAGACCCATTAGAGGAGGCACATATATGGCCTGATATGACCCCCCCTGGATTGGGCCTTCAAATGCTACGGTTAGAGCACAAAATCCAAAGGAAGGAACATAAAAAAAACATGACAATGAGTAATTCCTCATGAGATGCTCTTAGTGAGCTGAGGAACACCCGGTTGCCTTTCCCACTACCATCAGCAGGATGATACAGTGGGGCTCATGTTAAAAAAAAATGAGAAGAATACACATGCTAAGGAGGGAAACAAGACTCCATCCCACCACACGGTTTTTTGTGCTAACCATGAACAAATATGGAAAGAAAACAAGAAGCAAATAACACAAGAAGCATTTCTGCCATTTTCTATTTTCTTGAAAGCTTCATATAGCCTATGCCATGCAAGAAGGATGATGGGAAGGGACTCTTTCACTGCTAGGGAGAAAACTTTACATAGAAAGGGAAAGGAGAAGAAACAAACAAAAGAAGACAAATAAATGGGGACTGCCGTAGCAGTCCCCTTGGCTTCTCTCTTTTCTTTGCTCAACTTCTTCTTTCTAGCTTCTTTTCCCTCTCTTTCTCTTGAACAGAAGCAGGTGCAAGTGACCTGAGGGGGCCTCTTTTCTGCTGCAAATCTTACCTTATCTGATTTCTCTCAAGCTCCTCAAGCAACACAACCACACAAGCCTTGCCCCTTCTATTTCTTCTCTTCTTGCATGCAAGGGACCCGCAGCCCCTCCCTTCCCTGCTAGCAGGTAGCACTAGGGGAGAGGAAGGAGGAGATCCTTTGCACTCCTTCTTCAAGCCTCTTCCGTGGGCAACCCAAGAGCAAGCTTCCTGGCCGCCTCTCCTCCTTTCTCTGCTGAGGAAGAAGACCCGATGAAGACCCCTCAGGAAGAAGCCTCTCTTCTCTTCTCTGCTGAGGAGAAGACCCGATGAAGACCCCTCAGGAAGAAGCCTCTCTTCTCTTTTTTTTCCTTTCTACCTTTTCCCACAAAAGAAACCCCAGCCCGTTGCTTGGAGTGCAAGCTTCTATCCCCTTTTCTAAAGGGAACCAGCAGGAGGCCACCACTCCCCACTCCTCTTTGCACCCCAGTTTCCTGGAGAGGAAACCTGCTGGCCGCCTGCTCCTGTTGATGCTTGGCAGTTTTGTCTGGGTAGTGGGGGGTGAGGAGTTGCCTAGGATGACCTCCTAACATGGGTAGATGGGCCACTAGGTAATGGGCTTCTCTTGAGCCTTTTAAATGGCTTCCTAGTGGTCTTTAGGGCTGTTTTGGATGGGTTGGGCTGCTGGACGCAGGCCCTTTGCATCCCCATTTTTTTAGGTGTCCACATTCACCCAATTGTGATCCTTCCCAAGCCAGGATTTGTCGGTACTACCAGCCAGTTGTGTTACAGTCGGTAAGTTCTGGACCCGCCTCGTCATGTTTCCACCAGACACCCGTTCCATATCTACCTCCTCCATCACAGTTGTATTTTTAATAAAAGAATCCTTTTGCTTTCGAAAGGATGGTCACTGGGTAGAACCGCCGATGACAATCGAACCAACAAGATTTTCCCCCAGATTTCAACACAAATGATTTAGAATCCTCCATGCAATAAGGACATGCCAACCTCCCATGTGTGCTCCAGCCAGATAACATGCCGTAGGCTGGAAAGTCACTTATTGTCCACATTAATGCAGCCTTCAGATTAAAATTCTGTTTTTTGGATGCATCATAAGACTGCACACCATCTGACCATAACAATTTCATCTCATCAATCAACGTCTGAGATATATGTCTATATTCTTTCCTGGACTTTTTGGACCCGGAATCAGCAATGAAAGGAACAGATTCTCACGCTTCATGCACATGCCTGGCGGAAGGTTATACGGTGTTAAGAATACTGGCCAACATGAGTAAGATGCCACCGAGCCTCCAAAAGGATTGAAACCATCTGTGCATAAACCAAGCCGTACATTGCGTGGATCCCTTGAGAAGTAAGGATGAGTATGGCTAAAATGAGCCCAAGCTTCACCATCGGCATGCCATGTCATATGTCCAGCTGTCCTCGAGGACATGAACAATCGCTGCAATCTGGGTGTGATAGGAAAGTACCGCAATGACTTATACGGAACATCCTTCTGCTTTGACTTGTCCCATCTCTTGGGCTTGAACCTATCATGTTTACAAATACATCATGATGTCTTATCTGCATCCTCTTTGTAGTACAGCATACAGTGATTCGGACATGCATCAATTTTCATAAAACCAAGCCCCAAATCATTCACCATCTTCTTCACATGGTAAAAGTCAGCAGGTAACCTCTCTGATTGAGGAAGCATGCTCATGACCAGTAAGAGAAGCCGGTCAAAACAACTCTCACTCATATGAAATTCAGATTTTAAAGTCAATAGCTGCGACACTGCAGACAACCGTGTATGCTTCTCACAACCATCCCATAATGGCTCATCAGCATCTCGAAGTAACTGATAAAATCTCTGAGTTGTATCATTCGGCACTTCTTCATTTGTTTGATCTTCATGAATATTGAACTCCGGACCAGCAGCATCGACAACCATGTCTACGTACGTACTTGTGGAGGCAAAGTAATTAGCTGGTGCAGACGACTGAATATTCAACTCACCATGACACGACCATAACTCATAATGGCCAACAAATCCTCTCGTATACAGATGATGATGCACATCCCATGTCGATATCCACTTTCTGTTCTTACAAGCCGAACACGGATATCGGATGTTACCCATCGGATCAACTGCTACTGATGTATTACTCAATGCAAACTCAATAAAACTGTCAACTCCGTCTTTAAACTCCTCGGTCACAACTCCATTCACTATTCCACGGTACATCCATGACCGATTCTCCGACATTTTTCCTACACATTAATGTCATGTCCCGAGTTAAAATCCAACACACCCTCACATCATTCAAGTACCATACATACGTTATATGGAGAGTCCCAGAGCTAATGGGTGAAATAAAGCGTTGACGTAAAGATAAATGAAGAGTAAACATACATGAATATCAATAAATTTGAGCACTATATAAATACTTAATGGTATTGAACATTAAAAATACACAAACCGTGATGTCTTCATATTAGGCCACCACCACTTGATCGGCTCTTTATTCCACCAGCTTCTCAGTAGATTTCCTAGGGAGTGAACTAACCACTGATATCCCTAAAATAGTTTGCCAATACATCTCTTCGTACATAATGGGAAGACATAACTTTGAGAATGTCAAGTTCTTTGACACAATTATTTTTCACAAAATTTCACCAGTCTTTTCCGATAAACATGTATATAGTACCACACCAACTGCGTCGTAAGATTACAGAATATCGCACTCCTTTTTCATCTTGAACAATAACAGATAATCCACTTTTATTTTCTAACTTTGTCTTTCTTCTTTCCGAATAATCTTTATGATTTTCGTCATCTTCTCTTTCACCAAAAGTAAACCATCATGCAATCTTCGAATATCGAGCGGAAATATTTTACGTTCAAACAAACAAGTACTTTGATACGTTGGACATTTGTTCTTCTTTGAGTCTAATTTCCAATCGCGAACTCTCATCACTAATTATAAAAAAAATTATACATTTTATTCATGAGTAATTTAAAATATGAAATTAAATCATAATATGGTAAATATGAAAAAATCTCTCAAATGGCTACAAATAAACATACGAATGTTGAATGATTAACTTGCAGTGTGAAATTTGTGAAAGTAAACAATATGTTTAACAAAGAAAGTCATTGCATTGTTTATTTTCATGTCAAGCGTAAAAAAATAACAGCGAGCAAGATAATAAAAATAACTTAATTTACCAAAGCTTTGAATATAAGCAATTAGGAGAAGGAACTTGTAGGGGAAGGGGAGCGCCAGGATGAAGGGGGTGCTGGGACGGGGAGGGGGAGGGGGGGGCATTTGTACTTGACGAATTTTCATATTTAAACACATTCTGATTGCGTGGGCAGTCATGTTATCAAAAAAGAACCATCAGAGCAAGTTCTGTGTAGCAGGCTATCAGTCACTATATTTTTCGTACATTTTTTTGAGATAATTTATTTCTTTTAATTTGTTAGAAATTATTCTATTTGCCGCATAGTCCCTTTGTTTAGTTTCTATTATGGTAGAATAACATTTTCTGAAGAGTACTCTTATCCTTCTTCTGGCGTCTTGTATATAATTTTTAATCCTCATTTTGATATTTCTCTTATAGATATATATAATATTATATATATAATATGAAATGTGATTAATTCTTATATATATATCCCTAAATTTTTTATCTCATCGCCTACACCCCAAAGTTAACTATATTTCCTTATATATATAATGTTATTTACTAGATCTATCCAATGATAATTAAATGGATGTTGAAAACGGACTAACCTGCCCCTCCCTTTAAAATCCCACCAAGCATAATATAGAGAAACTGGTTATTTGGGCCCCTGGGTAACCCAGCTGAGCTGGATCGCCGTGCGGCCGATCCACGTCAGCCAACTACTCGGACGCCCGAGTAACTAGCACTTCTCTAATGGATAATGCTATTTCTTTGGCAAAATTTTTTCCCCTCTCTTTGGTGTTGGGTAAGGATGTTTACATCTAAGTTCTTGTGAAATATTTGTTGCATTCTAACATTTAGCTAATCTGAGAGATAGGTGATAAGGTGCAGATTTTAACGACATATATGAGGATACATTAATTTCCAACAATATATGAATTTCGCTCCGTTTGTTGTGGGGTTAAATAGGAGGATGAAATTAACCCAACTCTACATTTGGCATGTAAAAAAAATGGGGACAAAGGTGATTTAAATATTTTTAAGATATCCAAAAAAAATAGATGTAAGTGGGGAATAAGTCATCCCCTAATTCCCATCTCTTATCCCCGTTTTCTTATTTTTATTTTAAGATTTTTCAGAACCTTAAAAAAAGGGAGGGGGTCGACTTTGTTTCTTATTTTTATTTTAAGTACGACAATATGTTTAGTATTTTCTTGTGGAACAAAAACTTAACAATGATGGTTTACATTTTAAAATTTTTAATGAGATTATTAAAATACAATATGCATTACCAAATCTAACAAATCACTCCAAAAATGCAAAGAGATTATATGTCTTTATCTTAGCTTAAAAAGTAGCTTTAGATGGATGGGATGATGAGAAAATTGAGAATAATTTAGTGTACTTGAGTTTTGCACTTTGCATTTGCGTCTCTTGCTTCTCATCGGATGGGTACATTGTGTCCTCTTTTCATTGACTAATAAAAATAGAAAAGTACAAGTATAAAGTGTGTAAAACTTAAGTGCACTAAATTCTTCTTGAGAAAAATATATCCATACTAACACCATTTCTATCAAACAAAGAGGCCGGTATCATGGTAAAAAAATAAAGACTATCCAACACTAATATCATTTCTACCAAATGAAGATGTGGTTATTTTGAAAAATATATCTCTGAAAATACCAAACAATGTGCAGGGGAGGGGGGCCGGGTGGGGGGGGCAGGGGGGTGCAGGAGGGAGGGGGGCCGGGGCAGGAGGGAGGGGGGCCGGGTGTAGGGGGAGGGGGGGTGTGTGCAGGGGAGGGGGGCGGGTGGCGGGGGGGGGGGGGGGGGGGGGGGGGGGGGCCATCCCGCAGGGGGGAGGGGGCAGGGGGCGGGGGGGGCCATCCCGCAGGGGGGAGGGGGCCAGGTGGGAAGGGGAGGGGGGCCGGGTGCAGGGGGGAGGGGGTCGGGTGGGAGGGGAGGGGGGCCGGGTGGGGGGGGGGGGGCATCCCGCAGGGGGGAGGGGGCAGGTGGGAAGGGGAGTGGGGGGGGCCGGGTGCAGGAGGGAGGGGGGCCGGGTGCAGGGGGGAGGGGGGCATCGCGCAGGGAGGAGGGGGGCCGGGTGGGACTCATCGGGGAGAGGAGCGCCGGCGGCGAGCGGCGCAGGGGCGGCGGCGAAGGCGGAGCGCGGCGAAGGCGGAGCGCGACCGCCCGGCGAGCGAGGCGAGAGAGAGATGAGAGAGAGAGAGAGAGAGAGAGAGAGAGAGAGAGAGAGAGAGAGAGAGAGAGAGAGAGAGAGAGAGGAGAGAGAGAGAGATGAGAGGAGAGAGGAGAGAAAGGGGGGTTTCGCGGGACAAGGTATAGCAGCTTTACCGACGGCTATTCCGACGGAAATATGTCTGTCGGAATATCCGTCGGTATGTTTCCATTACCGACAGAAATTTCCGACGGAAATATTTCCGTCGGAACGGCCGACGGATATTCCGACTGACATTTCTGTCGGAATAGCCGTCGGAATTACCGACGGAAAATAATCCGTCGAAAATCTGCGTCGGTAATCCCGCTTTTTCTTGTAGTGAAATCTAAAGTAAATATCTAACTAAACTTAGAAACTAAGGTCCTTCCATTGCTATGACTCCATTGTACTAGAACAACTTCATTAACTGACTCCAAGTCGCTCATCACTCTGGTCCATTCCCATTGGTGTGTGTAGGGTCATCACCAGACTACCTGAAACACATACAACAATAGCGCAGGATGAGCGATAACGCTCAGTAGGACTAATATCTCATGTAAACAAGCTTGCTTTAAATAATAATGTTATAAGACATGATAACTAAAAAGAACGATTAAAATATAGCCAAGAGAGTAATAGAACATGATGGCAAAAAGAATGATAAATCTTCCAACAGAGATATTGCAAAACTAGTATGATAAATGATTGGCCATGTAAAGAGATAGTGTATATGGTTGCACCACAGTGCACTAGTAGAGATAGCACCTCTGGTCGAGCATCTTGTCAACCAGAGAACGATAGCATAGTGATTGATATATTGATTGTCATAAATTAACTTGTGATTGTTATTAAATGGCACTGGATGCATGCCGTACACATCCTGATCATGTAACCTTGCAGGAAATAGCACTCTTCGGGAGCTCCTCCCAGGACCAGAACGGGCCCTATTGCATTGCATATAGTACTTGTTTGTTTAATTTAGACAATCAATTGTATGGCCAATAGAGTACCAAGATTGGATGACGAAAATCCGAAAACCCTTCTTGTTCTAGCCTCCTCCTCCTTGCTCCTTTGTCTCCAGCCCTTCTCCTCTTTCTCCAGAGCTCTAGCCACGAAAATGGGTTACAATGATGAGTTTTTTGGTGTGTATATGGCCAACTATAGGAGTCCTAGTCATTATAAGAGTCCTCCTTTCCATAAACTCTAAATTCCTTCTTTATCTCACACTTTCTCTTATTTATCCACCTAATATGACTAGGGAGAGAGCTAATTCGTGGCCAAAGGGTTAGGGTGGTGTAAGGACTCTTATTTAAGATATATATGAGGTTTAGCATTATCTTAACCCTTTCCTATTTATTTAATTAAATAGGTACGAATTTCACCTATTTACCTCTCATTCCATGAGGGGCCAACACTATTTGGGCCCAATATATTAGTTTGGGTCATTAGAAAACCCATTAATAATTTAGTTTAATGGGTATCACTTTAATTTCCTTTTATTCCAGTATTCTCCCTTTTTCTAATTAAATCCATTATCATATTTATTCAATTGATTTCCTATTTAATTCAATTCAATATTATTTAGCCAAATATTTCTGACTTTTATTCATCTCTTGGGCTCTTGCTTTGGCCCAACATCTCATGGGGCTTAATTGTACAACCCATGTACTTAAATATTTACTTAATGAGTTTTAATTATCATTTCATTCGATAATATATTCATGGGCCAAAATTGTCCATTGATCCAATTATCATAAGGCGCTATCACCCCATATTATTTAAAGTCTACCCACATATTTATTTTTATTTATAATCCACTTTGGCACATAAAATAATAGGTTCTCCGACTTATTCATTAATTACGATAATAAGTCGCGTAATTTCTTAACTTAGTCTAAATGATTTTTTCTATGCCCAAATTTCATGATGGGTCATTAGAGAACATTATTTAAAGTGTAATTATTATTTTTACGGAATTTTTTAGGGGTTTATATGCATGCAATAATGATGCGTACTTTTTAACTAATTGAATTTATTAATTGATAAAATTTCAATTTATCCATAATTTTTAGTTAATGGATTTTCCGGGGTACTACATCCTCCCCCACTTAAATAGAATTTGGTCCCCAATTCATATGATATGATACAACTACCAATTTACTCAGAATATTTCATTCCATTTTTTTTCCCACTTAGGGTTTTGCTATCGAGAAAATAATATGAAATTGAACTAGGGGTTTAGTAATGGTACCTTGTCTACCTTTATTGGCATGATGTGTATCAACAAGGACTTGTAATCATCTTTAGTGTGGAGTTTGGTTCTTCTTTGTCAAGCAATCAATGACTCGATGTTGTTGACTTCCATAATGTAAACATCTGCCCAGTTTCTTCCAATAATTATTAATCTGATGCCCTGACTTTTTAGAAAATTTACAAAATTCCTTCCGCTTCACTACCCCTTTCATTCTCTTATCAACGTTAGGTTGGTTCTCTATTGTCATAGAGCTGAGATCCTTGGTGTTAATGGGTGGTTCCTTCAGCAGAGGGCAGTCTTGTATCTGATGCTCCACACTGCATGCCACAACGTAGACATACACCCATTTTCTGACAGCATTCGTTAGTCACATGTCCTGGTTTACTACAATGAAAGCAGATGTTCCTATTATGTTTCCTTTGGGTGTTTGCCTTCTTGTTCTTCTTGGTCACTTTTCTAATCTTCTTGGTCGTCCTCAACGCTCCTTCCAACAGTTGGGCAGCTTTTCGACATGCCCGAGCCAACTTTTGAGTTGACCTCATTTCTTCTTGCAGTGGCATATGTTTGGCGTTCGTTTAAGGGTTCCTTCAAGAATAAATTGGCATTAGGATGCTAAAGTAATAATATTAAGTTGATACTATATATATATATATAGATGAATGTATTCAGATCTTTAACCATGGTCCTACCCAATCCTCACATAGGTACGATGATTGATTAGACACGTGTCAGGGCAACTCACCTATAACATCCTAGGACATAAAGTATCCTAATAAGGACATCCTAAGCTCTGATACCAACTGTCATGCCCCGCCAATTTAGCAGCGGAATAAATCGGGGAGGCATGAACAACGTGTATGGTAGTGTAAATTGCGCATACATTCGTAAATATCATAGCAACTAATGAATAATAATTGCAATAAACTCTTTATTTTATTGATGATTCATCTGAACTATTACATCAACTAATTCTGAGCCAAAACATAGGGCTCAATAACGCCACTACATTGGAAAGAAATCTAAAGTAAATATCTAACTAAACTCTTAGAAACTAAGGTCCTTCCATTGCTATGACTCCATTGTACTAGAACAACTTCATTAACTGACTCCAAGTCGCTCATCACTCTGGTCCATTCCCATTGGTGTGTGTAGGGTCATCACCAGACTTACCTGAAACACATACAACAATAGCGCAGGGTGAGCGATAACGCTCAGTAGGACTTAATATCTCATGTAAACAAGTTTGCTTTAAATAATTAATGTCTTATAAGGCATGATAACTAAAAAGAACGATTAAAATATAGCCAAGAGAGTAATAGAACATGATGGCAAAAAGAATGATAAATCTTCCAACAGAGATATTGCAAAACTAGTATGATAAATGATTGGCCATGTAAAGAGATAGTGTATATGGTTGCACCACAGTGCACTAGTAGAGATAGCACCTCTGGTCGAGCATCTTGTCAACCCAGAGAACGATAGCATAGTGATTGATATATTGATTGTCATAAATTAACTTGTGATTGTTATTAAATGGCGCTGGATGCATGTCGTACACATCCTGATCATGTAACCCTTGCAAGGAAATAGCACTCTTCGGGAACTCCTCCCAGGACCAGACCGGGCCCTATTGCTTTGGCATATAGTACTTGTTTGTTTAATTTAGACAATCAATTGTATAGCCAAATAGAGTACCAAGAAGAGATAAGAGAGGACTAGACGAGATAGATGAGAGCGTAGAGAGAATGTGAACAGATGAGAGTATCGAGATAGTAGATGAGATAGGGACATTTCCGAAAAATGACGAGAAACACACGATAGTAACGGTTGCACGGCATCAGGTCGGGTACCGACAGTCTGGTAGAAATCACAACCACCCCCCCCTTAGTCGTGCCGTGTACACGGGTCACACGGGTCAGGTGGTCCGGCGTGAACTCAAGACAAGAGGAAATACTAAGGCCATGGATCGTACTGATCCCTAGGGTGTAACGGGTTTTAAGGTACAACCAGCTCGTTGACTAAGGACGTGCGTCAAAGCCAAGAAGACTTACGGAGGTCTTAACAAGGAGTCCCTAGTCCATTCAAGAGTCTTCCCGATGGAGAGGTGGTCCAAGTCAAGAGAAAGTGTGTAAAACGGGTCCGTCGTGCCTCGAGTGCTCGAAGGCCGAGGGAAGCGGTAACGGTATTTAAAATGCGCGTAGAAAATGAAGATAAGTGCATTTAATAAAAATAGGGTAATTTAGTTATTTATTTCGCTAAATTACCAGATATATTATGGAGAAATTCATAGGGTCATTAGACAATTATGAAAGTTCAATGGTGCAAGTGTAAGAAATCATGAGATTGAGACAAATCGTGCAAATAACTTTTAAATAATTAAATTCAGCTTATTAATGCCATTTATTAATTAACAAGTCAAATTAATTATAACATGGTTTAATCATGGCTAATTAAGGGGTATAAAGCATAATCATCAGGGCATATAAGCAAATTTCGGGTTCTGGCTATTTCCTGTTAACGCGACAAGGGTACCCGTCGCGACTCCAAGTCGCGATAAGGCGGCTGGACGCGACAAGCGAACCGGAGTCGCGGCGGCTTAGGTCGCCGCGTTATTAACGCGACATGATAGAGGGGCGCGACCCGACTGGTATCGCGGCGGATCGCGCCGTCGCGATATCAGGAGAGTCCGGCCCATTTTTTCCCTTTTTCTAGGGCGAGGCAATCTGTGATACAGGAACGTTCTAAATTCCATATAAAATAGTATGGTGATCCAAAAAGTATGAAACCAGTTTTAAATGAAAGTAGACATGTATATCTATCAACATGTACGATTAATTTGAAAATAGACAAGGTTTAGACATGTATTGGTCGGGTTACTTTTCAGTGACCTAAACAGGCATAGTCAGGGTTCAACAAATTAATTAGAGATGTATACATGATGAAAAATTCTGAAACTGGAGGCGTTTGAAGCTAACATGTAGTCGTATTTATGATAATTTTATCATGAAATGATGTCAAGTATGCACGAGGTTAAAAAGCAAACAAGGAGGGTCGAGTGTACAGATCTGACAGATAGTCAAAGATTAATTCTCCCTCATGGGAGATCAAAATCAAGCAAGACAGGGGCGTCTGAATGATAATAAGATGTAGTATGTACGAGAATTTTATCATAGCATTAGAGCAAGTACATGTGGCAAATTAGAGGAAACATGAGATCTCAGTTCATGAGAACAGTAGGATTTCACGAATTAAATTCGCCCAAATGGATGGGCAAAATGCTTCCAAACCATAGGGCTTTTGAAAAGGAACATGAAGGCTACTTATGATAATTTTTTTCACGATTTTAGCTTGAGATATTGCCTATCTTTTTCGTGGAGCAAAAAAACCTAGTTTGGATGACGAAAATCTGAAAACCCTTCTTGTTCTAGCCTCCTCCTCCTTGCTCCTTTGTCTCCAGCCCTTCTCCTCTTTCTCCAGAGCTCTAGCCACGAAAATGGGTTGCTAATGATGAGTTTTTTGTGTATATGGCCAACTATAGGAGTCCTAGTCATTATAAGAGTCCTCCTTTCCATAAACTCTAAATTTCCTTCTTTATCTCCCACTTTCTCTTATTTATCCACCTAATATGGCTTGGGAGAGAGCTAATTTCGTGGCCAAAGGGTTAGGGTGGTGTAAGGACTCTTATTTAAGATATATATGAGTTATTTAGTTTATCTTAACCCTTTCCTATTTATTTAATTAAATAGGTACGAATTTCACCTATTTACCTCTCATTCCATGATGGGCCAACACTATTTGGGCCCAATATATTAGGTTGGGTCATTAGAATAACCCATAATAATTTAGTTTAATGGGTATCACTTTAATTTCCTTTTATTCCATGTATTCTCCCTTTATTCTAATTAAATCCATTTATCATATTTATTCAATTGATTTCCTATTTTAATTCAATTCAATATTATTTAGCCAAATATTTCTGACTTTTATTCATCTCTTGGGCTCTGCTTTTGGCCCAACATCTCATGCGGGCTTAATTGTACAACCCATATACTTAATTTACTTAATGAGTTTTAATTATCATTTCATTCAATAATATTTCATGGGCCAAAATTGTCCATTGATCCAATTATCATAAGGCGCTATCACCCCATATTATTTAAAATCTACCCACATATTTATTTTTATTTATAATCCACTTTGGCACATAAAATAATAGGTTCTCCGACTTATTCCTTAATTACGATAATAAGTCGCGTAATTTCTTAAACTTAGTCTAAATGTTTTTTCTATGCCCAAATTTCATGATGGGTCATTAGAGAACATTATTTAAAGTGTAACTATTATTTTTACGGAATTTTTATAGGGGTTTATATGCATGCAATAATAATGCGTACTTTTTAACTAATTAAATTTATTAATTGATAAATTTTCAATTATCCATAATTTTTAGTTAATGGTTTTTTCCGGGGTACTACAAAATGAATTATTTAAATTTTCAAAGACTTTTGAAATCGGTATTCAATGACCGATTTTAGTATTTTATTCAAAAGTATGTTACATTGCGAGTTAAATTTTTTAGGTGGCTATTCACCTAATAATTTTTTGAAAGTGTGTCATTTTTAAAGAAAATCTAAGTTTGAAATATGAAATAGAACTAGTTCTTGGACTGAATCACCAACCAAAAAAAAACATCATGTCTTGGTTAGATTAATTAACCACCCATTAATCATATGAGCTAGAACTCCATTAACTATATATGAACTTATGTACATACAAACATTATATATATATAGGGCTCTGAGCCGCCCACTAAGGCCTGGCTCAATAAGGCCCAATAAGGGCCAAACATCCTCTAAGTAGTGTTCGAACCCTCTCTTGAGAGAGGTAAATTCCATATTAGAAGTTTGAATTTACCTCCACTTAAAAGAAGTTTAATTCAAAAGAAACTGAGCAGTCACATGTAAAAGGGAGATGGCTAGGTGTCATTAGACGCTGCCAGTCTCTCTCTCTCTCTCTCTCTCTCTCTCTCTCTCTCTCTCTCTCTCTCTCTCTCTATCCACTCTTAATCTATCCTTCCCCAATTACACAAACCCCCTCATTGATTGATTGTCGGAGGGTCGTCCTTAGGATCTTCCTGAGACTAACTTTTGTGCAGGTTGAGGTAGACCGAATGTGTGATGCCTTGGGCCATTTTGGACCCTTATTGGGCTCTTTGTGGATTCTTAGGTTGACGGCAAGGTCGATTGACATTAACCTCATGTTGATGACAAGATAGTATGACGTCAGATTTATGTTGATAGCTTGTGATGTTGCCATCTACTGGTGCTGATGGTGGCCTATGTTGCTGTCTACTGAGTCAATTTCTAAGGGTTTCTTAGTGCAGGGTTGAGGGCACTCTATATTGACATCAAGTCGAGTCGGTAGAACTTGACGGTGGCTGATGTAGATGTCAATATAGACATACCTATTTTTATATAGGGCACCTAAGACCCCTTTCTCTCCCTACATTCACTCTCTCCACCCCCTCTCTCACCTTCTGCTTCCCCTACTACCTTCAATGACCGACAAAGGATTTGTAGGTGAGGTGTTGGTGTCCATATGGTGGCGATTGGTGAAAATCGGGTTAAGCAAGGTGGTATGGCTCGTGTGGTGCAATCGTGGCGTGGGTCTTTTCTCACATGTTTTTGTCGTTTGAGGTATGGAGACTAATTCTTGTATCCCCATTGTTGTTTCTACGTTATTTCCTGTGAGTTTTAGAGTTTCATGCTGTGGAATCATGTTTTTAGAGGATCATTCATGTTGGGGTGTTGTGGTTGCAATAGACTATCCGTGCAATATCCTATTGTTTCTTGATCGTCTATGTCTATGTGTGCCTAGTAACCCAAAGAAGAGTTCCCTAGTGATGGCTTCTAGTTGTAGGGTGTGGTTTGCCCTAGGGAGAGGGCTACACCCTCTACTGGTTCTAGGTCCCAATGAACTTGACAGCAACACAAATTGTCGTCTAATTCATCATTGACGACAGGGTCTGCCGCCATCAACCCTAGTTAGAGACAATCGATGATCCCATCAACTTGGGGTGACCAATAGTGCACCCAACGTAGATACTAGTATTTGTCTAGAGTTTGTGGAGTCCGCCTTGTTTCACGGTGTTATCAGATGTTGAGAGCATCTCTGTCTTTGTCACTTGTGTTCTGTTCTTGCAATTGTTCTGTGCCGTACATTTTTACCTGAGTATTGAGTGTGACTCCACCTGGATGATTGACGTGAGTTAATCTGCTTGTGAGCCTCTCTATCTAGTGTGTACCTCTTATGGTAGTTTTGAGTCAATTTTTGTGGGGCCCTTTCTCCATCCATTAGAGTCTAACGTAAGGAAAAATCAGCAAAGGACCAAATGTGAGGGAGAGTATCTGAGTGTGCACATGTGACTAGGGTTGAAGGACTATATAGTGCAAATGTGATATATAGTTGAATGGATTGATGAAAAAATGGCATTATATGGCAGGAATTATGTGACAGATGGTTCTTTTCTCTTGTGATTGAATGAGTTATTGGTGTAGGAGAATGAGCACTATGTTAATCTATTTTTGTGATTGTGAAGGACAAATGTGATATGTAGTTGAATGTATTGATGAAAAAAATGGCAGATGGAGACGGTTGTACGGTCTGTGAAGTGATATGTAGTTGAATGTGATATGTAACTTTCACAGCTACAGGTGTTCTAAAACTATGTAATGAAGTTTTTGATTACTTACGGATCTACACTTACGGTTGTATGGTCGATGGTATAGATGAAGTTGTAGTTACGGTTTTTAAACCGTAAGTAAGCTACAGTAACGGTTGCTGCGCCTACGGTTCACTTACAGTTCATAACCATAAGACAGTCCGTAAGTAAATTATTTTTGTTACGATTTTATGAGCTACACTTACGATTTATTGCCGTAAGTATAGAACAAGTTTGTTGTAGTGCACGTACCATATGCCTTAGCTGGTCCAAATATTACCTTATGTGAGTGTGAGGCTTGTGCTTATGTTGTGTGTTAGTACTGATTTTCGTGTGTTTGTGCCTGCAAAGTACTCGTATGGCTGCTCCTCCTTGTGAGGAAGGAGTATTGTACTACTATTTCTAGCGTGATAGTTGAACTGTGGTACCACGCTCTTGTTGTGTTTCAATTTCTTGTATGGCTTTTTCAGATTTTTTTTAACCCTTTCGAGCTTCGTCTCATGAATGGCGGTTCAGAATTTGGATATATTAGTGGGTATCTAGTATCTCGGATTCTGAGTCATTACAAATCGAGCCGAGTAAAGACTTGTTCTCTACCTCTGGATTCTGACCTAAGGTCTTCTCGGGTCTGATGTAGTCTCCCATTCTTTAAGCTGGTAAATCAAGTCGAGATTGACCATATTATATACAGTGGCGGAGCCAAAAATATTTGGAAGGGGGGGCAATTAATAAAATAATTGTTCATGAGTACTCAACTAGGGGTGTTCATGGTTTGGTTGGTTTGGTTTAGAGGGAATTTTTAAAAAACCAAACCAAACCATCACCAGAGCCAACCCGAACCAAACCAAACCGTAATTTTTCAAACCAAACCAAACCGAACCGATATAATTCGGTTTGGTTCGGTTTGGTTTGGTTTAACCCGAAAATAAGTGGACCTTTCACAAACAAGACTTTAACCTACTATTCTTTTGGAGGTAAGGCTTTAATCACATATTCACATGTTGACTCAATTTAACCATCAACCTATATAATGAGGAAATATTATCTATAAGTGAAAATTTGATGACCATATTACTTTACACAATGTGTATATTACATATATACATGTATATATTAAACAAATCTGAATACTTGATACATATGTATAAATTAAAATTATATTATTAAAATTCGATTTTATCGGTTTGGTTCGGTTTACAAGATCTGTAAACCGACCAAACCGAATTTACAATTTCGGTTTGGTTTGAAACCAAACCAAATTTTTTTCACTTTCAAACCGAACAAACCGAACCAAATTGATCGGTTCGGTTTGGTTTTTCGGTTTGAACGAATAGTGAACACCCCTATACTCAACGCAAGGAGGGGCAATTAATAAAGTTAAAAAAAATTTCACTTGCCCATCAAAGAAATTTTATGTAAAAAAATTAATAAGGAAAAAATTTATGCAAAAAAATAAAGGGAAGATAATTAATAAAATAATTATTCATGAGTAAAGAGGGGCAAAAAATAAGGGGGGGGGGGGGGCAATTGCCCCCCCTTGACCCCCCTGGCTCCGCCACTGATTATATACATATATACTTCTAATTAATCCTTGTCCTAATGTTAATATTGGTGATTAGGGATGTATAATAATACATATAATAGATGTTTTCTTGGTCCCCATTTTTGGAGAAAGGGAGAAGAATAGACTAATTAAGTACGTGCGGAGCCCAAGTTGGCTGGCGTAAGGTGGTCCAGAAAGCACTTCGTTGTCACCATGTCACGGCCTCCAATTTGATCCGAACCTTTCCAATCTGAAGGCAGTGGGCATCCAAAAGTTGGCACTCCGCGTGTTGTGGATTTGATGCCAGTTTCCGCATGTGCGTGGGAAAAATATATCGCGGGTGAATTGGAAAATTTTCACCGTAATATTGCCTTCCCAAAACGCGTGCATGCATGCCTTGCAGCTGGCCAGTGCCTCTGATCCATGCAGCCATTTACGTACCAAGTGTGCCTCCTGGGTTTTCAAAGCAAAAGGGCGTTGCCCACTTAGATTCTAATTCCCAATCAGTATGGCATTATTGAGTTTAAGCATCTGCCTTACCCAGGTCTTCCTGTTCATCTTGCCTATGGTTTCTTGAAGGTATTATTCTCCTAAGTTGCCCCTCCATTATCCTGTCTGCCCACTCATTACCCTCTCCTCCCTACTTGCCCTCCACAAATCTTTTGCTCCCCTTTAAATGCCTCCCCTCTCCTTCTTCCCATTCTCCATCCAAAACCTGCAAATACACCTAGCTCGCCACTGAATGAAGTGATTGCTTGGCCTCTCCCAGCCTCATCTTGGCTCTTGACTGAAGGTAGCTATAGAGTTCCGGCAAGAGAGTACTTCGGTTTCCTCGATCGCCAGAGACGCCGAGCTCAGTTCCCTGCAGGTTGTATGGTTTGTCTAAGATCAAAAGGCCAAGGGCTCTTTAGCTGGCAGGTCGCGGCCGGGAAACCGTCGGAGAGGAAGAGGAACAAGAGGTCATATAACTTTTTTGGAGAATGAACGGGAAGAAGGGCAGCAATGTCAAGATCGACATCCCCTCGGCAGCCAAGCCGGCCGTGCCGGCCGAGCCCGGCAAGGGCAATGGGGGTTTCTCCCTCAAGGCATGGGTGCGAAGTGTTTGGGAGTTTGCCAAGGAGGACACCAAGAGGGTGACCTTCTCCCTCAAGGTGGGGCTGGCCGCGCTGCTGGTGTCGCTGCTGATACTGATCCGGGCTCCCTATGAGATCTTCGGCACCAACATCATCTGGTCTATTCTCACAGTCGCCATCATGTTCGAGTATACTGTCGGTATGTATCAGCCCTCATCATTTCTAATAGACTGCTACTCTTCACATGTGCATCGATCAGTGCTTTGCGAGGATCAGATTCTGCTAGAACAGTACCACACATTGAGCCATTAATAGAACATATTTGAAGGCGATCAGTTTACTCCATCCGATCCATTCAGTGACCTAAGATTTGAGTTGGCTGGAGTATAACAATTCTACTTGGTATCAGAACCCAACAGTCCTCCTTTGAATTGGAATGAGCTTATGTATAGCTAGCCTCCAAAAACATGTTAGCTCGATCGGGTTGATCAATAATATTGTTCAGCTCATTTTTAAGCTTTCTTCTATTAAAACGGTGCAGGGTACCTGAAATTTTAGAGTGCTAGCTAGGGTCCAATGTCTAATCCTCTCTTAAGCATAAGAGGATCGAATTAGCTAGAATCTTCAAAGATATTAAGATAACATTTTGTTTCGTCTCTTGTGTTCTTCATGTTAAATGGTCAGGAGCGACGTTCAGCAAGGGATTCAACCGAGCTCTGGGAAGCCTGCTTGCAGGAATCTTCGCCGTCATCATCATGCAGGTAGCCATCTCCAGTGGCCATGTCGGGGAACCCTACGTCATCGGCTGCAGCATCTTCCTCATCGGTGAGTATATATGCCCTTTTAAAATTCCCCTGCAAAAAAAAAACGGGTATATATAGCAGCATGCAGCAGCGGACGAGATCTAACCATAGACCTCGATCCCACGTATAGACGTTGCTTCCCTTTCTTTCTCGAATATGGGGATAATTAATGGATCGTTCATGCACCCATATAGGATGTGGCCTCGAATAAGTACAGTAGGAGGGGGATAAAGAATATCCACACCATAGAACAATATCGTAACACAAGTAGAACATGATAACCCAAGGTGCGGCTGGGACTGAATGCTATGTTGGGAACGTCGTTTTCTTACTCGCAAAAGTGCCTTTTTCTATAAACTTGTGAAAGAAGACAGTGGGAAATGATGCACCCACGAAAAGGACAAGTCACCGAAGGCCCTCCTATATATAAGAGAAATATTTATAAAGGTGTGTAATAAACTAGTCACACCATTAGAATTGTTATATTTTCAGTTTGAATATTGTAAAAAAACAATAGTATGAGAGATAATAAAATTCCCGATCGAAATCAAATGTCACCATCTTACTAGATGTGATCAATTTAGTGGCTGTACACTAAAACGTGCACTAAATTATTTCTCCGCCTATAATAGACGACGTTGGCATCAACTAAGCTAGGCCAGTCCGTACTCAAAACTCTATGTGAAACAATCTTCATCTTATTATGATTTACTCACTTCTTTAAGGATTCTAGCTCCTCAAGCATACGAACCTCATTCCCCGGCCCCAAAAGTATCCATATCCATTAATTCATTGCAATCAATTTTTCTTGTGTTCACGATCTAGATATTAACACTGATCAGGAAAAAGTGATGATGCATGGGAGGAGAAATATATATCTTAAGGGAAGAAGAATCATGTCATCACCTATACATATATTCTAGTTCGTAGATATAGTTTAACCAATCCACGTACAATGAGCAATTAACTTTCTTTGACTTCTGGTAGATTTGAACCGGCCGCAGATCGACTCGAACAAGCTCTAATTAAAACTAGCATCTGTGGCCTCAACCATGGGGTTGGGTGGCGCATGTGTGTATCTATCTATGCAGGTGCCGTGACGTCCTTCATGAAGCTGTGGCCATCGATGGTGGAGTACGAGTATGGCTTCAGGGTCACCCTCTTCACTTACTGTTTGATCATCGTCTCCGGCTACCGGATGGGCGCCCCGATCAAGACCGCCATGGACCGCCTCTACTCCATCGCCATCGGGGGCCTTGTGGCCGTCCTCGTGAACGTCCTCATCTGCCCCATATGGGCCGGCGAGCAACTGCACCAGGAGCTGGTGAAGAGCTTCGGCTCCGTCGCCGACTCCCTCGAAGGTGATCACCGCCGTCCCGTTCCGCTTCATCTCTTCACCTTTAAAACTGTCTAGAAGCTAGATTTCCAGACGTGTAATCGAAAGGCCAGCTGCTTGACCAAGTATATATATATATATATATCCTCTTCTCTGTGGGGATTACTTGCAGAGTGCGTGAAGAAGTACTTGAGGGACGACGGGTCCGACAAGCCCGAGTTTGTGAAGAAGGTGATGGACGATTTCCAAGACGAGCCGGCGTTTAAGAAATGCAAGGCCACGTTGAACTCCTCGTCGAAGCTCGACAGTCTGGTACTTAAACCAATGGCCTTTCTTCTGATTCATAAGAGAATTAATGGACGAGGCCACGGGCTTCCCGGGTCTTGGATAATATAAGCAAGTACTTTAACTTAGACGTTAATGGCCGCCTCCATCTGTACGCCTCTGATCTGATGCATGCATGCATGGCCAGGCGAACTCGGCCAAGTGGGAGCCGCCGCACGGGAGGTTCCGCCACTTCTTCTACCCATGGGCGGAGTACGTCAAGGTCGGCGCCGTCCTCCGGCACTGCGCGTACGAGGTGATGGCGCTGCATGGATGCCTGCACTCCGAGATCCAGGTAAATTGATCTACTTCTCTTCTTCTGACTGATCCCCCCAGGTCACCTGGATTACGAGAAGATCGTGCCATGCATGCATGAGGGACTGCAAAGAGCTACGTGACTACGATAATTAAGTAACTACGTTGCTAACTATAGCTAAGCTTGTCGGGGTGGCAATTTCTTGGCTCTGAAATAACGGGTTTAATTAAGAATAAATGTGAACTATTATAAAAGCAATAAGCTAAACTGTCAGAATATCCATTACATACATGCTATTCAAAGAGTGGATAAGGCCAGGGCTCGCAATAGTTTAAACTCTAGTGGGCCGGATTAAGTTTAAAGAATTAAATTAAGAAAGATTGTACATGTATTTTAAAATAAATTAATTTGTATGGCCTCAATTGCTTGACGTACATGCATGTATAGCTACATACTTTTCCTCATTCTATCTCATCTCACCTTTTGCAAGTCGTCCAATCTTCTTCTTTTCTTCTTCTCCTTGTTCTTCTTCTTCTTCTCCTGTTAATTAGTTCCTTGTACTAATCCTGCACGCAGGCGCCCTACAACCTGAGGATGGCGTTCCAGACGGAGATCCTGGACGCCACCAGCCAAGCGGCGGAGCTCCTACGCAGCCTGGGCAGCGACGTCAGCAACATGAAGCAGGCCCTCCAGACCACCCTCCTCAAGCGCGTCCACGCCGCCACCGACCGCCTCCAGCGCTCCATCGACTTGCACTCCTACCTCCTCACTGCCTCCCACGACCTCGCCGCCGCCGCCGCCGACCCGCCCACCAAGCTCCCCAACAGCAAGCTCACCGCCACCCTCTCCTTCAACGGCCGCGTCACCGCCGAACCGGTCTGCGGCGGGGGCGGCCTCGAGGCGGGCGCAGCGCCGCCGCCCAAGGCCGCCACGCTCGCCCGCGTGGAATCCTATCACGAGTCCATGAAGAAGCAGCAGAGGCGGCTCTACTCGTGGCCGTCGAGGGAGGTGGACGAGTTCGAGGAGAGCGGCGAGCAGCTGGTCGTCCCCAGGATCAGGGCGCTGGAGAGCACGGCGGCGCTGTCGCTTGCCACCTTCGCTTCGCTGCTCATCGAGTTCGTGGCGCGACTGGACCACCTGGTGGAGTCCGTCGACGAGCTGGCCAAGATGGCCAGGTTCCAACAGGACGACGACGCCCACCCCCCAGCTTGAACTCTAATCAACTCATGTACACACACAGATCCTTCAGATGGGGGAGATCAATGGATCCGAATATTTACTGGGAAATTAACTTTAAGTACATGCTAAATTTACAGAGGATATCGAGCAATATTGATCAATAAGGGAAAAAAAAACTAAACTTAAAGATTTCCTGTTTATTACTTTTCGTCCAGCTAATTAACATGGGAACGTTTTGAGCAATTATCTTCATGTGGTCTGCAAGTTAACGCAGATTCCAGAGTTCCAGCCAATTTATCTAGTGGTAATTAAGAAACTCTTGATTAAAATAGTCGGGGGTTATTTAACCCATAACTTGATATTTTTTATTTCGAGAGAGGTTATTTATAGTCCCGTAGATAAAAAAAAGTTAGGTGGTTAAAATTATCCCTAAAAAAATTAAAGTAATTTAACTCAACTCTTATCTTTTTTATTCTTAAAATTTTAAATTTTAACCAGATTAGACAAACTCCTTTGTCAAATCGACCTTTGTTGCTGGCCCAAAGATCAAATCGGGTTCTCAGGGATAGTTATTAATACACACCGTAAGGTTTATAGATTTTTGATATTGTTGTATGTACCTCCAAAATAAATTATGTTTTGTTAATATAAACAAAGTATGAAATGTTTGGAGATATAAGCATAAATTTTTTGTAAAAAAAAGTTCAGAAGCACAATCCGACTTGCATGAGGCCGTTCATGCATGTCCAGCATATAGTCCGCCTCAATTCTTGGCAGGGTTCCCCCCCCCTTTTTTTTTTCTTAAGAAACACAACTAAAAACACAACTATTGGATCTTAATGCAATGGTTGTTGATAGAGTGCGCTGCCAAAAATTTGGCAGCAGACTTGATCATTCTCATATATATAATTATTGTGCATACCCCAAAATAAACTGTATTTTGCTAATTAATATAATATATATAGCCCATCAATTGCTCTTTATTTAAACTAATTATCGGTGAATTACAGGAAAAGAACTTTATACACATTTATTTTTGTATAATTAAAATAACATTTAACCTTAAAATCTTTCGTATTATCTTGTACATCCTTCTAAATATTTAGAGTCTCCATTAATTCTAAATGCCTACTTCCCGTTTTTATTACCCGTTTAGAATTATCCGCCATCGGGCTCATTCGGCCATGTGTCTGGCATGACCCTCGCCTTCTTTTCCTCTTTTTTATATAAATATATATTCTCAATATAAAAATATTTTGTTCTTTTAATTAATTATTTATCACTCTTAATATAAAAATAATTGTTTTCGTACGTTAAAATTTATTTGTTGAAAACTGATAAATAACAAATAATTTTATGAAAAATAATAACATTATAATACAAATAACGTGAGGATGGGCGACCCTGCCCCCTCTTCTCCCAAGCCTCGAGACATGAAAAGGATAAATGGGCTACCCCCATAGTTTGGCGTGCCGAATCGAATTGGTCCGATTTGATCGAATCAGATCAAATTAGAAAAAACCTGATTCGTCTGATTCCCATACGAATTGGTCCAATTTAGACGAATCGGGGCTGATCAGGAAAAAAATTCGATTCACGCCGATTCCCCGATGCGTCAAACCTTGGCTATCCTTGGACTGCACAAAGCCATCGTTTTTAGTCCATAACAAAAGGAAGATACTATTTCCCGTTGCTCCCTTGGGCAATCCGAATTTTGGGATTCCTGATGAAAACTTAACAAGAACACAGGAACTGCGATGTTACAAGAATCATATAAGGGGCGTCGATAAAAGATAAGTATAATGTTCACCAGCATCAAATCTAAATGGCCCCTTGCTAGCTAGGCACCAGAAAGATGCTACATTTGAGATAAGATCTCAGTGTGATCACTTGAAACAAGTAACTATATATAATGTTGTTGGAAGAAACATGGTGAGTTGCTTCTCTACAGCCGTCGTAGAAACATACACCAGTCGACTGCAGTCTCACCTAAACATGAACCCATACCTCATCAAACCAACTTCCATCATTACATGGACCGGAAGATGCAGGAATCGTAAGGAAAACAGAGGAAAAAAAAATCACCTGTGTTTCTTAGACCTGTTGTTCTCATGGGGGTGAACAAAACATGGAGAGAAACACTTTTTACCGTTCGCCGGGTATAAAGTTTGCCCGGCCAAAGCACGGGTTTGGTTCCGAGTTGAGTCCCACGCCTTACTGACTTGCTTTTGGGGTGTGGGAGCCTGGGTGTGGGAGCATGGGCGGCTACCACTTGCTCACTTCACACCTCCTTTGCCACCCAAGCGCAGAAGAGGCCAGGGGACTGTTCGGGAAGGCGGCAGAGCACTTCCTCCTGGTGGCTGCTGCCTCCTTCCTCCACGGGCTAAACCTGCTGAAGAGAAGAAGAAGCAGAGAGGAAGAGAAGAGGAAGAGGAGGGGAAAGTCCTCTCTGCCGGGTCCTCCACCTGCTACATCAAAGGGAGTAGAAGAAGCCTGCTGAAGAGAAGAAGAAGGTTAAAGAGAGGAGGAGGAGGGGACTGCTACGGCAGTCCCCATGTTCTTTTCTTGCTTTTTTTTTCTCTCTCTTTGACCTTTCTCCTCCATGTCTCATGTAACCTTCCCACCTCAACAGTGAACGGGATCCTTCTCCATTTCCCTGTGTGCATGGTATCCGATCATTGGAGATGGATCACTAAAGGTGCTTTTAAATACTTGCTTTTATGTTGTTTAATCTTGCCTTTGTACAGAACCGAAGTGGCTTTCCCCCCCCTGTTTTTCCCCTCTTGATGGTGTCTCGTTCTTCATATGTTTTTTTTTTAGGTTCTACACTTTGTTTGATTTGGGTAGTGGACAAGACAATTTAATGTTATTTCACCCCAAGAGAACCATAATTTGAGGTTTTTAGGTGTTTGAATGCCATAAGACATGACAATGGGGAGATCATGCCGAGTACCTCCTGACCTTTCCGGTTTGGGTTTTGATGTGTGAAGTTATGCTTTGTTTAGCTATTTCCTTCTCTTCCACCTGTCTTCTCACACTCTAAATCAAACGAAGTTGAGCAAGGAAGGGTGGGGGACTTGCCATCGCCATGCTGGCTCTCCATCCTCCCCTCCTCATCTCAGCTTCAAGAAAACTCAGAGCCCCCGGTTCACTGCTTTTTTTATCATACCAAGGTTCACAGGTTTTCGATTTTAGGGAGAGTGGGAAGGGCAGCTTAACTCCCCAACCCCATCTCCACTTTCGGTGTATCCTACTACCTTAAAGGACTTTAAAGAGGCATTTTTCTCCCCTTTCCTGTAGCGGAGGCATGCTGGGGATGATCCCCTTGGGCTGTCCCAAACCCTGCCGGATCGCTTTTCGGAGCCGCTTTGAACATGACTGTCGGACTGCCACTGACTGGACCTGATCCGACTTCATGGGCCTATTTTTCATGTCCCAAGGGTTCTGTCCCCCAAATTTGAGGCTCAGACCCTTCACGGATCTTGAGAACGAAGCCCCGAAAGTGCTGCCGGATCGCTTTTCGGAGCCGCTTTGAACATGAACTGTCGAACTGCCACTGACTGGGCTGATCCGATTCATGGGCCGTTATTCATGTCCCAAGAGTTCTGTCCCCCAAATTTGAGGTTCAGACCCTTCACGGATCTTGAGAACGAAGCCCCGGAAGTGCTGCCGGATCGCTTTTCGGAGCCACTTTGAACATGAAGTACCGGATTGCCATGACTGGGCCTGATCTGACTTCATGGGATTGTTCTTCATGTCCCAAGGGTTCCGTTCCCCAAATTTCAGGCTCAGACCCTTCACGGATCTTGAGAACGAAGCACCGGAAGTGCTGCCGGATAGCTTTTCGGAGCCGCTTTGAACATGAAGTGCCGGATCGCCGCTGACTGTGCCAGATCTGAGTTTACGGATTGGTTCCTATATCCCAAGGGTTCTGTCCCCAAATTTGAGGCGTAGACCCTTCACGGATTTCAAGAGCCAAGTCTGGAAGTGCCCCGGATCGCTTTCCGGTGGCTTGAACATGAAGTGCCGGATCGCCGCTGATTGTGCCAGATCCAAGTCCACAGATTGGTTCCTTATATCCAATGGTTCTGTCCCCAAATTGAGGCTCAGACCCTTCACGGATTTCAAGAACCAAGTCCCGGAAGTGCCGCCGGATCGCTTTTCCGTGCGGCTTTGAACATGAGTGCGGATCGCCGCTGATTGTGCCAGATCCAAGTCCACGGATTGGTTCCCTATACCCAAGGGTTCTGTCCCCAAATTTGAGGCTCAGACCCTTCACGGATTTCAAGAACCAAGTCCCGGAAGTGCCGCCGGATCGCTTTTCTGTGCGCTTTGAACATGAAGTGTCAGATCGCCGCTGATTGTGCCAGATCCGAGTCCACGGATTGCTTCCTTATATCCCAAGGGTTCTGTCCCCAAATTGAGGCTCGGACCCTCACGGATTTCAAGAACCAAGTCCCGGAAGTGCGCCGGATCGCTTTTCCGTGCGACTTTGAACATGAAGTGCCGGATCGCCGCTGATTGTGCCAGATCCGAGTCCACGGTGGTTCCTTATACCAAGGGTTCTGTCCCCAAATTTGAGGTTCAGACCGTTCACGGATTTCAAGAACCAAGTCCCGGAAGTGCCGCCGGATCGCTTTTCCGTGCGGCTTTGAACATGAAGTGTCGGATCGCTGCTGATTGTTTAGATCCGAGTCCACGGATGGTTCCTTATATCCCAAGGCTTCTGTCCCCAAATTTGAGGTCAGACCCTTCACGGATTTCAAGAACCAAGTCCCGGAAGCGCCGCCGGATCGCTTTTCCGTGCGGCTTTGAACATGAAGTGCCGGATCGCCGCTGATTGTGCCAGATCCGAGTTCACGGATGGTTCCTTATATCCCAAGGGTTCTGTCCCCCAAATCTGAGGCTCAGACCCTTCACGGATTTCAAAAACCAAGTTCCGGAAATCTTGCCGGATCGCTTCTCCGTGCAGCTTTGAACATGAAGTACCGGATCGTCGCTGATTGTGCCAGATCCGAGTCCATGGATTGGTTCCTTATATCCCAAAGGTTCTGTCCCCCAAATTTGAGGCTCAGACCCTTCACGGATTTCAAGAACCAAGTCCCGGAAATCTCGCCAGATCGCTTTTCCGTGCTGCTTTGAACATGAAGTGCCGGATCGCCACTGACTGTGCCAGATCCGAGTCCCTGGATTGGTTCCTTATATCTCAAGGGTTCTGTCCCCAAATTTGAGGCTCAACCCTTCACGGATTTCAATGATTAAATCCCCAAAACCTACCGTATCGCTTGTCGCACGGTTTTGAACATGAGATGTGTTAAAGGTCTTGCTCCCCCGATTGGATGCTATGGCTTCACGATTTCAAGAACTATGCGCGAAAAGGGCTACCGAATCGCTTAAGCCTAAAAACTGTGATGATACGACAGGACCGATCCGGCAGGGCTGATCCAGCAGGACCGATCCAGCAGGACGATCCGGCAGGGCTCCTGCTGATTCATTTGAATAGTATCCCTGCCGTATCACACGAACAGTACCCTGCCGATTCGCCCTTGCCGTATCGTTTTGGCCGCCGAATCGCTTTGTCTGTCGAATCAAATGGGTTATGCATGACGATGTTTGAGCATTCAAATGACTAAATGACTGCAAATCATGAAAAGAGCAATGACAATCAAAACATGTCAAATTTCTTGCAGTACTCAAATAAAAAAAATTGTGTAATAAAATAAGAGAACAAATAAATAAACAAGCATGCAAATTGACTTTAAAAGACGAATAGCACACACACATCAAAAATCTCTTGCAAATTTGACTGCAATCTTGTAGTTTTATTTTGTGCATTTTATCGGATGTCCCGACTTAGGCCATAAGACCTTCTATTCTGGCGATTAATCAAGGATTTTCTCTTTCCAAAAGAGATGTAATTAACGTCGTTGCGCTCAGGCAACGACGGGATATTGGTCCAGGACCCGACACTCACTTTCGTTTGACGAAGTCAAACGGTGCGCACAACAGACTAAAAGCCCTCCGACTCTCGGAGGCAGACCATTTATTGTCACCTCGGTGACTGGCACGCCCGCGCTATGCAAATTGCTGATTCGTCTCACGTCGCCATTGCTCGCGTAGCATTCGACGAGACTTGGATTAGCAATGTGCATTCACCATAAGAAACATGAGACAACATGATAAATGAAATAAATTTTAAATTTTCCATTTCCACAACGTGGCACGCCCGGTGGGACCAAACTTCCTTCATCTCTTCGCCAGAATAGAAAGCTTGTGGCCTTACTACTCAATACTAACTGTCATCTTTCTTAACTGGCAGGTACTAACGGACCAATGGCAGGAGTACGCTTCGGACCCCTGGTCGTTCAAGATCATGCACGGTACGGCTATCTCGCCGTGCCGACTCGTTTTGGGAGCTTTCCTCCAATTGTGGAGTTCCCCAACTTTCTGGGGTCGCGTTCGTCGACATCCTGCACCCGAAAACTAAAATAGAAGCTGAAGCTGGATATGAAGCTGATGTCAAAAAGATCACTGAAAAGTTGAGCTGCCACGTCCACCACTTAGAGCATGGCGACCACCACAAGAACAAAGGGAAAAGAACCAACAGATATCCTCAACAGATAAGGGAGGCTGAGAACATTGTCACTCGTCGCGCACGAGTTTCTGACTCTGGAAAGAGTGTGCGGATTGGTGACCTAAGAATCCATCTGCAAGCCAAGAGAACTGAAGCTATACCAGAGTGGGTTACAACAACAGTACCCGTAAAGAATCATTTCAAGCTATAGCGGGAAAAGAGAAATGTCCAACGCTTTCAAGGGCGAGCTTCCCCCAAAGCCGATTAAATTCAAGCAAGTGTGGAGGCCTAGAAAAGTGCAAGTACAAGAGGAACCTACACCGCAAGAGATAAACCAAGAGAAGTGGCCGATGTGAAGGTCTCGGGCTACCAGAGACCGCCACGTGGCTTCAAAGCCAAAGTGCACCAAGGGGGGGGGGGGGGGCATGTGCTTATGTCCGCTTCCATGACAAGAGAGCAGAGTTACGGCGATCTGCTCGTGTGCCGATCATCCGGCGAAACCTCTCGACGCCTGTTGTCTTGGCCACATGCCACCAACAAGAAAAGACGCAAAGGCCACATGACCACATTCTTGGCCTGCAACCTCCCCTTTGCGGTGGACTAGATCACCGAGTGTCATGAAGACCTCCAAGCTGAAGCTGAGAGCAGCTCAGGAGAAAATGATGTGCCTTGTGAGCATGTTCACACTCGGCCTGAAAAGATTAAGTCAAGAGTATCTATTTTCAAGAGATTGACCTTCCCGCATGAAGCATCGCAGAGGGTCGAAAGGGGCCGTAATGGCACATGGCAATATTTGCATGCCACATGGCTGGCATAGGAAGCTGTTATGGAGCTTCGCCGACCGATAATGAAGAGCTAGCAAAACTGGCTGAGAGGCCCTGTGCGTTACAAGAAGAAGAGCAGCTGCGGCAGCTCTAACAACCACATATGGAGGTGCCAATGCCTCTGCGACACAAATGATGGCAATTACTGCCAATGCAATTACCACCCAAGGCAGTGGGGGCAACAGTGAAATTCCCCCGCCACCAGAAATGATGCCTGGGGGCACAGCGTAGGAGTTTCCTCTTGCTACACCCCTATATCCAGCCGTCCTGGAGCTTCTACAGCAATATCAAGCTGAATTGAAGCACTCAAACTACAGATAAAAGGCAAAGAGAACGAGGGACATGCATCCGAGAAGCTGAGGGCTCAGGGGAGACTCCTCAAAGGACCTTAGGGTCAACTGAAGCCTCGGCCCAACGCACTATTCTGCGGTCAGTAGATGAACAACCACAACAGTCACCTGTGGTTACGGTTCAACAGACACGTCCACAGGCCCAACACCAACTCTTGCAGCCGCAGTTCTTCCAACAGCAGCAGCAGCATATCGCCACTGCAAGGCTATCCGGGCAGCAACGGTCATTGTCTGCTCATGCTCCTGAGCAGCAACTTGAAAACCAAGAGCCGCCTCCGATGCCACTGGTGGCTATTATCAACACTCCAAACAATAAGCTGGCCTACCTCCATCCAAATCTTGCAGATTCAACACTAATATGTGGCTTGATGGAGTTGGCAGAAAAGGGCAACACTCTGCTATCTTACCTAATGCTCATCAGGCTCCATACTCTCCACGTCATGAGACGCATTGCGTCGATGCAATGGGAAGCTTGACTCTTGAGTGCCGTGCTGGCCAAGTCTCCTGGGTCCTCATCGATGGGGTATACATGTTCAGATCCCCCACCATATCCAAGATAGACCAAACGGATAGATGGTCAATGTCTAAAGTAGACCCCTATGTGGTTGAGGAGGAAGTCCCAATAGAAAAATTCTTTGCCATTGCCCAAGAGCATGATGAACCAGCTCATAATTATATTCAAAGGTGGAGGAACCTTACTAGAAGGTACAAACAACCACACGTGAAGAAGATGTCGTCCGCATATGCAAGCACAATCTACGGAGGAAATCTTCGAAAGAACGGTCGGAATTGATATCAAAACCTTTAGCCGACTGAGTAATGTTGCATCTGATATCGAGGCATTCCTCGCCAAGTATTCTTCTGTCGATGAGACAAACCAGGAGAAAAGAGAGCCCAAGGGTTTAGCAACTGCTAAGGGGTGGCCAGCTCCCCACCTGCCAAGTTGTCAAAGCCAAGAAAGCAAATTCTGCTACAAGAGAAACTGTAAAAGTCTTATTCCTTCCCAAGGGACAAAACAAGGGTCCTCTTTGAGCTAGCCCGCGAACACAACAAGCTTGTCTTGCCAAGTCCTAAAAGGCCAGAGGACTCTAAAAGGAAGGGTGATTCACTCTTTTGCCCTTATCATCAAGTGGTGGGCCATGCCATAGAAGATTGTTATGTGTTCAAAGATGTGGCCCAAGCATTGATCAACAAAGGAGAGCTGCAAATGGGCGAGTAAGGTGGACCCGCCACGTCCACATGAAGCCCCAGCCCGACGAGAAGCTTGGCAAAAAGGGGTAAATAATTTCTCTATATCAACGGCTACCTCAGAAGATGCCAGAGGATAGGTCTGATAGGATGCAGCTACCCAGGGACGAGGTAGAATGCAAAGAAGCCAAAAGAACAGACAAAGCTTTGCAGACATACACATGTTGTATGACTGGTGTGGTCAGTCAACATGGGGATACGCCCCCCCGAACAAGATGAATTGACAAGGCTCAATGAAGGGCCGAATCCTCCTGTCAGGAGGGAAGAAGCCAAGGGCAAAGCCCCAATAGTCTCAGTGGCCCAAGAAGAGGTTGAAGATATAATAGTAGCTGATAATATCAGCAATCTGCCATCTACCCCTCTAGGAGGAGCTTCAATTAAAGTGATATCTGATGTCCCTAGCACTCATACATATGATCCTACTGTGGCAGCACTGATACAAAGATACCAACATGAAATTGAAATGCTAAAGACGCAAATTGAAGAAAGAGATGTCCAGACTCTTACACAAGAGAAGTAGGGGGCATAGTGGGGGCACCACAAGTTGACATCAACTTGCCCCACACCCTATTACTACCAACAATGCCCCAGTCAGCATCAGGCCTTAATGGGGGCACCTCAAGCCTAATAGCTCCAGAGCAGCCTATAGCCTGCCAAGCAGCACATCAAGGGCCCGCCACCATGGCTCAGATGCAGTCGGCTCCTCCTCATCCAGACATGGTCCGGACACCGATTATGAATAGACAAATGTTGGAACAGATCATAGAAATAAAACTATCTGGAATGGACAAGTCTGATCAAGCCCTATTTCAGGTGTATCATGTACCATATCTTGTGTACCATGCTGCAAAGAGATTACCTCCTGGCATCAGCAGACCACCCAAATTTGAAAAGTTTAATGGGCAAGGATCGCCAAAAGAACATGTTGCACACTATGTCAACGCCATGGGGGATTTGGCCGCAGATGAGTCATATTTACTCAAATTCTTCGGGTCTTCCCTGACTGGATTGGCTTTCGAATGGTATTCAAATTTACCAGTCGGGTCCATTATAGATTGGCCAGATATGCAAAGGCAGTTCGTAGAAAGATTCTATGTTGCTGAAAGAGAAATCACACTGGCCGAGTTATACGCAACCAGGCAACAAGATAATGAATCGGCTCTTGACTATGTTAAAAGGGGGAGGGATCTCAGCATGAGATGCAGACGACCACTACATCCAGAGGATGCCGTCCAAATTTGCAAGCAAACTTCGGCAGGCATGTCCTAGAAAAGATTATCGGCATTGAGATCAAGTCCTTCGACCGACTAAATAAAGTTGTGGCCGAGATCGAACAATTCCTTTCCAAATATCCTCCTGCCAATGCATTAAGTCAGGAAAACAGATTGCTTGGGAAAAGGCCAATACCTACAGATGTTCATACTGTGAACCTCAAAGTCTTTACACGACAAAAGAGTGAAGATGGCTCTTCTATTGTCAAACAGACGAAGCGAAATAAAAGGGGTTCGTTGCAAGAGAAGATGCAAAAGCCATACTCCTTTCCAAGAGATAAGACGCAGACCCTCTTTGAATGGGCGCGTCGGCATAACAAAATCATCCCACCGGAGCCTAGAAGGACAGAGGACATCAAGAAGAAAGACGATCCCTGATTCTGCTTATATCATCAGCTGCTGGGGCATGTTACAGAGGATTGCTATGTCCTCAAAGACAAAATTGAAGCATTAATAAGAAAAGAAGAACTGCAAGTGGGCGAGTGCAAAGTGGACCCGCCGCGCCCTCACGAGGCTCCAATGCAATAGAAAGAAGAGCATACGGCAAGCGGGCCAGCCAATATGGGGGCAAATGCAACCTATGATATCCAAGCCAGGAGAGCATAAACAGCCCAAGATGCTCGATGCACAGATGAATCTTATGCCCCCGGGGAACTTCAAGATCTTTAGCCAGCAAATAATAAGAGTCAGCTCGTCAAGATTGAGTGATTCTGGGGGCAGATGCAGATCAAATATGAATGTCCATACATGTAATACTCATTCAAAAAAAATGATGACAAAAAAAGAAAAAAAAAGTTTTTTCGCTGAGGTAGTCACACCGACCACCCAGCATGAGACTCGATCATCGAGGCAGTCTCAATTGGCTCTTTTAGGGCCACCTGAGGTAATATTGTCGATGACGAGCAGCAAAAAAAAGAGGCCAGGCATACCGCTAGTCGGACTATGGTTCTGAGACAATGTTACCTCAACAAAATTGCATATTTTCTGCAGGGCGATGATATGAGCCCGTATGATCATATCGCATCGGGCTTTCACCGCTTATGTACATATTCATACATGGGTTTTCTTACCGGATTTTTGAATGCATATCTTTTTCCGGATCCCTAATAAAGTTGACAAAGGAGTTATCATTATTCCGATGTCATCTGTATTTAAAACAAAAAAAAACTGGCAAATTGTCAATCATGTTTTCAAGAGTCATATTTTAAAATTGGCAAGCTTGCGCCCATAATTTTAAAAGACACATATTTCAAAAGTGGCGTCTTGCCAATCATATTTCAAAAGTCATATTTTAAAATTGGCAAGCTTGCCATTCATGATTTCAAAAGAACTCATATTTCAAAAGTGGCGTCTTGTCAACCATGTTTTCAAAAGTCATATTTTAAAACTGGCAAGCTTGTCATCCATGATTTCAAAAGAACTCATATCTCAAAAGTGGCAATTTGCCAATCATGTTAAAGATATATTTAAAAAAGTGATGTATGCCAATCATATTTCAAAAGACATATTTCAAAAGTGACAATTGTCAATCATGTTTCAAAAGACATATTTCAAAAGTGGCAATTGCTAATCATATTTCAAAAGACATATTTCAAAAGTGGCAATTTGCCAATCATATTTCAAAAGACATATTCAAAAGTGGCAATTTGTCAATCATATTTCAAAAGACATATTCAAAAGTGGCAGTTCGCCATTCATTATTTCAAAAGAACTTATATTTCAAAACTGGCAATTTGCCAATCATATTTCAAAAGACATATTTCAAAACTAGCAATTTGCCAATCATATTTCAAAACTAACAATTTGCCAATCATATTCAAAAGATATATTTCAAAATTGGCAATTTGCCAATCATGTTTCAAAAGACATATTTCAAAACTGGCTATTTGCCAATCATATTTCAAAAGACATATTTCAAATGGCAATTTGTCAGTCATGTTTCAAAGGACATATTTCAAAAGTGGCAATTTGCCTATCAAATTTTAAAAGTCATATTTCAAAAGTGACAATTTGCCAGTCAAATTACAAAATCAACGTTTTCGAAATAACGATGCGTCAATCATATTTGAAAATTCATGTTTCAAAACTCAACATCATATTTTTCAAACGGGACCTTAGCGCCACATATTAATAAAAAGATCGGTCTTTCACGTCCTCACAATTTCAAAAGCGGGCTTCTTCGCCCTCATGTTTTCAAACTGGGACCTTAGCGCCCGCATGTTAATAAAAAGATCGGACTTTCACGTCCTCATAATTTCAAAAGCGGGCTTCTTCGCCCTCATGTTTTCAAACTGGGACCTTAGCGCCCACATGTTTAATAAAAGATCGAGGCCTTTAGCCTTCTTGTTTTCAAAATAGACCTTCGTGTCATCGTAATTTTAAAATCGGGCTTTCACGTCCTCATGATTCGAAATCGGTCTCTGTGCCAATGTTTTCAAAATTGACTAAAAAGACATTTAAAGCAAAAGAACTTTAAAAGACAAATAATCTCAAAGGCGCGGCAACTGCAGGATAAGTTCCGTAGTCCATTCTCATATGTGAAATATTTTCCACATCTGGGGTCTCCAGAGATTCAAAATTAAATTAATCTCAAAGGAGCTGCAACTGCGGGATAAGTTCCGTAGTCCATTCTCAGTTTGTGGAATATTTCCCCCATCTGGGGTCTCCAGGGATTCAAAATTAAATTAATCTCAAAGGAGCAACAACTACGGATAAGTGTCGTAGTCCATCCTCAATTTGTGGAACATCTTCCACATCTGGGGTCTCTAGTATAAAAGACAAATTAATCTCAAAGGAGCAACAACTACGGATAAGTGTCGTAGTCCATCCTCAATTTGTGGAACATCTTCCACATCTGGGGTCTCTAGGGATAAAAGACAAATTGACCTCAAAGGAGCAGCAACTGCGAGATAAATATCGCAGTCCATCCTCAGTTGTGGAATATTTCCCATATCTGGATCTTCAATATATAAATCAAATTGACCTCCTATAAACAGACACTGCGGGACGAGTACCGTAATCCAGCCTCCTTTTGTGGAATATTTACCACAATTGAGGTCTCTAAAAGACATACATTAAAAAGAAAAGAAAAGAAAGAAACAGACAAAATGAATAGAAAATAATAAAATGATCAATGGAAAAATGAAATGATTTAAAAGAAAGAATGGAATGAAATTTCGTTCAAAAAAAAGAGACAAAAGAAAATAGAAAAAAAAAAGAAAGAAGAGAAAATAAAAAAAAATAAAAAAAGAAAAGAAAAGAGAAAATAAAAAAAGAAAAGAGAAAATTAATCATGAAAATGAACAGAACAAAAGAAATGCACCAAAAGAAAATAGAACATTTGATTTAAGAAGTCGAGTCTCTCTGCTCACGTGTTGGGCTCCTGTACTCGAATTCTTAATCAATCTACCAGGAGCTGCAACTGTGGGATAAATACCGTAGTCCAGTCTCAGATCGTGAATGCTGCCACATCTGGGGTCTCCAAAGATATAAAAAGAACCCGTCTCCAAGTAGCTGCAACTACGGGATAAATACCGTAGTCTAGTCTCAGTTCGTGGTATTATTTCCCCGCGTCTGAGGTCTCCAAGGATATAAGAATCCATCTCCAAGGAGCTGCAACTACGGGATAAATACCGTGGTCCAGCCTCAGCTCGTGGGATTATTTTCGCGATCTGAGGTCTCCAAGGATATAAGAATCCATCCCCAAGGAGCTGCAACTATGGGATAAATACCGTAGTCCAGCCTCAGTTCGCGGGATTAGTTCCACATCTGAGGTCTCCAAGGGTATAAACATCTATCTCCGAGGAGCTGCAACTACAAGAAAAGCATTGTAGTTCGATCTCAGCCCGTGGGACAATTGCCACGTGAGACCTCGAAGGATCTAAGAGTTAAAATCAATAGCCATGTTCAATGTTTATATAACCATATTTTTTTTGCAGGAATCGTATATCATCACATCCCTTTTTGCGACGGTCCGGGGGATTTAACATTGAGCTTTGTCATTCCATGCCCAGATCCCCCAAGTCAATATGGTGGAGCCACCTTCACATAGCTCGATGGTTCGAGATGGCGTCATTATGCTTCCACGTCAAGAGGATCCAACAACTCATGGAGCTAAATTTGACATTGCCTCGAAGACATACACCCTCCAGTCTTTCGTGTTCAAGAACTATGAGGGTACACTATTGAATATATGCTCGCAGTGCATATCCTGCGACGTTTCTATAAAAAAATGATGAGATAAAAAAATGATGAACAAAATGGTTAAAAATAGAGATGCCCGTCGGACCTACTCTGGTTTCACCGCCGAGTAGGGGTAAAAAGGACAAGAAAAACCCGACCACGGTGAAAACCTGAAAGGGCGTCGTGGGCAAAATTGGGAACCCTGCTACGTGAAAACCCGAAAGGGCGCGTAGGCAAAAGCAAGAGGGGCTGACTCCGGTGAAAACCCAAAAGGGCGCTTAGGTCAGTAATGTGATAAAAAAAGGAAAATGAATGAAGTCAAAATGTCAAAATAACAAGAAGGGGGAGTTCCATCCCTGCTCTTTCATGAAATCCCCTTTTTGCTATACATTCTTTGAACCCAGCTGTACACTCTCTTGTCAAAATGAAGCCTCAAAACTTAGACAAGCTGTCTCTCGCCATCTACGCCTCACGTCTATATATACTTGCTCTCGCCAAGTAGGACCTTAGGTTTAGATAACCTCTGCCTTTTCAAAATTCCAAATAAAGCCCAACCTTGACTTCTTGCCTTGGCTGACCAGTAGATGTTACCTTTTAGAACCCTTGTTGAAGTTAGTACATAGGTTTTCCAGGTTTCCGTTTTGCAATTGACCTAAATAACCTCACACCATCTACCAACATCATGGTATGATTGGTGATCGAGTTATATTCCACTCATGAATCTCTCTTTATAATATATATATGTATACAAAAAATAAAAAAAATGGAGGCTTAAAATAGAGGTGCCTCGCTGGACTTGTTTAGGTTTCCCCTGGACAAGCGTAAAAAGAGCTAGAACCCGGTCATGGCGAAAACCCGAAAGGGCGTCATGGGTAAAATTGGGTACCCCGCTACGTGAAAACCCGAAAGGGCGCGTAGGCAAAAGCAAGAGGGGTCGAGTTGAGTGAAAACCCAAGAGGGCGCTCAATTCGATAATGTGAAAATAAAAAAAATCATCAAAGACAGATACTAAAGGCAAACAGGATTCAAGTCTCTAGAAAAGAATCCTGACAGAAGTGGTACTCGATAGTCAAGGCTCATCTTCATGTCAGTGCCGGCCAAAGCTAGTCGTTATCCCCAGCCGAGGCTCGTCTTCATGTCAGCGCTAGCCAAGCTCGTCTTCATGCCAGTTGAAGTTTATCTTCACGACAGTCAAAGCTCATCTTCATGTTAGTGCCAGCTGAAACTAGTCATCACGTCAATTGAAGTTTATCATTATGGCAATCAAAGCTCGTCTCCATGTTAGTGCCAGCCGAGGCTCGTCTTCATGTCAGTACTAGCTGAAGCTCGCCTTCATGCCAGTTGAAGTTTATCTTCATGTCAATCAAAGCTTAACTTCTGGCCAGCCAAAGTTTATCTCAATGCCCATCAAAACCTGTCTTCGGACCAGTCAAAGTTTTATCTTCATGCCAATCAGAGTCCTACCTCGTCTTGACAAATCGCTTTGTCATACATGGAGTGGATTCTGACAAATTTCCAGTCTCTAGAAGAGAATCCCTGACAGAGTCAATCGATAATTAGAGGAGCATTGGTCGACAAATGGCTAAGTCGGTCGACACCCACATAACCAATTTTGTGGAAGAAATCTGTCGATGCCCAGACACAACAGAGTCAAGAGAGGAAGACAAGAGCACATTAATCTAGCTATGAGCGAAGTGGCATTGATGAGGGCTACAAGATCTCCAAAGTGGCAGTCTAGTTATCACAGTTGGTGACAACGTGTGGAAGCAGTTTACCTCCTCCTACTAAGACCTCAACGCTACTACATGATCAGATTGTGCATGTCCAAGGCGACCATCTGACAAGACAGTTCAAGAGAAGGAAGCTGCAAGGCCACTTACTAAGTCTAGAAGGAGCTACCAGCTCATAAATCAGGCCAACATGCCCCAACGGCTCATACAACAGGCCAACACAATCCAACACGACCCCATGGATGACTGACCCATGAAGGCCGCCAGCTTACACTGCCTCTCCACGAAAAAGGCCACTGATTTAGGACTCTCGATGGTTCAAGGAGGCATCTGATTCAAAATTCTCATCTTCAAAATCTCCCACCGGGTCAAAAATCTCAACAATTGAAGGAGCTGCCAGTCTAGGGCTCCCCACAGAATCAAGAAGGCTATCTCAAGATTGCCACCAGTTCAACACTTCCAACAGTTAAAAAGCCTCCAGCCTAGCAATCTCCCCCGACTCAGAGGTGTTGATTCAGTGAACTCACCAGCTTGGCAAGAGTGGTCACAGTGGTTCCCATTGACCGCCAATCCTGAGATCACAATGTCAATCAAAAGTCCAGAGATCGCCAGTATCTCAATGAGACTATTAAAAGTTACAAAGTTCACCTGCGAACACTGCGCCGCTCGTCTCTCGCTTGCACTGTCTGCCTGCTAGCTGTCAACTCTTCAAATGATGGGATCACCAAGAAGACAACAAGTCGGACATTGCCTACATTAATGAGACTAGTTTGTATCCAGCTGCAACGTTAAAAAGCCATCAAGTTGCACCCGTAGGCATTGCTCCCCTTCTCTCGCACCACCTGCGGGTGGGGGGCATTTGTGGACACCTAAAAAACGCAGAAAAAAAATTGCACCAAAGACCCGACGTTCCAAGCCAAAGCCCATCTGAAAATATGCTAAAGGGTCCCCTAAACAGACCCAAGCAAGCCCACTCCACCAGGCCCAACTATCCCATGTTGGGAGGTCATTTTAGGCCACCCTTTACCTCCCCACCACAGGTACAAAAGCTGTTGTGGCAGCATGGGCGGCTACCACTTGCTCACTTCACACCTCCTTTGCCACCCAAGCGCAGAAGAGGCCAGAGGACTGTTCGGGAAGGCGACAGAGCACTTCCTCCCTGGTTGGCTGTTGCCTCCTTCCTTCCACGGCTGAACCTGCTGAAGAGAAGAAGAAGCAGAGAGGAAGAGAAGAGGAAGAGGAGGGGAAACTCCTCTCTGCCGGGTCCTCCACCTGCTACATCAAAGGAGAAGAAGAAGCCTGCTGAAGAGAAGAAGAAGGTTGAAGAGAGGAGGAGGAGGGGACTGCTACGGCAGTCCCCATGTTCTTTTCTTGCTTTTTTTTTTTCTCTTTGACCTTTCTCCTCCATGTCTCATGTAACCTTCCCACCTCAACAGTGAACGGGATCCTTCTCCCATTTCCCTGTGTGCATGGTATCCGATCTATTGGAGATGGATCACTAAAGTTGCTTTTAAATACTTACTTTTAATGTTGTTTAAATCTTGCCTTTGTACAGAACCGAAGTGGCTTTCCCCCCTCCCTGTTTTCCCCTCTTGATGTTGTCTCGTTCTTCATATGTCTTTTTTTTAGGTTCTGCACTTTGTTTGATTTGGGTAGTGGACAAGACAACTTAGTGTCTTATTTCACCCCAAGAACCATAATTTGAGGTTTTTAGGTGTTTGAATGCCATAAGACATGACAATGGGGAGATCATGCCGAGTACCTCCCTGACCTTCCTGGTTTGGTGTTTTGATGTGTGAAGTTATGCTTTGTTTAGCTTATTTCCTTCTCTTCCACCTGTCTTCTCACACTCTAAATCAAACGAAGTTGAGCAAGGAAGGGTGGGGGGCTTGCCATCGCCATGCATGGCTCTCCATCCTCCCCTCCTCATCTCAGCTTCAAGAAAACTCAGAGCCCCCGGTTCACTCCTTTTTTTTTATCATACCAAGGTTCACAGGTTTTCGATTTTAGGGAGAGTGGGAAGGGCAGCTTAACTCCCCAACCCCATCTCCACTTCCGGTGTATTCCTACTACCTTAAAGGACTTTAAAGAGGCATTTTTCTCCCATTTCCTGTAGTGGAGGCATGCTGGGGATGATCCCCTTTGGGCTATCCCAGACCCTGCTGGATCGCTTTTCGGAGCCGCTTTGAACATGAACTGTCAGAGTGCCACTGTCTGGGCCTGATCCGACTTCATGGGCATGTTCTTCATGTCCCAACGGTTCTGTCTCCCAAATTTGAGGCTCAGACCCTTCACGGATCTTGAGAACGAAGCCCCGGAAGTGCTGTCGGATCGCTTTTTGGAGCCGCTTTGAACATGAACTATCGGACTGCCACTGACTGGCCTGATCCGAATTCATGGGCCTGTTCTTCATGTCCCAAGGGTTCTGTCCCCCAAATTTGAGGCTCAGACCCTTCACGGATCTTGAGAACGAAGCCCCGGAAGTGCTGCCGGATCACTTTTCGGAGCCACTTTGAACATGAAGTACCGGATTGCCACTGACTGGACCTGATCCGACTTCATGGGCTTGTTCTTCATGTCCCAAGGGTTCCGTTCCCCAAATTTCAGGCTCAGACCCTTCACGGATCTTGAGAACGAAGCATCGGAAGTGCTGTCGGATCGCTTTTCGGAGCCGCTTTGAACATGAAGTGCCGGATCGCCGCTAACTGTGCCAGATCTGAGTTTACGGATTGGTTCCTTATATCCCAAGGGTTCTGTCCCACAAATTTGAGGCTTAGATCCTTCACGGAATTCAAGAACCAAGTCCTGGAAGTGCCGCCGGATCGCTTTTCCGTGTGGCTTTGAACATGAAGTGCCGGATCGCCGCTGATTGTGCCAGATCCGAGTCCACAGATTGGTTCCTTATATCTCAATGGTTCTGTCCCTCAAATTTGAGGCTCAGACCCTTCACGGATTTCAAGAACCAAGTTCCGGAAGTGCCGCCGGATCGCTTTTCCGTGCGGCTTTGAACATGAAGTGCCGGATCGCCGCTGATTGTGCCAGATCCAAGTCCACGGATTGGTTCCCTATATCCCAAGGGTTCTGTCCCCCAAATTTGAGGTTCAGACCCTTCACGGATTTCAAGAACCAAGTCCCGGAAGTGCCGCCGGATTGCTTTTCCATGCGGCTTTGAATATGAAGTGCCGGATCGCTGCTGATGTGCCAGATCCGAGTCCACGGATTGGTTCCTTATATCCCAAGGGTCTGTCCCCCAAATTTGAGGCTCAGACCCTTCACGGATTTCAAGAACCAAGTCTCGGAAGTGCCGCCGGATCGCTTTTCCGTGCGGCTTTGAACATGAAGTGCCGGATCGCCGCTGATTGTGCCAGATCCGAGTCCACGGGTTGGTTCCTATATCCCAAGGGTTCTGTCCCCCAAATTTGAGGCTCAGACCCTTCACGGATTTCAAGAACCAAGTCCCGGAAGTGCCGCCGGATCGCTTTTCGTGCGGCTTTGAACATGAAGTGCCGGATCGCTGCTGATTGTGCCAGATCCGAGTCCACAGATTGGTTCCTTATATCCCAAGGATTCTGTCCCCCAAATTTAAGGCTCAGACCCTTCACGATTTCAAGAACCAAGTCCCGGAAGCGCCGCCGGATCGCTTTTCCGTGCGGCTTTGAACATGAAGTGCCGGATCGCCGCTGATTGTGCCAGATCGAGTTCATGGATTGGTTCCTATATCCCAAGGGTCTGTCCCCCAATCTGACTCAGACCTTCACGGATTTCAAGAACCAAGTTCCGGAAATCTTGCCGGATCGCTTTCTCCGTGCACTTGGAACTGAAGACCGGATCGCCGCTGATTGTGCCAAATCTGAGTCCCTGGATTGGTTCCTTATATCCAAAGGTTCTGTCCCCCAAATTTGAGGCTCAGACCCTTCCCGAATTTCAAGAACCAGTCCCGGAAATTCGCGTCGCTTTTCCATCTGATTTGAAAAAAACTGAAGTGCCGGATCGCACTGACTGTGCCAGATCCGATCCATGGATTGGTTCCTTTATCTCAGGTTCTGTCCCCCAAAAGTTGAGCTCAACCCCTGATGAACAGTCCATCCCATGTACTTTTAATTAATTACTTGCCTATTTTGGTGATAAACAAAACACTGTCAAAAGTTTCTCTAACCTTGTTTATCTAGCCATAAGCACAGGAATTACCCAAAGAAAGTCAAGCATTTGTGGTAAGTCTTACATACATCTTTTCTAAGAGCCATAAATTTCTTCAGAAGTTATAACGACTTGCTCATTATAACGACTCTGTAAGTTATCGTAACGACTTCTTCAGAAGTTATAACGACTTGCTCATTATAACGACTCTGTAAGTTATCGTAACGACTTCTTCAGAAGTTATAACGACTTGTTCATTATAACGACTCTGTAAGTTATCGTAACGACTTCTTCAGAAGTTATAACGACTTGCTCATTATAACGACTCTGTAAGTTATCGTAACGACTTCTTCAGAAGTTATAACGACTTGCTCATTATAACGACTCTGTAAGTTATCGTAACGACTTCTTCAGAAGTATAACGACTTGCTCATTATAACGACTCTGTAAGTTATCGTAACGACTTCTTCAGAAGTTATAACGACTTGCTCGTCATAACGACTCTGTAAGTTGTCATAACGATTTCTTTAGAAAGTTACAACGACTTGCCATGTTTCATAACGATTTCTTTTATCATCTGTTATAACGACTTGGTTGTGATAACGATTTCATAAGTTATCATAACGACTTCTTATCAGTCTACAGCAACTTGATCATAACGATTCTATCAGATTTTCACAACGACTGCATAAGTCATGTTTCCATTTATTAAACGTTTTTCCTTGATTTAATCTACGTTGAATAGTCAAAGTCGCATCTCGTCTGATTGACTGCCATGCATTTAATAAAGACTGAACGTATCTCTGCATGGACACAGAACATATCTTCCATTCTGGTGTATTCTCTGCATGCATCTTTTAGAACGATAAAGTATTACTACTATTTTGTGTCTATCTGCTTGACGTTGATTGACATCTGGAGATAGTATAGCTGTCTACCATTAAAGCTCAACCTTGCAGAACCTTAAGGATGTACTATCCTACAACAACACACAGAAGGAACTACAAGCAAACTCAGAAGATCTTATCTCTTTGCGTGCTCCAAAGAACAAAAGACTGTTGACAGGAAGCTTCCACAAAACCTTCAGTCTAACGTACACCAAAGCTGTGAGACAACGGTCATCTCCTTGTCCTCATTCAAATCGGAGATACAAATACAAGATGAAGCTCGGAAGACAAACACGGAGAAAATTCAATTCATATTGAAGAGCGGCTAGAACTCTGCAGCTTTCAAGTCTTCAAATTTTTCTCTAGAGCCAGAAATTCAGTCCTTTTCGATCTTGGCTCTTAGCTCCCTGTGCTGTGAGAAGAAAAATTAAGGAAGAGCTAGTTTAGTTCTGAGAGAGTGCACTTTGTGTAGATCTTCGTCTCTCAGTGCTTGTAGCTTCAGATTGAGTTTTGTAAAAGCTTGATCTAGGGGCTAGTCTTTTTCTCTCAAGAATTTTCCTGTGTTATTCCCTTCGTGTGTGAAGGAAGACCTGGTGGTTTCCAGGGTGGTGTTATTCCCTTCGTGTGTGAAGGAAGACCTGGTGTTGCCAGGGTGTTGTGTTCCTTCAGGGGTGAAGGAAGACCAGCTAAGCTGGGTGGTTGTTTTTGTCCATAGGGGGACTGTACCCCAGTTAGTGAAATCCTGAGGATTGCTCAGGGACTGGACGTAGGACTCCTAAGGAGAGGAGATCCGAACCAGGATAAATCTGTGTGTTGTGTGATTGTCTTCTTTGTGTGATTGTTGTTTCTACTAACCATTACTAATCCCTTTCAAGAACTCTTTATGTTTGTTTGAGTTCAGGTTTTTATCAGATAAATTTTTAAAGACCCATTCACCCCCCCCTCTGGGTTAGCCAACCGGGCAACAAGTGGTATCAGAGCGAGTCTCTTCGACAAAGAACAAGATCCAACGATCTGAAGAGTAAAGATCCATGGCAGCCCAAGGTCACTTCGAAGGTCAGTCTGTCAACAGACCTCCTTTGTTCGATGGTGAAGATTATACGTATTGGAAGACCAGATGGAATACTTTCTACAAGGCCACGATTATCAAATCTGGTCAATAGTGGAAGAAGGTGATCTGGTCGTCACAAATGAGAAAGCACAATGGACAGATGAAGATAGAAAGAAAATCTCCTTGAACTGTAAAGCTAAGAGCATTCTATGTTGTGCTCTAAGCAAGAAGGAGTTCAACAGAGTTTCAGCATGCAAATCCTCCATGGAAATGTGGGAAAAGTTAAGGATTACATATGAAGGTACAGACAAAGTAAAGGAGACAAGAATCGACATTCTTGTCACTCAGTATGAAAGATTTCAAATGCAAACAGGTGAGTCTATTACCCAAATGTTTAGTAGATTTACTGACATCACTAATGGCCTAGCAAGTCTAGGAAAGTCATATGAGAATGCAGATATGGTAAGGAAGATTCTCAGATCCTTGCCATCTTCATGGACGGCAAAGGTCACAGCTATCGAAGAAGCTAATGATCTTAAGAAAATGTCAGTAGAAAAACTCATCGGGTCTCTCATGGCCCATGAAATAAACATGGAAAGACTAGGAGAATCCTCCAGTAGAAAGAAGCAGTCAAATGCGCTTAAAGCTAATGGGGACTCATCAGAAGAATCCTTAGATAACAGTGAAGATAGCAAAGATAGTGATGATGAAGAAGCCATGCTCTCAAGAAGATTGCAGAGAATCTTGGCAAAGAAGAAGAAGTTCCAGTCTGGTAGGAGGTACTTCAAGAAAAACAAAGATCTCAAGAGACCAGATGGAAAAGATCAGAAGAGGAATGAGCCACTTTGCTATGAATGCAAGAAACCTGGACATATCAAGGCAGACTGTCCAATGCTAAAGAAAAATGATCACAAGAAGAAGGACAGCTCCAAGAAGTTCAGAAGATTCAAAAAGAAAGCCATGGCAGCTGCATGGGACAACAGCAGCGACTCAGACAGTGAGTCAAGCTCCAGCAGTGAAGAAGAAGAAGCCAACCTGGCTCTTATGGCAAATACCGAGGATAAGGTAACATCTGATTCCTCTTTCGATTCCTGTAATGACTCAGATTCGGATAATTTGGAAAGTGCATTTAATGAACTCTACGATATAGTATAGAAGTGTGTAAACTACTTAAGCTAAGCAAGAAAAATATCACATGTCTCGAAAATACCAACTCAGATTTAAAATCTGAAAATGAAGAACTAGAAAAACAAATAATTGAGCTTAAGAGAAGAAATGAACTATTATGTGAAAACTTAAAAGACAAGAACAGAAAAATCATTGACCTAGAAAAACAGGAAAGCTCAGATGATTTAAGAAAAACGGTAAATGAATTAAATGAAGAAAACAATACACTAGCAAGCACCTTAGAAAAGTTTACAAATGGAAAGAATTCCTTATTATTAAAAGGTGCTAGAAGATCTGGTAAGAATAAACGAGGTTTAGGTTACATACCGCCAGAAAACGAAGAAGAAATAATCTATCCAGAAAAATATCCAACTCCTAAGTTCACTCCAGAACAAGATGTGGCATATAAAGCGAATTTTAAATACATAGTAAGAGTGACAATAACATCATGTTGTAATCACTGTAATAAGCTAGGACATTTAAAATCCACCTGTCCAACAAGACATAAGAAGTGGATAATAAAAAGTAAAATAATGATACTGACCCATCAGGACCCAAAGGAACTTGGGTACCTAAATCTTGATGTCTTTATTTCAGGCTAACCTTCGAGCATCCAAATGGTATTTGGATAGTGGGTGCTCAAGGCACATGACAGGAAACCTGAAGCTTTTCTCCCATCTTCAAGATGAAGAAGGAACAGTCACTTATGGAGATAATGGAAAAGGAACTGTATAGGCAGTGGATCAGTTAACAGCAAAGGAAAAACAGTCATAGAAGATGTACTGTTAGTCAAAGGTTTAAAGCACAACCTCATAAGTATTAGTCAGCTGTGTGATAGAGGACATCAAATCAAATTTCAAGAGTCAAAATGCAGCATACTAAAGGATGGAGCAGTCATCTTTGAAGCAAATAGAGAGAAGAATCTGTACGTGCTCTACCTTGAAGAACTCAAAGAGCAAAATGTGTGTCTGGCAGCCAGCAAAGACAAATCAACCGATCTGTGGCACAGAAGGTTAGGCCACTGCAGCTTGGATGGCATGAGCAAGCTCAGAAAGAGAAACCTTGTGGAAGGACTACCGAAAATCAATGGTAAATTAGAAAGTGTTTGCAGACCTTGTGCTAAGGGAAAGCACACTAAGAGTTCCTTCAAGTCAAAGACGGTGGTGACCACCTCAAAACCCTTAGAGCTCCTGCATATGGATCTATTTGGGCCAATGAGAACTACCAGTCTTGGAGGAAAGAATTTCGGATTGTTTTAGTAGATGACTACTCAAGATTCACATGGGTATCTTTCTTAGAACATAAAAATGACACTTTTGATAATTTTGTTAGTTTCAGCAGAAAAATCCAGAAAGATCAGAAGTTCAGCATAGTATCCATTCGATCTGATCATGGTGGTGAGTTCCAAAATGAAAAGTTTGCTAGATTCTGTGATGATCAAGGAATTCAGCACAATTTCTCAGCACCAAGGACACCGCAGCAAAATGGTATAGCCGAACGGAAGAACCGAACTCTCTTGGATATGGCAAGAACTATGCTTTGTGAATATGAGTTACCAAGATATTTCTGGGCAGAAGCAGTCAACACAGCCAGCTACATTGTCAACAGAGTCATGATCAGGCCAATCCTGAAGAAGACTGCATATGAGCTGTTTAAAGGGAAGAAACCAAAGATCAGCCATTTCAGAACTTTTGGATGTCCTTGCTTTATTCACAACAACGGAAAAAGGGATATTGGTAAGTGGATGCCAAATCAGATGAAGGCATCTTCATGGGGTACACCTCTAAACCCAAAGGCTATAGAGTATTTAATAAACGTACTTTATTGATTGAACAGTCTGTACACATTATTTTTGATGAAACTAATCCCTCCTTGAGAAAGGAAGTAGAGAGTGATATCGATGACGCAGATGAACTGTCCAATAAACTGAAAGACACATCACTTGAAGATAAGGATGATCCGCCTCTGGAAGAAATGCAACAAGAAGAAATTTCTCATGAATCTCTTCCAAAGGAATGGAGATACAAGAAAGATCACCCCCTGAAAACATTATTGGTGATCCATCGGTAGGGGTAAGAACAAGAGGTAACTTGATTCCTTGTGATTACCTCGCTTTGTTTCTCAATTAGAGCCTAAGACAGTCAATGAAGCCCTAACTGACGAATCCTGGATAATAGCAATGCAAGATGAATTAAATCAATTCAAGAGAAACCAAGTATGGTCACTTGTTCCTAGACCATCAGACCATCCTGTGATCGGCACTAAATGGGTGTTCAGAAACAAATTGGATGAATCTGGTGTAATTCTAAGAAACAGGCCAGACTGGTGGCTCAAGGCTATTGTCAAGAGGAAGGCATAGATTTTGATGAAACCTATGCACCAGTGGCTAGACTTGAGGCCATTAGAATGCTACTAGCTTATGCTTCTGCATTAGATTTAAAGTTATTTCAAATGGATGTTAAATCTGCATTTCTAAATGGTTTTATAAAAGAAGAAGTTTATGTGGAACAACCGCGCCGGGTTTTGATGATACAGACTTTCCGAATCATGTTTTTAAGTTGCATAAGGCTCTATATGGTTTAAAACAAGCACCTAGAGCCTGGTATGAAAGACTTAGTTCTTTTCTCACAAAACATGGTTTCAATAGAGGTCAAGTAGATAGCACTCTTTTTATAAAAACAAAAGCCAAAAATATACTGTTGGTTCAAATTTATGTGGATGACATCATCTTTGGATCTACTGATGAATCCTTGTGCAAGTATTTTGAAAAGCTAATGCAGGGGGAATTTGAGATGAGTATGATGGGAGAGCTCAACTACTTCCTTGGACTTCAAATCAAACAAGGAAAGGAAGGAATTCACATCTGTCAAGCAAAGTACACCAGAGAACTGCTAAGAAATTTGGATTTGAAAACACCAAGCCACTGTCAACACCAATGAGTACATCAACTAGGTTGGACAATGACAAGGATGGTAAGAAAGTAGATCAAAAGATCTACAGAGGTATGATAGGTTCATTACTTTATCTAACCGCAAGTAGACCTGATATATTATTTAGTGTATGCATGTGTGCTAGATATCAAGCCGACCCTAGAGAATCACATTTAATTTCTGTCAAAAGGATTTTCAGATACTTAGCCAGGACTCATGATCTAGGACTATGGTATCCAAACTCCTGTGATGTAAAATTAGTAGGGTATTCTGATGCTGATTATGCTGGATGCAAGGTAGATAGAAAAAGCACCAGTGGTTGCTGTCAATTTCTTGCAGGGTGTTTAATCTCATGGTCCTCAAGGAAACAAAATTCAGTAGCACTATCTACAGCTGAAGCCGAGTACGTAGCTGCTGGAAGTTGCTGTACACAACTCTTATGGATAAAGCAACAACTTGAGGATTTTGGACTCAAAGTCAAGAAAATTCCTCTGCTATGTGACAACACCAGCGCTATCAACCTCACCAAAAATCCAATTCAGCACTCCAGGACCAAACATATTGAGGTCAGATATCATTTTATTCGTGATCATGTAGCAAATGGCAATATTGAAATATCGTTTATTGATACAAAAATCAGCTAGCAGATATTTTCACAAAGGCCTTACCTGAAGAGAGATTTACATCTCTTAGAAGGGAGTTAGGCATGTGTATTTTGTGAAAAGATCTTCATTTAAAGCTGGTATAAAAATTCTCAGAATTAAGAAGGTTCTCTCTCTCTCTCTTTCTGTGTCAAAATCAATTCAAAAGTCTCAGTTTAAGCGTTCGTCCGATAAGTCATAGTTTTTCAAGACGGTCAACCTCGTTTGTCGTTTTCTGACGCCTCACCTTTTGGAGCATTTATTTTCTTTAAATCGATGCGTAACGATTCCTCTCCTCATTCACTTTTTCCCCTCCTTCGTCCCGACGCATGAGCCGATGCCCTAGCGACTCTTGCCTCTACCTCTGCAAATTTGAAGCTTCCATCTCCTTCCCGCGAAATCGTTTGAGGGTTTCCTCTCATCACCCTTCTCGTCACCCCTTCAAACCTTCTCCCACCTGAATCCATGGCCGCACCAGCTATTGCCGGAAGTGTGGGTGGCTACAGCGCCGAATACCTCTCCCCAGCGCAGGAGGAGCGTTTCACCTTTGTGAAGACAAAGCTCTGTGGTCACAAGGAAGTAGATGTTTCAGATCTGCAGAAAAATGGAATGAGCAGCCTCATTGAGAAGATCGACCAGATGAAGTGGAAAGGGCTTACCACTTGCTCAGAGGTAAGTTATCCGGACCTGGTAAAGGCGTTCTTGTATGCTTAAGAACAGAAGAAGATGGGGCCCTCGTTTCTTCAGTCAAGGGCACCGTAATCAGAATCGACCAGGAATTGCTTAGGATGCTATTTGGAGTAAGCATATCGGGCTTCAGTGGAATTCATTCTGTAGATACCCAAGAAAAGGGTTTGGGGATTGTTGGGCCAGGGTTCAAGATGAGGGATGGCAAGCTAGATATCAATCAGTTAAGTGCCTTCAACCGCCTCCTTCACTTTATCGTTTGTCAGATTTGGGTCCCCGAAGTGCAACTTCTCCGCTTGCACTAAGGCTGACTCCGATCTGATGTACTGGGCCATTAAAAATGAGGAAATCAATATGGCCGCAGTGATGATGGAGAGAATGAAATTTGCCAGGGAGCAGATTTGGGACACTAAAAGCAAGTTGAATGTGTCCCTTCCTATGCCCATTTACTCACCAGAATCTTCAGACACTTCGGTGTAGATGTCTCAGGGGCAGTTGTGGAGAAGATGGGCCAAGCTATCAGGTCCAGAAACTTAAAGAAGAGCGGTTTTTCTGTAGTCAATGGGGTCTGGTTCAAGGCTTCAGTTGCAGAAGGTGAAGGTCTCATTGGTGAGCCTTCAGTTACTCAAACCCAGTCAGAGGCAGCAACAGCATGAGGGCAGAGGACTAAGGCCAGCTACAGCAGAGCCAGTTGTGCCTCCTGTTGAAAGGAGAATTGAGGACATTCTTCCTGAAGACATCCTGCCTGTTATGGAGCAGTCTGTGGCATCAGGCCACATCTTTGTAGACGGTCCAGTAGAAGAAGAGCAGCAAAATCCTAAGGATAATTCAATGGAAATGGATGCTCCCTGTCAGGGGAGACTGGTGCAGTTGCAGAAGATGCTCCACTTGAGGGGGAGCAATCCAAGAAACACCAGATGTTGCACCTCCAGCCACCAGCGATCAGGAGGAAGACCAGAGAGAGTCTGAAAATTTGGATGCCAGAGAAGGGGAGACAGCTAGTTCATCAAGCTCTGATGAGGACAATAATCCACCTCCTCCAGCTACAAAGGGCAAAGAGAAAGATATAGCTCCTGAAGTACCCCTTTAGCTGATGCACCTTTTGAAAGACAGGTCAAGCAAAAGATTATCATCAATTTAAAACCTGTGATTGAGAGGTTGGATGCTCAGGGTGAGCTGCTTTGCTCACTTCAGACTGATGTGAATTCCATCTTTCTAAGCCAAGCTTCAGCCCGCAAGGAATTGGTTCAGATTCGCTCCGCCATGACATGGTTTCATCAGGAAATGGGGACCATGAAGAATTTGCTATCTGACATCCTTCAGGCAGTTGGAGCTCAAGCTCCTGCTCCTCCAGCAGCTCAGGAGCCTCACTCAAGTGTACCTGAGCCCTCCGGGCAGTCAGCAGCAGCAGCAGAAGCCCCAGCTGAAGAGTCAGGGCCAACAGGGCCAGCTGAAGAGTCAGGCCAACAGGGCCAGCTGAAGAGTCAGGGCCATCAGTGCCAGCTGAAGATTCAAGGCCATCAGGGCCAGTTGTGATGGAATCAGGGCCACCAGGGCCGGCAGTGTTGGATCCGTTGCCTCCCTTGCCTGAAGAAGTGGTTTCAGATCCTCCACCCCTTGCTCCCACTTCTACCAACACTCCCATTCCTCCTTCTCCACCCTCTAACTCCACAGCTCCACCTGCTCCACCTCCCTTCAAAAAGCCCAGATCCAGGCCCATTTCCTCTCCCACACCTTTTCTTCCTCATCCCATCACATCCTCTCCTGTTTCTTCTACTCTCATCTTTCCTCTGCTCAAGAATTTGAGGCCCCTCCAGCATCCTCAGCTGGAGCCTCATCCTTCTGGTACATCTTCACTTCCAGAAGTAGGATCTCTCAATTCTGATGCATTTCTGAACCCCCCTGCACCTCCCTCCTTTATCACTATTATTCCTACAGATGTCCAAGTCGACTCACCCTTTCTTGATAAAATCAAGGATGAGTTTGAAGAGGTCATTCTTAAATCTGTGCTAAAGGTAGGTGACCACCTTTCCAAGACAGACTCTTCCAGTACTGTCTCCAAGAAACGAAAGCTTTCTTCCTCCACATCTCCTCTTTACCCTCCTTGTGGTTTTCTCTTACAGTCACCCACAACATACCTCTCTGTACAAAGAATACCTTCAAAAGGTTGTCTTTGCCACTCTTCACAATCTTCCTTTTCTTAACCTCTCTGACCATTTAGATGTTATTCTTCCCTATACTCTCTGTCTAAGCCGACAAATCCAAAATCTTCTCCTCCGCCCACTCCAAAACTGAGGAGCAATGGGCTAAATCTCATAAAGATCTGTACAGTCGCTTCCTTCAGGCTAAGGCAGCAAGGTTTCCACCCAGGGATCACTCCTTGACCTTTCTGAGTGGTTTCAGTTTCACCACCAGAACACCTGGCTCCTGCCATTCAGAAGCTCATCAAGCTGGTCAGGCATTTCCAAACATTCAACAACTACAGGTATCTCAACAATTTACCTGAAGTTCAGCTCAGCCAGTTCAAGAGAGCCATCAAGGTCCTAACCCACTCTGAGCAGTCTGAGGAAATCAGAGTAGATTTTGCCACTCTTAATTTACCTGAAGAGATTTTCCTGCCTCAGATTCATTTCCTGATTATGGAATCTTCGGTTGGTTCCATCGTTTTTGAGCATTTTGCAAGGGTTATGGGCAGAATCAAGATTCAGAAAGGCCTTCAGGTTGGTTTTCCTAGATTTCTTTTCCGGGAATACCATAGAGGGTTTGTCAACTCTGCTGTCCTTGCCCCTCTCCTCTCAGAATGTGAAAGGCTGAATGCCTCCGATTGGTCCAAGTTTTACTCTCTGTCTGCTCAGCAGCTAGCACATCTGAATGCTGCTCAAGCCAGGGAAGGAAAGCTCCTATCTCTCCTGCAACCTTCTTGGATATGAATTCAATCCAGCTGGTCTTTGATCCCTACCACGTTTGGGCTGAAAGATACAAAGTGTTTTTAGCTCTTCGCCAGGAACTCAAGGACAAACAGATTTTCTACTCTGTCACCATGGATCAGTTTCTTGCCTGTGCAAGTTTTGGTAAAACAATCATCACCTGCTCCTCCATGGATCCAGACGAGTATGACCTGTTCCTTTCCAAGCAGCGCAGCCTCTATCTATCCAAGATGGCTCCAATCATGGGACCATCCTTCTCCATTGAGTGCGGTGCCTTTAGGCAATTCTTCAAGCGTCAGGAAGAGCAAGCCTGGGAAGCTATTTCTCATTATGCCTCCCTCTCTCTCCTGCTTATTATTTGCCTGTACCTCCTCAATCTTAATTAAATGGATTGTGCTCCTTCTCCTCATTGTCTCTTATTCTTTGTCTCTTTCCTTTTGCTTTTGCTTAATGACAAAAAGGGGGAGAATGATTACCTACTTGTTCTGACACATTCCTGAATCATGACTCAAGTACTTAATTCATGTTTAATACTCAGTACTACTTAAATATGATCATAGTTTTGTCATCACCAAAAAGGGGAGATTGATGAACAGTCCATCCCCATGTACTTTAATTAATTACTTGCCTATTTTGGTGATAAACAAAACACTGTCAAAAGTTTCTCTAACCTTGTTTATCTAGCCATAAGCACAGGAATTACCCAAAGAAAGTCAAGCATTTGTGGTAAGTCTTACATACATCTTTTCTCAGAAGAGCCATAATACTTCTTCAGAAGTTATAACGACTTGCTCATTATAACGACTCTGTAAGTTATCGTAACGACTTCTTCAGAAGTTATAACGACTTGCTCATTATAACGACTCTGTAAGTTATCGTAACGACTTCTTCAGAAGTTATAACGACTTGCTCATTATAACGACTCTGTAAGTTATCGTAACGACTTCTTCAGAAGTTATAACGACTTGCTCATTATAACGACTCTGTAAGTTATCGTAACGACTTCTTCAGAAGTTATAACGACTTGCTCATTATAACGACTCTGTAAGTTATCGTAACGACTCTTTCAGAAGTTATAACGACTTGCTCGTCATAACGACTCTGTAAGTTGTCATAACGATTTCTTTAGAAAGTTACAACGACTTGCCATGTTTCATAACGATTTTCTTTTATCATCTGTTATAGAACGACTTGGTTGTGATAACGATTTCATAAGTTATCATAACGACTTCTTATCAGTCTACAGCACTTGATCATAACGATTCTATCAGATTTTCACAACGACTGCATAAGTCATGTTTCCATTAATTAAACGTTTTTCCTTGATTTAATCTACGTTGAATAGTCAAAGTCGCATCTCGTCTGATTGACTGCCATGCATTTAATAAAGACTGAACGTATCTCTGCATGGACACAGAACGTATCTTCCATTCTGGTGTATTCTCTGCATGCATCTTTTAGAACGATAAAGTATTACTACTATTTGTGTCTATCTGCTTTGACGTTGATTGACATCTGGAGATAGTATAGCTGTCTACCATTAAAGCTCAACCTTGCAGACCTTAAGGATGTACTATCCTACTACAACAACAGAAGGAACTACAAGCAAACTCAGAAGATCTTATCTCTTTGCGTGCTCCAAAGAACAAAAGACTGTTGACAGGAAGCTTCCACAAAACCTTCAGTCTAACGTACACCAAAGCTGTGAGACAACGGTCATCTCCTTGTCCTCATTCAAATCGGAGATACAAATACAAGATGAAGCTCGGAAGACAAACGACGGAGAAAATTCAATTCATATTGAAGAGCGGCTAGAACTCTGCAGCTTTCAAGTCTTCAAATTTTTCTCTAGAGCCAGAAATTCAGTCCTTTTCGATCTTGGCTCTTAGCTCCCTGTGCTGTGAGAGAAAAAAATTAAGGAAGAGCTAGTTTAGTTCTGAGAGAGTGCACTTTGTGTAGATCTTCGTCTCTCAGTGCTTGTAGCTCAGATTGAGTTTTGTAAAAGCTTGATCTAGGGGCTAGTCTTTTTCTCTCAAGAATTTTCCTGTGTTATTCCCTTCGTGTGTGAAGGAAGACCTGGTGGTTTCCAGGGTGGTGTTATTCCCTTCGTGTGTGAAGGAAGACCTGTGTTGCCAGGGTGTGTGTTCCCTTCAGGGGTGAAGGAAGACCAGCTAAGCTGGGTGGTTGTTTTTGTCCATAGGGGGACTGTACCCCAGTTAGTGAAATCCTGAGGATTGCTCAGGGACTGGACGTAGGACTCCTAAGGAGAGGAGATCCGAACCAGGATAAATCTGTGTGTTGTGTGATTATCTTCTTTGTGTGATTGTTGTTTCTACTAACCATTACTAATCCCTTTCAAGAACTCTTTATGTTTGTTTGAGTTCAGGTTTTATCAGATAAATTTTTAAAGACCCATTCACCCCCCCCTCTGGGTTAGCCAACCGGGCAACAACCCCTTCACGGATTTCAAAGATCAAATCCCCAAAAACCTACGTATCGCTTTGTCGCACGGTTTTAAACATGAGGGGTCGGGTAATCAATACCTAGACCCTATCCGAGCCCATGAGTGGCGTCCATATGTGTTAAAGGTCTTGCTCCCCCGATTGGATGCTATGACGCTTCACGAATTTCAAGAACTATGCGCGAAAAGGGCTACCGAATCGCTTAAGCCTAAAAACTGTGATGATACGGCAGGACCAATTCGGCAGGGCCGATCCAGCAGGACCGATCTAGCAGGACCGATCCGGCAGGGCTCCCTGCTGATTCATTTGAATAGTATCCCTGCCGTATCACACGAACAGTACCCTTGCCGATTCGCCCTTGCCGTATCGTTTTGGCCACCGAATCGCTTTGTCTGCCGAATCAAATGGGTTATGCATGACGATGTTGAGATTCAAATGACTCAATGACTGCAAATCATGAAAGAGCAATGAAATCAAAACATGTCAATTTTTGCATTACTCAAATAAAAAAATTGTGTAATAAAATAAGAGAACAAATAAATAAACAAGCATGTAAATTGACTTTAAAAGACGAATAGCACACACACACATCAAAATCTCTTGCAAATTTGACTGCAATCTTGTAGTTTTATTTTGCGCATTTTATCGGATGTCCCGACTTAGGCCATAAGACCTTCTATTCTGACGATTAATCAAGGGTTTCTCTTTCCAAAAGAGATGTAATTAACGTCATTGCGCTCAGGCAACGACGAGATATTGGTCCAGATCCGACACTCACTTTCGTTTGACGAAGTCAAACGGTGCGCACAACAGACTTAAAGCCCTCCGACTCTCGGAGACAGACCATTTATTGTCACCTCGGTGACTGGCACGCCCGCGCTATGCAAATTGCCGATTCGTCTCACGTCGCCATTGCTCACGTAGCATTCGACGAGACTTAGATTAGCAATGTGCATTCATCCATAAGAACATGAGACAACATGATAAATAGAACATAAAATTTAAATTTTCCATTTCCACAGGGTGTTTCTCAAACATGGATGAACAGGGAAATGCTTAAGACCCGGGTGCCCACGCGTCTATTGGACAGCACCCTGCTGCCTGGGCCCCACCTGGGCGTCCGGGCAAATCATTTGCCCGGGCGGCCTGGGTGCTTAGCATCTCTCGATGAACAATTCTACACTGATCGCCATGTCCTCCAGTGTGTTACTCAGACTATTACACAAGCCAATATTACCACTGAAATCATTACCAGGCAAGCAATAAACAAGGAACAAAATAGACATTCATAAAGAAACTAGAGCCTATAAGATAAGGCAATGGAAGATCTACATTGAACTGAAGAATTACAGGGAAAAGAATTCATGATCCACTTGCACAGGATGGCAATGCATCCACATTGTAGAACCTACTCAGTGTTGTACGGGTAAGAGCCTTCCCATACAGAGATGCTCGTGTGGATTTCAGAATATGCACTTCTACAAAATCCCCTGCCACGGGATCCCGCATCCCATCTGCTTCCAGGGATGTGAAAGGGGTTCCTTAAGAAATGAGACTCTATGACCTCTGTCGCTCTTTCCTATCAGCTCAGTCTCTGGAGACCTTTTGTTGGGTCCTTCAACAAGAACAAGTTGGACAGTGCCAATCTGTGCATCATAGTGCTGGCCAGTGGTTTCTCTGAAGGTGTCAATGAGCTCAGCCAACCTCCTTTGCTTGACATCATCTGGAACATCATCGACGTAATTCCTGTGGGCATGAGTTTTCTCCCTCATGCTATATGCAAACATGTAAGCCATGTCATATCCCACAGTTCTTACAAGGCTTAGAGTGTCAGCATGTTCCTCCTCTGTCTCCCCACAGAATCCTGAAGAGTGGCACATCAGAAGAATTAGCATCACATTGAAAGCAGCAGACAGTACATAGACATAAAGACACAAGCCTCAACAAGCAACCATAGTCCCAGAAAAGAAGGGGGGGGGAAGGGGTTGCGGAAACCAGAGCACAAACTAAAATCACATTGCCACATTCCACCAAGGGCTAACATTGCAAAGATACAGGATTTGATCAAAGAAACTCTTAATACTTGACTTCTCAAATCTTGATCTAATCTCCAAAATCACTATGGCCACCTTATTCGAGCCTGCTGTGTAAATATTATCTTGCTACTTATTCCATCAAGTGCCCTCTCTGTATAAGCTATTTGCATATTCCCATTACAGAAATAAAATGAAGAGCTCTTTATCTTGGAAGGGCTGTTGAGCGGTCCAAGTTAAAGGAAACGAAGGACAAAGTTGTAAGGACATATGTGCCAGCAGGTGCGACAAACTTAGAAGCATACATTACTAGAACTGTGTAACAGGAAGAAGAAAAAAAATCTTTTAACCATACACTAAAATAAACATGTGACAAACAAAGAGAAAAGAAAAGCAAGAAATGTCGAGAAATGCTTACCACAGATGAAATCACTACTTAGCCCAACATCAGGAACAATCTTACGGATTTTCTCCACAAGATCCACGTATGCCTCTCGAGAATAACCTCGGCGCATTCTTTCAAGTACTGATTTATTCCCTGATTGTGCTGGTAAATGAATATAGTTACAGATATTATATCTATCTCTCATCAGATACAACAGATCATCAGGAAAGTCTTTTGGATGTGGGGATGTAAATCTGAAACGCATATCTGGAAATTCAGTGGATAGTCTATCTAAGAGGTCTGAAAACCGCAGACCCATAGTCTTCACTTTGCACTTACTCTTAAAACCTTCGCTGAGTTGCCAGTTAGTGCCTGGTTCAACATCTTTAACTCCAGAGATATCATTATAGCTATTTACATTCTGACCCAAAAGCATTATCTCTTTCACTCCATCATTCCAAAGCTCACCAACCTCTCTCACAATTGATTCCACAGGACGTGATCTTTCTCTACCTCTGGTGAATGGGACAATGCAAAAAGAGCACATATTATTGCAACCCCTCATGATTGAAACAAATGCAGAGACCGAATTACTTGAGATCCTTACAGGACTTATATCAGCATAAGTTTCCTCAAGGGATAAAAGGGTATTAATACCCTTTTGCCCATAATCAACTTCTTCTAATAAACGAGGCAAGTCCCTGTATGCATCAGGTCCACATACCACATCTACCATCTTGTCTGCATCCAATAGTTTATCCTTCAATCTCTCAGCCATGCACCCTAAAACAACTATCTTTGGGGGATGTGAAGAATGTGCCCTTCCTGCAGAAACATTGCTCTTCCACTCTCTTTTCAGAAACCAAAAGTAATTTAGTCTATGCCAGACTTTCTGCTCAGCATTGTCTCGGATGGCGCAGGTGTTGATGAAAATTATTTCTGCACCCTCTGGGTCCTCCACAACTTCCGCATAACCAGCCTTCTTCATTATAGACAACACTATTTCCATGTCATTGATATTCATTTGGCAACCATAAGTCTCATGGTATATGCGACCTTTAGAGACTGCAGAGACAGGTACCAAGCTGCAAGAGCAAAAAGGGAAGAAAAACCATCAATCGTCTTTTTCTTAACAGTAAATCCTTGCACGTTAAATCAGGTTCAAACTAGTTAATTTCCAAAGCAGGAAAAATAGTGTATATATGCCATGTTGCACTATGTTATTCCTTTCAGAATATTTCAAACCAATTATATTTCAAATAAATGGAACTAGGATGACCAATGTGTGAAGGAGAGTTTCCTCTCCCACTTGGGACTTATCCCAACAGAAAGGTGGTATAATTATGCATCGGTTTCACATTGTGAGTTAAAAGTACCCTTCTCATATAGTTGTCTGTGATAAAGGCTCATAAAGCTAATGTTGGATCAATCTATTGTACCAAGTAGCATTGCTGCAATTGCCTTTGGCACAAGTTTCAAGAGAAGTTGTCTTTTCCTATATGGTCTTCAATTTTCTAGCAAAGGCAATGCATGAAAAGCTTGTGGTTCTAAAAAATGATAAGTTAGTCAAAGATTGGGATTTCATTTGAATTCACGAAAACTATGAAGCTCTAATCGGGTTCAAGAATCAACTTTGTCTGCTCAAGGAATTTTTTCCTTTGGATGCAGAATTGAAGCCAGGATCATCCTTTATTTATATGCAATATCATGTTAACTGAATTGAGCCATCCAACTCAGACATGAAAGCTCTGAGTTAAGAGAGACCTCATATGATGATCTATTTTTGTCATCACTTGATGCAGTCATGCAGGATTACTCTTCACAGAGACACCCATTTATCTAAACAATATTGGTGCAATGAATAAACCCATTTGTTTAAACAATATTAATACAGTAGATAAAGTCCATACGCTTAAACAATATTCATGCAATGAATAATTAGAAGATGACTTTACACGAAATTGATGTCGCCTTTGTTTATGGGAGCACATAAAACTCTCAAATTGCGATTTTACAGAAACATATTTTTACCTTTGAAAGAGAAAACTTACAACTAAATGTTATTCAGCTTCAATTTGCCAAGTTGGCCTAAATTCAAATAATCAAAGCGAACGGAACGATCTACGAATCGTTCGGGAATTTCCTAGTTCAAATAAGGATAGACAATTTCCTACAGCTGTTCGTGTCTTCTCTCCTTTGGCACCCCAACTCCACTCGCTAGAGGCAAAAGAGAACTAAATGACAGCATTGCACTATTGCCGTATTGCGGAATGCAGGCAATAAAATACTACCTTAATAAAACTGGCGGGGCACCCCCACCCCTATGCGCAAAAACTATCAATCACCAATTTTGAAGTTTTCCCTACAAAGATTACTACCCTTGTTGCATGTATGTTTACACAAACGGGCTTCACTCATTTAAGTTCTTCGACAAAAAGATGACGATAATGATGATGACGACGATAACTTACTCCGACTGGTTCTCGACCAACACCGCTGAAGCAGTCGCGCTGCCCCGGCAAACCAGGCGATGGCGCCCCGGCACATGACCCGAGCTGGGAACCAGCGGGGCCGAGACAGGAAGAGCACGGAGCGGAGGGAGCACGCCGAAATGGGAGAAGCGCCTAAAGATGGTGAGTGGAGGAGGAGAGGCGGCGGGCTTTAGAGGGAGGAGTGCTCCCGAGGCGGGAGACGGAGAGCTGGTGCCAGGGGAGGAAGGGAGGAGGGGGGAGCGGCGGTGGCACCGCCGGACGCCGATGCAGATGGTGGGGCGGGGCTGGTTCAGGAGAGCGGAGAACGAAAGCGGCGCCATCTGGTCGGGGAGCCGGGGGGGGGGGGGGGGGGAGGTTAGCGTCGGGAGCCCTCCCGGTGGGAGGCGGTGCTGGTGTGTGGTATGATGTTGTGAGAACGACGACCCAGCCTTTTGTCTCGATGAACCGTCCGGTCTAGACCGCCAGGCCGCTCTCCGGTCTGACACATCCCGGTTCATTTGGTCGTTGGGCAGAGAAATGGTTCCACATTACCACTTCTGAAATATAATTATGTAAAATTAAAATTAAAATAAATTAATTAAGAGTCTCTACCTGTAATAAAAAATTATTACTGTAACAAAATTTAAGTATACATAGGGGATAATATTTACTGCGATGAATTACAGTTCTATCATGACTAAAAAATAAGTCAAATATTTAATAAGAGCTCTTAATAATTTATCCTAAAACTTATATAAAATATTTGTTATGAAAAGATAGTTTTATATGTACCGTTAACTTTGTGACATTGATAGCGCGGGATTGACTCTCTCACAATTCTCCTCTCCCACCAACTTAACTACCTAAAAAAAATTTTGTGACACTAAAGAAAGTATCATCTTCGTGATCTAAAATCGTTATTGATACCATTCGTCGCTAACCGACCAAGCTCGCTGACGACAAGGCCGACAAATCTGTCCGACGACGACCTAGTCTTCGGTTTACCAGCCACCTCTGACCTAGACCCATTAGGTCGGTCGCGCGATCCGGGCTCATCCAATTGGCGCCAGGTCAGACTTGCTCATCAAGCAGCATGGATTTCGGAAAATCACAATCACGCACGCCCCAGTTGTCACACGATCATTTGGGGAAGCCCTTACCATGGCAAGATTACAGGATCCCAGCTGTGAGGGGCTCCGTGATGGTCGCACTTGCCTCCTACCACCTCACCTGCTAAGTTTCGAAGCAAGAAAGGAGGACACGACTCCTCCCCACCGCCAGAGATTCAAACCACCATGCCCTTATAAAAGGAAGAGACATCCCTGACAAAAAAGGTACGCTATTCGTAGCACTACTACTGGTTTCGCTTAGAATCCCCTTCTGCTGACTTGATCGTCGGAGTGTCCGACCATTGAGGAGTCTCGGTGGTTCTTTTCAAGTCGGACTCACCTCGCCGACGACGACGCGATGCGGCCGATCCCTCGGGGCCCACTCCGCTCGACTCCGGTCGACCCCACTTGCTTTTGCAGCAACAGTTATCATCATCCAATCTATTGATCTATGATTATCTCATATGTCGTGTTTGAATAGAAGTATAAAAATTAATGAGAAATGTTTGTATAAAACACGTCTTGTAATAAAATTAAAGTGAATTGTTTGGAGAGCATCTTATTAGGTAAGAGGTTGACAAGATTTTTCTTTCTCTCTCTCAACTAATAATATCATTTGTCAAATAATTTACATATATTTTATTATAAGATGTGATTTGTAATAAATCTTCTCTAAAATTAATTAAGAAGAAGTGAATTTACTCTACAGCTGTTGCATGCAATCATTTTATTCGTTATATTTTCTTTCATATGTCAACATGATAAACACTAAACGATCTCTTTTTAGAAACAATTCACCGTGCCAACAGCACAAAGTGGACTCCCAAGTCATAAAGGTGGACCTAGGATTGATCTTAATTTTGTAGTCAGGTATATTTCTATTGCTATTTGTTAGTTTGTCTACCTGTTTCCCAATTAGAAGTCTCACCGACGAGGATCCCAATTGGGTCTCGGTTATAACTCTTAGAAGTAAAAAAAGTGTTATCTAATCTACATGTCATTTTGGAGTTGTAGATCTGAAAGTTGTTTGATTTTAGAGTTTACGAATATCAACACGGTATGGATTTCTCGTTACCTAACAAAAAAAAAGTCTCACTAAGATCCCGTTTGGCGTGTGTTAATTTTTGAAGTTGGGATCCTCTCAGTACATAGGAGGACTCAACTCCAGCAGTACTCAATTAGATGAAGAGGTGGGGGGTAATTTTTTTAAAGAAAACTGTTGGGTCCTCCCGTGTACTAGGAGGATCCCAACTAGGGCTGCAAACGGGTCGGGTTTGGAACTAAAACACAGATTCCGATTCGATAACCGAAATATGGTTCCGATTCCAATTCCGATAACATTACTGGAACTGAAATTCCGATAAACTAAGGTGTTTATCATAGTTTTACCTTTTGAGTTTATGATAATTTATTGAAATAATCGATACCGATTCTGATTTCGATTATTTTTTCAATTCCGATTCCGATAGTTATCGAGATATCCGATACCGATTCAATAAACTATCGGTATCATTTTTCAATTCGAAACTGATAATTTTTATCGAAATCGGGTCGGAATATCGGGTTCCATTTACACCCCTAATCTCAACTCTAATCTTTGTGCCAGATATCATCTGAAGGCAAATTAAATCGCAACTCACTGATACATTGGAAACTCTAGAATATATGTAAGCTCATACTAAGATGGTGATATACTCCCATATGTTTGGTTTAGGTGGAGCTATATATAAAATAAAACATCTATATATCTTGTCTCAAAATTGTCACTTTCATCTAGATCAACTACATAAAAGTGTACTTGTCATCTTAACAACACTTGAGATAACAATTATCACTCATTATACGCAATGGTCTTGGGAGCACTGACATGAGGATTTGGATTTCGGCTCTTTAAGCCTCAGATGGTCCATGCTTAAGGGAATGCAAATCAAGTCTGCTAGGAATGAGAAAGCCTTCATGTTTGTACTAAGGTGGGTGATTAGTGCTTATCTCACACATATGTACATGAAATCTATACTAATATGACATTCGCCGGCTCTACTTATATGATATATGTGGGTTAGGAAAGAGTATATCGAAGGTTAAGGAGAAATGACAGTTTGACGAGAGGAATAAGTTAACCGAGTTAATTTTTGAAAAAAAAATATGATAAAAGAAGAGTTAAAAGGGGGATTTAAATACCCCCACCTATTAGGAGGGTTAAAATTAACCCCCTTTAACCCTCCAACCTATTTTTTAGCGCCAAAGGGAGATGGTTAAAAAAGAGATTAAATAACCCCCTGTTAAAATAATCGAAACTTTCTTATCCCTTCGTCAAATAGGACAGTCGATACCATACCATGTCTAGACAATTATAGTACCAAAGACAGTCGATACAAAAGTCATCTGATTCAAATTTTCTTTTCTTTTTTTTGATATAATAGTAAACGTTGAAACCCTTGCGATATCCGTACTATCAAATTACAGTTTGGTCCAGTACATCGATACATAGTGGAACAGAAGAACAAAGGGGCTGTCCAAGTCTTAATAGGGAAGTTTCGGGCTTTCAAGCAAGAAAAAACATCAGACACAGACCGTGTGATGGCAACAAGAATAAGGAAAAATCTTGTACACAAGTCGATCACGATACAGCATACAAAACTGTGATCTATGATCTATCCATCAATATCTGACTAAGGATTCTGTGCCATTATCAGCCCGCAGTGGTGATTCTAGATGGCAGGAAATCCCAACATCGCTGTTCTTCCATTCAAGCAGACAAGACTACTTCCCCTGCAAACATGGCTGCATAAACAGTAAGCTCTGGTACTGCTAGTCAGCATGCCTGAAGCATCCTGATGACTCTGCGGCCTTTCTGTCTATGGCCTCATGTAGCTCTTCTTGCCGATCGGCATGCTCTCTCTCTCTCTCTCGAGGTTGGAAACTATCTACACTAGCCTATTTGCACAACTTTCGTTTAATTTTCTTTATATCTGACCCCACTGGGGTTTGAACTTGAGACCTCTTTAACCTTGTACATGGAGGGCTTTAGCCACTGAGCCACTCCTTGAGTACACATCTAACTGTTCTTCGCTCTCTTCCAGACAATCACAGCACCGTCAGAATCAGACGAAGCTAACAAGTTCTCTCCGTGATTCCATGCGACACCAATGACCGGAGAACTATGCCCCTGACATAGAAAACCATATGTAAGTAGCAGGTGGTCTTCTAAAAATCAGTTCTTCGCCAACTGGAAAGTGTCTTAGAAAACAAACCTGCAACTTGTTTACACATGGGTGTTTGGGACGAGTCAAATCATAGAAGTAAACATTTGAATCCTCACTGCCCGACACTTGAATCAAACAAAACAATTTTTAGTTAGATCCAGATAAAAGCAGGAAATGGAGTAAAAATGCAAGAAAGAGAGAACTTGCTTCTTTCCTTTTTGGAATGGAAACATGGATTAAGAAGGAACATCTATTAGAGCAAATAAATGTTGCTAAGAGACATCAGAGCAACTGACTAATATTGAGCGAATATCAAATTCAGTAGGGTGTGGTGAATTAAGCCTCGGTTGTAGGTTACATGTGGAATATAATTGTCAAACTAGATATGGCTATAGATGTAACTAATATGATGGGGGATTACAGCATGTAATATAATTGGCAGCAACCTGAACCCGTGCCAGACGGCGGAAATGGAGTGGACTGAATTGGACCTCACAGCTTTGAGAAGTGGCAGGTTATTAGCCAGGTTGATTGATCTTTATATAGCTTAGGTATGTGGGCTCTAGAAATAAGGCTGATTTTACTAGTTAAGTTTGTCCAAGTTTTGACTGATGGTCCTTCAGTTGGCTGTGTAAAAAGAACAGTGGTTTCTCTGGTTTACCTGACAGTGATCAACATCTAATGCGATGTATGGGACAATACGTAATGGATTGTTGAGTTTAATCAAACAGATGGCCATCCATGCCCATGTTTAACTAGGATTTATTTCGTTCACTTCTTGTTATATGTGGTAGGTTCCGGCTGTTTTGGAGGAACAGGCAGGATTCATGACATGCAAAGAAGTTAAAACCAAAATAAGAACCACAGTACCTATAAATTCTCCTTTCTCAAGAGAAAGAAGTGGACAGAAAGATGCATGATATTGTGCATGCGCGGAGTTAATTTGAGTGAGCAACGAAGTGTCAAGTAGCCTCGCATTTCTAGAGTAACACTGCATAAAAGAAGGCCTTCATTTCACAGAAACAAAATCTTGATCATCAATTAATAGCAAAAATAACCAAAGTAATAAGGCATGCATATTCCACCTAAAGAAAGAAAGGTTCCCATCTCGAGAACAAACAAGCAATACAGGGCCATGTGCCAGAAGAGAGAATGTCCGGTATTGCACAGTTGTGACAGCTGATTTATTCTTACTGCTGCTTCGATGTCTATGAGACCTAGACAAAGAGCCCGTGTGAGAGTTTACACTGACAGAGTACACACATCCCTGAAAGTTTGTCAGACAATGAAAATGCTCAGGACCTTAGATTGCACTCCACAAAGCAAACAGTTTTAACTTAATTGAAAAAAATATTAAAGATAAAAAAAACCTGTGAATCACCAGCGAAGATAAGTTGGCCGGTATGATCATTATCCATAGCAGTTATTTCATTCTCAAATAATGGTTTGTTAATGACTCTTCCAGTGCTAAAGTTGATCATCTGCAGTTGAGGTAAAAACAGTGAGTTTTTATATGATTGTACTTGTCATAATGACATATATTGTAGCCTTTTACGTCATAACAATGGCTTTATAGAAGGCCTATAATTTATTTAATATGTAAAGCCACTTGTTTCCTTTGCGGAATGGGTTCATATCACCACGATCTTTTTGAAGGATATTCACTGGTCATACAATCTAAGGATGCTATCCTGTTTGCTTGCATAAATTTCACAATTTTCAATCTAAAAGAGAAAATCTCAACAATTTCTTTAATTTTTATTGAAGGATGAAAGGCTAATGCTTCTGCAAGTAATTTATGAAACTGTGAAGAACAGAAACTTTATAAAGATATCAAAATGAAAAAGTACAAGTCATTTCAAGACATGGTTAAAGGAAAAGATGTCGTTAGTTACACTTATTTCTCTGTTTCCATTGCCAACTGAAAGAAAATTGTTATTCACCTGCAAAGAGCAGAAATCACAAGTAGTTAAATACATAAATTTTAATTCAATGGAACTATGCATATAAAGATTAGAATGAATGAAAGTGAGACAGTCTCTTGTAGTCAGTTCATGAGACTGAAGCTCCAATCTTCAAGAATGAAATTTTGGAAGACATTAATACTTCAACAGATTCAAGAAAATACTATGACATAGTGACACATGTATATGAAATGTACAGATAATTCCAAGCAAGTAAGGAGAAGGAATTTCATGCATCTGTTCAAGTAAAGAGAAACTTTTTATAGACTGTAAGAGTCCCCTTTAGTAGTCTTGTACCTATGCTTTCATGCAAGAATCTCCTCTTTTTCTTTTTTTTTTTTTGGGGGGGGGGGGGGGGGAAGTGAGTGCTAGAACCTATATTCAGGAAGAAGGGATGCACAAGTATAAGAGTGAAGGCTCCCAAGAGAGAACCCATGTACAGAAGGTGGAAACACAAGAAGGAGGTTTTGTCCTAGCTCAGCCCCACCAACCAAGACAAACAGGAGTCCACACTCCCCCAATTACAAGAAAAATAAGCTCAATACCAGACCCCTATCACACATAAAATTCAAAATACTATCAGGAACCCAAGCCTCTTGCTCGACGATTCTTCTGTTTCTTTTGGTCCAGTTAGCAGGTGGCATGGAGGGCTGTTCACCAAACTACATGGCATGCAAGAATATCTATTATCTTGTTGCATGAGAGATATAATTCAAACAACTCCAGAAAATAAGATCACCATACAAAGATGTAAAATTCAACATTTTATGCAGTAAAAGATGACTACAGGATATATCATACCCACCGGGTGAAACCGAATGCATAGCTGGGAAGACACTCCATATATTACTCTGATGCAAGTTCCTTTGGCTATCTCCCATACCCGCACGGTTTTATCCAATGAGGATGAGGCAATATACTGATTATTTGATGAAAAGTCAAAATCTGTAATTTAGTTAGCATCTGTAAAGAAAATAACGAATTGTAGAAAAAATGGTTGCAAAGAAAACATTAGCACAGGAGTTGAAAGTTGTAAGCAAAATGCAAAAATTTGCATGGCAATTTGCTGGCCCACACAAAAGTGGAATCATCATAGAATGCAGAATTAGAATAATCCTATTGCATAGAAAAACAACATAGAAAGGGATAAATTCTCCTTTGCGTCAAAGTGGAGAAACTATTATTAGCACATAACTTGCATCAAAAAGAGGCAGCATAGTTTTGTGAGGTTTCCGTCAATGTGGGGTTTCATAAGGGCACATCCATTGAGTAGAGGTAGTACAACCAGAGAAAGACAGCCACAAGACGAGGTAATTTGAGTAGAATCCCAGTATAAGTTTCTTATGCACTTGAAAAGGTTTTAAAAGACTTTTTCAAGAACTTGGCAACTGAAAAGAGGAAAACATAAAGTCCAACCTGTCACATCTTTTGAGTGTCCTCTCAGCTGCAAAAAAATTGAAGGTGTTTCTGAAACATGGCAAACTGTCAAGCTTCCATCAGATGCACCGTATGCAAGGAGATCAGAACTCATATGCCCAAATTTTAGAATTGTAACTGGTAACAGCAAAATAAAGTACAGTCAGCAGCTAAAACCAATCAAAGAAGATTAAAAAAAAAGAAAGGCATAACAAAAAAACGTAGTACATCATGCAGCTAGACGGAACCTGAAGCTTTGCAGCTATCAAAAATACAGTGCATCCCAACAAAGGAATACGCTGGTTCATCAAAAGAAGCTAGGTGACCCAGATCACTTGCAGTGGAGCTGAAACTTGAACGATGACCAAGATCCTGATTGACACCTCGGAAGTCCTGCAAGAGAATCATTCCCAATACATTACAACAAATAAAGGAAAATTTCAGGAAAGAATAGATGCTCATGATAATGAAATCAAAAGTATCACCTACATCTACATTATCCCACACTCTATTGGGAATTAAGCTAATTTTGATCATGTTATAACATACCCTGCTAGAGCTCCAGCTTTCTGTGTCAAATAGAATGGACTGTGGAGCAGGTGATGACGCCCACCGCCCACTGAAAACAGCCATAGCCTGGTGTGAGGACTTTATGAGAACAAATCTCATGTATAGCCATAAATAAAATCTATGCATTCCATTCATTTGAAAAACGAACCACCACTGATCTATTGCAGGTTGGAGACGCAAAATAATACTATTGAGATGAACACAGGGTACAATGGGCCATACTTGGTTCACACAGAGAATTCTACTATACTGCAGATGTAATAGATGTGAGTACCAAAATTTCCAAACATCTTACTTAGACAGATCTGTAGCAGATCTCAGGCACTTTGGACTAAGAGAAGAGCGAGTATATGAATTCCCTGAATCACACTGTAGAATAACTCTTGCAGATCTTGGGCATCCGGGGACAAAACCAAAACAGCTAGGCTATAGACATCTTAAAAGAAAGCACCAACAAGAAGGGAGCATTTGGCGAGATAGGATGCGAACACCGACCTCTGCCCTGGCGTACTCGACTGGCTCTCCCAATTCCTCGGCCGGCGAATGTAATTCCGGTAGGCAACGTACCCCCTGCCGTTGCACCTCCATGCCTGCATCACCACATCTCCCACATAATCAAAGAAAATCCAAATGAAAAATTGAGGAACTCGGAGCAGAATGATGCGACCATAACCCCCCCCCCTCCTTCCTCCCTTCCTTTCCGCCGCAGGTTGGGTATCACGACGGGGACGATTGCTTACCTTCCTGTGGGCGATGGTGGAAGGGTAGAACTCCGCCTTGCGCTGGAGGAGGAGGCGGCGCAAGCCAACGTAGTAGAGCGGATCTCCGACGCGGTCGACGCCATTGGAGGCCGCCGCGGCGTCCCGCTTCGGAGGAGGCTGGAGAAGGCAGCTGAGGAAGTCCAGTTCGGCCATGGACGAGGCCTCCCCCGCCTCGCCATTCTTCTCTTCACTTTCCTCCTCTGCCATCGCCGCGGCGGGCCTCCCTCCCGCGCCCTCCTCCTCTTCTTCTCCCCCCTCCGCCCTCTCCTCAGCTGGCCTCTCCTCCATGTCCTCCTCTTCTTCTTCTTCTTCTTCTCTGCTCTCGAATCAGCTAGCCTTTCTAGTTTCTACCACCTCCCCCTGCGATCGGAATCCACACGTGCGACGTGCGACGTGCTCCCCCGCTGTTGACTCCCGGCAGATGAAGAAAACCGAAACGCCGTTCCGGGGATATCCGCTCCGCCTCCGTTAAAAATTACCACAAAACCATGAACCATCGGATCCGGAGATCCGAACCGAATCCGTGCGAGGTCGGAGGTGGCCCAATGGACCTATCTCGGGATAGGACGTCGGCGGAGTTCCAAGCGGACCAAGCCCACTATAAAGGAAAGTTGGGCTCACGTTTGTTCCAAGCTCATTAATACTTGTTAATTAAACTATACTTGTTGCACATATGTAGTTTGCTCAAATTTTTATATGATTGATTTACATAAATTAAAAAAATAAATAAATAATATTTTTATAAAATATAATACCACTGATCATTCTTGTATAAATCAATTTTAGAAAGATTAAAAAACTCACAACAGTCTTGTTTTACTAAGTATTATTCGATTATAGTTTGGCTAATGTGACATAAGAGAAGAGTAAAAAAAATGTGTATTTTCTGGTTTTTGTCTTATGATGGCTACGTGACGCCACAGTTCTTAGGTAAGTGTGATAGATTTGTGTGTTTTGTGTATTTAACATAGGACAAATTAATTAGGAGTCCTTATTAGATGTTTTATTTATTTTCTAGTTTATTCTAATTAATTTGCTCTTTAACATATAATAATTTACAATTTTATATAAGTTAAGAGTTTTTTACAACTAAGTCTTTATAACATGTATTCATCCCAAGATTTGTCGTAGCAAATGTACCGCCCATATTATATTTTCTGTTCGTATGATAGATATCAATCTAATTTATTTTCCAATTTAGTAGTAAAATATTAAAATAGTAATAAAATTATAGTACTGGACTGAGTATACCTACATATGGTATTTCTTAAGATACAATGTGATGACCAACCGTGAATCATTCTAGATAATCCCATAGAAACTTCATAATTCTAAAAAAATTCCCCAAATTTTGCTTCCATTCCAAGATTGGTTCATGCTATTTTGCAACAAAAAAAAACTAATATCCACTTTAAAAAGGAATTATAAATCTAATAAATTACTCTTCTACTCTTAATGTGTGTGTGAGAGAATTTTCCTCGCAATGGGTATTTATATAACTTTTTTTAACACAGTGAAGATATTTTAAACAATATAATTTAAGTGGGTAAATCTGCAAACCATCTTACTATTCTATTTCCGGCATCTGCGGTTGCAAGATCTGTGTATTAGTAAGTTTGTTGAACCACCACAACAGGGGTACTTTCGTAATTTTGGTGAGAACTGTTTGAAACGGGGTTCTGCTGTGAGAGAGAGACTGAGAGAGAGCATCTCTTCGATACGACCGAAGCTTCCCACCTCGCAGAAGCGGCCATTTATAGCCTTCTCAGCAACCCGCCGCCACCGCCGCAGCAGCAGCAACCGCACCTACGAAGGCGACGCGAGGGAGGAGGGGGAGAGCGAGAAGGACGGACGGCAAGCGGCTGTCCCATCCCCAGCGTTGTTTCCTCCGCTTCTCCTCTTCTAAACCCCCGCCATTCTTCTCTCCTCCACCTCTCCCGCCGCGATCTCCTGCTACTTCTCGCCGGGGAGAGAGGGCGAGAATGGCTCAGGTGGTCACCGCTGGATCCGCGCACAGTGTCGCCTCCCCGTTATCTGGATCTGGAACCCGGAAGTGCCGCCTCCAGAGGCTGCTCAGGCCGGCTGCGTTCCCCGCCCGGTTTCTTCACCGGAATGGGAAACGGATTAGCAGTCCCTGTGCCGTCCCGTCGGTCATGGCCGTGGTGAAGAGGGTGGCTCGGACCGAGATAGACGTTCTTCCCCTGTCGCCGGAGGATGTGGCGAGGGTATGAGTTCGCATGCAATTTATGTGTCTTTTAGTGTGAGATTTTGAGAGAATCTGGCTGGCTGGCTGGCTAGATAGAACTCCGACCTCCTTAATTTAGTTGCATGGATACTATTCTGCTTCACTGATCTATTTTATAATTATTTTTTTTTAATTCCACCTGCTTCATGTTCATGTTTCCATGCTTTCGGAGCGGCCTGTTATAGTTGGGAGCATCGTAGATTGTTGTTGCCCGAGTCTGGTCTGTTGCTATATGATTTATGCTTGATAGTTGCTGTAGCTTAATGTTATTAAGATGCATTATCCGTCGGATACCAGTGTGTATCTCTCTCCATCCCTGTTCAGGTTCTGTGGAGAGCTTCTCATTTACGTTTAAGCGCGAATTAGGGAACGTTTATAATGTATACTCGACCAAGAAGGACCACAGATGAGATACACACTTGAGCCCATCAATGTCCTATCTCGTCCTTGCAGTTAAATTTTACCATGTGGCACGTACATTTGGAGTCCTGTAGTTTGTCGCTCATTAGTAGAATTCCTATTTCACACCTAAGTTAACTGAGACAAACTACTAATTTCCATTGGCACGCAACTAAGATGAGCCAAGGTTCCCTGTTCGGCCCTTCGAGATGTCAGGGTCCATCACTGATCCATCTTTCATCTGTTACCTTCACAGTTCTGTCTGAGACATCTGTTGGATTGCTATTCTCTGGTTAGAAGGCATCACAGTTACTAAGATAGTAAGCTAAGTTTGTTTTTGCTACATATTTGTATGGAGACCTTGAATAAGTTCATAATAATCTACAAAACTCCAAAAACAGAAAATTTGCAGTATATATTCTAGTTTATCATGTTGTTTTTCTCAAATCCTCTGTGCTTTTCTGCTGATCAGGAGGAAAGCTTTCAACATCTCAAAGGCATTCAACAGCTTGGTGATAGATCACCAGGCATGTGGACTAAACCAAGTGTGAGGCGTAAGACCAAGATTGTTTGTACCATTGGACCCTCAACCAACACACGTGAGATGATCTGGAAGCTGGCTGAGGCTGGTATGAATGTTGCTCGAATGAATATGTCTCATGGAGATCATGCATCTCATCAGAAAGTCATCGATCTTGTCAAGGAATACAATGCCCAATCAAAAGACAATGTGATTGCAATAATGCTTGATACTAAGGTAGGCTTTAAATCTCTTTTCCTTTTATAATTCACAACTTTGCATTTGACATTTGGATGGGTTATGGATATCAGGTTTTAAAGCTGCTTAATAACAGATGCTTTCAGATGTATGAATTGCATCAGGTTTTATGGCAAATATGGCTATATCCAAATCAAGTTGTGAGATTTTAAACTTGTTGATTGATGTGTCCAACTATGGATGGATCAAAGCAAATTGTTGAGTTGGGCCAATATAAATCAGTTTTTGTAGTTACCAATAGTAAGCAGTCTATGAGATTGTTGATCATACTTTTATTTGCTTTTAGCTGTGATCTTTGGGGTTGGGTTCATTTACGTGGGTTTCTTTTTCTTTGTTGGATGTTGGCAGGCAGAGGTGACTGTGGGATGGTCATTATGGTCTGTGCCTGTACCTGCTCTTGCATTATAAACTCTTCTTAACAAATAAAGAAGAAAACTGAGAAAGGAAATATAATCTTTGGGATTGTCAGACGGTTTACTCCCTGAAACAATGTGCTAGTTCTCGATCTTATGTGGGAATCATATTTAAGGTTGGTCCAGATAGGTTTGTTTGGCCTAAATACATTAATTTTCCACCCACCTAGGAAGAGGGATTTTGCAACTGGAATCACCAGGCAAGTGGGTATGTTTTGTATGTAGACTTATATGTATGTATAATATTTATTGATACCTGTCAACTTTTCTTAATTGCCCTTTCTTCCCTAATATGTTGATACTTTTCATATATCTTGTACCAGGGTCCTGAGGTTAGGAGCGGTGATTTGCCGCAACCAATCACCTTAACAACCGGTCAAGAATTTACTTTTACAATAAAGAGAGGTGTTGGCACTGAGAACTGTGTCAGTGTTAACTATGATGATTTTGTCAATGACGTAGAAGTTGGTGACATGCTTCTAGTGGATGGTATGTGAGCAACAAGTGATATTGATATAACCTTGTTTTGATTTTTGTTGTATGCTTGCGATTTCAAACAGAAAGGAATTTTCCTTCCTTCAGGAGGAATGATGTCATTGATGGTGAAATCAAAGACAGAGGATTCTGTAAAATGTGAGGTTGTTGATGGTGGTGAATTGAAGTCTAGACGCCATCTCAATGTTCGGGGAAAGAGTGCTACTCTACCCTCTATCACAGGTGTGCTTTCTTGCAATTTGGGTCCTATGTATCTCCCTCTATTTCTTAATATTAAAGAAGTCCACTTCTCCATGCTTCATTTTTGACAAATTTCAAGCGCCTCTGCAACCTCCAACTGCTTAGTGGAGAGATAGGCTAAAGTTTGGAGGGTGAATGGGAAAATTCAGTTTGTTATTGTTATTACAAAGTATATGGATATCTGAGTCAGAGCAGATTCTAGCTCACAGATTGATTTTATAGTGTCTTATGATTGATTGGTTGATTTTTCCACATTGATTTATCTCTATATGTTTCACCCTATGAATATGCAGTAATCGTATCATATTTGCTGCAGAGAAGGATTGGGATGACATCAAGTTTGGTGTGGAGAACAAAGTGGATTTTTATGCAGTTTCATTTGTGAAAGATGCGAAAGTTGTTCATGAGTTGAAGGATTTTCTAAAAAGTAGTATTTTATAAATTTATCTCGCTAGATTAACTTTTAATACCCATTTATGTCAAATGGCATCCATGTCTAATATTAATTCAACTCTTTCAGGCTGTGGTGCTGATATCCATGTAATTGTGAAACTTGAAAGTGCAGACTCTGTTCCAAATCTGCATTCTATTATTTCTGCATCTGATGGGGTAATCATCAAAATTTTGCTCCATGGATGCTTTTTGGGAAGGAGTTAACTGCAAACCTATTATTATACTGTTTCTTAACAAGTTATAATGTCTTTATTGCACCTTTATGTGGTCAAATATATAGGAATATTTATGTGGGCACATATATATAAATAACAGAATTACATTTTTTTTGCTTTTCAGTAAGCTAGGTACAATTGTGCATTTTTACTTCCCATTTCTCTTACGGTTGGAATTTGTTTTAGGTTGATTTCATATTCGCTTTACTTGTTCTGTACTGTAGAGCTAGCCCAAGAACATAAATTTTCACTCTATCTGAAACCCTAGTTCTTTTCCACTTTTATTAACTTCGCAGGCTATGGTAGCTAGGGGCGACCTTGGAGCTGAACTCCCAATTGAGGAGGTGCCACTACTTCAGGTAATTGTTTTACATTGGCTTTCTATACTTCTTAGCATTAAAGAAATTCCCTTTCTCAGCTCAGATTCCATGATTTTATGCAGAGTTATTATGTTAAAAAACGCATTGTAGCATTGCAACTTAACATAATATTGATTCTGCTTCCACTAACTTTTAGGCTGATATTTGTGAAGTCAGAATGATCATTATTGTCATAAGTATCAGTCAGTTCCATTGGAAGAATTTGAGAACTTGGCAAGCTTATGACAGGATACATAATGTCAAGACTATGCAAAGAATCTGGGACCTTGGCAAGCTTATGACTGGATATCTAATGTCAAGTGTATGCAAAGTGATGCTTGTGAAGAAGATTGCTTGGATATCAGAAGTGTTATGAGTGATGTTGGTGGGTGGAACATTATTTTATTAGTTGCATAGAGTTATCCAAAGAAGCATTACCCTCAAACGTTACCCCGAGCTTTGATAGATAATCTTTCCTGGATAGATGTCAGCCAAGGAATGAATTGGCACTAAAATTAGAATTGTTTATGTACACAGGTGGTGGAAGACCATGGGTTTCTTTTGTTTGAGTAGTTATTTGTGTTTGTGTTCACTACAATGAGAAAGGAAGATACATCCAAAATGTTATTTGCACACTTCCAATAAAACCATCAGATTTCATGTGAGATGTTTGTTGATTAGCTTGGCACTAGCCTCTGATAAAGGAAACCGTGTCATCAGAAATACGATGTATAACATCATTATCTACAACCAGGAATTCACTGTCTGTGTCTGATGAGAAGCACTTTCATTATAGCTTTATAGATAAGAAGTAGATCTTTGGTAAGATGACTAGAGAGCAAGGAATGTACTTCTCCGGGATTTGTATCACAAAACCCACACTATTTAATTAGATATATCTTCCATCCTAAGCTGATTGAGAATTCCTTTGGCACAAAAATATGGTTGCTCTGTTAGAGTATGAAGCCTTGATCCTGAGAAAACAGTATTAAGACCTGATGATGTTGGGTATTGTTACGCAGAACTCAGAAGATCATACTTCTACTGTTATGTATTATTTCAGCATTTTAACACTGCAAAGATGCCATTCACCTAGGTTTCTATGTTGCTGATTAAAATGAGCAAATACTTTATTGGCCTGCAGGAAGAGATTATTAGAATATGCCGTAGTATGGGGAAAGCTGTTATTGTAGCTACCAATATGTTGGAAAGCATGATTGTTCACCCTACACCAACACGAGCAGAGGTCTCAGACATTGCTATTGCAGTTCGTGAGGGTTCTGATGCAGTGATGCTCTCTGGAGAAACTGCTCATGGAAAGTATGACTTGACAAGTTTTTCCTACGTCGTTCTTTAGTTTAAGAGTAAATTCATATGCTATGATCTCAAATTTCTGGTATCTATACAGTGATGTAATTTCATGTAAAACAGAAAAGTCATCATGGCTGTAATTCATCGTAACCTGCAAAACACAATGAAATCGCATCAAACAACTTTCTGCTGTTGATGACCAGCTTTTTTTTTAATAGGTTATGTTCAAATAAACCTAGACGTGGTGGAAGCAATTTTTCAATCATGGAAACCAAACTTCTTTTACTGTCTCCAAATTGTTCATTCCAACTTTACTGTATCCACTTGCTCACCCCAGTGATCAAGCCCTCTCATCATTTTCCTTATCCACAAGGCACATATAAGGTCACTTTTCATGATTGATGCCTGATGCCCAAATTACCCATCTTACTATGCGGAATGCAATTTTATGAGACTTTACTGTTGCAAAACTAAACCATTGTCCCAAAACTTGGTCTTGTGGACAAGGAGGCAAGAACTACTAGTGGCACTAAGTAACTAATGAATACCCTGTATGGGACTTAAAAACACTTTTCAGATGAGCCTGAGTAGAGTCATACGTGCAAGCATACTTCCAATATCATGAGGCAAAATAAGGGGTAGCCCAATGAGTAAATATCCTGACACCTTATTGCTGAACCAAAATGCCGATCCAAACACAGGTTAATTAATGTAGGCCCTTAATAAAATGTGTTGAGTTATAGTTATGTGAATAACCATAATCATTATTTTGATAATGACTATTTTGATTTGTTTTAATGATGACATAATCATGGTTCATCTTGTTGATATCATAATATCATTGGTTTGTTGACGAACTTAAGTGCTTTCATGTTGCATATCTTTTGATTCATGTTTGCAATTCATAGATTGACTGGCCGTATTGAAATCTTGCTAAAATGAACATTTCACATTTGATCGTAGTCAGCCGAAGCACAGACATCGGATGTATAGTTTTGTTCTCTGTTGGTCGAAGTGGAACTTCGTCATATACAAAGTTGAACTTCGGATATGACGAAGTCACTTCGACCGATTATGATAAATCTAACACTGTGACTTCGGATGTTCTATTTTGTTCTTTGTCAGTCGAAGTGGAACTTCGTCATATACGAAGTTAAACTTCGGATATGACGAAGTCACTTCGACCGATCAAGACAAAATTCGACCGACACTTCGGATGTTCGCATTTACACTTGGTCAGTCGAAGCAATGTCACTTCATATATTCACATTGTATCTCTGCCATCCGAAGCACCTTGATTTCGAATGTCACGATTTACACTTGGCCAGTCGAAGTGCTGAGACTTTGTATATTCACGTTATATCTCTACCATCCGAAGCACCTTGACTTCGGATGTCATGATTTACACTTGGTCAGTCGAAGTGCTGAGACTTCGTATATTCACGTTGTATCTCTACCATTCGAAGCACCTTGACTTCGGATGTCACGATTTACACTTGGCCAGTCGAAGTGTTAAAACTTCGTATATTCATGTTATAATCTTTGTCAGTCGAAGTTGACAGTCGACTTCTTGGCAGTCGAAGTTTTGTCATAACATCAACTGTCAATCTACTTAAACATCGATTACCTCATGTTTAACATCGATTGCCCTTTTCTCCTAAATAATTAAAGATGCCATCTGTGTAGGATATCATGTGACTGGCACGTATCTTACTTGGGGTATATGAAACCCTAGGTACGAGATTTGGGTATTTGGCTATAAATATGTCATTGTCCTTTCACCTTTGTAAAGAAGAATCCATAAGGCATGGTTAAAAAGTGGAGTGTTGAAAGAAGTGGGAAAAGGTAGAGCCCAGAAAGAGTAGAAGAGCAGCGCCGCCAGTAAGATTAGAAGAAGAAGAAGAAAAAGGAGAAGAAGCCAGAAGGCAGATAAAGTAGAGGCAGTAACCAGGAAGAAGGAGATTGGATCTGAGATCGTGAAGATCAGATCCAGAACTAAAGAGAAGATTTCTTCCTTCTTTCTATTTGTATTTTCAGAACAATTCATTGTGTGTGATCTGTGTAACCGTTCTACGCAGATTACCTAGTTGTTTCTATTTTCTCTTCACAATTGTATTGGGATAGACCGTGCTAAAGGATCTACTCCCTTGTTGAGCTTGTTCTAGCAGGTTTCTGGATCTGTCGTGTTCCAGAGGTTGAGAACTGTATGCTCAGGTGTTTGAGCCGTCGTGCTCAGATTTTCTAAGTCGTCATGCTTAGAGGGTTATGGGAAGAGCCGTCGTGCTCTTGCCAAGTGGAGTGAGTTGTCATGCTCATCTTCGATCGGTGCTTGTGAGTCGTCGTGCTCACAAGTGATTTTTGGAGTAGGTCGTCGTGCCTATCTCCAGGTTGTGTTTTGAGTCATCGTACTCAAAGGTGTGTTGGAGCCGTCGTGTTCTAGTTTGTGTAATTGCAGTTACATAGTGGTTTCCTCCGTCATGGGGAGGTGGACGTGGGAGACACAAGTTGTGTTCTCCGAACCACCTTAAAAATCTCATGTGCACTATGGTTTGCTTGTGCGATTGTGATATTAATCACATAGATGTTTATATAGGAGTTTCTGTATACACACTTGATCTAAACTCACACACCTCACTCACATGAATTCATCAAATCTATGAGAGTTTATTTGCAATTCATAGATTGACTGGCCATATTGAAATCTTGCTAAAATGAACATCGGATGTTCACATTTGATCGTAGTCAGCCGAAGCACAGACATCGAATGTACAGTTTTGTTCTCTGTCGGTCGAAGTGGAACTTCGTCATATAGGAAGTTGGACTTCGGATATGACGAAGTCATTTCGACCGATCATGATAAATCTAACACTGTGACTTCGGATGTTCTATTTTGTTCTTTATCAGTCGAAGTAGAACTTCGTCATATACGAAGCTAAGCTTCGGATATGACGAAGTCACTTCGACCGATCAAGACAAAATTCGACCGACACTTCAGATGTTTGCATTTATACTTGGTCAGTCGAAGCAATGGCACTTCGTATATTCACATTGTATCTCTGCCATCCGAAGCACCTTGATTTCGAATGTCACGATTTACACTTGGCCAGTCGAAGTGCTGAGACTTTGTATATTCACGTTATATCTCTACCATCCGAAGCACCTTGACTTCGGATGTCACGATTTACACTTGGTCAGTCGAAGTGCTGAGACTTCGTATATTCACGTTGTATCTCTACCATTCGAAGCACCTTGACTTCGGATGTCACGATTTACACTTGGCCAGTCGAAGTGCTGAGATTTCGTATATTCATGTTATAATTTTTGTCAGTCGAAGTTGACAGTCGACTTCTTGCCAGTCGAAGTTCTAGCAGTCGACTCCTTGACAGTCGAAGTTCTGTCATAACATCGATTGCCAATCTACTTAAACATCGATTGCTTTTTTCTCCTAAATAATTAAAGATGCCATCTGTGTAGGATATCATGTGACTGGCACATATCTTACTTGGGGTATACGAAACCCTAGGTACGAGATTTGGGCATTTGGCTATAAATATGTCCTTGTCCTTTCACCTTTGTGAAGAAGAATCCATAAGGCGCGGCTAAAAAGTGGAGTGTTGAAAGAAGTGGGAAAAGGTAGAGCCTAGAAAGAGCAGAAGAGCAGTGCCGCTAGGAAGAGTAGAAGAAGAAAAAGAAGAAGGAGAAGAAGCTAGAATGCAGATCAAGCAGAGGCAGTAACCAGGAAGAAAGAGATTGGATCTGAGATTGTGAAGATCAGATTCAGAATTACAGAGAAGCTTTCTTCCTTCTTTCTATTTGTATTTTCAGAACAATTCATTGTGTGTAATATGTGTAACCGTTCTACGCAGATCACCTAGTTGTTTCTATTTTCTCTTCACAATTGTATTGGGATAGATCGTGCTAGAGGATCTACTCTCTTGTTAAGTTTGTTCTAGCAGGTTTCTGGATTCATCGTGTTCTAGAGGTTGAGCACTGTGTGCTCAGGTGTTTGAGCCGTCGTGCTCAGATTTTCTAAGTCGTCGTGCTTAGAGGGTTATGGGAAGAGCCGTCGTGCTCTTGCCAAGTGGAGTGAGTTGTCGTGCTCATCTTCGGTCGGTGCTTGTGAGTCATCGTACTCACAAGTGGTTTTTGGAGTAGGTTGTCGTGCCTATCTCCAGGTTGTGTTTTGAGTCATCGTACTCAAAGGTGTGTTGGAGCCGTCGTGTTCTAGTTTGTGTAATTGCGGTTACTTAGTGGTTTCCTCCGTCGTGGGGAGGTGGACGTGGGAGACACAAGTTGTGTTCTCGGAACCACGTTAAAAATCTCATGTGCACTGTGGTTTGCTTGTGCGATTGTGATATTGATCACATAGATGTTTGTATAGGAGTTTCTGTATACACACTTGATCTAAACTCACACACCTCACTCACATGAATTCATCAAATCTGTGAGAGTTTATTTAAATAGATCTTTTAATCTGAAATAATTGTTAAATTACTTAAGTTTCCGCTGCAGTTAGTGTTAGATCTATTCAACCCCCCTTCTAGATTTGTGTTGGCGCCATACATTCGATCCTACAAAATGTATATGCATGGAGTCACTTACAGATACCTGGTACGGGACTAAACAACTTTTGGCAATATTCTTAAAGATTTCGGTCTCTACAGGCTCCTGAGAAAGAAACCTCTTAGAACAGGGATTCTTGGAACTGTAAATTTTCTAGAAGTTACATGTCAAAAGTAGTTTATGACTACATTGTACAAAATATAACCTGATTTTCAATCTCTCTATGGTGTCTCTCTGACTGACCAACATGTAGATCCATCATATATAATGCCAGACCTTGCTTCTTCCCAAATTGGTCCATCTAAGCTGCCTATCACTGTTTACTATTTATCTCCCCGTTCTTAGAGATGAATGTTTGTCATTTCCATGATGGAGTTCACATATTCCTGAAATATATATTCCTGAACCAAGGCATGGCTCACATGGGAAGCCAGTGTTGAGGGTCTTCCATTAGTATGAAAAGGCCTTGTGGAATTTTACTAATTTCCTTTGAAGTTAGTATTATGTTATTTGAGAAATGGATATTTATGGATGATGATGATGATCAGATTGCTTGTATCTTTTGCCATCAAATCACTATGTAACTGTTATACATGAATTGAGTTCACAATCCTTCTGATTCAGATATGCTTCCAAGAATACATGGTAGACCTTGAGAATACTAATGACAACCCTTTGTTTTTTCTCTACTTTTTGCTGTTTGATCACATTTGGAGATTTATTGACTTGAAAATATTTTAGATATCTTTTCATGACCATTAAAAAGATGTTGAATGCTCTGAGATTTGCACTTATATACTGCCGAGTGAAAAGTGTGTAAACTAGTTCTGGTTAATTATTCTCAGCTTTTTCAGCTAAGAATCATAAACTGTTGTTCTGCAGATTTCCTCTGAAAGCTGTGAAAGTAATGCATGCAGTTTCATTGAGGACTGAGGCAACAATGGTGGGAGAGAAACCTGGAAATTTGGGCCAGGCTTTCAAGGTTTGCAGTAAAGCTCTCCTAGTGATTATCTTAATCTTTGTTATGTTTTATGGATTGTTCTCACGTTTTGCAGAATCACATGAGTGAAATGTTTGCATTCCATGCAACAATGATGTCGAACACTCTGGGCACGTCAATTGTTGTATTCACTAGGACTGGCTTTATGGCTATCTTACTGAGCCATTGTAGGCCATCTGGCACCATATTCGCCTTCACAAATGAGTGAGTCTCTAATGCTAACCATGACAATTTTCTATAGCTATCAGCCTGCGAACATCTGTTAACTGTAGTACCATCATTTATGTTCTTTTTATGATTTTAATGATCTTATTGTCAGGGAGAGAGTGAGACAGAGGTTGGCCCTATACCAAGGAGTGTGCCCCCTGTACATGCAGTTTTTAGATGATGCAGAGGAGACCTTTTCAGAGGCCTTAGCCTACTTGAAGGTAATCCTCAACTTTTTCCTCACACTTGACATGTTAGCTAGTGGGGCTTGTAGAGATCGTTAATGCCTCTCTCTCTCTCTCTCTCTCTCTCTCTCTCTCTCTCACACACACACACACACACACACACACACACACATTAACCATAATAACCAAACAGGCAGCAGGATAGATGAACCGGAATAGGTTGATCAAAACTTTTCAAATGAATAATATCCGGACAATCTCTGCACAAATTCAAAAGGTTCTGCAGGTCTATTCAAGAGGATCCCTTAATATGTGTCGTTACATCATATTTCTTAGCAGGCCGATCGTCAATAATTATGCTCTAAGAATGCTTAAACATGTCAAGAATTTTACATTTTCTCTCTAATTCCGAACTGTGCTTTATTTGTCAGAAACATGGAATGGTCAAGGAAGGCGAGGAGATTGCCCTGGTTCAAAGCGGTCGGCAGCCCATCTGGCGGTCTCAGTCCACACATCACATCCAGGTGAGACAAGTTTAGGTGTGGAACAGCAGAAGGCATCTGTCCGTGGGACTTTTCATCTCCGTCTTTTGGCCAAAATAAAGCCCTCCCTGCCTTGGTCAGTAGACTTGTCTTTGCTTTGTTGAAGTGTCTTGTAACGTAAAAATGGATTTCCACTAGGCATGTTTCGTACTAAGACTGCCAGTTAGGTAGGTTTTCTTATCAGAGCAAGCATTTGCTTTTGTTTCCTGTGTTTTTCCCTCAATTTTTTTTTCTCCTGTGAGAAATTTGTGTTAGGACTGAAAGGACTTCGACATAGAATCATATTGCAACTACCCAGCTGAAGAGGGAGGTGAGATGATAATGGCACTTAACCTTGGAAAGGAGAGTATATATTTATGGGGTAGATCACTTATGCACTTGGGTGATCATCAAAATCTACTCTTTTATGTGAGCGGTCTCTTCCTGCCCTCGTAAAAAAGAGAAGTTTATTGCACTTGAAGAAGTGCAGTAAGTGCAATCCACGTAGGATTGCTGCTCATGTGGTGTCTTGTTGGACATTATTTTTTTTTTTTGAAATCTAGTCTTTCTATTTTGGAGTCCAACCCTTCTATTTTAGAGCCCAACTTTTTTATTTTGGAGTCTAACTTTTTATTTTTGAGCCTAACTTGCCTTCTATTTTGGAGCCAAATTATTTTTTTTCTTAAAATCTAACATTCTATTTTGGAGTTCAACTTATCTTCTGTTTTGGAGTCAAATTATTAAGCTCTAAAATATAAAGTTAAGCTCCAAAATAAAAACATTGGGCTCCAAAATAAAAAGATTAAATTAAAAAAAATTCACGTGACGTCCAATAAGACATCACATGAGCTGCAATCCACAATCCTACGTGGATTGCGAGTGCAGTAAGCCTTTGGTTAAAACTGCTCTCGTGTTGGCGCTCTTTTTGTGATCGACGATGCACTCCCATGTTATAGGAGGTGGCTCAGATGTTAAAAGCTTCAACATCCATGAGCACACGTGGTCAGACCATTCTGAAATTTTGTGTCTGCCCTCAGGATGGGAAGAAAAGATTGAAGAGATTTTGTCCGTGAATGTAGAACAAGAGCTCGGGATTCATTTCTTCTTCTCTTAGCCGTCACAAGCGCTCAAAGAGAATATTACATGAGGTTCTTACGGTGTTAAATCTGTTTTTTCCCCGTTTTATCACGATTACTGAGAAGGTGTCTGATCACGATCCAACAAGAATGCAACAAAGGGGCTGGGGCTGCCATAGATAAACAAGATAAAGTGCTGCAATGGAGAACATATTCAAGGGGTCCACATCGCCGCATTGGCTCCACATTAGAATTAAGAGAATATTTAGGTGTGTAGAAAATGATGAGTTGATTGGTTGCCGGGAGATGACAAATATTTTCATCTAACATTGGATCAATGTTTATAAAAAAGATAATGTGCATACCACTAAAGACACTTATTACATACTAAAATGTGCACTAAGTATTACTCTTGAATTAATGAAGCGACAGATAGAGTTGGGATCCACACCCATAATCTATAGGGAAGGAGATCACCATCCCATCACTCCTTGCCTCACCAATGGAAAGGCAGTCTGTGGCGCTCTTACATGTGCACAACACATTTATCTTGAAACCCCTTTTTGCAACTCTTGTTGCTGAAGCAGGTGTTCTTGCAGTTGTCTGATAAGAAATTCCCCATGGATACAAAGGGCGGACACGTTTCTCGCAATGGCAAAGCGATGAACAAGGGTATGTGGGGTATAAAACCCCACACATAATGAATTAGGTCGATGTTTATGATGATTAAAAATCCACAACGCACTGCAAAAAGAATAGGGAGAGGGGGGTGGGATTTTAACATTACAATGGTTGATGAGTAGCCAATTCTAGATACATACTCTCTTAATCAAGCAAAACCTTCCTTCGTATTTAAACCTTTTTCCTTTCCTTCGCCAAAAAGCTGCAATGTCACAATAATTTCAGCGTCCCCAAGGGATCAAACTGGCCTGCTCATGTCCGTATAAAAGAAGGGGTGGGTAAAAGATCAGAACCTGGCGGCAGCATGCGAGGTCCTCAAATAGCTGTTAAAGTCTTACTCGCACTTTCTGTCGCCCTCCCCAAGTGCCTTGTATCCATTTCCAACTTGGAGTCTCTGTTTCTACACAACAACCAGGCACTGGAGGGTACCCACCGGAGAAGCTTCCCCAAGAAGCTCTTCGATTGAATTCTCAGTTGGGTTTTCCTTTTTAAATGTGTTAAGAGTTGATGTGTTCTTCACTGGGGATCAAAATTCCCTGGCGGCGCCGGTGGTGAATGATGATAGAAGGCCAACTCCGGACACAGGCAGCATGTCGCCGAATGTTGACATGGCGGCGGCTGATCTATCCTTGAGCTTGCCCACTTGTGCATCTGTGAGCATGGAACCTAAGCGTGATGTGCTCTCTCCAAATTTGCTGCCCACCTGCTCAACGGGGGTGGGGAATAAGAAAGACGTGTTAACTTGAGAAATGAACTAGATAGAAGAGAAAGAAAGTGACACTAGAAACAAGGCAATTTTACTATAGATTTCACGACGGTTTCAGGTGGGTTCCAGGTTTCTGGATGATTCCATTTTACCAGACAAAGTTAACAACCGCATTACTTTATTTTATAAAAATGAAAAACTTAACGAAAAACATGAACTTTTGATAAGCACCTGTGTCATGAAGGACTTGAACAATGGTGTTGCAACTCCAAAGCCCAACGTGTCATCAAATTCTGACTTTGGGGACCGTTCACCGTTTGCATAGGCTTTCCAGGGGCTTCTGGATCCATCATCTGGGAATGTTGGTAGTGGTGATCTAGCTGCCCCTTTCGCAGACTGGATTGGTCCGCTACAATGAGAAAAAGCAGCTCCCGCTAAGTATTTCAGTGTAGAGTTTCAAATAAAACACAAAATAATGTTCCCAAGCATCTATACTGATGCTTTCGTTGATACTTCTCGACACTAACCATTTTTCCTCTAAATGTCTATTATATATGTATGGGTTGCTCAGCTTTACATACCGCCCAGACATATATATCCAATTTGGCTAGACCATGATCAAAAGGTATACTACCAGGTAGTAGTTTGAAGATAGTTCTAGTGACGAAAAGAGACTGTTGGTTCCTGACTTCAATTTTGGGCGGTGAACTAAATATAGTGGCATACTTAAGAAGCAAAGAATGGCAAAATGGGCATGGCTGATATCAAAAGGAAAAAAAAAAGGCACATAAATGAGAAAGAAAAAGACGGAAAAACAGGTTGTAAAACTGGGCAATGGGTTACATGCAGAAATAATGCAAGAATTAAAGATGATAACCTTAATCCCAATTTCTAAGCACAACTGGAGCCCCAAAAGCTTCATTATATTAAACTTCAATATTAGACAGATACTAGGATGAGTTGCAAAGAGATGCATAGTTTAGCTGCTTTAGCAATATGGTGATAAGAATATAACCTGATTGGGAGATATTTAAACCGTGGAATAGTAGAACATCTGAGGATATTTGATTCTGTGTTTGACTTAGTAGGCAGCTTTTGAACAACATCAGTGTACATGCGATTCAGTTGCACCAAGAAACCAAACAGGACAGCATATCGCTTGTATGACTGCTGCTCGTTCTCCCAGAGATACGGCTCATACCTACAAATCACCCAAAAAAAGTGAAAAACAAAACATAACATTTGATATTGTGTAAAGTGTTGTCTCTCGTGTAAACAAGGAGTGCTCATCAAGGGAGCTTACGTGGCCCAGTCTATAGGGTCAAGCCTTTGTGAAAGCTCATTTATCAATCTTACTACACGAGCAGAGAGGGCTGAGTCAGGTTGAAACTGAGACTGCTTCCGCCTGAAAGGAGGTTTTGTTATCTCAATTTTTGATGAATCCTCCCTTACATTTGCATCTGACCCATGGAAAGTAGAATCTTTTCCACCAGATAACACATCAGCTGCAAATCGTAGGTCAAGTAAAATTTGTAGAATTCCTTTTTCCGAAACCTCAAACTTCTGATTTTCTGCAGTAGAGAGAAAATCCTCGTAGATAACCACAAACTGCAAAACGAAGTAGATGACTCAAATCATCACCATCACCACCAACATAGCATCATCTCATTGGCTAGGGATGGCTAGAACAAACATTGGATAATTGACAAGTCTTTTGATCAGCTGACTGCCTGATGTCAACATTTCAGAATGACTTTAATGACAGAGCAATATTTAAGAGCTCCCTTGAACTTCAGAAGATATTAAAGAAGGCGTAGGAGGTGTGTCTGAAATCAGAACAAATGATCGTCTCTAAAGTACCGAGTCAAAGGGTGATCAAAACATCCCAAGTCTCTGTCAATAATACAGGACCCCAATTCATTCTGAATCCAGAAACCAAGTGGATGAACTTCAATATCGAATTGGAGCTCTACCACAGTACCAAAAAGATTGGATTTTAATTGAACAAGTAGCTATAGTCACATGGAACAAAATGAAACAATTTAAGTAAATCAGTATTTCTGGAATGGTGTGGCTAGATCTAAAGTATAGTTTACTGTGTTGGTATCACCGTATCGGGTACCATATTGATATCCTGAAACACTGATACACAAAGCAATTCATGATGACTCGTACATGTCTGCAAATTTTCTTCTTAGAGCCTTAACTAGTATTAATCATGTGTCAAATTTATTTATAATGTAGAACATTGGATGATAAGACTGGAAATCAAGGTTTCATATTGGCAACATATGAGTTTGAACAAATTTACTCTTCAAAAGATCCAACAAGAAATAGATAATCAAAATAGTGCAACATCCGCTAAAAGATTTTGTCTACCTTCTCAAGCAGTCTCCAAGCAAACATTTGCAAGATTGATTTGTCAAGGACATGACCTCCAACTCTGTGAACCTCTTGGCATGCTTGAAAAAGAAATGAGGTGACATAAAGTGAAGGCATAGAAGGAAGTGCAATCTTCATTTCCAAAGGGCCTTCGCTTGACTCATCCTGTTTGATCATGGTAACCTCCCATCCCTGCATTATCACCACCAGGTAATGTGACTAATAATAATTGCACAAAAGCCATCCACATGAAAGGATAATGAACCAAACTAGTTGGACTATCAAGATAAGAAAACAATAAACTTCAAATGCAAGACATTACAGTATCAGTAGATAAGCTAAATTGAGTTGAAAAGGAACAGAAAACGGAGACCTTATCTTCTATTCTATTTCTTTTGGTTCCAAACTTGGCACGAAAGAGCAGTAACATATTAATTACCCATGTTAGCAAATGAAATGAAAGTTACTTACTCGCAGTGAAGTGGTCAAAGATAATGCATCATCTTTTCCAAGATCTTCTGAAAGAATAGTGGCCAAACCTTCAGATACCCATGATATCCACAGGCTGTGAGCCTTGACACAAAGGTCTCGCAGGGTTTTCATGAGAGAATCGAGCTTTGGCTTCACTGAATCATCCATTGGGAACAAAGTAACAGCTGCTGAAATTGTTTGCCTTCTGGAGTTATCAAAAGATTGCCTTCGAGGGCTCATGGGGGTGTCAGTCTGCCTTTGAGCGCTGTAAGGCCCAGAGGGACTGAAGGCCATCTTAGAATGCTTCGACAACGACACTTGCAAGTTACTGAATGCTGAACTGCTTGTTTCTTTCACCCACTGTCTTGGAGAACCAAGTATAAGAGGAATATGGCTTGAGTGGTTCCGAAAGGCAAATAAAAGTCGTCCAATGAAGAGAGACCTTTTGACTATTATAGAAGGTGGCTGAGAATTATGTTCTCTGTTTTTGTTGCCCAGTGAAGAAGATTGCTGGCCAAGTTCATCTTCCAGTTGCTTCAACAAATCTGACATTGTTGTGAAGCACTTGTCCTGTAGGAACGGTGCTAGTTCCTGTAATCTCGTGGTAGAATTATTGGAATCTATGAAACATAGAAGATCCTCCAGTATAAGCCCACAATTATTGTCCAATGCATCTCTAATTCTACTAACCTCGGGACCCAGATATGCATTGAGACAGTTGCGGAAGTCATTCTCATCAACCGATTGTTTGAACCCAAATCCAAGTCCCGCTTTCTTCAGACCTGGATCAGAAAACCAAACCCCACCTCCTGTTGAAGGTTTCTTCAAGTATGCTGAGAAATCATCATCCTCACCAGGATCAACTACAATCGACTGCACAGATTCCTTTACATCGATAACCCTGTTTAACTCCTCAAACCTTAAACTCACAATTTCTTTCATCCTCTCGACGAACGCATCTTCTAACATGTCTTCTAAGATATCTTTCTGATCCTTCAGAATTAGGCTGCGTATTTGATTCCAAGGTGATTCGACGTCGGAGCCAAAAACATTCTTTAGCCACTGCTCTAGGCTCCCTTCCAAATCTTCCCGACAATCCAATATCTCCCGGATGAGCTTTTCCGCCCTAGCCAGGCCTTCCCCACTTCCAACACTATTAGTAAGGTCCCTTTTGTTGGTCACCGTACCAAAGACGTGAGCACAGCAGCTCTTCAACCATGACGAACTAGACTGAGCAACATAGTCCGGGTCAAGTATCACCATGACAGATTCCAACTTCTCCCTATGAAGCTTCCACTGTTTGACCTCCTCTTCTGGATTCGGGATCCCCCCGAATAGCTGCGTCCCTGGAGGGGATCCCAACACAGTTTTGTAGAACAACGGCAGATCATTCAATAAGTGGAGGAAGAGTTCCCCAACCTGGCCCAGCGTAGATCTGATGATTCTCGCCACATCGCAGAGAACCGAAGAGAGAGAATCGGCATCCGGGGAAGCACCGGGGGAAAATGTGCCTAGTTTTTGCGAGATCCACGACCTCCTCGAGTCCAGGAACAGGCTCAGCGCCATCTTCGGATCCAAACCATCGATTATAGCGACGGCGGCGAGGGCATCGGCGTAGGCCCCGACCGCAAGCCCCCGCTCCATCAGCCTCTCCCGGCTCATCCGCGAGATCTGATTCTTCAAGCCGCCCACATTCGCCCAGAGCTGCCGGAGCATGGGGAACTTGGCGAGGACCTCGCGGCCGGCGTTCTCCCCGCCCGTGATCAGCCCGTGCACCACCCTCGCCCGCAGGTACCTCCCCGAGGCCTCCACGAACATGGACTCGTCCAGGCATCCCCAGATGTTCTCGGAGGTGTCCACCAGGTACTTCACCCGGCACGCGATCCCGTAGACCCTGGCCCGGGCCGGGTTGACGCCACCGGCGACCGGGGAGCCCCCGGCGTCAGCCAGCGCGGACAGGGACCGGATCGCGGCGTCGATGGCGCCGAGGTTGCCGGAGATCGACTCGCAGGAGGTCTTCATGAGGACGATGGTGTCGGCGGAGTCGATCAGGTCGCGGTAGCTCTTGCCGACGAGCTGGCGGAGCTCCTCCTTCTTCTCCTCGATCTCGCGCTTCGTGGCCGCCTCCACCGCGCGGATCTCCGCGACCTTCTTCGTCCGGAAGAGCGACTCGGCGTCGCGGGTGCTCATGGCGGCGGCGGCGGCCTCGGCCGGAGGACGTGACGCGACCCTCATGGCGGAGCAGAGGCGAATTGGGAGGGAGGGACGCCGTCACGCCGGGGTCTCCTCACATGGCAGATGCTTCCTGCGCAGGCTTTGGCTTGGACTGCTGCGGAAGACGAGCGCGAGAGAGAGGAGAAGAGAGAGCGAAAGAGAGAGAGGAGGGGAAGGAGACCCCGACTACAGGACTAGATCCGTCCCAAGTATTACCCTTTCGACAGTTGTAACGGCGGTGTTAGATGGGCCGGGTCGACCCGAGGCCCACATCCGGTCCGGATGCTAACTTAAAATTTATTTATCAGATCTATTAATTTTGTAAGATAGATAATTTATCAGAATTTTATCTCTAATAAATATTAATAAGTCATGAAAAATTATTGCATTCTCTTGAGTTTGCTAAAGTTATCAATCCTGATAAATTTATCTACCAAATCATAAACTTTATAATCAAAATATATATCCATAAATAAATTATCTAGTTATCAAATATATGAATATAATTAGTTTCGAGAGCACCACCATCGTGCTGCTCTTAGAGGCCCCTTCGATAACTTGACTGGTTATGATAAACTATTAATAAATAAGATATTTCAGTTTACTAGAATTTTAGATATTTTTAATTTGACGGATAAAATTATCAATCTTTGAGATAGTGAGAAAGAATTATCAGAACTTATTAATATTATTAATGATTAAGATTAATAAAAAAAATTATTAGAGATTGTACGGTTATCAAAGACGACTATATATGAAAGAGTTTTAAACACTTTTTGACATGTAAATAAAAAGTAGCCATGTGTCCTTAAGTATGCTAACATGTGAACACATTAAAATCCCAAAGTGATAGAGATGATACAAAACATCGTGTGAGGATCGAAGGGGTTGGAAAGTGAGATGAATTGGTTGGTCAGGATCAATGAATCAAAAGATCAGTGAATCAGATTGGACTGATTAACCTATGATATAATATCGAATCAAAATATATCGATCTAATCGTATATTAAAATTATAATAAAAATAATAAACTCTAATCAAACAAATCGTAATTAGGACCACACAATTTTAGGCACACACAATATGAACTAGATGTATCAGACCAATATATTTGATACTCACAATCATGGATAAAGATTTCTGCTATTAAGCAATGTGTTCCACTTAATCATAGAGTAGGTGCACCGATAAATCTCTATGTGGAGCCAATTAATTTTCTGAGCTTTCTTAGCGTTGGTCATCTAGTTTATTGATAATGTGAGCTATGCCCTCAATGGGTTCTCGTGCCTTAGTGTCAAGGTTGGCCAACTCGTTGGACTAGATCGTGTTGAATGTTATCGAGCACGGTATGATATGGTCCATACCGCATTGATCCATAGCCCACCCCCCTCCCCCCCACCTCCCCAAAGGTAGAGGAGGAGAGGGAACTAGGGAGTGGGGGGTGCTGGAGGTGGAGGGGGAAAGAGGGGGGGGGGGGTGTTGGGGGGTGCCGGACGCAGCCGAAAGGGAGGGTGTGGGGGGTGCCGGACATGGCGGGAGGGGAGGGGGAAGGGGGTGGGGTGTGCCGACCGTGTCAAAAATCGCGTTGACCTTGACACAATCTAGTACGTTTGTACTGTCGCGATCTGCGGCGGTATGACCAACCCTGTTTGTTGGCCAATGTTAGAAGAATGATATGAAAATTTGCAAATGCAAGTAATATAGATTTTCATGTCATTTCACTTTTTGAAAAAAGTTGTATGCGAGAAAGTACATTTTTTTTAATGAGTTGTATGTTTAGTTGTGATATAATCTTTATATTGTTCTAATTAAAAAATATATCACAACAGCATGTTTATGGTAATTTAAATTTTAGTAAATAGCACAAGAATGGGAAGTGCAGAATTGAAAAAAATTGAAAGCATTTAAGGGTATTTTAACAATTTATAAAAGGATAGTATATTTTTGACATTTACATTCTTACACAGGGGTACATGTGCACAAGTCCTAAAAAGAGGGAGCAACTCAAGACGGCGGTGGTTCTTGCCGCCGATGGCGTCCTTCCGGTGGCTGCTGCAGCTCCACAGGGATGTCCCCAGGGCCGCCCGCTTCTACTCGGAGGGCCTCGACTTCAGCATCAATGTCTGCACTCTCAGGTGGGCGGAGCTCCAGAGCGGCTCCCTGAAACTGGCCCTCATGCAATCCAGCAGGTATGCTTTCTTCTCTTCCAAAAAACTGCTATTTTGGAGCTTAGATCGTCTGTTACTCTGATCGAGGAGATTATGCCGTTTCCGAAAGTCATAGAAGAGAGAAGGAGGAAGAAATCCTCACAACCGGATAAGGACGCCTTGTTTGCTTGCACGTATGTTTCTTGAAAGGGTCGAAGCCAGCGATGGGGAAGGTAAAGAAGAACCGCTGAGGGCGGTCAGATGAATGTGGTGAATGGAACTGTAAAGACTGGGTCTGAGACCCGTTTCTGATTCCTTTTGAACCGATTTCTTCTGATCTGTAGTCTGTATTCAGTGGTGGATCCTAAACCCACTCATCCATTGAATTTATCTACGTATCTTATATATCAAATTTGCTATCTCTTACATTAAAACTCTATTTTGTTTGTAAATTTTGGGTTTTCTTCAACGGTCTTTACTGCGAAATAGTGTGTAAGCTTGTTTGAAGAAATTGAAACTTGAATCCTACTTTAAGCCTATGGGCTCCCTCGAATTTTGGCAACAGATGCATGCGAAAGTCTGGATGCAAGGTTTACGCTCACCTAATTTAATGGGCTTGCTCTTTCTGGAGGAAATCACTAATTTTAGGGCCTAAAGGCTAGTCTAACTTCATTTTTTTTTTCAGTAGAATGAGCAGTGGGTTTGGATTTCTACTGGGGAAGGCTGATAGAAGTAATCATCGAATCATAGCTCCAGAATGGTTTATAAGGGTTATGAGCTTATTGTTATGTGTATGCCTGTATGCCGTAGTGTACATTTGTTTAGAAGGTGAGGTTCTGCCCTCTTGGACCTCATGTGTGTTCATACGCACATGGAGGGAAACAACAGGGAAGTGTTGTTTCACTTGGAGGCAAATACTATTGATCTAGATATTTTTAATTTCCACTTTGGTTCTGGCTTGTCCACTGAGGCGTAGTTTTCTAATGGAGTGCTTCATTAGCTAATTGATTTGTACAAGAGCTCACAATGAAAAGAGTGGGTGGAATGTTGTCATTTTGCTCAATGGAAATGCTATCGTCTTGGTTGTTCAGGAAGCCCAGAGTGTGAATAATTACTTGGAAAGTTGTATTTTTTGTATTGAGGTGGAGTTTTATTGTAATTATACTTTGTGCTATAGATGCAAGGATGTGGTTTCCATTCATTGGGACATGAAGGACCAACCTTCTTTATTAACATATAGAGGAACAGACACTATCCTTATGTAATTATAATAATATGGCGTTTTGAAAATCCTTTTGTTTGTCAACTCTTTGAAGTTTAGGAGACCTTTAAATTGATTGAGGACACGGGATAATGGTAGGGCTTAACTATGACTTGGCATGTCACCTTTTTTTCTTTAAGATGCATAGACATTTATATTTCTCTGGACTTTTCAAGGTTTTTACCACTCCAATCCCTTTATCTCATGTATAAAGGAGACCTGATAGTCTTTCTTTCAAGGAAAGGATACCTGATAGATTACAAACATATAGACCTCTGGTCTCTAAAACCACCCTAGGTTAGAGTGGTGTCTCTTTAACAACCATGTAACAGATAAATATAATTAAAGGATGTATCTATTGCTAGGGATAAGATACATTTGTGGTTCTTTATCCCGTAGGTGTCGTCTGTTCTGTGCCTATGCAGCATGAGACAAGATAACTTCAGTTTGTGGCATTTCTTTGTTCTATGATGTATCTGTATGTTTGAAACATTCATGATCATGCCTTTTCTGAAACAAACAAAATGCAATATGGGACTATGAGTATCTCCTCCTTGGATAAGTTTCTTGCTGGTTTTTATTAATTTCATCTGTAGAAGCAGGTGGTGTTTCCCATATGCCCCCAAATTTTCCTATGTTTGAGTCATTTTTATCACCTTAGTTTAAAATAACCTAAGAAAAGTGTTTCTAAGCTCATTGATTATTTCCTTCATTCACAAAGCATTCCGTGATATGTTCCCACCACGACTTTAAGTTTCTAATATAAATGTTTGTTTTGATGACAGTAATACAGCCGTTCAGAATGGATACTCTTCTATGCTATCCTTCACCGTAACTGATATTAACAGCACAGTGACTAAGCTAATGGCCCTAGGAGCTGAGTTGGATGGTCCCATTAAGTATGAAATTCATGGAAAAGTATATACAGATACTCTGTTCTCACTCTCAGACCTTTAGACATTTTCTGAATTTTAGCCAATATATCTGAAGGTGTTATCTTTTTCCCATGGATTATCATCCAGGTTGCTGCCATGCGATGCATTGATGGCCACATGTTGGGTCTCTATGAACCTGCATGATGGCAATACATGGGATGGACAATTGTTCAACATTGGCACAAGGATTCCTCAAGTGAACATTTTGAACACTGAAGGCTTTGTAGCTTCTGCAGCTACCAACTCTTCTTTCTTCTGAAGTCAATTTGTTTGGTTCGCTTGTGCAGATCATCAACAGTGCAGGAGTGTACAGAGTTGGACCTGTCATGTAGATTACGCGTAACAAGTAAACCATTGTCTTTTAAGGAGTTCAACCTGTGAATTTTCTTTTAGGAAGTGATAAATTGATTGTGATGTAGATGGATGTTTTCATCTTTTAGAATCTTCAAGGTGCAAGAAAATATTCTTCTCTGGCTTCATTTAGAGTAAATCTGCCCTTTTTTGCCTGAGGGTTTTTCTCATTACCTTGCTATGGACAGTTTTAAAGCATTTCAGAAATGCCCTCTTTGTCCCCCATTCATGCTTTGTTTCTGCTTCACTTGCTTTGCTTGCATATGGAGAGACATGCCTGCACAAAAAAGAAGGCATCCTCCGACTTAGGGGTGTAAACGGAACCCGATAACCCGATATTCCGACTCGATTCCGATAAAAATTATCGGTTTCGGAATTAAAAATTGATACCGATAGTTTATCGGAATCGGTATCGGATATTCCGATAAGCTATCGGAATCGGAATCGGTATCGTATCGGTTATTCCGATAAATTATCCATTAAAAAAAAAACTATGGTAAACACCTTACCTTATCGGAATTTCAGTTCCAGTAATGTTATCGGAATTAACCATTCCGATATTATTGAAATCGGAATCGGAACTATATTTCAGTTATCGGAATCTGTGTTTTCGGTTCCGAATCCGACCCATTTGTAGCCCTACTCTGACTTTATGAACAGATATACAGTCGCCAGATGGGGTCAATGCATTCATCTCCTCAGCCTTCCTGCATCTACAAAATTATGGCTGCAGAACAAAGACGTTGGACGACGAATCGATTCTCCGGAAATTACTTGAGACAGGCATGATAATTGTTGGCAAAACATTTCTTGCCTCACCAGAACCAGTTGAAATTTCTGGAACTAAGCAAAATCTTAACTAGACAGTAGGTGCAATTCATCTTTATACTGGTTGCTTCCGAAGAACAGGGTGATCCGAAGAACAGTTATTTCTTACCGAACTTTTAGCTTTGCCAGACAACCAAATCACAGTAATAACAGATGGTTCCAGGTAGCTGCCATGTTTGTGTCCCACAAAGCTAATAGCTGCGTGCACAGCCGTGTTGTCAAAAATGGGCTTTGTCTCACTAGTCAATTTAACAAGACCCAACGCCAAAAGATGGGGGCAAGAATGCTATCCTGAGGTAACCTGGGTTAATCTATTATCAAGATCCCAATAATCGATTAATGGTGACTTTTGACTTATTGATTAAGTTCTTACCCCATAATCAATTAATAGGGCCATGATAATGGATTATCGGAGAAAAAAAAGGTCAATTAACCTACCCAATCCCATTTTAATTTCTAATGTACGTATAAGGTGGGTTAACTTTTGAGTTAACCTATATCATATTAAGGTACTCATAGACCGTTACCTTGCACCAAAACACTCTTTTGTGATCCACATATGGCACAATAGTGTCATCGAAGGTGTCATGCTTCAGTTACCAACTTGACCAACAAGAGACAGTGAGTGGCAATAAAGTTGGTGGAAGACATATACCAACACCATTGCTCAAGCAAAGTACAAAACAACCTACACATGTAGGCTATTTTGAACAATGCTGTTGTTCATGTTGTTGAAAGGTCCCAAAGTTGTGTGTATTTGATAAAATTTAACACTTAAATCTTAAATTTTATTTGTCATATATTCTCTAAATTTGAAATTTAAAAAGAATTTAATATATATCAGATATAAATTAAGAGGTGTTTGATAACCAATTTAGACAAATGTACACATCCTCTTTTGGAATTGGTAGAGGGGCATGCACCCCATTGTAGCAACAATGTACAACAAGTTAATAAACTTATGAAGGAATAGTTTAAGTAATTAACACAACCTCTTAATGGTCAGTCTAGACGCTTCAGCAGACTATAGTCAGAGTCGAAGTACCCCCTTCTTCCACATGCTGTCTCTTGAAAGAAGAGAAGTAGGACAGTACTACTTATAAGGGGCATGCCTGTTGGGTAAGAGACAACACCCCTCAGAGCGCAATATTCTGATTATATATATGAGTAATGCTATGGTGCGGCCGTGCGGCCCGGCCGCACCATAGCGACGACCGTTGGATCAAGATCCAACGGCCGCGATGCGGTGGATCTTGATCTTGATCCACCGTTGCGCGCGATGCCGTGGATCAAGATCAAGATCCACCGCATCGCGGCCGTTCGATCTTGATCCAACGGTCGTCGCTATGGTGCGGCCGGGCCGCACGCCGCACCATAGCATTTATATATATATATATATATATATAATATATATATATATATATATATATATATATATATATATATATATATATATACATTAATTCAAATTAAGAAGGTGCTCTGAATCTAGTAGTTCACGAAGTGAGGTCAATCCGAAAGCATTTCTTCACAAGATACCTTTAACCCATAATACAAGCAATACCAACTTGATCATGTGTAACATTTCCAAACCATTTTCAAAGAGTCAACTCCAAAAATATCTCTCAAGATTGATGATCTTATCAAGTGGAATCGTCTTTGATTATCCACCTCGGCCAATGGTCATCTCGATCAACTAAATTTTAAGTCAATCAAGTCTAAATCTTGTCATTGTGATCGGCCAAACCAACTATATCATTGTCGGCTATTCACATCTGCCAACTGAAGTCTCAATCAAATCGGTCAGACCTCAACCTCGTCATTGTAACTGGCCAAATTGACGGTATATATCAAGAGAAAGATTCTGCACTTGTGAAATTGCAGAAATACCTAGTCATCATGCACTTCTCTCCTCCCATTGGTGGAAAAGAAGAGAGAGATCTATGCGACAGCTTCATTCCCACCAATGTGAGAGGAGAAGTACAAGATGACTAAGTATTTCTGCACTTTCACAAGTGCAGAAAGTCTTTTTCATATATCAAATAGTAAAACCCAACTTATCCAGCAGCTGTGCCATAACCCTGAAATAAGATATATACTTCCGAGTTTCACATTACTCACATGATCTGTATAATCTCGCAACAGGGTGTGGCAAAATGTGGTCTTATATTCATTGGTTTGAAAACAGCTGCTGACACTCCAAGTTGGAAACAAGAAAACTAGACAACGGGATAAGCAGAGTACTTCTCTAGATGATTACTCGATCGTTTTGGGATGGATCCACATCTTGAGGTATATATGCCAAAACTAGCTACCACAAGACGTGTTTGCAACTGTAGATATATGCAGTGGATGAACATGCAGTCTTGGCCTCAATGATGCCAGATTTCGAATTGAATAGAGCACACCATGCCTAGAGCATCCAACTTATTTCATCCCATAATGATATTTTTTTTTAGTAAGATGGAGCTTAACGGCTCTAAAAAAAATCAAAACACAGACTAGCTAGTATAAACCTTCAATAATAACAGAACTCAAGATGAGTGGCTCTATATGCACACGAAAGTCACTCCAAAAATCTAAATTGACTGATCTAAATCAAATCTATGGTGCTTTCATCCCATAATGATGGGAAGATAAGTCTGTACTTATACACTGCAAGATGATCAAGATATAAAAAGGATATTCCAAGACAATCATGGGTATAAGCAGTGGCGGACCCTCCTTATAATCAGCGGGGTCACGTGACTCCACTTACTTGAAAGATGTGTCTTAAAGGAAGTAAAAAATCTTCATATTATTTAAATGTGTAAATGAAATGTAATCTCACTAAATTTAAAGGTGACCCCCTAAACTTAAGTGACCTTACTGAACTAATTTTCAAGATCTGTCACTGGATATAAGAAAGGTGACAAAGTGCAAAAACTAATGGCCGAGAAGGGAAAGCTTCAACGTACAGAAAGCCATGTATACATCTTTCAAGAAAAATACTTGTTGCAAATCCAATAGAAATTTACCCACCTAACTTCTTAAAGTTGGATAATCATGATATAAAATATCATTATAATATCTCATATCATGAGTGGCAAATTTTATTAAATTAATTTGCTACACTTATTACAAACCAACAATTTGTACCAAATTACTCGCATCTTAACTTCAATAGATATCAACCGAGTAAAAGCTTGTGCAAATATCCATGATCGATCGATATTTACAGACATGGTCCTTACACGTACGCCATCTATATATATATATATATATATATATTATATATATATATGTACTAACTTCTTTATATATTCTTTCTATATTTTGAAATGTTAGAATAAAGATAATTTTGCCAAGTCAAAAAACTAGATTTGATGTATCTAAAAGATGAGTATTTATTAATTAATTAAAACAAAAGGACAGTTTCTAGTTGAGATTTTTTTTTAACTTTTTCCAGTACCTTGTTACTTCCCTTCGTTCTATATACACAGGATCAGCATCCAAAATTTGTACTTGTTTATTATTTTAGACACAAGGCTTCAACTTGATCTCCATGTTATTTTAGTTCTAGATCTCTCTTTTTTTTAAGCAGTATATATAGTTCTCTCTCTCTCTCTCTGCATGGTGTTCCTACCACTTTAATTATAATTCTTCCCCCTCCGCCTGCAACCAAACGCAACCAAGTAAGATTTGCAGCACAAGAATGCGAAACGATTCAGATTGGAAAAGGCTGTTCTTCTGCCTTCTGTGCAACCACGGGCGACCAGTACTAAGGAGATGCAGCACAAGAGAACGTACACGAAACGCCTCAGAGACAAAGGAGGGTGAGATCGAGAACAAGTCATTTCAGGAATTAAGCTTCCGCCATTAAAATGCATGGGAAAGCATGCGGTCACTACTGGCAGCTAGCGCGTGATCGAAGCAAAGACGAAAAATACGTACAGGAGTGGGAAGATCAGGAAGAGGAAGCTAGCTAGCTAGTCTTTACATCTCCAAGAATCTCACCACAGAGTGGGTTAAGAGAGGAAGGGAAGACGTACGTTGTTAAATCTCCAAGAATCCCAAGACTGAGTGGAGAGTGGGTTGAATCCGTCGAAAGCAGCAGCAGTAGGGCTTCTGGGAAAGTGGAAAGATCCCCCCCTCCTCTCTTCCCGGGGACGTCCTCTTCACGCCTCTTCGTGGAGGGACAGCACTGAGTGGGGAGGTCAGAACCCCGGCGAGATTCTCCTCATAGAGATGGGAGAGCCACCTTCTGCTGCCGGCACGTGTAGAGGGCCAAGAACAGACAAACTTTAGGGTTCCCTCTTGAACGATTCCAAATGCTATCGATCCAACAAGAAATGGGATATGCTAGGATCCGGATATAAGATATGTGAGATCTGCAATTTTAAAGTATGTGAGTCTATCAGGTTTTGTGTTTAGGGACGGTGAAGTGAGCATAGTTTCATCACCCGTCGTCGAAAGTTCATATTTTCTATAATAAAAAAAATGACTCTTTGCGACGCACAGAAGAGATGTCTTTAATCTTTTCTCAATTTTTTTTCATAAAATTTATTTCTACTACTTATTTGATATCACTTTTTTATATCTAATTATCACATTTATTATTAAGTGAGAAAATTATTATAGTCAAACTTTATGAAAAAAATAGGTAAAGAATTAAAACTACTAATAGACTTGAGTATGTCTGCCTGTCATGTGTGTCAATTCAATATTGGACTGATAACAAAACTTGAGAAAGATTTACTACACATACGACAAGTGAAGCAAAGTATAATAAATGTTACATGACAACTCTTGCGGTGTCTAACAATATGTATGACACCACGTGGACTACCACACGGGCATGACGAGTAGCAAGCAGGGTAGTGGCGGCAACGGGCAACCACCGACGGTGGCGGCAACAATTGACGACGGTAATGGCCAACAGTGTGGGATCAAAAATCATTATTTTAGAATTCAAGATTTATATTTTAGAATTCAAATTATTATTAAAAATTTAGTTAATATTTTTAAACCATGAGAGTAATATTTTTTAGCTTAAAATTTATATTTTGAAGTCTAAATTTATATTTTGGAGTCAAAGATTTATATGTCAAAGCCTAGTTGCTACTTGCCGCTCTCCGATCGCCGCCACCCGTCTGCTCTCCCATGCTTGTTAGCTCGCGTGGTGCCCAACTGAATACCACGCGAACTGCCATGTCACTATCCAAATGCAGCAAATGCATTTGAACAGATGTAACAATTGGGGTTTTTGGACCAAGTTTTGACCCCCCTAGCTTCGTCCTCTGTGTCGCGACGAGTTAAGTTGTCGCCTTTTGAAGGTGATAGGTACATCGTCGCGTCCTCTTTCCGAACGCTTTGGTAGTGGTGTCGCGTTCTTGCTTGTCATTGGCTTGTGTGCCACATGTCAAGATGCAGACATGTGGAGGTGACAAGTCAAATGTCATGATCTCCTTGGATCGAATGCAAAGTGACACGTGTCCAAGTGGTTGACGGTCTATCAGAGGGCCTTGTCGGAATTTTCAAAAGGCGACGATGTGGCTATCACATTTTGGAGAGAACGTGATACACGGGATGTCATGTTCTCAAGCCCGAAGCCTTAAGGCATAGCCGACGCCTTTTTTCTACGGGGAATTGCTTCCCCTTTTCCTACCCTCTCCACAGTGGGAGAGCTCCCCCTCCCCTTCTCCGGTGTCTTTGGGTGAGATTGAGGGTCATGCTCGTGTCGTGGCATCGTTGTAGCTTGTGTGGAGTAAGGAGGAAGCGGCCATGCTCACAAAATGACCTCAATGGATTTGGTTTCTTCGTTTTGAGGTAGGAATCTCCTTCCCTTTATACTTTAGAGTAGATGGGGCTTTTTCTCACCATGGTTTTTGTGCCTAAGTGGTTGTTCTGTTGTTTCCCGGCCCTCCCCTTATGGTGGTATTGTTGCGTGGGGGAACCTTGGGATAACTCAATCCCAGATTCGGTCTTCAAACAGGTATCGCTACGAGGTAGGCCTCACGATACCATCTGAAGTCGACGAACCCTTTGACACGTTCTCATCGCGATAGGCTGGCCGTCATGTTCTCCCAATCCTGTTGGTTTTCATGTTGCAGTTGGGCGAGGCTTGTCCGTGCTTGTGTGGTTGGACTAGGATCTCTAATCAAGTCTCGCTAGTCTCTCTAGCATTTGCCCTTGTCCTTGTGGGGGTTTTTTAGTGTGAACCCTAAGGCTGGTTTTGCCCAAGGTTCAGCCTTTAACTGAGGAACGCGACAATCAGTATGTTGCATTCATCATCTGAAGGAGACACTTGAGGGCCTGCTCTAGCTCGTGGTGCGTTATGAGTGGGTTGTTGTCGTTTCACGGGACCTCTATTCTTGTGGGCTTGTTGAGGGAGGTCTTCGAGCCACGAGTGTATCCGACGAGTGTGTTTCCGAACTGAGGGGAAAACAGTGTTTGGGCAATGAAACCGAGTCACTGGTAGAGCTCTCTTAGTTGGTTCGAGTCCCGCAAAATTTGGTGGTTCTTGGTGCAATCCATCTAGCTAGTTCTCACTGCCTCGCTCTGCATTGGTTCTGGAGCTGGATAGAGAGGTCAAGTGTGGAGCCACAACTTGGCAAACCTGCGATTGTTGTTGTGCTTGTGTTTCATCCATGCGTCCCACTCCGACAGGAAGGGAGACTACTTGCGGTCAAGCGGTAAGTCTCCAGTAGGCGCTCCTGACTGCCATTGGCTGTGACATGGTTGTTGTGACAGTAATTTCCTTGCGATGTGTTCCATGTGTTGGATCGGTTCCATAGCTTACACGACAGTTGTAGCCGAGTTGTGCCTCATTCTTGAGAGCATTTGTTGGTTTGGCACTTGATCATGATACTTTGTACTTTCCTATGTTGGTTTGGCTTGTGAACATGTGCTTCTGGTTCCTATGTTGAGTTGGGCCTCCAACCTCGCTGACTTTTTGAGGGCTGGAGTGAGTGGACTCCCATCTCTAGTTGTTGTACCAAGGGATGGTGTGGAGCAATTTTCGATTCAGGTGTACTTTGGTAGTTTTCGACTCGAGTGTTCTCTTGGTGTGTCTTGTGTGGGCCCCGACCTATGTTATGTAACTCATTCTTTGGTGCCCGTCCGTAGTGACACTTGTGTGTGTGGTTCCTTGACCTCGTAGATTGTTTGAGGTCCAGGTTGGTTTGTGTGTGTGGTGTCCTGACCTAGTGGAGTGTTTCGAGGTCCGAGTTAGACGTGCTTGTGGGTTGAGACTCTGTTCTCACACAATTGTTCCATGGGTTGCCGTGTGTGATCTACCTCGACATACATGCCAAAGGTCATTTCCTCATGGTGCTCGACGCCGATGGTTCTTGCGGGGGTTGCATGTGATCGGCCCTGGTTGGTGGTCAAGGAGTAGTATTGGTTCCGCTGTTAAATCGTAGTAAGGGTAGTTATTTTTCAGTTACTATTTTTTAGTTGTAGTTATTTACTATTTTCTGAAGTTTTTATTGCTCTAGTCGATAGGAGACTGGTTATCTTTACTGAGTTTTGTTCATGAGATTCACCCCTCCTACTCACTTATATGATCATTGTCGCTAAAGCTCAATGCCGGACCGTTTAGCTAGATGGTGTTTGTGGGCGTGAGTTCTTGGGTTGGAGTTGAGAGTTTTGTTTTACATGTTCTCAAAATGTACTCCTCTCAAAGACTGCACTTCTCTGCCTATACACTTATTTGAGATATGTAGTATATTCTTCTTTGTTAAACTCTGTTATAGTTATTTAAATTTATTATTTATCTCCATTCTTCTAATCCTTCCATGTCCTCAAATGCATAGGAGGTGGTCTAAAGATAGGATATTTGTAGAGCTTCTCGATGTCGAATTCTAATTAGGTACTTATAGCAGGGTTTTAAACTTTTCACCTTAAGGTTTTGCAAGGCTGTGAGGTCTCGGTTTCTGGCGCTTCTGTTGTCATTAAGAGTGTGCAAGAACGGACAACCTTCAGAGTTCGCAGGTGCTGTGAAATCTCGATTTCTGGAGTCTCGCCATTACAGAAGAGACGGTTCTAAGGATTTGCAAGGCTGTAAACCGCAGTTTATTTTATTTTTTCTGGACGATATATATAGATAATATAATTATTTGCTCATACTAGACGTGCGACATGGTCTTTTCCAGGGCTTGCAAGGCTGCGAGATGTCCATCTCTCTGACACCCATTAGTTAAAAATGCGAGAACAGATAGTTTGAAGGGCTGGCAAGGCCTGTGGAGTCTCCGTTTCCCTCTGCCATATATTACAAGCGCAAGAACTGATAGTTTTTTGAAGGGTTTGCAAGACTCTGTCCATTTCTCTGACAAGAGAGGGAAGTGAAAGAACTGGGAGTTTTCAAGGGTTTGCAAGGCAGCGAAGAAAACCCCGTATCAACGAAATAATCTATTGGCCAACTACTTCGTATGACCGTGAAGAGTAGTACTTCACTGCAGCAGGGTGATGAATAAATAAGAATACTGGGTTAGGGTTTCTCGGCCGCCTCGCAACTTGCAAGGTTACGAAGGCAGATTTCTGACACATTAAGAGTCCTTTCTTCACAGCAGTTTCTGAGTTTTAGCTCTCATCTTTTGGCGTAAAACAGTACTATCAGGAGACGTGGAGAGGTTAAAGATCACAGAGAAAACTGTTCGCTTCTGCAAGCAAGAAATTAACAACACTGACTGCTCAACGGCAGGGATCTCAAGGTTCTTAATTTCCTTACATGCTCCTTCCGGCACTGGAACAGCTCCCAGGGTTGCAAAAAGAACACACATTTGTTGTTGCCGTCCATCAGCCACCCAGCAGGGTTAGGATTTTCCCATCGAGATGATACGGGAACTTGGAACGTCTCCAGTTTCACCACCAATCTCCTTTTTCTTAAAAGGTCCACGTTCTTGGTTACCTAAAGAAATGATTTCCCAGGTTACTTCATTTCCCAGGACCCGTTTCGTTTCCCGAAGCCTGCTGGCCTCTTTTCCCCAAGCCATTCAATCGCCACCCGAGCCTCCCAACCATGCAAGTGGGCTCTCATATGAAAAAGTTCTCACTTAGGGTTAGGGTTTTCCCGCAGTAAAAAAACCTTCCGAGTTAACGATGGTAAACAGGTAAGCTTTCATTCTAGTTGGACTTGCTTGTCTTGTTTCAGTCAAAAAAAAAATGAGGTGTCACAGATCCTCCGCCTTTTGCTTGCTTTTGATGTGTCAAATCCGATGTGGTAATGAGATTTGATGCCGATGTTGTCTGAGATAAAGCAGAGGACAAAGCAAGAACCCCATGTGATTTGGGGATTACCTTTTTTCCTCATTTCTCCTGAATCCTCCTAAAGACCCCTCCACAAAGCTTCAGTTGCATCATAAAAAAAGATTCTCACATCAAATAGGACACTGTGAGCCGTATGCATACATATGCCCGCCAAGTACAGGAAATATCAAAATGTCTGCACACAAAATGTGGGATTCAAAGGCTTTAAAAGACTTCCAGTACTTTAGGTTACAGTGGCTAGACAGCAAATGGAGAGGCCAAAAAAACAGGCGGTGATTTCTTACAATTGTAACTCTGAAGAGGAGACATGACGGGAACTAGTTGCAGGATATGGAGATCGTCCCCAGATCAAGACTGGGGGGCTCTCCAATGTGTTGGCTTCTTTGAACCAGGTAAACCAGCCTGCAGGAGCTAGAGAACAGTAGAACCAAGTAGCATATGAAATGCGGATTATGATAACCGAGTTCCTTGCATAGAATCCAAAGATCACAACAGATATTTCACAGGTTTTATAAAAACATGCAGCTAGGTCATAGAGATGGATCTGCGAGATCTACGGCCGCTTCAAAAGTTCATATTTATCTCTCAGACTAACACCTCTTGTGGACGATTTGGCATGCCAACAGAGAAAAAAGTTGACTGCGAAGATGCAAGGAAAGATAGAAGAAAACGTTCATACTTGTTACCTTCCTGGTAGAATTGGGCAGTGCTCGAAGTGGGTACAACTGTACTGTACAAGATGAAGGATTATAGATCTAAGAAGCTGGAGAAAATTGGAAAAGCCACGAGATGGTCTACGAGGAAACTAGATGGACGTGTTCAAAACTAAACAACAAGCAAGAGTAGAAACAAGATGCATCTGTAATCTGCAGCACAGTAGCACAAGGATGGAGTACTCGTTGAAGAGAAGAAAACTAGATATTAATAAAAGATCTATGACAGGAACTTAGCACATGCGGGGCCCTAAAAACATGAAACCAGTAGAAAGAATAACACTGTTTTAAGTCCAAAAAAAATAGAAGTACTGTTCATGGAACTAGCTAGCAAGCCTCCTGCTTAGATCTCACCAATCACCAACACAATGTTCACAAATTAGGCATGCAAAATGAACCCTCCTGTGTACAAAAATCGCATCTAAAAAGGAAGATCTGCAGGAAATGAGCAATGTTCCAGCAAGTTCTACACCATTAATATTAGCCACCAAAAGGAGAACAGACATATATACTGGAGAGATCAGAGAATAAGATGCGGTGGAAAACTGCACAGCACTCTTACCGCACAAAAGAACTTTTGCATGTGTAAACACCTGTAGAGAAAGCAAACATAAGAGGGTAGAGAGAGAGAGAGAGAGAGATGAACCCTTGTGACAGACGTTGGAGGCAAGGGAGCTCCCTTCAGTCCAAACACAGCCAGCGTAGGACCCAAATTATCTCCCGCATCATTCACTCATCTACCAAGCACGCTTCTCCCAAGGCTTTTGCTCAGTATTTGGATGAATGAGTCGGCAGATAACGCTGTCCCACAGCCACCTGAGAGTGGACTGAAGGAAGCTCTCTCATACCCACTGCACATCCGGTCCACCACAGCAAAAATACCCACAACTCCAAACCTTTCTTCCTCTTGTTACTTCTCTTTCAGAGGATTCCCAGCTCCCTCGAGCTTCCCTTCCTCTCGAGACATGATGATGAGTGATGACCCCTTCGTGTAAGACTTTCTGGAGATGTGGGAGATGCTGGCTCAGGAACTGTCTGAAGCTGCAGGTGATGAAAAATGAGATGAACAAGGGTAGGGGAAAGGAAAAGTGACCTGGACCATGACTTTAATAGCAGAAGGTAGAAGAAGAGCAGACACACACGGTTAGCCCGGCCCTCTAGCTCTCTTCAGTCTCTCTTTTATCTCTCCATCAGGAAGACGAAAGGAGCAAATGCAGTAGAAAGATCTACCGGAGGTTGGTGCCCATGATCTGAGAGTGCTAAGCGTGCCCTTAAATAGCTCGGATGGAAGCGTGACATCACATCATATATTGAATTAAAAACACATCTCCACAGCTAAATAAGTACAGAGCAAAATATGGGGGGTTATTTAAATCACGGGGGGCATATCTCTTCCTCCTTTGTCCCTCCAAACGCAGAATTCACCAATCAGTGCCGCCAGCATTGCCCTTTTGACGTCTCAACCTTTATCTTTTATTCACAGTGACAGTGCCATCTGTTCTTTTCATATCTCCTCTCTTCAGGTGGCTCCTCTTTTAATTATTCTTTCAAGGCATCATTTGCTCGATCGGGAGGCAAAAAATGGTTAATTAATCAGTATATGGCACTAGCATTTGAGTTGTTCCTGCAGGGAAAGTGGCATTGCTCTTGGAGGCCCGGCGATTACACTGGCATCTGTGCACTAGCGGCCACTACAGGTTATGGCCAAGTATATATGTATGTATGATTCGAGCGCGCATTAAATTTATATTAAACCATTTTGTTATAACTTTGATGGCATCACATTAAGCTAAACATTCCGATGGAATTAGAGCCGCTTGCACCCACCTGATACTTGGCATTCATTAATTTGATTCCGATTTGGCTCGATCTACTTGAAGCCAATCTCGATAATTGTATTTGAAAATAATATATAATATTGTATGCATGGAATCTCCATGCTGTCGTGACCATCAAATATATATATGTTTATATATGTCAAGAGGAGGCAGTCTTGTAGTAATTTTATCAGCATCATGTCTCTTCTTAATTTATTCGGAATTAACTAGTCAGGTACTTTTGGCCAGGATACTTCCACATTTAACTGGCATACGAGGCAGTGGCAACGAGAGAACTGTGCCAATAAACTAACACAGACATAGTCGTCCCTTCTTCAGCTCTCGCGACAGGCCATGAGAGATGGCTTATAGGGACATGGAAGCTAAAGGCTATAGCGTCTTTGTCATCCGAACAGAGGTGATCGATCACTGGCCTCTCATGATCAGTATATTTAGCTAATCAATTAGAATATATATATATATATATATATATATATATATATTGAATATTTAAATATGAAGTAAGTGTTGATACGATGAATATATATATTTTCATGTAGCTAACTACATATTAATCATATAAAAATGTTCAACAGTACTGCAACACTTGGATATACAGAAAGTGTTATTCTTAGAAAATATATGATCGACCCTAATTGCCAATTCAATTAAGGTTCTAAATAAACAGGTCTTAGCATCTATGCAAAACTCAAACAGACCCACGAACAACTAATATCTGGATTTCCTACCAAATTATGGTCATACATAGAAGTGTCGGTGGTCTAAATTAAAGACTTAAACGCCAAACATTATTTGAAACATGACAAATATTGGGCTGTGGCTGTAATGCTTTGATGGTTTGACCAGTGAGGCTAAAAAAAGTGGGAGATCACTGTTCTTGCCGTATTGTTAATAGCACCAATGGGTCCTCCGAGACCATCATAGCCATCAACCCAAAGCGAAAACAGATTTGACACAACGTGTATGCATGCCTCCTCTTTGATGGCAATAAAGACAAGGCAAATTACCTTGTCGATCTTACCCAGCACGGGCACCGGACCGAACTGTAGAATTAAAGCTAAGATCCATTTCTTTGGTTTCGATCCATGTTAAGCAACAGACGAAATGACGGGGACAAACCGTGTAGCTAAAGCATGCCCTTAGCTTTGATGTTCCATGTTGAAGCATGAGATAGATCATACAAGCACCAGACCAAACTGTAGAATTAAAGCTAACATCCTTGTCTTTTGTTTTCGATCCATGTTAAGCAAGACACGAAATGACGGGGACAAATTAACCGTGTAACTAAAGCATGCCCTTAGCTTTGATGATCCATGTTGAATCATGAGATAGATCATACTAGCTAGCATGGGCTCAGTTAATTCCCACCCCATGAAAAGAACACAGATGAGAGGAAGAAGTGCGAAACATCGATCGCACTGACAGAACAATATTAACATGCAGAACTTTTGTTTCAAATTAGGTATAGAGCATCAGAACTTTGCCAGCTGCTATAATCTCAGAAGAAACTGGAAGAGGTGATCACAAAAATAATGACACAACCTGGAGATAGAGAGAGAGAGAGAGAGAGAGAGAGACGTTAATTTGTTCCTCTGGGCTTCATCAGATTCTCTCAAACGAAACAGTAGCTAGCAGAGTGTCTTTTCAACGCAAAAGGAGAGCTGCCAGGTCTCGCGCCGCACAGCCCCTCCTTGCACAGTTTCACATCAACTCTACTGCCATCTCCACGTCCAATCATGCTTTTTCGTGCGACTTCCAAAGGAGCAACAACACCCACCCCCCATCACCTTCCCATCCCAGCAACCCCACCCCCATTCCGCGCATAAGTCGTTTCATACTCCTTATTTTTCTCATCTTGTCCCCAAAAAAATGGAAAGGAAAAAAAAAAACTTTTTCAGCTCTCCTCTCTACTTAAATTTGATGATACACTTTAATCGACAGTCGACTTTAGGCGACATTCTACATATGTAAATCATCCCAGCTTAATTATGTGACACTTCTTGTCGTCCAAGATTTAATACCCCAATAATATCATACGACGAAGGTCATCAACACTACAAAAGCTCATGTCTAATAAGAGCATTTCTTAATTCCCTACAACTTATCTTCGAGTGTGTAAGTATGCTATTCTATCCTTGGTCTTCGTCTTCCCCAATAGATTTGGTACACGAAAATTATTGCTTCGATAAATAAGTTGATCGCCCACTATCACCACACTGATTAGTTCCACAAACCATAAAAATTTTAAGTTCCATTAATATCTCCGGGATGTTAATTAACTTTTTTTGCATTGCCATCAACTAAATACAATTAACTCTAGTCCACATCTTATTATATAATGAAATATTTGTCACTTTATGTCTAGTTAGTCTAAAAACATAGGGATAGTAGAATTCATAGACTTCCCTAATTATAGTACTTAACTATATATTCTCACACTAGCTAGCAACCATCCTCTCTCTTTTTTCCGACTGGTAGCAAGCATCCTCTCAATTGCATATTCTTAGCTACACACAATATATATTCTTAAAGATACCTTTCCATCTTTATCATCTTTTTTCTGACATTGTCTTCTTTATTATCCTAGTCGCCTCACATCTGTCTCACGGGATAGTGTTGCCCTCATAGTGCCTTTTGCCAAACAACATATTGTCCAGACATGTAAAAGAGTACTAGGTTTTGTAATCACTCTCTTTTTTAGGCAAACTGTAACCATGGTCTTTGCGGATCTACTATCTAAATCACATGATTATTCATTTCGTCCATATATAATGATGGATTGGTTAAAGATGGCAATCATTTCTTAGTAAGTTCACAAACCACTTAGTCGTGTCTGATGATAAAAAACTTGTCAAATTGGAAGGCGTGGCTACAATAGAATCCTATATACTATTCTCTGGCAAAATTAGAAAACTAAGACCAATATTTCAAGAGAAAAGTTTATTGCACTTTCACATTGCACTTTAACTGCAATGTGATTTGATATAAGATTCATGTGCATTTAATAATTAGATGACCACTTTATCACTCCTCATGTGAGGAGTGCCATATAGACTTTATACTTAGTCAAATACAATGTGTAAATGTAATAAGTCTTTCTCATATTTTAAAATAGTACTGAGTAAGAAAACTTCCCCAAGTTTCACAAAACTCTCATCGATTCTAGAAAGAGAAATATTGTTGTAAAGTCGATAAACATTCTTATAATAAAATTGAGTTAGATTATAAGTCTGTATGTCCATTAGCAAAGAACTTTTGACAAAGCACTTGTCAACTAATAAGATTACAATTTTATGATCCAACTCAAGTTTATAACAAGATCCTTTAATTCTTATAACTAATTAATTATTTGCAACAGTTTTGCAACGCATATGTCAGCATACATGTTATGCATTCAAGTCAAGGAGAAATTTTAGAAACTCTTTAATTAATTATTTTAGACTATCTGCCGACCTCAGAAAGTTGACAAAGCAATGTTACCCACTCTGTATACGTGCCTTAGAAAGCATCATTCTGCTACTTTTGTTTCTTTTCTGGACAACCATGCATTGTCTCAAAAAAGAGTTTTATGCATTGTCTTCAAGCATATATATATATATATATATATATATATATAAGAGATGTTAGGGTGCGGCGGTGCGGCCCCGCCGTACCCTTGCCGCTGCAGCTAGATCACCATCCAGCGGCAGCGTTTCCACTCCGTTTTTTTTTTTTTTTTGAAAACTCAACAATTAATTTACGAGAAGAATTGAAGAAAGTCAGAGAAGAACGAATAAAGCAGAAAAATGTAAAGCACTATATCAACACTTTCGATACATGAATAGAACTCAACCAAAAACAAGCACCATGTCAACGTTTCTTCTTTCCTCCTCTTCCTGATCAGGACCTCATCCGCATACTGCGCCAATTCCAAGTTACTGAAGCTTCAAGGAAAAAAGAGTGGTGCTAAACTTTTCTTATGACATCTCCTTCAAGAACAAAGAAGAAAACACCATATATAGATGATCGAAGAACTTAAAAGGCAAGTATTGAGGGTGGTCAAATTGCTTGTGACGGAGTGGACACCAACGTCCAATAGAGGTGGGGAGGAGGTTAGTTCTTATATTCGAATTAGTAAAAATTTTACGCTCTCAAATTGTTCTTCGACAAATTCATTCAGGAGATAGGTCTTCTATGAAATTTTAGAAAAAAATTTTTATCGATATTTGACTGTCTCTCATTGTCAATTCTGATTATTAATAAAACGTTCGGCCACTTTTAGCTTAAAAAAAAAGTAGAGACTTAATCAAAAACTTGGCAAGCTTAATTTGTCGTCCTGAAAACACTCATTATAATTACCTGGTTTAGAACCGATTCAAAAAAGTTACAGGGAAAGACTGACTGGTGCTAGAAATAGCTAGCTTATATGTTATATTATCTTCTTCAACAACAAAGGCAAAAAAAAACATATATGTATATACATATAAAAGAAGTAACAAGCTGGCTCTTGGAATGATGTCCCCGGCTGAAAACACTACTCATCATCTGGTTCAAAACCGATTCAAACAAGTTAGAAGTTTCAAGGGGACAGACACAGTCACAGACTTGACTGCTGCTAGGAATAGCTTATATCTTATGTTATCTCCTCCTCCAAGAACAAAGGCAAGAACACCAGGTAGGAGAGCGGGTACCAAGCTGTCCTCCGTTCAAAGCACACCCATCACTGCTCCCAAACAACAGCTGGTGTTTGTTCCTTGTCAATCTGTCCGGCCTCCTCTTTCTCTTCCCCCGAAAGCTTACACATACATATATTATACTATCTGTCGCGTCACCCTGAGCGCCAAGTTCGACTCCCACCCACATGACCCGGTCTGCAAGCTCCGACCAGATGCGCGGGCCAAATCGCCTTCAAGAATCTGAGTCTTTTTAGGGTTTCGCTCCCACCCCTGCAGGCGTGCGGGGGGATGAGGAGGACGACGACGGCACCGGGGTCACTCCTTGTTCCTGCTGAGTCTGTGATCTCCACACCCCCCCCCCCCCGGGGCCAAACCCCATCACCTGCTCTTCGCTAGCTGCTGCCGCTCCGGCCAGCTCGTACAAGGAGATGACACTGGACGAAACGCAGCAAGACCCGGCAGAGAAGGCCGTACTCCCACCTCTCCTCCCTGTCGCCGTGGGAAGAGTCTCCTTCACGGGAGAAGAGGATACAGAAACCCTAAAGTTTTTTTGGGGCTAGGCGGTGGGGGAAGGGGCACGCTTGGTCACCTCACGTCCCATCCCTGCCTTCGTTTGTTCTCCTCGGTGGAAGGGAACAGCGGGGTGCATGCCAGAGAAGAAGTCATGGCTAGGCTGGGATTCCAGTTGTTTGCAGAAATTATATGTAGTTAAATAATTTATTTTAATAATGGTAGCAAATAAGTGTGTTATTATTTTATTTTTATTATATAAAAAAATAGAGATATATTATTCACCACTTCAAGGGTTAGAAAGAAGACTTTGGTGTGTGGAAGGCAGGAAAAGGTTATAAGAGTGTATTATGAGATAGGGAGATATCTTATATAATGAAATTAATTTGGATTATAAGAAATATAATTTTATCGGTGGACTACAAACTTATCATTGTGATGCCGGTATTTCCTATATATTTACCCTGGGAGGGTTATACTTATCCACCTAAAAAAAATGATATTTGTGAGACTCTCTAGTCTAATAACTTAGCTTTTTGTTTAACAATGCTAATTATTAACTTAGCATATTGCTTGTTTTTATAGACTCCTACGTTGGTTTTGCACATTCAGCATAAGTGAGTTTTCTAACATTCGCCTTTGCACTTCTTTGTACATGTGTATGCACTCTCTTTTTGTATGATCATCTACAGTAGTTGCAAAAATCTTGATTAAATATCAGGGCATATCTACTGACCTTTGAGCACTACTTCATCCCACCAATCTAATTAAACCCACCCCCTTTCCCCCACCCAAATGATCCACTAAAGGTCTTCACCATCATTGATGTCCTCCATAATTGTGAATGTTTGACTAAGAGAGAGAGAAAAAACATATTATAGATGGGAAGATGACCAAGATTAATGTGATATAGAAGCAATCTATTCTTCTTATTATAACATGTAAATTTTGGATATTGCACCATCAAAATGCAAACTTTCTTGATCTACATGAGATGAGAAATACTTAATGTATTTATGCAAGTGTACTTGTTGAATACATGCGGTGACATGGTAACCTATGTGGCACCAAATTAGACATCATATGAATTGACGGACAGTGTAAATAGCAAGGGCGGAGACCGACAACTAGAGGCGGCGATGATTGATGGTTGCCAATGATGACGAACGATAGCAAACATGGGCTATCAACGAACAACGGTAGATAGTGACGATCGGTGGACAATGACAAGTGGCAACAACAAATAAGTTGCAGTGGACTTAAAAATTAAAAAGTTATACTAAAAATTTATAAACTTTAAAATATTATTTTTCTAATTTAAAAATATCGAGTGGACTTTTAATAGTAACTTAGTCTCACCAATACTACTCTTGGACTAAAAAATGTAATCGTTAAGGTTTAAAATTTATTGATTGGACTTTTATACTAATAAATTTGGGTTAATAAATATTATATTTGGACTCAAAAATATTTCTCTTATGATTTAAAAGTTATGAGACTTTTAATAGTTATTTTGAACTGATATATAATAAATTTGAACTCTAAAATAGTGATTTGGATTACATCTCATCTGTCAACTCACATGCATGACATCTAACGTAACACCAAGTGAGCTACCATGTCTACCAACTCGCATGTAGCGCAAGTGAAGTAAATCCTTCTCTCACATGAAATTTATGTGATATTCCCTTACATGGGCATAATCTCATGTGCATCAACATGAGAAAGATTTACCTTAAACTCATGGAAGAAATGGCCAAAAGATCCCTTGCCATTATGACTTCAACATTTAGGAAGACAAAAAGAGATGGTGATCACTGGTTAAGAGGACCCCCCCCCCCACCTTAATGCACTTAACACAAGTTGTTGCCAACACTTGCACTTATTTCCTTTGCCACAAATGATGAAGAAGACAAAAGAAGGGAAGGGCATTAACCATCCTCACTTAACTTAATCACTGATTGGAGCAAGGAGAAGTAGAATCCAGACCACCAAAGTTGCTTGCATTAATTCTTCAATTGCATCAAGAACCATGCACCCATGTGTATCCGAGTGTTGCAAACCATCATGGCCTTCTTGGTAAAGGCGTTATAAAGAATGTTACAAGACTTGCAAGTTGCAAGTTCTCCCAGTTGAGGGTTTGATGAATAGATTTAATTGGGTTAAGTGCTCGTTTCTTTAGAAAGAAAGGTAATAGTTTACGAGGACCCCAGTTGGATCGATCGGTTAGAACTCTTACTTAAAAGCAGAAGGTCCTGAGCTCGATTCGTGGGAGAGAGGGGGGGGTTTACTTGATTACATGCAATCTTCGAGGTGTGTAGATCTAAAGTTTTTCCGGTCAAATGAGGTAAGGATAATACGAGTACACGAAAAGTAGGAGTTGCCAAGTCGTTTCCGTGGAGTTCACGAACATCAATTCCTGAGCCCACAAAACCACACGGAGCGGGATTTCTTTGTTATCTAAAAAAAAAAAAGGTAATTGTTACCCATAAGCCATCATGATGATGGCCAACAAATGCCTTATGGATGGAAAGGAAGAGAGACCAAAGCTTCTTATGAGCCTTCTGACATTGTTGCTGGCCCAATGGGCCTATTCTTTAAATCCCATTGTTGGCATTCCCCACTTCAGAGTTAGAAGGATTCAGCCCTTTTAGCTGCCAACCCAACCTCGAATGGGTCCACGGGACTAGTCCATTCAAATGGTACACTAGTTCATTCAAGTGGTGGTTCACATTTCACGGTTTTACATATATGCAAGTGCACAGTCTCGTCTTCTTTTGTCTATTCTGCACACGAGTATTGTTCTTTGGGCTTTGTGTTTCGTGGGCTTTCTAGTTCTTTGGGTTTTGTGTTTAATGGGCTTTCCAGTTCTTTGGGCTTTGTATTGTATGGGCTTTCTAGGTAACATCTTTTCTTTCCATACGGGCCTAAGCATTATTTGCTGCAGATGGGCTTTCCATAACGTGTTTTCCACACATTTGAAGGGTGGGCCGGCTGAAGGGCCTTGTCAGCCCACTAGACATTGGCCCACTGGCAACTAGGCTTGGCCCAGTATATTAATTTCGTGGCCGACAGGGGGTTTGCCCGGCATTCCCAATGGCCCGGTCTGCATGGGTTGGAGCTAAATGGGCTTCACATGGAGAGGTATAGTACTTGCCTTTTTTAAGGCAAACGTTGGGCACATATTTATGTGATTAGTTTATATAAAAATAACAAAATTTGAGATAATATGAGGAAAAAATAATAAAATATTTTTAAGTCCAATCTAAATTTAGATAGGTCACGCATGTCACATCATTGTTACTCCATCCAAAAGTATGTATATATATACAGTCTTGTCTCATTTTTCTTATACGGACAAATCATATGATCATTTATATATCTATTGTTTCATAGGTTATTTGTAAATCTACATAATATTTTTCTTTCATGGAAAGTTATTCGGCAACAGAGTTGGCAAAACCGTTGAATCGGAATGAATCGAAATTTCTTTGACATGGTATAAACCATATAGAGCCACACTAATTCGCATGGTCAGGCTGAAACAAGGGCTATGACACAAACAACAGAAAGATGGCCTCTAGAAAAATAGATTGGAATTGGATGAAGCACTTGATAGAGTTAAAATAGAAGATGGACATGAGGAAAGTGAGAGAAATTCTTAATGCACGGGCGGCGCGGGCCACCCGCGATACCCGTGCAAATCATTTGCACGGGCGCCCGGGCACAAAGCACGTCTCAGAAAGTGGGGAAGCTTTCCTCACCGTTGTGGACTACCCAGATGTTGCCATCAAAGGCCACCTACAGAAACATGTAGGCGCTACGAATGGAGAGGTGGTATCTAGGGTTGCAGGCGCAGAGGGAAACAATATAAAGGAAGGCATTAGAGGAGCAAGAGGCACCCCTCTATCGAGGAGGAGGAACACTGCGATTACAAGCAAGCACGGGCTACTCACCTCTCCCCCTCCCTTTGAAAACAATCTCTATGCTTGCCTCCAACTCAAATTGTGATCAGGACCGACCCTAACAATGTTTCCCACTCCGGCACCCATGTCACAACATTGTCTCTAGCTTTGCTACAATCATGTAGATATATAACATTGTCATCATTTTCTCTTTTCCTCCACAAGTCCTTCTTTTCTTGCCTTCTCCCTTCTTGCTTCAATGATGTTCATGCTGACCATGTGGAGGGACCATAGATTCTAAATATGGCACGACATAACATGGCAAACTATCTTATGTGAACTTGTGCTCTTGTGTACCCTCGCTTATTCTTCAAACAAAACAACTCCAAATGTTCATAATTGAACAAGTATTTTTTTTCTCCGATAAATATACAAAATAAATAATAAAAAAGAATTAATCAATGTCACAAAAAATGAGTATATAAGAGAAGTTGTAATGACTAAACTTACCCTAATTTACTTTTCTTCTTTGTAACACCCATAATCTGTCATATTTAGAGATCAACTTCCGTTACATATTTATTTGATAAACACAATTTTAGCGTTTCCCCCCAAAACTTTGGTCTAAACGGCTCATCCTTAATATTGTGCAGGGAATTGTGAGTTTGTAAATAAATATCTATCTTTGAGGGATTTAAAAGTTAACAGACATATTTTCTTATTAGTTTCAACTTTTAGCCTCACTTTGGTAATGAGTAACTCAAAGTTAACTCAGAGTTACTCAAAGTTAACTCAAAATGGACTTTGGCAACCAAAAAAAGTTAACTCGGTTAGGTTTGAGTTAACTTTGAGTTAACTCAACTTTTTCTAACCCACCCACACCCATGGAACAGAGTTAACTCAAAGTTAACTCACTTTTTCTAACCCACTCATAAAGCAGAAATCGAGTTAACCTTGATAACTTTAGCCATGGGTTGGAGTTAACTCAAACTCCAACTCATTACCAAAGTGAGGCTTAACTACTCCAGGTGGTCGGTTTGGCGCGCCAGCGGGTCTTTTGATGACAGCTACCCGCTTTGTGACCAACACGGTCACAAGACCCAACTCTCCCGTTCCACTCGGTGTTCGGTCGGCACTTGGTCAGGTCAGGTACGTTTATTGGTCAAACCATCTAGATTTTTGTTGCATACATATCCCTCATATTAAATAAAAATTATTATATAAAATTTTTGTCTGAGATTAGTATTGCCGCCATGATTAATCGTCATATATGTCTTTCTTCACATGGTTGGACGTACCGGCTAATTACTGGGCCATTTCTTTAGTTAGATATGAATCCAAATGTACTGTCGTTGGTGTGTTTTTTATTCAGTTTAATTTTAAAATTAATATTAAAAAATAAAAAGAAAAATAAATAAAGATATCAAAATGGCTATGTCTAAGAACCAAACTCTCTTATACATGATACAATAATGCCACTTCTGTAAAGACAACCAATTTAGGAGAGACTTCGAAAATAGTCAAGCTAGTAAATAGAAGAAGAGAAATGCTAGTTATTCGGACGCCCGAGTAATTAGTCGACGTGGAGTGGTCTGGCGGCCGACTTGATTGGTCAGTCGCGGTGTGGGCCCCACACCGTTGCCTGTGAGACCCACCGATCGACTAATCAGGTCGGCCGCCCAGCCATTCCACCTCATGCTGGTTACTCGGGCGTCCAAGTAACTAGTATTTCTCGTAGAAGAATTTGGTCCGAGAAGAGAAATAGAGTAGAGGGAGAGTTGTTAGTAGAACTACATTTGATTGACATTTGTCCCTCTTAACTATTATTTGATATATTTTACAAGGCGATCCTAAGGTAAAGATAAATGCGGGTTTTGAGAGAATAAACTCGCTTTCGAAACTCTTTCTCCTCTTCACCCCCTCGTGTTGCAAGTGAACTGAGCTAGCTTGGACCCATTAAAACTAGAGAAAGACTTAGTGCAATATGAAAGTGCACTAAGTGTTTCTCTTAAAACTATTGGAGTTGGCCCAAGTGACCTATCACAGGGCACCACTCACATCCATGTGGGTGGGCTATTGACCTAAGTTTGTGAAACCTTCGGGCCATTATTTTAGCCTTCATATGTTAATACTTGAAGTTAGAATTCTTGTTTGAATTAAAAAATCGAAATTAAACATGAAAAATAGACTTCATATCAGCTATCGTATGATTACATGACTGAACTTAAAATAGTAAAAGTAAAAAGTAAAAAAAAAAGAAACTCTTGATGCAATTATACTTTTCATGTTTTAACCATGGTTCGCCCGTGCCGCCCAAACGGGCGTACCGTACGGTGCCTGGGCGCCAGCGGCACCCGGGCACGGTCGGGTCACCCCAATGGGGTGACCGGGTTATTTTTTTTTCATAATTTTTTTATATTAGGTATATAAAATGATGTAAATGGTGTTCAATTAAGATAAAAATTTAAACATAGGTTAATTAAGAGATGATACAAATTATAGTAATTTTAGTTTAGTTTTTTTAATTATTTTTTTATCAAGTAAAAATTATCTCAAAAATTAGTAAATCGACTTAATCTCAATATTTGGGGGATCTAATGGTGTCTAATTGAGATGAAATTTCAAACATAAGCTAATTAATATGTGAAATTGTAATAATTTTAGTTTAATTTTTTAAATTAATTTTTTGTCAAGTAAAAATTGTCCCAAAAATCATTAAGTCGACCTAATCTCTACATCTATGCATCAATAACTCATGATATTTATATTTTTATAATCAGTACATTTTTCTAGTAATTATGATGACTTCATATTTGACTTTATTTTCGAAACCAAATGTCGTCCCGTTGAAGTACGCGCACAGAGAGTTCGTCGTACCGCGACAAATTCTGTCTGCACTTAAGTGGTCTAATTAGTGTCTAATTGAGATAAAATTTCAAACATAAACTAATTAAGAGATGATACAAATTATAGTAATTTTATTAATATCTAGGATTAATTAACATTAATAAATGATAGCCCAATGTCATACTCAGAAGTACGCGCTCCGACAAGGCGACATCAAAAAACTGTAACGAAAATAAATTTTGAGAACACCATAATTTTTAGAAAAATATGGTGATATCAGAAATGTAAATATCCGGAATTGTTGACGTACGGATTTCGATATTAAGCCGATGCACTATTTTCCGGGTAATTTTTTACCCAGTGTAAAATAATTTTAAAAATTAAACTAAAATCACCATAATTTGTAAAACTATTACATTAGTTTATAGCTAAAATTTCAACACAAATGGACATTATTTGAATGGCTTTACAAGGTACAAAATGAGTTTCAACACAACATGTCAATTTTCCACCGTATCTCAACGGTACGATACGGTTCGATACGTACCGTACCACGAAAAATACGGTACGATCGATCCGATCGGTACGACGAACTTTGATTTTAACATGACATTTCTTGTGAACAAAGGCAGTGGCTGACCACCTTGCAAGAGATGACACTTTGAATCGGGCCTTTTTATATCACATACGGTTTATTTTTTCTCAAAGAAAAGAAGGAACCCACCTCGGGGAGAAAGGTCTCACATAAACCCCACTAGAAAAAAAAAAATCTTGGTGCACACCTCGATTGGGATGTGCCACATTTCTATGAGAATCTCCACTTGACATATTTATATTGGGTGTGTGGGATCTCACCACACATGTGTGAAATTTTTTCAAAGAAAAAAGGCTTCCTAAGAACATTCTAAGTCATTTCATATGATGTGAATTTTTGGGTCCCACTCTCCGGCTCCCACCATTTTGGATTCCTCGTTAAGAAGCCACCTCAGGATGGCCTTGGGTGCAACATATTTATGTGTAGGGCTTTTGGTATGAATATACATACGCTCTTAAAACATTTATATTATTTATACATATCATGATTTCTTATAAAATATTAAAAAGATATTTGATATATCCAACTATTTACTGTTATTCTTGTTCTATGAAAACGTAATGAGATTGCCTTTTTAAGATTTTTTTTGGTATATATTTTGGTGACATAAGAATCGGAAGTGTACTATAACACAAAATATATAAAATATAAGACTATATACATATTTAAATTTGAGAGAGGGATGTGAATACAATAATCCTATTATCTGTGAGCCATTGCGTTCCGCTTTGTTCTTCTATTTTGATCGCTTCACCTCCTCTCTCTCTCTCCTCTCTCTCTCTCTATCTCCAGACCTTCTTTCCCCTTCTTCTCGTAAGGAAGACGGGGAGGAAGGGCGTGGGTGGGTGCGAGCTAGGGTTAGGGTTTTCCGCTCTTGCTCCCCTCCAGCCCGCGGGAGAGGGGAAGGTGGAGGCCGGGAGCAGAATGAAGGGATCTGATGGCGCCGATCTCTTCGACCACCGCGCGGTTATGGATTCCGACTTCTCGCCCACCAGCAGCGACCACAATTTCGAGTTCGCCTTCAATTCCAGCAACTTCTCCGATCGGGTGCTGCGGATCGAGATCATGGCGGACCCGCCGGAGAGCAAGTCCGACGGCGAGGGGTGCAGCAGCATAGCGGAGTGGCGGAAGAGGAAGCGCAGGAGGGAGGAGATCAAGAAGGACGAAGGTTTCTTTATTATTATTATTATTCCCATTTCTCCCTTTCTTGTGTTGCACCGGCGTCTGATTCCCTCGTCAAATATATATTATCCTGGTAGGGTTAGCCGTGAAAATGTCAGTTTTCTGGTTCTGAGCCCATCGGCGCTTTCATAGGGTAATCGGCTTGCTTGCAGATGCCTGAGTTATGATTTTCGGCGAAATTTCTGATCTTTTTGGGACTTTATTGTCTTTAGATGTTCTATATTGGACCTGGCTCTATGCAGCTGGCGATATTATGTTTGAGTTTTATTTTTTGAGTTTGTGAATCGTGCAGTTGATGATTATTGAAACGGTTTCGGCCAGTATTCCTATAACATGCAAACAGATGTTCTTCCCGGCAGTTGTATATATCCCTATTTGATCATACAAGATTCCATAAAATAGTCAATAAATAGGAGTATAGGATGCATGTCTGTTTGACATCTCTATCCAGGAGGAGAAACTCCGAATAACGTACCACTCTATGCACGAGGAAACAGAATTAAAAGTGTCGCTGGGTTCAGGTTCCTGCATAAGGGTGTTGATTCTTGGCGAAAGTTTCCATCTTTCGAAAGGAATGGGAAAATAAACATCTTTTCTCTAGACGACAACTATATTTCCTAACTTGTTCAGTTACTTCGATATTTTTAAGGCTCCAAATGGCTGTGGCAGCACAGAATCTACGATCTGTTCACAGTGGGAGGTTGCCGAACATTGAGCTTCAAGAGTAATCTCCATGTAGTGGGGATTGGGCTGGCTTTTCTCGAGAGGTGATCATTCCTTCAAAAGAGGTTGGATATATGGGAGTAGAGGTGGGAGATGGATGATCTCAGTTAGGTTGGCGTTCCCATTAGATTGTTAACCGAGGAACTTGGTACTCACTGTTGCATCATATGTGGGAATCTGAAGTTTCCCTTTGAACGGTGGAAGTTTTATTATGGAAGTTCCCCCACAATAGGCGATCTTTGTTGAGGATCTGTCCCTTAACCATCTTTCTATCGACACCCCTTCACCAAGGCTATCTGGGAGCTGATCCACCAGAAGGCAGGGGTGTATTGGAGGCCTTCCAATATGGCTGAATGGTTGATCAGCATGTGTCACAGGAGATGGAGAGTCTTATCAGGCGTGGGGCTTAAATTATTTGATTTCTTGTATTTTCTTGGTCTTTAGGAAGGGGTTACACGTGGGAGGATGGGTTCTTTGGGTGCTTCTTGCTATTTTATTTGATACACTTTTTGTTTGGATTTTAAACAAATCTTCTTCAAACTTGGAGCTGTCTGCTTTTAGACCTTGATCCACACTGTTGCATCCATGGACTTCTCAGATAGCACATTTTCATGCTGCTGTAACTTCGCATCTTAAGTGCTGTGGGCATGCTAAGAAAGTCATATTGCTTTGATATGTAAGCTATTGTCCTCACTAATGGTATATTGGCTTTTCTGTTCCTGCAGTCTTTGGTGTGTGCAGTGACCAGATTTTGAACTTGAACCAGCCTGATTCGGATGAGGGTGTGGCATATGAGAATCATGAGGGAGATGCAGTAGCGATGATTGAAGAATCACCTTCAGGTGTTGGTCAATTGTGTTATTTATTTTAGTTATACTTATGCTGTTTCGCGAATTGATTCTGTTTTTGGCCTTTATGTAAGATCCTCTTTCTGAGCTACCATGAATCTATAGTTGATGGAAGCTGTATCTGTTGTGAAAATGTTGAAAACTTGCTTCTTATAGGGGGCATGACTTCATTGTCTATATTGTGTTTTTTTTAAATTGGATTTATCTCCTTATATCACATAAACTTCTAATGTATAATGGACCATTTAAAATGCATGTTGAGTGAGAGTTTATTTTCTGGTAGTTCACATATGTTGGGGATGAGACTCTCTGTTGAGTTTTGTACCGTAAGGGACTCTTCTATAGTGGTAGGTGTGCCAGAGGAGAAAAAAGAGGACTAGTCGTTTTGTAGTGTATGCTTTGATACTCATAAACAGGTTAGTGATGGGGCCCATCAAGGACATGTTCAGATGCAACACATAAATACATTTAACCTTTTAAGGGGTTAGTTTATACTTCGTTATGAACTCTTTTCCCATTTAACTTTATTGACAACATTGTTTTGCAAGATGACATGTAAATCTCACTGGGTGCTAATGGAAGGTAACTAAATGAGTTGTTACCCTAAATTCACATTTTAGGCTCTTAATTGGAGAGTTCTTTTCTTTCATCATTAACAAAATCTGGGATGAATGTTTCTTAATTTTTTTGGTCATAGGCAGTGATCAAACTTGCAATGTTTTATATAATACTGTGGACTTTTTTTTTTCTTCTATTTTTTCTGGGTTTACTGGGGTTACATGGATTCATTTATTATAGGTGATGATGCTCCACAAAGTAATGAACCGGCGTGGAGCATGGACTGTTCAACTGTTCTAAGAGTCAAATCTATATTCATTAGTTCAGCTATCCTGGCAGCAAAAAGTCCATTCTTCTACAAGGTAATTGGAAGGCTATCTTGGGGACGAGGTCGTGTCCAAGGCATTTATTTTCCACTTCAAATGAAGGCTATCTTGGGGGCGAGGTCATGTCAAAGGCATTTATTTTCTACTTCAAATAAACCCTTTCATTTTCGTTATACAGCTGTTCTCAAATGGAATGCGAGAATCAGACCAGAGGCATGCAACTTTGCGAATCAATGCCTCAGGTAAGTCAAGAGGAGCTTCTGATTTTTCAATTCCTTAGCCTGATGAGAATGTTGTTTTTTTTCTTTAAAGGTGGATGTCAATTCTGTTCTCTTGTATTGCTTAATATTCTTGTCTTTATCTCTCTTTGCTTGGTCTGGCTAGCGGACTATTTTTGGATAGAAAAGTTGTCCAGAGTAAGGTGATGAGCAATCCTGATGGCGTTTATATTGTAATAGAGAGGTATTCTGTTTAAAGGCATGCATGCTTTTAATAATCCTAATAATTCAGTGTTTTTGTTGAACTCAGAATTTTTTTTCCTGTAATCTCAGGAGATTTAACTTCTGCAAGATAATATGACTTGGGGTTCAAATATACTGCCAAGAGTATAGTTTTTTATATGATTCTGAATCCTAGTGATGGTTGGGATTGCTACTAGCCTGACAAAAAACTAATGAATGAATGATTGCTCCTGCATCCTCATCAAAGCACCTACACCATAGGAGTGCTTAGCGAAGATAAGTCTTATGGTTGGAAAATTCTTGAAATGAGAATCGGCCATATCATTGGCATGAAACATCGGTTATGCTGTCCTGCAGTTCCTTGTTCATTTGGTGACTGCCATTTCATTACACACAACATGAACTCCACATGTCTCTAGTTTCTGTGCTTCAGATTATCTTTGGTGTGGGTATGCCTTTTCTGGAATAATTACATATACATTTAAACCCTATAAGTGCCAGCCGTGGAATAAACTTTATTGGTGTTTGAGATAGGCCTTAAATTTTAGGAGAAAAGCAGTTCCATTGACATTTTTAAGTATTGCATTTTTGTAGAGATGGGTCACATGGTGTCTGCTCTGGGAGCAACTTTAGGCTGTTATGCTTGAGATCCTGCAGTGCAGGATATTCATTTTATGCAAAAAGCAAACTGTCTGCCTGCTCTTGATCATAAAGTAATAATGGCTGAGAAGGAGTACTGAAGTTGTGAGAGTGTCGCTTTGCTGGTTTTCTTTTCTCTGTTACGTTACCAATCCTACCTCTCTGGTTAATGTAGATTCTGTGGAAGGCTGTGAAGAAGATGTTTCAGTTTGTTTTCTTTATATCTTCTGGAATTGTGTACTTTCTTTTAGTGAATACTGATATCTATTTCACTGATCAATGAATATCAACATAACATTCTATTTTTTCTATTAATAGAGGAAGCAGCTCTTATGGAGCTCCTCAGTTACATGTACAGTGGCAAATTGTCGACAACCACCGCTCCTGCCCTATTGGATGTGCTCATGGCTGCAGACAAGTTTGAAGTGGCTTCCTGCATGAGGCATTGTAGTCAGTTGTTAAGGAACCTACCAATGACACCAGAGTCTGCATTGCTTTATTTGGAACTCCCTTCCAGTGTTTCTATGGCATCAGCTGTCCAGCCATTAACTGATGCTGCAAAGGAGTACCTTGCAACTCGGTACAAAGATATAACAAAGTAAGTCGTTCCATGTATATAATTTTCGCATCTTTTTGTCTTGCATTTCAGACATACATGTGAACGTGTGTTATGTATTTTACTGTATGTATAAACACACACTCTTTCTGTCTATATCAGTGTATAGATCTTTGCATACTGAACTGGATTGGGAATTTTTCTGCTGAAACCCATGGCATATTAGGTTCCAAGATGAAGTTTTGAGCCTACCTCTTGCTGGAATTGAGGCAATCCTGAGCAGTGATGATCTCCAGGTAGCATCTGAAGATGCAGTTTACGACATTGTGCTCAAGTGGGTCCGTGCTCAATATCCAAGGGTTGAAGAACGCCGCGAGGTCTTGGGGACTCGCCTTGGCCGTCTCATCCGATTCCCATTCATGACCTGTCGAAAGCTGAGGAAGGTCCTTACCTGTAATGATCTAGACCATGATCTTGCCACAAAGGCTGTGCTGGAGGCTCTATTTTTCAAAGCTGAGACACCTCATCGCCAGCGAGCCCTGGCCTTGGAGGAGTCCATTAACCGAAGATTTGTGGAGCGGGCTTACAAGTACCGTCCCGTAAAAGTAGTGGAGTTTGATTCCCCACATCCGCAGTGCATCGTGTACCTGGACCTCAAGCGGGAGGAGTGTGCGAACCTGTTTCCTACAGGCAGGGTTTACTCTCAGGCATTTCACCTAGGTGGACAGGGTTTCTTCCTCTCCGCCCATTGCAACATGGATCAGCAGAGCTCCTTCCACTGCTTTGGGCTCTTCCTGGGAATGCAGGAGAAGGGATCTGTTAGCTTCACAGTGGACTACGAATTTGCAGCGAGGACAAGGCCCTCGGGAGAGTTTGTGAGCAAGTACAAGGGGTATTACACATTCACAGGTGGGAAAGCGGTCGGGTACAGGAACCTCTTTGCGATCCCCTGGACATCATTCATGGCCGAGGACAGCCCTTACTTCATCAACGGTGTTCTCCACTTGAGAGCAGAGCTGACAATAAAGCAGCCTCCCCAACAGCAGGCACACTGAAAATGCCCTTCTATGTATGTAGTCCTGAGTTTGCCTGCTAATGTGGATTTTCCTCTTGCCTATGAAATTATGAATGATGCCTTTTGTTTTGAGATTGAACTGTGGATTGTGCTGGTGGTGAATTCCATTCAGTGCCACTTGATCTCTGTTGCAGGAATCTCATGTGGGTAGGACGAACGACTGTACATGAATGCCAAAACGTCGTTGTTGATGTCTACTCTGGTTAGTGGGAAAAGAGCTTTTATTGGGTTGCCTTCTGGTAATCTTACTTTCCTTTTTTTTCTTTTTCTTTTTTGGTTGAATTGCAGAAAGATCTGCATTTCTTGATGCATATGAACATCAGGTACACTTTCCTATGGCAAGAAAATTCACAAGTAGCAGGATCAGATCAGAGTGGGCGGATGTCCATCCGAAATATCATGAGAAGATTGTGGAACTTTTGCCGTTTGCTTGTTGCTTGCTAATGTCTTTTAGCTGATGTTTGTTTGGACCTTCACAATCATACTAGGATGGTTCCTTGTTTCAGATGAAGGCGAGAAGAGTTGGGGACGCCATTAGTGGTTGTTCGTTGTCGCAAACTTAACCTTGGTGAAGGATATGATGGCTGCGAAATAAGATTCTCCGACTGTTTCGGATTTCATAGCTAAAACTTATGAATATAGTAGATTCTTTAAGATCTATCTTGAATGATGGGTTTATGTGCAGAGCTTAAAGTTTATCCATACCTACTACGAGTCTTTATTTAGACCATGGTTTGACGTGGCGGATTGAATCGGATCGAATCAGATTCTATTCGATCCGATTTTGCCGAATTGGACCGATTCTCATCCAATTTTCATGCGAATCGGTTCGATTCAAGGGAATCGTGACAGAATAGGAAAAACTCGATTCACCTTGATTCTTTGATGTGTCGAACCTTGATTCAGACATTGATATAGTACTTTATGAAGGTTGATCCAATAATGTCCATTAGCTAAAAAGAGAATTATCTGGTTAGCCTTGAATTAGAATCTTGCATGGTATACCATGTCGATTTAAAAATACCACTGCCACTGCATTTTCCTTTATAAAGAAAAAAAAGAGAGAGAGTGTCTCTTTTGATATCCCTCAATTATTTTTTTTGGGATAGGAGAAGGAATTTATTAAGGCAAAGTTAGATCGGTCAAAAGTAATGTTAAGTCATGCATGTGCTTAGGGTTCGACGGCTGGGCACCTTTTTTGTCCGAACAACAAATATTTCTCATGACATATTTAAGTTCTGCCAATGACCGTTCTCCATTCCTTGATTGCAAGATCAAGATAAGACGTCTAGTTGTGTAAATTAATTCAGAAAACATATTTTTCAACATTACATCTTGGCACGGAATTTTTTTATGCTGACTCAACATTATTAACTGTCAAATAAAACGTGAGATACTTTTATTATTGGGATTTATTAAGGCCGACCTAATAATCTACCGTCAAACAAGATGTGACATATATACTTTTATTTGGTCCCAAAGTAAATTAATTTTGATTGAGATTTTCTGGTGGACTGCTGGAAATTGAGCTGAGATTGCCTTTGTACTTGTGTGTTCACCCCTATTTTTATGGAGTTCGGATCCTCTCGCAACGCGGGAGGATCGAATTCAAAAAATCACCAACGGCCAAGTGACGCGTGGCCCTTCCCTCCTTCCCACTTCCGTCCCTCCTCCCCACTCCCCACTTAATCGGTAACCCGGTTCTCTCCCACCCCACACACACACCCTCCCCACTTTCTTAGTTACTGTTGCGCATTTGCGCAACAGTAACACACCTTTTATTTTTTTTCTTTAGTTTAAAATTTTTATTTTAAAATTCGATTGTGAAAGATGTTATTTTTTATTTTATAATTTTTTATTAAATATAAAAATAAATATAATAACATCAAAAATATAAATATCCAGATTTGTTGGCGTACAAATTTTGAAATTAAGTCGATGCAATTATTTTCGGATGAATTTTCATCCAGTGCAAAATAAACTCTAAAAATTAAACTAAAATCATCATAATCTATAAAACCATTACATTAGTCTATGACTGCAATTTTAATACAAATGTATATCATTTGAATGTGTTTTCAATAGGATCTTTAGGCCAGCTGATTTTTAAGCTATTTACGGTAACCATTTTAAACAATTGTTTTTTTCCTTAGTTTTAAATTTTTATTTTAAAATCAGATTGTGAAAGATGTCATTTTTTATTTTATAGTGTTTTTAAATATAAAAATAAATATCATTAAAAAATATAATATTGATGTTTATCCAGTTCAGGACTGTAACGTCCTGAAAATTGTAATAGTTGAAAATTATCGATAATATGGTTATTAGACCTCATTATTATTATGAGATTGAAACAATTAATATCTAGGATTAATTGATATTAATAAACGTTATCTTAGTGCCGTACAGAAAGATGTGCGCTCCGACAGGGCGACACTGAAAAAAACTGTAACGAAAATAAAATCTGAGAACATCATAATTTTCAGAAAACTTTGGTGACATTAGAAATATAAATATCCGGATTTGTTGACGTACATATTTCAAAATTAAGTTGATGCAACTATTTTTCGGACGATTTTTCACCCAGAACGCACCGCATGGGAGTTCTGCAGGGTTATAAACTCCCCCCAACACAATTGTATGAACCATTCCAGTGTTTGCTTCCGCTGGTTTGGCCATTGTGGTGCGTATGGTTGATTTCGGATGAATATGGTTATATTCAGGTGCATATGTTGCATTCAGGTGCATATGGTTGTATTCAGATTATGGTTGCATTCATGTGCATATGGTTGCTCTCAGGTGCATATGGTTGCATTCAGGTGGATATGGTTGTATTCAGGTGCATATGGTTGTATTCAGGTGCTTATGGTTGTATTCATGTGCATATGGTTGCATTCAGGTGCTTATGGTTGCATTCAGGGGCTTGCATTCACATGCTTATGATTGCATTCAGATGTATATGGTTGCATTCAGCTGCATATGGTTGTATTCAGGTGCATATGGTTGCATTCAGATGCTTATGGTTGCATTCATGTGCATATGGTTGCATTCAGGTGTTTATGGTTGCATTCAGGTGCTTATGGTTGCATTCATGTGCATATGGTTCCATTTAGCTGTATATGGTTGCAGTCAGGTGCTTATGGTTGTATTCAGGTGCATATGGTTGCATTCAGGTGCATATGGTTGCATTCAGGTGGATATTGTTGTATTCAGGTGCATATGATTGTATTCAGGTGCTTATGATTGCATTCAGGTGCATATGGTTGCATTCAGGTGCTTATGGTTGCATTCAGGTGCTTATGGTTACATTCAGCTGCATATGGTTGCATTCAGCTGCTTATGGTTGCATTCAGGTGCATATGGTTGCGTTCACGTGCTTATGGTTGCATTCATGTGCTTATGGTTGCATTCAGATGCAGATGGTTGCATTCATGTGCATATGATTGTATTCAGGTACATATGGTTGCATTCAGGTGTTTATGGTTGCATTCAAGTGCTTATGGTTTCATTCAGGTGCATATGGTTGCATTTAGGTGCTTATGGTTGCATTCAGGTGCATATGGTCGCATTCAGGTGCTTATGGTTACATTCAGGTGCATATAGTTGTGTTCACGTGCACTGGGTAGGTCGGTCAACCGACTTCTAGATGTCGGTCGACCGACTTTCTCAAAATGCAACCATATGCAGCTGAATGCAACCATATGCATCTGAATGCAACCATAAGCACCTGAATACAACCATAAACACCTGAATGCAACCATAAGTACCTGAATGCAACCATAAGCACCTGAATGCAACCATATGTACCTGAATGCAACTATATGCACCTGAATGCAACCATATGCACCTGAATGCAACCATAAGTACATGAATGCAACCATAAGCATGTGAACGCAACCATATGCAGCTGAATGCAACCATAAGCAGCTGAATGCAACCATATGCAGCTGAATGCAACCATAAGCACCTGAATGCAACCATAAGCACCTGAATGCAACCATATGCACCTAAATGCAATCATAAGCACCTGAATACAACCATATGCACCTGAATACAACAATATCCACCTGAATGCAACCATATGCACCTGAATGTAAGCATATGCACATGAATGCAACCATATGTATCTGAATGCAACCATATGCGCCTTAATGCAACATATGCACTTGAATACAATCATATTCACCCGAAATCAACCATACGCACCACAATGGCCAAACCAGCGGAAGCAAACATTGGAATGGTTCGTACGATTGTGTTGGGGGGATTTTATAACCCTACAGAACTCCCATGCGGTGCGTTCTGGGTGAAAAATCGTCCGGAAAATAGTTGCATCGACTTAATTTTGAAATCTGTATGTCAACAAATCTAGATATTTATATTTCTAATGTCACCAAAGTTTTCTGAAAATTATGGTATTCTCGAATTTTATTTTCGTTACAGTTTTTCAGTGTTGACCTGTCGCAACGCACATCTTTCTGTACGGCACTAAGATAACGTTTATTAATATCAATTAATTCCAGATATTAATTATTTCAATCTCATAATAATAATGAGGTCTAATAACCATATTATTCATAATTTTCGACTATTAAAATTTTTCAGGACGTTACAGTCCCAAACTGGGTAGACATCAATATTATATTTTTAATGATATTTATTTTTATATTTAAAAAACTATAAAATAAAAATGTCATCTTTCACAATCCGATTTTAAAATAAAATTTTAAAACTAAGGAAAAAAACAATTGGTTAAAATGGTTACCGTAGATAGCTTAAAAATCAACTGGCCCAAAGATCCTATTGAAAACACATTCAAATGATATACATTTGTGTTAAAATTGTTGCCATAAGCTAATGTAATGGTTTTATATATTATGGTGATTTTAGTTTATTTTTTAGAGTTTGTTTTGCACTGATGAAAAATCATCCGGAAAATAGTTGCATCGACTTAATTTCGAAATCCGTACGTCAAAAAATCTATATATTTACATTTATGATGTCACTATATTTTTTTAGAAATTATGGAATTCTTGAATTTTATTTTCGTTAAAATTTTTCGGTGTCGCCTTGTCGGAGCACACATCTCTCTGTACGGCACTAAGGTAACGTTTATTAGTATCAATTTACTTCAGATATTAATTATTTCAATCCCATAATAATAATGAGATCTAATAACTATATTATTCATATTTTTTAACTATTAAAATTTTTCAAGGTGTTACAGTCTCGAATCTGATAGACATTAATATTATATTTTTAATGATATTTGTTTTTATATTTAAGAAAAAATTATAAAATAAAAATGATATCTTTCACAATCAGATTTTAAAATAAAATTTTAAAACTAAAGAAAAAAAATGGTGTGTTACTGTTGCGCATTGGATGGGAAGCTTGGTTGGGGGGGGGGGACTAGGTGACCGATTAATTAAATGGGGAGGAGGAGGGACAGAAGGGGGGGGGGGGGGGGGGGGGGGGAGAACCGGTCACCCGGTGAAATGGGCAGTGGGGAGGAGGGACCGCCACACATCAGCAGTCGATTGATGACTGCCTGAGTTGGGTCCTCCCGCGTTCGAGCGGATCCCAACTCATTTTTATGTGGATTTTGGAGTTAGAGATGTCTTCAATGATATCTTAAATAAATTCTTTTGGAGTTACCCATATGATAGATCTAGAGAAATGCGTAATGTGACCATTTGTCAAGAAATATTTATTGTTAGTTTGGTTTGATAACAAGTCTCATGTAAAGTATTTGTCAAATAATTTTATTAGTTAAGGGTCTTATTAAATTTTTTTTCTCTCTTTCTCGGTTAATAAAATTTCTTGACCAACAATTACATGAGACTTGTTATTAGACAAGATTGATAACAAGTATTTCTCTTTATCATTTATCGTCACCATCCCCAATCACTTATGCAATCATCAACTCTCGATGTGTATTCCCGTCGTTAAATATCGACAATGATTATTGACTCTATCAATCGTCGTCCATTTTCAATCATTATCGATCACCGATATCGATGATTATTGTCACTATTATCTCATGATGTGATGTATCTATTATAATTTGTAACGGGGGTCAACTCAAGTCGAGGTGACCGTCGAGGTGACTTAGACGAGATGTCCAAGCCAAGAGGACCAAGTCGAGGCGTCCATGTCGGAGACCACTTAGCTAACGTAGGACGTATACTCCGAGCTCCCGACTTTGATGATCGGGGACCTGCAAAGCCCACCAAAGAGTCTCGACGAAGAGACTCCGATACTCGAGTTAGTCGCTAGCCGAGAAGAATGGTATAATCTAAGGAGCAGAACAACCTATATGTGCATGTGGAGTGAGCCTCCTCAGGGAACTCCCCTCCACCCACCCCCCCTTGGTGCCTCACATGTTTCCTCTCTTTTTATCGTTCTTTCTTTCCTCCCCTTTGCATTTTCACCTGTTCTGCCTCCTCTTTCGACCTTATTTCTTCCCCCCTGTGCATTCCACCTGTTTCGCTTCCTTCCATCCCCGGCCCTTTTCATCCTTCCTTCTCATTTTTCGTTCGTTTCACACTATGTACTTTGTCCTTTCTTCCCTCTCCTCTTATTGGTTTCTCCAGTTACTCCATTAGCCCAGTGTCGAGTGCTGCCGTCTCCGCCCCTTCTTCCGCCCTTTCCATCTCTGCCCCTTCACACACGTTAGACCCATCTTCTTCTTCTTCTCTTGTGATTCCCAATATCCTGCAATCCCCTTGATCCGCCGCCTTCTCCCATCCCATTTCGCCCACAACTTTTGGATCTACAACATCTGCTTTGGGTTCAATTTATATCTTGCTCTTGTTCCTTCTTCTAGCCAAGTTCGAATGTTTCATCTTCTATAAGGATCTTCCACAGACCGTTCAAGCTTGCCAAGTCTTTGAGGTTCAAATCAAGGTCAATGATAAATTTCTATGGCTTTTCCAACTCTGGGGTTATGGAGTTATCGGTTTAACTCGTGTTGCAAGACTTATTTGCACCATGGTTTGGCGGATCGAATCGGATCGGCCTGATTCTCCCGAATAGGGGTGAATCATGGAAAACCCGATTCTCGATTCCATCGATTCGGTCCGTTTCGCCTCATATATATATATTATTATATCATATTAGTAATATATATTATACATTATAAATATCATATATATGATATATTATATATAGAATATATATTATACCCATGAGAATCGATCCAATTCGGGGGGAATCGAATCGGATCAAGAAAAATCCGATTCGCCTCTCGATTCCGATCTGACAAACTTTGATCCGCACATCCATTCGAAGTGTGCATCATTCGAGTTACCGTTGATATGTTGTTTTCATGATGTGCACGTCTCCAACATAGTAGACCTCTATCTCGGATTCTGAGGGCATTGTTCATGTGTGACCTTTTTTGGTTGATCTCATTATACGGTTTGGTTCTCTAGTTTTTTGCTCTATGCATTGGATATATTTTGTGCTCATGGATTTCTTTGTTATAATCTTCTCTAGCTCTCTATGTGATTTGAGGGTTTACCCCACAGCAATATTTGTTACTAGTTCTTTGCCCGTGCGATGCACGAAAAATTCTTAAAATTTTAAATTTTAAAAAAAATATATTATTTAAGAAAATAAACATAGTTAGTTATTTCTGTATGAAAATATCTTTTATATTAAAATTAGATTGAATTACATATTTAGTCTACATATATTTTTTACGATGGCCGAAAAAAATTTATCCAAGACTATATATGAATATAAATTTTCAAGTTAGATGTCAAGAAAATACAACTTCATAAACAGTCAACGAAATCAAAGCATATAAAATTTAAGAAAATATATATTTTACATAAGAAAATGAAAAATGAAATTTATTTATGCAATGCAATGTTTGTAATAAATATTGAAAAGTTTTACTTTTTCTATTACATACTTTCCACCTAGGTGACACCTAAGTACATGCCTTGACAATAATGATTAGATGCAAAAATTTGAGTTTTGTTGGTGTGCTCTTGGACATTTTTTTCCTACTTTTGGTGATTAAGATCAAGATAGGAGATTTCCAACTATCCCAACATAATCAGATGAGGCTAGATGAGAGCATCAAAATGAGGAGAAAAGTCAAGATAAATACATTTTGCAGCCCGTGTATAATGCCATATTTTGGAGCCTATGGAAAATGCATCTGAAAATTGTTATTTCAAAGAAATATGTTACCACCTACTTCTCAGAAGAAAAAAAAAAGGTTATTGTCAATTGTGTCAACAGTCAATAGCTAGCTAAAATTTCATATTCTTCAAAACTTTGCCCAGGCTAACTACCAATTAAAATCCAAATGTAAGCCCATCAGAAGTCAAAAGTTGTCGATTAAAATTCAAATGTTTACATGAAAAATGGCTTGGAGGACACTACCAATTAAAACCCAAATGTTTCCACCTAAGTTACCAATTAAATGTAAATCACATCCAAAGCTTAGACATTTCTTATCAAATACTAACATGAATTCAAATCAAGTCATGCAAGTTGATTATGAAGCTAGGATGTCAAAAGGTTCATTAAACTCAAGAATATAAAACAGATCATTTAATTTAAAAAATAAATTTAAGAGAACACTATAAAACTTGACTCCAAAAATATTAACAATCTGTAAAGAAAAATAGCTCAAGTGTTATTCATAAATATTAGTAAAGCAAATATATAGACATAAGAGCAGCAGATCTATGCCAAGAAATAAATCTAAGGCCTCATATGTTGCTTATTTGTTATCTGATGTGGTGATTTAATTGTTCCATAAGTTCAATTTAGGGCCTTACCTGATAAACATGATTATTTACTTTTTATCATCTTAAGATAAGAAAGATAAAAGAGATGCTCATCAGTACGCCATCTAGCAGATATGACTGGCATAAACATTCTGTTAAAAGAAAAAAAAAAAGTAGAAGTTACCTCTTTCAAATATATGGCTACACATGCTTGATCCAATTTATACATTCTATTTTTACATTATAAATGCACAGGGATATCCGATCATACATACAATGAAAAATTGAAAGAACAAAAAAAGAAAGTTATCTTCTTTCAATATATAGTTGCATAGGGTAAATATATAATTTATCTGATCACTGTCAAATCTTCTAACAAAAATGTACACCTGATAGAGTTCATTGTAACCAACCTTTGTGTACACCTGCACTTGATAAAGTCAATCTGTATGAGCCTATTCGACTGGATAACTTATAGAAGACATAACAACATACAAAATTTTTTGATCCGATTCGCCTCTCGATTCCGATCTGACAAACTTTGATCTGCACATCCATTCGAAGTGTGCATCATTCGAGTTACCGTTGATATGCTGCTTTCATGATGTGCACGTCTCCAACATAGTAGACCTCTATCTCGGATTCTGAGGGGCAATGTTCATGTGTGACCTTTTGTGGTTTGATCTCATTATACGGTTTGGTTCTCTAGTCTTTTGCTCTATGCATTGGGTATATTTTGTGCTCATGGATTTCTTTGTTGTAATCTTCTCTAGCTCTCTATGTGATTTGAGGGTTTACCCCTCAGCAATATTTGTTATATCTTTCTTATCCTAGTAAATTGGAGTATTAACTCCTCCTTCAGTAAAAAAAAAAAAACCGATAAGATTGGTAAATAGTGACGACGAAATTTTACCCTAAAAAAGTTTCATCGATATCTGGCCGTACAAGATACTGCACTTAAACTGCAAAAGGCTCCCTGTCGGATCCTTGCGGAAACGTGTCCAAATGGCTCGGGCTCGTCGCCGTCGTCGCAGTAATGGGGATGCGAAGTGGGAGCCTAGTCGGCTCGCGACCGAGCCACGCGGCTCGCCAGCCGGCCACGTGACGAGGTCCCCGCCAGATCCACACAGCTCCCCCAGCCGCCCGCCGACCGCGAACGGCTCACAATCCTGGCGCCTGCGCACATGCCTCCCGTGCGTCCCTCCGCATCCCGCCACAAGATCAACCATTGAAAACGCGCCACGTAAGCATTGCGGTCTGAAACCTCACGCTCTACTGGTCCTCGCGTTGCGCCCGGCTCGTGCGATACGGATCGGCCAACGGCGAGGCCGTACCGAGAGCCCCATTCCGGCCGGACCCCGCCAGCTGCTACGTCCACGCGGCACGGCGCAGCAACATGCGCCGTCCTCTGGAACGTGGAAACGTGTCAAGTGACGTGGCTTCGGCCCGGGTGGTGGGCTTCCGCTGCCAGAAAACCAGAAGCTTTCCTCGCTTCCCCCCTGGTCTTCCCCCACGCCTCCGCTGCGGAGAAGACGTAACTGGGAAGAACTCCTCCGTCTCTAGGGTTTTCTAGCACCGGAGGATTCAGATCCCTCCGAGGGACCTGTCCCCGGACCCTCGAGGTTTCTCGCCATTCTCCAAGGGAGATCCCGGAGGCGAAGAACCGGCGGCGGCGAGCGGCGTGAACGGGGATCGGGAACGGAGGGGAGGGGTTTCAGGTACGGGGAGCCAGCCTGTTCCGTATCCCTCGCTTGTTTGAAACGTTCGTTCTTTGTTTGCTTTTCTTTCTTGAACTGATTCCAGTAATTTCGACCACCGGGGGGCTCCACTGGATCTCTGGAATCCGGGCTTTTTCCGGTGAATTGGGTCTTTAAACCAGGTCTTCTTTAGCTCTTTTTTCCATTTTTTTGCTCCAATTTGTCCAGTGTCTTTGCTCTGGTATTCCTTCTACCCCTTCGTGGATGTCAATTCTGTTCCGTACTTCGTTATACCACCTGCTTCTCTGCTTCCTACACTTCGGAGGATCGAAGTGGGGATGCTACCCGAGTTGCGGCGAACGGAGCATCTAAGCACATGAATTGACAGTTCTAATGGGATGAGCAGATGGCCGGGAATGAGCGGGGAGAAAAGAGGGGGAGAAGAAGCCGATGGAACAGAAGGTGCAGTTCAAAACTGGAGGAAGCCAAGGCAGCTTCCTGCTGGGGAAGAAGACGACCGACGGAGGTAGGGGGTTGGAATATGGGAAGAAAGGAGGGGTATTTTGGGTAGACTGGTGGGTATTGTCTTCGTGTCTTCTCGGGCAACCTGTTCTGCTGTGCAGAGATCTCGGGTAGGCGGGTGGGTGCGGAATTTGCGTTTCTGCCCCTCTTTGCCATACAGGAATTACGCGTTTCCGGGCTTTTACCGTTCAGATTTTTGGGGAGAGAAAAGTGGCAGATTCATCCATGTTGTACCATGGGTCTAGGGGATGCCTCAATCTCGTCTAACCTCTGGCCAGTCATAGTTTTCAGTCAAAGGTTCTGAGAATTTGATTGACCGGGCATTATTCTTTGATATGTCGTATTCGGGACGGGGGAAAAGTGTGTTGTTCACTCCTTTAGCCATGGAGGCTTTGACGCGAGGAATAAGCGCCTTGCTTCTTGGTGTGCCGTAGGGTGGTGGGGTCAACGATTTGCTCCTCCCCTCTGCTAGCTGCTGGTTAATATTTTCTGTAGCCCTTTTGTGGCGACTTGAAGTTTTGCTTTCGGGTTTATTGGAATTAAGTGACTAATAGAATTTACATAAACCGGTGTATGTTAAGAAGAACAGCAAAAAAAAAGAGTCAGGATATGCTGATTTAATGTGGTGGTCCCTTCCTTGTCAAAAAAGGATAAGGTCCTCTATGTACACCAAGATTTGAGAGGTCTCATGTTCGAGAATCTAGGAGGGTCAGGTTTAAAAGAATCTAAGAAGGATGGCATGTAAATAGATTAATGTAGATAGTTTCCAACAAAAAGGAGTAATATATTTCATAACTTCATGCCGCCCAATGAACCAAATCTTATATACGTACATCGGTACATGTCCTTTTCTCCTGGTAGGCAGACTATTTGCATGTTTTCAGTCCGATATTTTGTGTCTGCATGTTTTAGCCAATGACTTCTTGTTATTTGAGGATGAAAAAGAAAAATAAGGTTATGTTTATCTGTAAGTAAATTAAGCGGGCTGACTATTGGAAGACACAACAGGTTGTGACAGTCTCTAGCAGTACCAGACGGCATCCACAGTTTTATTAAAGAGAACTTGACATTCTAGTACTCTGGGACTTTTTGTTTCTGTCCATGGGCAACGGCGAAATTGCGACACCATCAAAGGCCGGGAAGGCATCATCGTCTGTCCTGGTAATATATCAGACAAGAGCAAATCCGCTTTGAGATATTCTTGCATATGTTGGTTATTTACTTTAGTGTTTGGCAGGATGTAAGCCTGGGATATTTATTTCTGTGCTGAAGCATCTGATATTGATCTAGTTGTTTTCTTTGGTAGGAACATACCAACGTCCATCCATATTCTGATTGGGCAGCTATGCAGGTTAGTGACCTTTAACAAATTGATATAATCTTCTGCTTGCTTGAGTTAGTGCAGCTAATTGAACTCATCAGTTCGCCTGTTATCCAGGCTTATTATGGCTATGGCGCAGGTGTCACCATGGCACCTCCATATTTCAACACCGCAGTTACACCGGGTCATGCCCCTCATCCATACATGTGGGGTCCTCAGGTAGTTTAGTTAGCACGTTTGCATTTTGTGCCAGAAGATATTTCTATCTCATCTTCCTTCATGATATGGTCTTCAGTGTTCTAGAATCAGATGGATACATACTCATGTTGGTTCAAATTTTCTTATCCCACTTTCTTCCTCCTCAGCTTGTTATGCCGCCGCCTTTCGGTACACCATACCCTGCTATCTACCCACCTGGTGGAGTCTATTCTCAGCTTTCAGAGGTTCTTTGCAGATCCCTCGGCCTCATGTGTTTGTGTTTTGCTTCTGTCAAATTTTAAACAACCGAAATATTTCTTGTTGTGCTGTATGTCTGCAATTTACCAGCTAGTTTGATGTTTCCAGGGGGGTCATGGAACTGTAACATTGCCCACAGTAAGAGAAACTGCAGTATGTACCGCTCTCTGGGCCTTGGATCCTTTTCATTTTTGGCTTTTTAATTGAGAATATACTTTTTGTGAAACCACTCCAACTTATATTAGATAGTTACTACAATGGCCTAAGCATTTGTGGAAAAAGTATTCTTCAACTTATGGAAGCCAAGCAATGCTACCATGTGACTGACGTGAGGTACTGGGAAATACATCACCAACGAAAATTCGAAGCTCACTTAACAAAGAGGAAATGGTAAGGGATTCGTAATAGGATTGACTGATTGAGTAAGAGCTGTACTTGTCTGCTTTTAATAAATGACAAAAAGGTGCTTTGTCAAGATCCAGGAAATAAATCATCCAATGGAAAAAATGCTAAACAAGTAGAACAAGTGGCAAAACATGTTACAGAATAAAGGAAGGACTATATTTTTTTTGCAAACATTAATATCTTGAACATTTGAAGGGGACAAATGATTATTGCTTATTATTATTTACTGATTATGGGTTGCAGAATCCCTAGAAGGTTATGGGTTCAATAGAAACTGTTAATGTAAATGTGATTTTAGATAGTTACTGTTACTAGCAATCAATGACACTAGAAGCACCTGACCAGGTTCTGCATAATGAAGATATTCCCACAGATAGGCAACATTTAATCACACTGTTCTAAAACCAATACCAGTGATTACTATCATTACCTTGCTCAATTTTGGTCTCTTGATTATAGCTGTCACCTGCAGCTGGTAATGCAAGAAACAACTGTCAAGTCAACTAACGATAAAGATAGTGGTATATTGAAGAAGCGGAAAGGGCCTGATGGGCTTGTAGTATCAGTATCTAATGGCAGTGATGAGAAAGAGGCACGAAGTGCGGCAGATGCACCATCACAGAGGTTTGTTCACCTAGGATCCTTTTTGACGTCTAACATAGGTGTAGTTTGGCCTATTCATACTCTGTGATTGACATATTTGTTTAGCTAATATCATGCTTGTGGAGAGAACTAATTTGGGGGATTAGATATACAGTATTTTCTCACCGTGCTGAGTCCTCTTTTTCGTGTTATGACAGTACTGAAAGTGAAACAAAAGGCTCCAGTAGCGGAAGTGACAAGAATAACATGGAAACAGTAAAGCTCTTTGATCCCTGATGGTTTACAGCTTTCATCCAATCTCGGTTTTTGTTATTGTAAAATTTAAGTGAGACATCTTGATTGACTTGTCAGGGGACACAGAGCCAGACCCAGAGTAAAAGGTCCACAGAGGACACTGCTTCAGGTACAACTTTAATATTATGTTATTACTTATTTGTTGCTTGCATTTCTAACAGGCATGTGTTGCGGGAATTAGTGGGTTGTTCTGAAGTGTGTAGTCATCACATTCGGTTCACTTTTTATTGTGGTTGACGCAAATGCTGCAGGAAAGTCTCTGGATTCTGATACTATTACAAGAATGAAGCTCCGGGTCTCTTCTGCAAAACCAAAAATTGCACCTCAAGTTTCTCCTACAAAAAGTACATTCACCCCAAATCCTGATGTTGCGCCACCCGGGCAGTGGATACAGGCAAGTAAAAGCATCAAAACAATAAGTATCCTGTTTAAGGTAGCATCCAGCACAAGAAATTTCCAGTACACAGGAAGACAGCATCAAGTGAAACGTGATATATGTAAACATGCATATGAAGTATTACCAATTGATTCCGTGAATACCAAGGAACTCGTATTCCAAGTGATGCTATTATATTTATAAGCTTCTGTTGGAGAGAGACGGCTGAATGATGACTGCACTCAGTTTGTACACACAGTTTGGGAGTGAGGTTGTCTTTTTTAGGTTTCTGCCTAAAAAGTCACACCTCTTATATTTTTGTATCATTTACCTCAGAATGAGCGTGAAATGAAGCGAGAAAGGAGGAAACAATCTAATAGAGAATCTGCCAGAAGGTCGAGGCTTAGGAAGCAGGTATCAAACATAAAATGCTTCTATGCAACAACTTAGGAATGTTCCTTGTAGTAACAGCCATAATGATTCATGCTCTATTTTGGTGGCCTTCCTTTTCCTGCTTCCAGGCTGAGACTGAAGAACTTGCCCAAAAAGTTGAATCCCTGAGCGCTGAGAAATTGGCTCTCAAGTCCGAAATTAGTCAACTTTCCAAGGATTCGGCAAAGCTCAGACAAGAAAACTCTTCACTTATGGTATGTTCTATCTTAATATCATGTCTTAGATCTCCATCAAATTGAATGCTCTGTCCCATTCAACTTCGCTGTGTGTGTGTGGTGTTGTTTTTTTTTTTTTTTTGTTGGAGGGGGGGTTGGATGTTGGTTCAAACCCTCTTTATCTCTCTCTTTCCCAGGATAAACTGAAGAATACTGACATTGGGTCCTTGGTGCTGGATCCAAGTTCTCTCTCCAAGACACAATCTACTATTATTGTCTAACATACATATGAAGCATGGAGCAAGCTGATGCTTTGGTATTCAAACGAAAGCTAAGGACCCTCTTTTTCTCTCTCTTTCCCAGGATAAACTGAAGAATACAGAGTCTTCGCAGAAGGAAGATTCCTCTGATGATAAGATGGAAGCCGGGATTTCCCCATCTGCAGGGACAGAGAACTTACTATCAAAAATAGCTTAACCACCTTTTTCGTTGGAAGTGAACAGCAGCAGGAACCTGGAGAGCTCTGGGAAATTTCAGCTTCTGGAATCCAGTTGTAGAGCTGTTGCTGTTGGTTGTAGATTGATACCTCGTGAATCATGCATGGCGCTTATTTGCTGGTTTGCAGCTTTCTCAGGAGTTACCCTTAACTAGAAATACTTGCTAACAGTTTACCAGGCCAGAGTAGAAATGGAGACTAAACTCAGGAGAGAGACCCTGAGGAAGTCCTGAGGCCTCAACTGTGTATATGCAATGGCAAATAGGAGAAGGCTTGTTCTTCCTGTGCCTTATCTAATCTATCACTGTGCAATCCACCCCTGTTTTAGAGGGCCGTTCGGGTAACCTTGATGAGCAGTGTACACTGTGATCACTGTTATGTCAACTCCTGCACCCTTGTTCCAGTGCAGCTTTTACAATAGTATGTAAAAAAGCACTAAATGGTTGAGAATTTACTTGGGGGGTTGTTTGTTTACTGTAAACTACTGTATTTGCTTTGCATAGAAGACAGTTATTTGCAGTGTTTTGTAGTATCTTTTTTTTTGTTCAATCAAATGATCTTTTCATCCGTATCCAGATTGCAGAGTCTGACCTAAACTTTCTCGTTGGCCTTAGCAGGTGTGAGTGAATCAGTCGAATAAACAAGTTCTCCACATCAATGTTTGCACCCCTCTATCTATCTATTGTACATCTATGGAGTAAATATATTTTGTAGATATTTTATTTTTTTTTAACTTAGATTTCTCAATTATGTAAAGTGACTTCAGATCCTTACCCTTAAGATGCGTTCTCTGGATATCATATGAACACATATTATGAGTTAATTATTCTTATACCTCTAAAATCTTGAAACCTAACTTCTGTAAGTACTCTATTTTTATCTAAACTATAACAAATTCCCCCCCCCCCCCCACCCCCCACACCCCAAATGTAATTAACAGGTAAATTTCATGTGCATATATTTATTATTTGAGTAGTATGATGACGTAAGAGTTTTGATAGCGTCTGGACTTTTTGTAAAAGGTTTGAAAATTAGATAAAGATAATTACAAGTTCACAGGTGGGGTAAAAGCGGTCGTCGGGTATCGGAATCTGTTCGCTATCCCCTGCACACCATTCATGGCCGAGGACGGCCCTTACTTCATGAACTATATATGTTCTCCACTTGAGAGCAGAGATGACGATATAGAGAGCAGCCATGCATGCAGGCACACTGAACACATCCATCGTCTATGTACGTACGTACGTAGTCCGGAGATTGCTAGCTGGTAATGTGGATTTGATCCCCCTGCCTGTGAATGGATTCCTTCTCTTATGAGCTCGAACTCATGTGGACTGTGCTGGTGGGTGGTGGGTGGATTCCATTCAGTGCCACTTGATCTCTGTTGCAGGGATCTCATGTGGGTAGGACGAAAGGACTAATATCATGAATGCCAAAACATCGTTTTTGATGTCTATTCTGATATGAGTGGGAAAAAAAAGAGCTTTTTTATAGGGATGCCTAGCTGCTGGTATAATTTCACTAGCTCTTCCCTCTTTTTTTTTTCCTTTTTTTTAGGGGGGGGGGGTTGAGTTGCGGAGAGATCTGCATGTGTTGATGCATCGATTGCAAGAAAAGATGAGAGGAAATGGACGTCAGGAATTAATACTTTTTCTGCGACAAGAAAATTAAGTAACAAGTAGCAGATTCAGATGAGGGTGTGCACATAGTGCATTAGAGCGATCATGAGAACTATATATATATTGTCGAATTTTTTTTCTTTTTCTGAGTTACTTGCCAGGGAAATACTTAATCTTTCTACTTTTTCGGCAGGCATAAGACACATGCACGGAGACCATCTTAAGAATGTAGATCCCATACAACTTATGTCTGTTACACGGACAGTTCTTACTATTTTAACTGGAAGTTTCTTATCCCCTTTCCAAATTGGATGCGCCCTCTTTAGAATTCAGACTTATATATACAAGTATTGTATATATATGTCTGAATTCTAAAGAGGGTAAGTTGCTATCCTTGATTAAGCCAAAAAGGTGGGGCTTCTTGCTAAGTGTCATGTCTTCATTGGTTGCTTTTTTTATGTGACTGGTGAGATAGGATTTATCCAAAGTTACTAGGCCATGTATAATCTAGAGTTAGGTCCCATGTTTTGCTTCAAAATTGTGTAGGTTAATTTATCAGTTTACCTATCCTAGGTTATTATATCTAGGGGTATGTACCCCGCTACTAAAGTTGACGTCGACCGAGTCCACTCTAGTATCAAACAAATGAGAAAGATTAAATGCACTTCAAGAAGTCAATTGATTCACCTCACGCGACTCATTGCATCATATTATGTCACCTTTTTTTTTAACATAATTTTTTATTTTGACGTCTAAATTTCTATTTTGACGTCTAATAGCACCCAATTTGATTTATTGTACTAAAAGAGAAAAATTTCACATCAAAATATAGAAACTTGAGTACCAAAATAAAAAATTTAACTCTAAAATATAAAAAAAGTTAAGATTCAAAATAAAATAAAAAGTGGCATAGTGTGGTGCAGTGAGTCACATGAGGTAGATTAATAAATTTTTTAAAATATATTTAAAAGTGATATTACTGTATCAAAATAAGTGAAATAAACTTTTCTTCAAACGAATACATGTTAATGACGATTTTTAAATATTTCTCATAAATAAAAAAGAGAATAGGGAAGAGTGAAAAGTTTAGCCTCTCTACTGATGCATCCGTTCGCCCATTAATTTTGAGAAAGATTTTGTGTACTTTCAAAAATACACAAAGTGTAATTCACATAGACAACTAACACATGTGGCACTATCTATATAAGTTGATAGTGTATGTGACACCCAAAAAAATGATGTTATATGAGCTAGTTGCCCATGTAAATGGTACTTTATGCATTTTTGAAAATACGCAAAATCTGTCTCTCAATTTTTAAGACATGAGAAAGGAATCTACTCACCGAATTATGTCAGAAAGCACTAATTCTTGCAGATTAGGTACTGCGTGTTGTGGGCCCGCAAGCAGATCCAACCAACGCCGCGCCAACTACCAACGGTCTCTGCACGCCCCGCCATCATTCGGGCGCCGGGAAAAGGAGCCCGCCAGGCCAGCGCAAAAGAAAAGAAAAAGGGTGACGTAAGAAGATGCCACGTCAGATGGTCCCCACCGTCACGCCCGCCAGCGCATTACCCATCCACTAGCCGCCCGCATCTCCCGGTAGTATTGCACCAACGACCACATCGGACGGTCGGATGCGCTCCACGACGCGGATCCGTTGGCCGTCTGACGTCAGTCCACAGCTGCATGCACATCAACGCGAGGCACGCGGCAGCTTTTGAAGATGCCCAGGCACGCTGCCTCGCTTGCAACGTGACGACGGACGCCGTAAAAGTAGCCAATGGTCTATTCCCACGTCGGCAACGACACGTGGGATGGACACAGTGAAACCTTTGTCGGACGGTATCTTAATAAATATATGTGCTGGTAATTAATTTTAATCAAGATGAAATTTGTATGATTGGTAATCAAATGATAGGGTGCTTTCGAGATATTAAATGTCTTGTCTCGTTAAGATGTGTTTTAATTTATGTCTTTCTCATTTTTATGTGAATTAATTACATAAATATTAAGCAAATCACATCGATTTCCTTATACACTTAAATGAGCAATCATTATTACTCTAAAATTTAAGTAAAAATATTATTTTTGCAAAAGATTCCACGATGCAAACGCCAAACGCCAAATGAACAATGAGTTTTAAAAAAAGGAGAGATATGTTCTCTACCTCTTCCGTCCATATCACTAATATTAGTGGTTATCTGCTTAAACATCGTGAGATACCATGTGGATAGGAGGAACCAAGACTATAAGAGAAAGCGGTATTATTAACGGATATTTTCGACGAAATTTTTTACCGACGAAAATATTTCCGTCGGTAAACTTGTCAAAAATATCGACCGATATACTCCGTCGATAATATCCGTCGAAAATATCATACTTACTGACGGATATTCCGACGAAATATTTTCGTCGAAAATATCCGTCGATAAATCCGCACTTTCGCGCTCCCGCCATCCTCGTGAAACGCTCGCTCTCTCTCTCTCTCTCTCCCTCTCTCTCTCTCTCCCTCGCCCCTCATATAAATGATCAAAAATAGTTTCTAATTAAACTTGTGAAATAATCACATATTCTAAATTTAAATTTTAAAAATAATATATGTATATTAATTTTTATTATTATTTCTCATATTATTATTTTTTAATATAGGATCCACCTCCGGCACCTCACGATCATGAGGCGGGGACAGTAGATGATCCAGCAGACCTATCTTGATTTTTAGTATTTATTTTTGTGTATAATTTTATATTTGTTATGTTTTATGATTTTCTGTTGATTGTGAGTACTTGTTGTGAAATGTATGAATATTGTATTGTAGCAGGTTTGAAAAATCATTGTTATTTTTTTATTAAAAAAAATTATAGGATTTTTCGACGGCTGTTCCGACGGATAGATGGCCGTCGGAAAATGCAGTTTACCGATGGAACAAAACCGTCGGCATTTCTGTCTAAAGTGTCGACAGATAATGTTCCGACGGGTTTTTCTGTCGGAATTTACTGACGGAAATTTCGACGGATTTTTCGACAGTAGTTGGTCGGCAAATACTGACCAAATATTCGACAACATTTTTCGACATTTTCAGTCGGAAATTACCGACGCTATTTTTGACGGAATATTCGGTCGGTATTTTCCGACCGATTGCCGACAAATTTTATTACCGTCGGAAATTTCTGACCACATATTTTCGACGGATCATTTTCGACGACCGCTCGACGGAAAACTGTCGGAAGGCGGTGTTTCCGACGGATTGTGTCCGTCGAAAATACCGCTTTTTCTTGTAGTGCAAGTCACCGTTGTCACCTGTCGTCATAATTATTTGTCATTGTTAGCCACTATCATCTATTTTGGCTAATGTCATTAGCCACCATATAATTCGTAGTTAACATCGTCACTCATCATTGTCTACACATCTTATGAATGCCCATTTGAGTAGGTAGCAAGTATATCTCAAAATTAAGTATTAAGTAAATGTCAATTCTCTCGTTGATGTGGCCAGTGAGGTGGTGTGTTGCTAGTAGCCAAAAGTATCGATAAATATAGAGAATTATTTAGTATACATAAAAATATGTATTAAATTGAGCACACTAATTAAAATTGTGCCATATAGAAGGAAATTTTTAATCTCTCCTCATCTCACTTTTTTTAAACCCCCTCTATTCACGTAACACAATTTTAGTAGATGTGTCTATATTCTCACACACCTTAATGTGTATTAAATATTTCTCGATAAATATATTATTAGTGTCCAAAAGTAGGTATTTATCAATCAGAAGTCAGTACTTAGAATCAAAATTAATGTTTCTTAGATGAAAGTTGATATTTTTTAGCCAAAGTCAAGTCAATATTTCTTAGAAAGTCATTACTATTCAATCGATTCAATAGTTTTAATTCTTAAGATCAGCCTATTCTCAACCCAAAGTCGGTATTTTTCAGCTCATATGGTCAGTTTATTCACAACTTAAAGTAGGTATTTCTCCTCTCGAAGTTAATAATTTTTAATTAGAAATACTATTTTCTCAATCAATCACCATCAATCTTGTCACTGTTATTTTCCACTTTCATTATTATCACGTCATATTTAAATAAATATATCTGTGGTTTAATAAAATTAAAATTTTAGTATTTATTTATTAATGAGAATTTCTCCACCACTTTTCTAATTTCGAATTCCTTCGCGGGCCGGGAAGTCGCCGTCGTTATTCGCACAACGGAGGCGACGTGGGAGCCCAGGCGTCCCCGCTACGCGGCTTGCCACGTCAGCCACGTGACGAGGTCCTCACCAGAACCACCATGTCCCCAGCAGCTCGCCAGACTCCGAACGGCTCACGGCTTTGGCCATTAAAAATTCGCCACGTTGCCAACTCCGACTTTAGATGTCAGGTTCTATTGGTCTTCGCTCTGCGCTGGGCTGGTGGCGATACGGATCTGCCACTCTCCCAGGCGATATCGAAAGCCCTATCCTCGTGGGCCCCACCGGACGTACCATCCACGCGGCACAGCTTGCACCGTCCTCTGAAAGTGGACACGTTTCGAGTGACGTGGCTTCAGCCCGGGCGGTGGGGCTTCCGGCGCCAGAAAGCCCGAAGCTTTCCTCGCCTTCCCGCTGGTCTTTTTTCCCCGCGTCCGCTGTGGAGAAGGCGAAACCGGGAAGAACTCCAACTTCCTCTAGGGTTTCCTCCCACCGGAGAATTCGGATCCCTCCGAGGGACCTGCGGAAGCTTCCCCGGACCCTCCAGGTCTCTCGCCATTCTCCACGGGAGACACCGGAGGCGAGGAACCGGCGGCGGCAAGGCTTCCAGGCCGCGGGAAACGGGCTCGGGAGGGGAGGGTTTCAGGTGCGAGGAGCCAACCCTGTTCCATAGCCCTCGCTTCTTGGAAAGGTCGGGTCTTCTTTGCTTTTCCTTCTTGAAGTGATTCCAACAATTTCGACCGCCGGGGGTGGGGTGGGGGGGGGGGCTCCACTGGATCTCTGGAATCCGGACTTTTTCCGGTGAATTGGGGTCTTTAAACCAGGCCTTTTTAGCTCTTTTTTGTTTTGGCTTCACTTTTTCCAGTGTCTGTTGCTCCGGGATTGCTTCTTCCTCTTCGTAGATGTCAATTATGTTCCGTACTTCGACATACCAACTGCTTCGTTGCTTCCTCCACTTCCGGAATCGGAAACCCGGTTGCTAACCGAGTTGCGGCGGGTTGGCGCGGAACGGAGCAGCTAAGCTCATGAATTGGCAGCTGCTAATGGGATCAGCAGGTCGCCGGAAATGAGCGGGGGGAAAAGAGGGGGCGAAGAAGGCGCAGTTTAAAGCTGCAGGAATCCATTGGCAGCTTCATCCTGGGGAAGAAGATGACCGACGAGGGGTAGGAGATTGGAATATGGGAAACAGAGATGGGTATTTTGGGAATTCTAAGGGGTATTGCATTTCGGGTCTTCTGGGGCAACCTGTTCTGCTGCATTGGGACGCTCTACTTTCCGGTTGCGGGTGGGCGTCTAATTTACCCCTCTGCCCCTGCTACCGTACGGAGGAATTACTCGTCTCCGGGCTTCTACCGTCCAGATGTTGGGGGGAGAGGAAAGCTGCAGATCCATCTATGTTCTACCATGGGTTCAGGAGATGCCTCAATGCCCAGTCAAAGTTTTCAGTCAAGGTTCCTGGGAGTTTGGTTGACCGGGAATTGTTCTTCGATATGTCGTATTAGGGAAGGGGGAAAATTGTGCTGTTCACTCCTTTAGCAAAGACTTGACGTGTGGAATGAGCGCCTTGCTTCTCGGTGCGCCGTAGCGTGGGGTTGACGATTTGCTCGTCCGCTCTACTAGCTAGTGGCCAATATTTTCAGTAGCTTTTTTGCGGCGATTTTAAGATTTTCGGGTTTATTGGAATTAATGACTAATAGAACTTACATAAATCGATGTGTGTTAAGAAGAACGGCGAAAAAATGAGTCAGGATATGTCTATTTGGTATGTACGGTGGTCGATGTTCTCTTGAGTGGCTTAGGCTCTCCATGTATAGCAAAGTTTAAGAGGTTTCGTGTTCAAAACCCGGCATGGTCAGGTTTAAAGGAATTTAAAGAAAGGTTGGCTGTATAAGTAGGTTGATGTACAGATACTTCCCCAAGAAAGAAGAAAAAAGAGAATGTATTTCATAACTCCATTCTGCTCGATGACCCAAATCTTATATTCATACATGTTGGTTTTTTTCCTTCTGGTAGACTATCTGCATGTTTTCAGTTCAATATTGTGTGTGTGAACTTTTTAGCCAAGGACTTCTTGTTAGTTGAGAATGGAAAATATTAAGGTTATATTTCAATGGGTCGATAAAGCTGGCTGACTATTGGAAGACACAACAGGTTGAGACAGTGTCTAGCAGTATCAGACGGTATCTACACTTTTATTGAAAAGAACTTGGCATTCTGCTACTCTGGGAATTTTGTTTCCGTTCATGGGTAACGGCGAAATTGCGACATCATCAAAGGCCGAGAAGGCATCATCGTCTGTCCTGGTAATATGTCAGACGAGCAAATCTACTCTTAGATATTCTTGCACATGTTGTCCATTTATTACTTTAATGTTCGGCAGGAAGTAAACCTGAACCTTTTTTTCTAGCTTATTTCTGTCCCAAAACATCTGCAATTGATCTAGTTGTTTTCTTTGGCAGGAACGAACCAGTGTCCATCTGTATCCTGATTGGGCAGCTGTGCAGGTTTGTGTCCTTTAACAGCTTGAAAGAATCTTTTACTTGCTTGAGTCAGTGCAGCTAATTGAACTCATCAGTTCGCTTGTTATCCAGGCTTATTATGGCACAGGTGTCACAATGGCACCTCCATATTTCAATACTGCGGTTACACCGGGTCATGCCCCTCATCCTTACATGTGGGGTCCTCAGGTAGTTTAGTTGTCATGTTCATGTTGTTCTGGGAGATATCTCTATTTTGTCTTCCTTCCTGATATAGTTCAGTCCTTTGATCTAGAATCAGATGAATACATGCTTATGTTGGTTCATATTTTCTTTTCCCATTTTCTTCCTCCTCAGCTTGTTATGCCGCCTTTCGGTACTCCATACCCTGCTATCTACCCACCCGGTGGAGTCTATTCTCATCCTTCAGAGGTTCTTTGCAGATCCTTCAGCCTCATGTGTTTGTTCTTTGCTTCTGTCAAATTTTAAACTACTGAAATGTTTCTTGCTGTGCTGTAATGTCTGCAACTTACCAGCTAGTTTAATGTTTCCAGGGTAGTTATGGATCTGTAGCATTGTCTACAACAAGAGAAAATGCGGTATATACTGCTCTATTGGTTTTGGATCCTTTATTTTTTTTTTTTTTTGCTTTTTAATTTTTAATAAATATCTTTTGGAAACCTGCACTCAAACTTATATTAGATAGTTACTACAATTACCGTAGAATTTTTGCAAAAAGTATTCTTGAAACTTATGGAGGCCAAGCAATGCTACCAAGTGAATTACTGGGAAATATATTACCAAAGAAAATTTGAAGCTCAGTTAACAAAAAGGAAATGGATGGGGATTCATAATAGGATGGGTCTACATTTAATAGATGACAAAATGGTGTTTTCTCAGGATTTAGCAAAAAAATAATCAAAATGGAGGGCTTCTAAATTTAGTGGACCAAAGCTCAAAGCATGTTCATAACAGAAAATGGAAAGGATTATACATTTTTTTTTGCAAACAAAATGTAATTTGTTTATAAGAATGTGGACATATGAAGCGTATGAAATGGAATTATATCTTGAATGTTTGAAAGCGACAAATGAGTATTGATTATTAATTGTTTATGCATTCTGGGTTACAGAAGCCCCAGTAGGTTATGGGTTCAATAGAATTTGGTGATTTAAATGTAATTTTAGATTGTTGCATGCGGGCAATCAATGACGCTAGAAATAAAGATATTCCAAACAGATGGGTAACATTTAATCACACTGTTCTAAGACCAATACTGGTGATTATTTGGCTCAGTTTTGGCCTCATGATTATAGCGGTCACCTGCAGTCATTAATGCAAGAAACAACTGCCAAGTCACCTAGGAATAAAGACAGTGGTACATTGAAGAAGCGGAAAGGGCCTGATGGACTTGCAGTGTCGGTATGCAATGGCAGTGATGAGAAAGAGGCACAAAGTGTTGCAGTAGCACCATCACCGAGGTTTGTGTCTAGGATCCTTGTTGACGTCTCACATAGGTGTGGTTTGGCCTATTTGTACTGTGTGATTGACATATTTATTTAGCTAGTATCATGCTTGTAGAGAAAACTTAGGGGATTTGATATACAACATTTTCACACTGTGTTGAGTCTTCTTTTCCATGTTATGACAGTATTGAAAGTGAAACAAAAGGCTCCAGTAGTGGAAGTGACAAGAATAATATGGAAACAGTAAATCTCTTTTGACCCACCCCTGATGATTTACAGCTTTCTTGCCATCTCAATTTTTGATATTGTGAAATTGAAGTGGGACACTATTGATTGACTTGTCAGGGGACACAAAGCCAGACCAAGAGTAAAAGATCCACAGAGGACTCCGCTTCAGGTACAACTTTGGCACGATGGTGCAATTTATTTGTTGTTTGTATTTATGACAAGCTTGTGTAGTGAGTTGTTCTTGCGATTCATGGTCATAATATTTAGCTCACTTTTTAATTGTGGTTGATGCAAATGCTGCAGGAAAGTCTGTGGATTCTGATACTATGACAAGAATGGAGCTCAGGGTTTCTTCTGCAAAGCCAAAAATTGCGGCCCAACTTTCTCCTACAAATAGTACATTCACCCCAAATCCTGATGCTGTGTACCCTGGACAGTGGATACAGGCAAGTAAAAGCATCAGAACGATATGTATCCTGTTTAAGGTAGCATCAAGCGCAAGAAATTTCCAATCCAATTGAAAACAGCATCAAGTAAAATGCAATGGCCATTTGATTCCACGGACACCGAGAAACTCAACTTCCAAGGGATATTATATTTTTAAGCTTCCAATGGAGATAAACTCACGGCTGAATGATGATTGCATTCAGTTTATGCATCACATATTCACATGGTTTGGGAGTGAGGCTGTCTTTTTAGGTTTCTGCCTAAAAAGTCGCACCTCTTTTTTTTTTTTTTCTCATTTACCTCAGAATGAGCGTGAACTGAAGCGAGAAAGGAGAAAACAATCTAATAGAGAATCTGCCAGAAGGTCAAGGCTTCGGAAGCAGGTATCAAGCATGAAATACTTCAATGCAACATCTTAGGAGTGTTGCTTGTCCCGACAGCCATTGATGCCCTTCCTTTGTCTTCTTCCAGGCTGAGACTGAAGAGCTCGCCCAAAAAGTTGAATGCCTGAGATCTGAGAATTTGGTTCTCAAGTCTGAAATTAGCCGACTTTCCGAGGACTCGGCAAAGCTCAGACAAGAAAATTCTGCACTTACGGTATATGTCCTATCTTAATATCAAATGTCACATCTCATCACTAGTAGAAGAATCCCATCAAATTGAATTTTCTGTGCCATTCAACTTTGCAGTCATGGATTTGTTTGGTTGATCAGTTGAATGGGTGACATTGTGTTCTTGATATTAGATCCAAGTTTTCTCTAGGGCATAATCTACTGTTTAACATAAAAATATGAAGCACAGAGCAAGCCGATGCTTTGGTAGCCAACGACCCTCTTTGTCTCTCTCTCTTTCCCAGGATAAACTAAAGAATGCAGAGCCTTCGCACAAGGAAGATCCCTCTGATGATAAGATGGTAGCCAAGATTTCTTCATCTGCAGGGACAGAGAACTTGCTATCAAAAATAGCTTAACAACCTGTTTTTTGTCGGAAGTAAACAGCAGCAGGAAACTGGAGAGCTGCTGCTGTTGCTGTTGCTGTTGCTGTTGGTTGTAGGTTAATACCTCATGGATCATGCATGACCATTATTTGCTTGTTTGCAGTTTACGTCGGAGTCACCCTTACTAGAAAGAGAGTACTTGCTAACAGTTCGCCAGGCCAGAGTAGAATGACATGGGAGACTAAAACCATGAGCAAGTCCTGAGGCCTTAAAACTGTGCATATGTAATGGCAAATAGGATAAGGCTCGTTCTTCCTGTATCTTATCTAATGTATCAGCTGTGTAATCCACCCCTGTTTTGGAGGGCCATTCTGGGAACCATGGTGAGCAGTGTACACGATGAACTAGTGTTGTGTCAACTCCAATGCCCCTGGTTCCTTGTAACTTTTACGATAGCTTTTATATAAGTAAAATAACACTCAATAGCTGAGAATCCACTTGACTCGGGGTTGTTTGTTTTACTGTAAACGAACTGTTTTTGCACCACCTAGAACACAGTTTCCCTGTTTTTGTGGCATTCAGTAGAGAATGAAAAATCACACTAAACATCCTCGTTGGCCTTAGCAGGAGTAAGTGAATCGGTCGAACAAACAAGTTTATTGATCATTGTTTGCATTCCTCTATCTATAGAGAAATGTTTAAAAATCATTTGGGATGGATATGTACGTGGGTCTCGTCATCATGTGAGGACGGATACTGAACGAGTGTCTGAGTCGTCGTCCTCCTATCCGTATGTGTATGGAGTGGGACATCATCATGTGAGGACGGATACTGAACGAGTGCCTAAGTCGTCGTTCTCCTATCCCTATGTGTATGGAGTGGGACTCTACCCAAGCCAAGGACCAAGTGACCTTTGAACCACGCTTTCAAAGCAAACTGCAACTATGGACGGATTGAGATTATGTACTCACATTTACAACAAGGTAAAATTGCACATAACCTGGTGGAGAAAAGTAAAAGGAGAAATGTTATTCACTCGGACATTCGGATGAATGATTTACTCGGGTGTTCAAGTGGCATCGCGATCATTGGACGACAACGATTTGTTATCTAGACCCCACTCCAAGGCAGCCATCTAATGGACACGATGGTACTTAGCATCTCTCAAGTAAAAGATGCAAAGTTGATGCACTTTTAGGACCACCCCCAACTTTTGAAAGGAGGCAGAATCTAGTCAAACGCTGCCTAAGCCTGCCCCCCCATATAATCTCATGCGATCTCTACCAAGTATCACTTGTGTAAGGAAAGGAAAGGTGGGTAATCACATTTTTTTTATGCGATAGATTCATATCAATACATGTTTATCATAAAAGAAGAAAAAGAAAGGGGTGGGCTTATTATATGGTGTGTCACCCATATTTTGTCTGACAGAAATGATTATTGTAAAAAGACTTTTGGAACAAAGTTGATAAGTACTAGAAGTATAGTATTTATTAGGGAATCTCAATTCTCAACTAAGAGCTCTATGTACTACTCGTCTCAAGTACATGCGAATAATCAGAGCCAGTGTTAATATGTTTCCCTCAACTAATGGAATTGCAATTTTATAAGTTGCAATTTAACTCAATTTTATTGTGTCTTCCTATTTCTCTTTGTCTGAATATGTGCTTAGGGGTGTCAACTGTGTCGGACCGACCCGAAGGCCCAGCTCGGTCTAACACGGGCATGGGCCACAATTTTTTATTTTTTTTTAATCGAGTCCGGCCCGGCCCGATCTCAAATTGAACCAACTCTAGGCTTCAGCCGGCCCGCCCCAGGCGGCCTGATTTTTTAGCACCCCTGCTTCCTCGTTGCTGCTGCGCCACCCCACAACCTGTTGCCGCTGCTGCACTTGCACCTGCTGTTGTTGCACGTGTTGCCGCTGCTGCACCTGCACCTGCTGCCGCTGCTACACCCGCGGTCTTGCACCTGCTGCCGCGCACTTGCATGTTGCCGAGCCCGACCGGACCTGGGCCGGGCTGCAAAATTTTGCCCCGAACCGGGCCTGTTTCCAGAAAATCGGACTTTGGCCCCGGGCCAGCCTGGACCTGGGCCGATCTCTTAAAGATCGAGCTGGACCTGAGCCTCTTCAAAGTCAGTTCAAATCCGGCCCATTGACACCCTTATATGTGCTATCCACCTCACCAATTATTTGTTTACATATTTATACACAAGTGCTCCTCATGTTGGGTAAAGTTCACGATATATTTCAAAAAAAAATTATTTTTATTATTATCAATGATGAAGCCTCTCTCTCTCTATCTCTCACTATAAATAATAAAAATAAATTATTTTTTGTTTGGGTGTACGATTCCCGCGTGTTGGCGGCCGCATACATTCCCCCTCTACATCCATCCAAGAAAGGTCGTAACTTTGGCTCCTCTGCCACCGACGGAATTCTTTCTACCTGCAAAAAAAAAAAAAAGCGGCGTTAAACGCACGCGTCTCTTCGCCACCGCCCATTTCTTAGTCAAATTTTTGTTCAGATTCCCAATCCCCCCTTCCCCCTCGCTTTCCAAGATTTCCAACTTATCTAACTTTTCTTGTAAAAAACAAAGAGAAGAAATTTCATATAATTTCTAATTTTGTAGATTTTGTTTTAAAGTGACTTTACTCAGACTTGCCCTTCACGTTTTCTGCCATAATTAGTTTTACTCAACTTGATGCATGTACTTTAATTTGATAGAGATTAAATAGTTACTCCTTTTTTTCTATTCTAATGTCTCTTCCACTTTTTAATAGTTTAAGGTGGAGAGGAGTCGTCGTCGTTATCATTATCAGAATCTTATCTTATTATAAAGTTGACTATATAAATTTTATTTTGTCAAAAAAAATTTATCAACTATTATATTTATATTTATATTTCAGAAGTTATTTTTTTTAATAACATCAAACCAGATTTTTTTTTCGAGTTTTTTTTTATTTACTAACATTCACTAAAATTTAGTCTTTTAACTATCATCCAATTAGGTCAACGATGTATGTGTCTAAATTATTTTTTAACTGACATCAAGTTTAAAAGATAATATGTATATGTAGGAAAAAATATGAATAAGTAAATAAAAAAATGTACATAAAAAACAACGTAGACTCTGCTGAGAAAGGCCAATCATGGTAGAGTTCACATTTTTCTAAGAAAAAAATTCAGGGGTATACATATAGATTGTTTCGATGCGTGTATGGGAATAGCTTATAAGAGATCTTAGGGCACTCGCACGACGGAATTGTTTTCCCTCTCTTCTTACTAGTTATTTGTTTCCCCGTCTTTGCATGGTACTCGTTTTAGAGGGGGTATTTAGTGGCAGATTCAAAATTTTATTATAGTAGAGCCTTAAAGATACATTCATATAAATTCAATGAAGTCATTTATGATGAAAAATTCCCTAATACAAATTTTTTTATCTAATAGAGTTGTAAAATTTCACTGAACATATGCTATATCCGTTCATGGGAAAATCTCTATGACGTCGAGATGCCCTCTTCCCCCTCTGATGTCTTCGGGGAGGCTTCTTTTCCCCATCATGGGAAAGTTTTGTATTGAAGACCTCGATTATTAGGATGTTCTCTTCTTCTTCATGAGATTTTGCTCCCCATCTAGTTCGGAGAAGTCTTTGCCAATGTCACTGACCTCTCCTCCTCTAACTTGCAGGGATCTTGGCTTTAGACGTATGTATATATTTTGTTGTTGTCATAATCACTTTCGTTTTTTGCTCTAGGTCGTCTGTCTCTCTAACGGAGGATGAGAAAGTGTTGCAATTGTTGATGACGGTGTACGCCAATATTATAAAGTCTCCTTCCGTCTCTATCTTCACTATTAGCTGAGCCCTAAGGGGACTTATTTGGCGCTCCCATACTGACTATGTTTGGTATTTAGATAAAGTAGAGATAGGGTGGAGTTATCTTCAAAAATTTAAAGATAATCTCAATTTTTTTAGAATAATCTCAATCTATCTCCAGTCTATCCAAATACCAAACATAACTAAGGTAGCTCCATCGAACCTGTTCATGGTAGCCAATTAAAGACTTTGTGGTATCATTTGGGTGCTCAAAATGTCTTATTTGGCAACACCCTACTCAATCGGCTCTGTCGAGCACCTTCCCCGCTCTCATGGTGGCCGTGGATTTGCATAACCCTGTCCACCCGCCGTTGACACAGTTTGACGACAACTCCAAGTATTCTTGTGTGACATCTGATGATCTTTTTCTTTCACTACTCTGTTTCTTCTCGGGTTTGGGTGTTCTACTTTGTTCAAACCTTTGGTTCTTGGAGGGCTATGTTGGATCCCGAGTATAATAGCTTGTGTTTAGACCATATTGCTCCAATGAACTTTTTTATGACCTATATTATGCTTGAAGGGGACGTGGGCCACTCCTTCTGTAACGTCGCGTGCTTTTCGGATCCATGCGGATCATGTGCATTGTGGTTGTGGCGGCCGTTGTGAGGTCAGTGTGAGTTGGGTGTGTGGAATGCATGGTGTGATTGCGTGGCTTGAGCAGGTGAAGAGCAGGGTAGGTCCTGAATTGGAATGGGACCTGCTGCTGTTCTGTCTGAGTTGGCGGCCAAGGGGTGGTCGTTGACTGTTGGCGTCCAGGTTCATGGACGTTTACATCATGAACTTGACGGCAGCTTTTATGGACGTTTGGTCTGGCGGTGCATGTGGGCGACAAGGGGGTTGACGCCAACCTGTCAGTTCAGCAGGTTATATGTTCACCCGAGGGCAGCTCCCTCAGCTCACCCTCTCTCCCTCTTGCCCCAGCTTGCTGCCCCCGAGTCTTTGAAGGTTCTAACAGGTATCGAGGAGTGGCTGGTCGATCGTGGGACGCACGGCGTCGCCGAATTGCGCGAGGAAACGTCGCGGCGTGGTGCAATTCGCGTGGGAGCTCGCGGAGGGCTCGGCGTAAACCGGGGAGTTGCAGGAGATTCTAACGCGTTCTAAGGTAGGGGACGAACCCTGGTAGCTCCGTAGAAACATTAAAACACATCATAACTACTTAAATCCGCATGATAATCCATGTTTGGATAGAGTTGCACCATATGGGATAATGGGCGGTTTGAGTGGTTTATTGTTCGAATCATGTTTATACGGGTTGCATTGGGTTCTGTCATGCTAGAGGGTATGCATTTGTATGTTTTCCAGTAATTAGAACAGCTAGAAAACTCGCAGGACCGAATTAGGGTTTCTGCAGGGTTTAAGGCCGGGAAACTTGGCGTCAACATCGTTTGCCGCCAAGATCTTCAGCCAGGAGGTTGACGGCCAGGGACCTTGCCGTCTACTTCCTGTAAGCGGCAATCGATGTGGCCGCCTACCCATATATGAACAGAAATGGCTATTTATGGTGTTTTATCGATAATGCATGCGTGGTATCATACGAGGTGCACTAAGTGCACATGGTTCTCGTGTTTAGCATACAAGATATGCTGTTAAGTGTTTACTTCAGTGACTGCACGTTGTGTACGCGAGTCAGTTGGGTTCACGTGTAGTGGACCAGTGGTTACTTGTGGTTTGCGTGAGGTTTCACGTGGTTTGTGTGTGACGTGCACGTGGTTTTGTGTACGTGACGAGTAGTACGACGCCTACCGTGGTTACCTCTCCAGTTGGGTGCCCCAGGTTCTTTGTGAGCCAGGCTGTTAGCTCGGGGCTTTGTCCCGGTACTTGTGTTGTACCGTTGAGGTCTGTGTCGTCTGACCTGGACACCCTCACTCTTGTGTTAGAGTTGTACGTCCGGCTGAGGGAAAGACGACAGTGTGACAGTGACAGTTGTGGTTGTTTTTAGTCACTTGTAGCGCGCTCGTAGTTGGGGGTACGGACACCAGTAGACGTACTGGACCCCAGCTAGTCCTTTTCCAGTGCCTCACTCTAGCGAGCCCAGGCCAGGGTCTCTGGAGGTGCCAGGCATGGGCCTGTGACCGTGTGGTCTGCAGGTTGTGGTGTTTTAGTTGGTCTCCACAGTTGTTTGACCTTTTTACGTGGAGCGGCAGCTGAACCTTTCGTCCGTGGCTGCGAGACTGAGAGTTGACCTGTGTTAGTTGTCCGAGTCAGTTTCTGGTGTCGCGAACCAGTTCACGTGGCTGTGTGACTGTCTCTACTTTGGCTTGTACACCTGTTTGGTTTGCCGTTTAGTTACTACAGTTGTTTCTCGTAGTCGACAGACGGTGAGTACTTTTACAACTTTACTTACCTGCTTAGCTGTTTTATATGTTGTTGGTACTGTTTACTGTTTTGTACCTGTGGTTTGTGGTTTGTTCGGCTTTGGGGGAGTTCCCTACTGAGCCAGTGACTAGAGAGGCTCACCCTTACCCCCACAGGTGAGGGCGAGGAGAACGTTTCCCGTCCGACGTCCAGTTCTGGGCCGCGTCGTAGCGGAGCAAGGTCAGTACCTCCAGCGGAGTAGTACTCAGCAGTGTAGCCTAGTAGTTTTGTAGCTGTTTACTTTCTTTTGTTGTACCTCGGGGTATGCCCCAAGCTCTTGTACACCTTTACAGTTTTAATGGAATATGGCTATGTAAATTGTGAAAAATTATATATGAAATGTGGTGTGTTCCTTTATGTTTACACGGACTGTGGTTTGGTTTCCCTTGCGAGGCTTCGGCCCGTTCGCGGGAGGCGGACCCGGATCAAGTGCGTTATTAGTTTAACAGGCTTGGCCGAGGCGTTCCGCCACACCTTCCATCAAGCTGCGTATTTTTATTTTATTTTAATGGCAACATCTTTTTCTCTGTCCAAAAAAAGGAGACAGATCAGGGGCATGTTTATAATTTTCTCAACAAAGGTTTTAAGCGGCGGGAGATTGAAAGTATTTTGTGTGTAAGGGTGTATTTGCAAATATGCTACCGTTTCTTCCTCCTATAAAAGCCAGTCCTGGTTCTCGAAGAGCCGGCCACAGACGTTGCAGCTGCTGTTCCTCCTCCTCCTCCTCCTCCTCCCTCTTCTTGGGCGTGCTCCCTTTTGCCCCTTCTGTGTCCTCTTCTGGTCGATCTAGGGTTTTGCGGAGGTGGGGTGTACGATCCTGCCATGGCCTCCAAGCGGATCTTGAAGGAGCTCAAGGACCTCCAGAAGGACCCTCCCACCTCTTGCAGCGCAGGTGCGTCCCCCTTGCCTTGCCATTTCTCGACTATGGCGGACGCCCCTCTCGCGGGCCCCTCTGCCGCCGGCTGCTTGCTGGTGGCTGCGCCTGTTTTCCTCCCACGAGAAAAGAATGTCCTTTAGCCTTCGCGATGGTTGCGTGTTCGAGTGGATTTCCCTAGCGTAGATGTTTTGGTTTCTTATGCGAAAGAGGATTGATCACGGCAGATATCTTGGAAGTTTTCTTCTTTTCTTTTTTCTTCACTGTTCACCGTTGAAGAAGCAGGAAGATATTCTTCGTTCCTCGTTCTTGGAATGGGAATGCCATTTGGGTACCAGGCCTGTGAGGCGTTTATGCAGGAAGACCTTTTGGATCTGTGGAGGCGGCTCCAGAGACATCCCCATGTTGGCCGTCATTCTAAGATTTCTGTCTCCTGTTGAGGAAGTAATCATGATGATATGCGTTCATTTGATATGTTGGTTCTTGGAGAATGCTATTGACACGCATAAAATGCGCAACATCTTAGTAAGAATCTTCGTGTTAGATGATTGGATGGCTTCCAAGGATTGCGACTAAGATGGTGGCAAGGACTGCGATCTAGTAGCATTCTCTCGCTTTTAGATAAGTTGCGTTGGATTCTTCTGAGTTATTCTTTTAGTCTGCCATGCTTTGGGCTCTGTGAAAGTGATTAGTATGATAAAAGGCTGGGGGGATGGTGTTTTGACCGTTGTGGTGCAGGTCACAGCTTACTCATCCAGAAAGATTATGAACGAGAAGATCGTCTACTGCATCTGTTCCCTTAGAGCCTTGTTTGAAGCATCAATCCCATATTCCCATATGTTAATCTGATAAACTGACCAGTGATCATAGGAAAAAAAATTTGGTTACCAATCATCGAACAATGATTTTTTGATTTGCTTTGGTTGGCACCTGTGGAACGAATTTTACGGGGTGTGGTTGGGAAGACATGCAGTAGTTTCCTCCATTCATTTCTATAATGGCTTATTAGGGAAGTCTGAATGTCAATGAAATGGTTTACTGTTGAAATGGTGGGGAGGCAGATCCTCGATATGATGGTAGTACCTTTGTGAACTTCATTTTCTACAGATGTTATTTTTTTCATGTTTATTATCGTCATCAAGCACTTGGATTATTCTTCAAAATGCTGAAGAAAAGGCTAATTAGGCGAACTTCTGCTTAATGGCATCTCTACCTTGATTTGGTATGAAGAAACTCGTCTAGAAGAAGTTAAAAATATGCTTTCATGGAAATTTGGCAACAGAATGAAAAAGGGTTATGTAGGGATACATGCAGGCATAGATTGCATTCTTCATGTGTTTGTCTTCTTTGTTCATAGAAAGAAATCTGGTCTTGATCATCATCAAGTTTCTATTCGTATGGTGAAATGATCTGGCTGCGTTTGAATCTCCTTCCTTATCATTCACGAACACACTCTTACTCAATATAATTCTTTTCACACTTTGGCATCTCGCAGGTCCTGTAGCAGAGGACATGTTTCATTGGCAAGCAACGATAATGGGACCCCCCGACAGTCCTTATGCTGGGGGTGTGTTCTTAGTTTCTATCCATTTTCCTCCAGACTACCCTTTTAAACCACCAAAGGTACCATCTGCTGATACTGCATTATGAGTATAATGTGGTATCCTGATTGTTTAATTGTGTAGTGAATATGGCATCCTTTAGAACCATACTGTTGCTTACAGATTTTTTTTCCATTTTTTCTCGCTGGTGTTGTATCTTGATGAGAAGCTCATCGATCTAAAGAGTGTTACATAATCCTATCTAACATTTATTTTTCACATTCTCGACAGTCAACAAATTACTTTTGATGTTTGTACAGAGATTACTTTAAAATGCACAAATATGGTTGCTTCTTGTTATTGCTCAGCATGTTTAAATTTTCAATTCGATCAATATTGCCAATTATCATTTATCCTCTAACTGAGCAGTATGAACATACATGTTCTAATTGAACAATATAAGATCATCTAGCTATTTCCTTTTGGCTTTCTCAAACTGGACAAGATAGGTGCCTTACTATTGACAATTTTTGTTTAGTTGAAAACACAATTCATTCTGGAAGCGATTTAGACACTTTTTATCCTCTTTTCATGTTTATATGACTATGGGCCTCAATTTTTTCACCCATGTGTGTTAGTGTGATGTTACACCGTTTACAGCCCTCTCTGACAGATAGCCAAATCATGCAATCGGATGAATATGCAGTAAATGTCCATCCTCTCAGAAAATGTGTTATCAATTTGAGGAGTGAGGGATAAGCCTCTGATGAAGGTGTTACCTCACACCATCTGCTTTTGAAAATTTGGCCCTTCTATTTCCAATTAAGTTGTCAATGGTATAGAGGCTACCTCCTTTCCCTGAAGAATTTTGGACAGAAGACTGGAGGTATATGAGTTGCTTCCAACCGAAGATCTTAAAACCCTTGTTTTTCTATGATACTCTTGTTTACTTTCTAAAGTCACATAAAGAAATCTTAATGTTTGAGAATGTCAAATAAGGAAGGGTATAGACACTGTTTATTATTTTCTTGCATGGATTTCTGGCTACTTTGCAGCTTCAATCATAAGTTGTCTCTCTTCTCTATGGTCTTGCTGTTTTTTGGGTTCCTCCATTCATCCCCTACCCCTAGAATTCTTGTAACCTTCATTTCATCTATTGATTTCTGACATTGCATCTAATATTCCTCTGTAAAGAAGGTAAAAGCGGTTGATGCACATGTAATCTGTTATATCTGAAGTTCAGCTCAAAATTTCTCCTTTCAGATCTGTATTCTCAGGTTCTTCAAAGTTCTGATGTGGAATTTTTTGCAGGTTGCATTTAGGACAAAGGTATTCCATCCTAACATTAACAGCAACGGAAGCATTTGTCTAGATATCTTGAAGGAGCAGTGGAGCCCTGCATTAACTATTTCCAAGGTTATCTTTCTTGTACTATACAGCTGAAAAAAAAAAATATATATATATATATATATATATAAAATGAACATATACTATATAGCTGAAAACATATTTAAAAAAATAACGGGACTTACATTTACAGATAGGGCCTCTGGCCTACTGTATTCGACAACAGATCTTCCAGAAAATCCACTGGCATGTTCACCATTGTTTAAGAACTTTGCTTATCTGGATCTCCACCTGCTTTGGGATAACCATCCTTTTGTCGTTGGACTATCTGTTATTTGGGAAAATACACCCTCCCCCCCCCCCCCCCCCCAAACGAGGACACGAGCATCAGAATGATGCATCACGCCAAGGCTCAAAACTGCTTGTTTAAATAGAAATGCTCATCAAATCCTATGGTTGCGATAGTTCTTGTTGCTTTCACGCGTTTCATGTAGAAGCCCAGCTGCTTACAGCTTATTGAGTCCACAACTCCCAACAATTTTTTGGATCTCTTCGTCGTTTTTTAGCATCTTAATGAACACATTTTCGTATTTATGTCCCAAGCAAGTGAAGGAACAGTTTCTCTGTGTACTTGCAGGTGCTGCTGTCAATCTGTTCCCTGCTGACGGACCCAAACCCAGACGACCCCTTGGTGCCGGAAATCGCACACATGTACAAGACAGACAGGACCAAGTATGAGGGCACTGCGAGGAGCTGGACACAGAAGTACGCCATGGGCTAGGGTTCCCGAGGAGTTTATCCATCATCATCACTCCCTGCGGCCCGCCCTCGAAGCACTCACTCTTTACCTGCATGAAAGATCTGTGGTGCCCTGGTGATGTAAAAAGGTGGGTTTGAGACAAACGATGCTCCTGCATGTTCTCCCTCTCACAGGAGGTGGTGTCGTCTATTGCATTCCTTAAAAAAAAAACTAAGGTTGTTGCTTCTTGGTTGATTGCGATTTGCAACTCTTCATGCATGTGTTTTAAAGTTAATGAAATCTGGGATCCTATCTCTCTTGCCATTTCTCTAAATGAGCAGATTGATTTCTTTGAAGATTTGATATTGGGTGAATGTTTGTTGTGTACGTGGGGGAGATTTGGTTAAATTCTGCTGTGGCAACTATGTGAAGATAAATATTAAAAAAAAAAAAAAACCCTTGAAAGGTATCTTTCCTATGTTTTATACCCTCCTGTTGGGAGGGGATTGCTCGAGGTCATCCGCCATGCACCAACTCTGATGATGAGAAGTATAAAAGTGTTTGAAAAAGACTTAGTGCACTTTCATATTGCACTCAAGTGCAATATGACCAGGCACTTCACTCATGTGGCACCTCTCACATGGAATGTGATAAAGACTTAGTGTACATTCATATTGCACTCAAGTGCAATATGACTAGGCACTTCATCCATGTGGCACCCCTCACATGGGGTGTGATAAAATAGCAACCTAATTGTTGGGTGCCATATGGATATAGTGTCTAGTCATATTGCACTTTAAGTGCAATATAAAAGTGCACTAAGTCTTTCTCTGTTCAAGGTGTTTTGGAGGCCATGTGTATATGTATATATTTATATACATGCAGTATTTTAGTTGTGTGAAGAGATCAAGAAAAGATAAATTATATTTTTTCTTAATCTTTTCCCACTTTAAATTAAGCTGAAGAAATGGCAGGTGACAGCTTGGGCTTATAAATGGAGAAATATTTTCTTCTTGTCTTGGAGAAGGAAAGGTACCCGTTAAAGAGGGGATTGGCCTACGAGATGGGAAGCGAATTCTACCCTTTTTTTCCCCACATCTTAAACCTATTCCCAATTCAAATCCCATTTGTCAGCTAGTTAAATGTGAATGGTTTCAAAGAGTGACAGTAGGGCTGTAATTATTTGTCATTCTTAATCTGTTATTTGTCGCCGTGGTAAATAAAATTGTACATAAAAAATAAGTGGTGTAAAAATAGGTTTCCCGCACTGCCCACACAAGTCAATCCTAGCATAGATGGGTAATAAGATGAAAAGCCAGCAGTTTTTATATATATAATGAAGATAAATGCTCATCACCTTAAGTACTTTGTAATAAAAGTGGTGTGAATTATTTGACAAACAATCTTATTCACATATAGAGACATAAATAGAGAGAGAGAGAGTTTGTTAGACTCTCAACTAATAGAATTACTTTTCAAATTATTTACATCACTTTTATTGTCCTTCGAATCTTGCAATAAACATTTCTTTATGATGAAATACAATTTTTATAAAAGTATGTATGTGAAAGGCAATAGGGGTATAGACATAATAAGCAGAATGCTAGGGGTAGATATATCATAATCCCAAAAGAAATGTAAAATCCAATATGCAACATAAGTGACAAGAACCTAGTAATAGTAAATTTGATTCCATTTGTATAGGGCTATCATAGAAAACTATTTTCAAAAAATCAATGTCAATAACTTAAGCTGTGGTGTGCTAATACCGGTTCATTAAAACCTTCATATAATGAGATTCCAAGTGAGTTGAAGTCGATCTGCAGGAAGATATTCCACCTGAATTAAATGACTTGTGGAAGTGTCTCTGTGAATGTATTGAGATGGATGAGGGCTGAAACCCACCTTCTAGAGCAGAGGGCTCAGCAATGCTCGTCACTGACGACATTAGAAGTAAGAAAGCTGTTTCCTAGGTAAGATATGACCAGCACTAAGTTTCAAGTACACAGCAAGTTAGTCTCAAGGTATGAAACTCAAATATAGGTATTCATAAAGTGCATAAAACAAAAAAGGAAGGAAAAAAAAGCATTGCCAGTTTCAGATAATCACTCAAATTTTGGGGTCAAAAGTTCAAATCAAATTGTTCATGTGCATCAAAATGGAATTCCTATTGCCAAGTATGTATCAAAAGGAAAATATTCACATAATCAATAACCGCAAAAACTCCTCAGCCTAGCCTCTGGCAGCCAATACATCTAAATGTTTCACCTGATTGCCATTCGAAGTATTCTCCAAGCGAGAGTTGCTATTCTCACTCCTTTCTCTATAAAATATTTGTTCCCGAGCCGGCAGAGCTTCCAAAACAAAATCACTCTTGCCAGTGGCTTGATGCAGCTGCAGTAATGCAAACATGCTGAGGGCAAACAGAGTGGCATTGCCCAATGCACCCCCAAATCTGTCCAACTTGAGGAATTTCTTAGCAAATGTAAAACTCGAAATCAGCATGTCTATCAGGATATTCGACCTCTTTTCCGGATGGACATTTGACTTCACACATGACTGGCCATTGAACAAGTCTTCAGGCGTAATGAAGTGTGCAGGGTCACAAACATCACCAACAAAAGCCATAGCTTCTTCAATAACTTTGTATCTCTTTCCATGATGGTCAGCCAGTCTCATTGCAAGAATAATGCGACTTTGTTCCAGCCGTGCTATTGCAGCATCTCGCTCAGCCCGTTGTTGTGATTGCACAGTCTAGATAAAGAAGGAAGTAGTTATTCATACGAGGAATCTCAGCAAGGTAGCTTATGGTTCAGGAAGTAAGCATTCTTATACTTGAGATTGCAAAGAGTAAGAACATGTGATCAAGAAGGGTCATCAGGTGATCAATGCTAAATCCCACAGGACTGGGAACTTGAAATCTTCATAACAAATATACACGAATCCCAGTCTTAGAAATAGACATGATGCCTGAATAGCGCACCAGGGATCAGGCGACCTTGCCAAAAGGAAACCAGACACTAAATGTATGTGATTGTGTACACCAAACTTTGCGGAATAAATTTGTCATGTTAACACAACAACAAGAATCACCAACATTCACTGATGATGGACAAGGGGATACATGCGAGACTTGTCCCACATCGGCTAATCTAAGAATGAACTTGTCCTTATATATTGTTGCCTTTGTCCCCTCAATGCCTAAGTTTTGGGGGTGACCTTATATATTTACAACATGATATCAGAGAGGGTTTTTATTCTTTCAATTGTGGACCCCACGTCATCCCATAAAGATCCACGTGACCTTGCCCTATGTGGGGTAGGCACGTGCAGGGGTGTGTGAGAATTGTCCCACATTGGTTAATCTAAGAACGAACTTGTCCTTTTATAGTGTTGCTTTTGTCCCCTCTGCCTAAATTTTGGGGGTGACCTTACATGAGCATGAAAACACAAGTGGGACACTCAATCACGTCTTATTAGTTCCACAAAGCTCAACTGGTCAAGGTTCCCAGGAAGACTCACAAAAATGACAAAGGAATATGGGATTTACCTAGATGTTTGGACAGTTATTATTAGTAACCTATTCATGTCTTCGTTATGAAAGTAATAAGAGTTTGATAAACTGGTTCACAACTAAGCATTCACCCGAGGAAAGACGAGTATTTTGTATATAGGTATATGGAACAGAGAATATGCCTTTTCTCCACAAGAATCCCAGTGTAAACTGGGATCTGATCTGCAAGACCAATTTCATTTCTAACTTTTCATTTGGGGAAATATGCAAATCAATATTTTCTATATTTTCAGAAGAAAGAGGCTCCCTCAAACTGAACTAAACATTCAATCATCATTGTAAAAAACTTAAACTTTCCAACGCCAGGAGGAAAAATAAAAAGACTTGGATGAGTCGTGTGTGCATAAAGATCTTGTATTATCACATATTATCCATCAAGCATCAGTTATATCTGCTCATGGATCAAGAAACTGGAGAGACTTTATGCCTGACATCAACCCTATAAAGGTCGTCTTAGGAACTTACCAAGGTATGTAGAATCATTCAACAGTTGGCGGCTGAAAGCTTACTTTACTAATTGTGCAGTCTAAGATCATCAATCAGGGGATAAGTCCCACCTGTTCCCCCTCAACTTTTAGAATAAGGTTCAGATGGGAAAAGTGGACGACAAGATTGGTACATGGATCATCTAGAAACTAGCTACGAAATGAACAGAGATCCGACAGTAGAAAATGATACATAAATGCATCTACCAGACCACACATTCCTCAATAAATTCCACTGATGAGACTATCCTAATCAGATCCCAAGAAACCTTCACAACTAAATTGCCGCTAAACTACATTATGCCACAAATTGAAGAAATGCCACGCAGTGTAAAGCTCAGAAAGGATTTCCTCAACGAATGTCTGAAAGCTCAAATAATCCGCCCAAGCCACCACACGTAAGTTCAAAGATTGCCGTTTCTGACTAAATAACAGATACAAATCGCCCAAGAAGTTGTCAATTCGCCGAGTATAGGGTGTGATGCGCCAATGTTAGGAAGATTTGTGAACGCACTGAGAGCACAATTGTGGAATGATGAGTAGAAGCACCTCTTGCTACTGTCTCATAATAAATTTGGATGATGCAGTTCGAAATTCGAAGACTGCAAAAAAGCCGCACTCGGGCAACCCAACCTCGGGATGAACAAAGTTTTAATCCTTTCCTTGAGCACCATTCAACTTCGCAACAATTTCCACACAGAGGGGTGAAGAACAAGGCAACGGGAAACCACACTTGATCGAAGGAACCCAAACGAGATTCTAATCACATTATCACAGGATAAGAGATTGCCCAGACGGGGAAGCGACGGACGGACGGACTCACATGGAAGAACTCGAGCTGCTCCTCGAAGTCCTCGAGCGCGGTCCTGATGGCGTTGAGGCTCCTGGTCTCCGCGATGGCCGCCACCTCCTCCTCCCCCTCCAGCTTGAACCCCTTCACGAACACGAACCCGCTCTTGGCCCCGTCGTCACCTCCCGCCCCCGCTGCCCCCACGGCGCCCCTCTTCGCGTCGCCGCCGCCCTTGGCGCCGCCCCTGATGGACCTGAGGAAGTGGGCCCTGGATATGGCGTGGATGGCGTCGCTGATGCTGTCGTGGAGGTCCCAGATCTTCTCCAGCGCCACCTCCACCTCGTCCACCTCCATCCCCCACTTCATCTGGGCCGGCAGGCGGAGGCCACGATAGGGTTTTCAGGGTTCGTCCCCACCTCCCGCAACCCGCAAGAAAAGGCGTGGGTGGGCGGCTTCCTTCCAGGAGGGGAGGCTGCTGGCTCTACTCCTGCAGTGCCGCGGCAGTAGTACCAAAGAAGAGGGAAAACAGGAAAGAAGACGACCAAAACTTCCCCCACGCTGCTGGCGCCTGGCTTTTCGAGCTTCCCAAGGCCCGAGGAGGAGGTTGGAGCTCTCTGCGCCGTGGCGCAATGCGCGCGCGGGTGACGAGGAGCAGCAGCAGCAGCGCAGAGAGGGGGAGACCTGTTCAGCGGTAGACGGGTCTGGACTTCTCTGAGCAGGCGGTTGCCCCTGCTTAGGACCGAGTCGTAACATTTCCAGACAGATCATTAGAAGGTCGGCTGTTTAAGAAAATATTTTAAAAATAAAAAATTGTGTATATATAGGGATTTTTTAATAATCTTATTTTAAAAATATTTACACAATATATATAATCTTAACATATTTATAAATTCACACCTCTCACTTATGAGTACTTTTTCTACAACTTTAACATTTTCAATGTAACTTACACTGATTTAGTGTAATTTATTTATATAGAAAGTGTATAAGTTACAATAAATTTGTATAAATTATAGAGAAAGTATGTTTTACACTGAATCAGTGTAAGTGAAAGACATAGATTAGTAAATATATTAGAACATGACATATTTGTGTAAATATTTTTAAAACAAATTATTTTTAAAAAAATCGCATATATATAATTGTAGTATTTTACTTATATTTATACTTTTCACTTTTGATGGTTGAGAGAAAGAGAAAAAAAAACAGAAAACATCAAGGGTTTAGACCTACAAAGAACCTTGATTGGAGAGAAATACTTATTGTAAGATTAATTTGATAATAATAATAACATAAATTGTAAAAAAAAAAATAACATTATTAATCGCAGAAGAGAGAGAAATATTCACGTTTGGTCAATAATATATGTTATCATTATTACAAGATTGATCTTTTTAAAAATAAAAATAACTCAATTTAAAAGTAAACATCCTGTTTGAACTCTGAACCCCCACCTTCCCTTCTCCACCCCACTCAATATCTTGTATTTTTGTATATTAAAAATTGAGGTTCCCCACTATTGTCTCTTATTAGAAGTAGCCCTTCATAAGTTCTTCCTAACACTCACTCTTAAATAAAAGACTATATGAGTGGTCACTTACATGCATGATGATACTGACAAAAAAAAAATCAGAAATAAAGTCGAAAAGCCAATCAAAGTTGTATGCAACTCTTCATTTTAAAAAAAAAAATAACTTAAATGGTTAGACATTTAATGGGAGGATCAATCTCTTTTGCATTTTTTTTCCAAAATCCATTGTGATTAAAAATATTCTACATTTCAGAAAATGGTGATGGAATTAGACCATCAAAGATAGTGCATGTTGGGTGTTCATGCTCTAATGCATGGTTGGTGCTCTAGGCCATGGCACAAGAAGAGGCATATCAATGGTGGTGGGGTTTTAGCTGTCAATGTTCCCCCTTTTGTATGAAAGCAACTACTTCTAATTACCCATTGACAAAACAATACCTTTTCCTTTTTCCAAAGGAAGGAGAATAAATTGCTTTTACTAAATTATGGCAATTTTGAACTGTTTGTACCTATTTAGTGAGAAAAATACAAAATTTCCTCTTTTAATCCTTTCAAAACTTTTCCAAAATCAAAGAGATGAAGAAGCCCAAATGCACCTCCTCCACATCCATGGCAGCTAGAAGAGACAAATGATGGTGACCCTTGGTGTGTTTGAAACCACCATATATAAATATATATTTATAATTTTCTAATTTATTTTTGGTATGCATCCATTCAATTTCCCTAGATATGTAGCACAAGACAACTCTACGCAAAAGCCACTTGTGCTAGCCATTTTGGTAGCAAATTATATATCTCCGAGCTAAAATATACAAGTGCAATCTAACCTATTTTTTAATCTATTTTATTTGAAAATAAAAAATACGAGTAGACAAATTATCTAGAGACAACTCTATCTCACCTTAAAAAGTTGGGTAGAATTAACTCAGCGTATCCCTAATTAACTGACCATACTCCTAATTAATCTATGTCATTAAAAAAATTATAATTACTCAACTGTACAGAAATAGCCAAATAATTATATGAGAGAGAGAGAGATGAGATCTTCATTTTTTAAATTTGCGGGCCTCTCTCTTGACACGCCGGCAGCAACACCTGCTCATATTACTAAGGTGGCGTTTGATAACACTTAATTAAAATGTTTAAAGTCTAATTTGCTATCTATTGTCTAAATCTGTAATTTAATAAGTACTTAAAATATATTAGATTTCTATTAAGAGTTGTTTGATAACCAACTTAATTTTGATCTGAATTAACATATTATTTCACATAAATATCCTTATATGTTTAAGAATATGTATAAATTTATTTTTTATTTCTCATAATTTTATATATGCATCTCTCAACTATCTTATAATTACATATAAGTCCCTAACTTTTATATATTACATAAACACCCCTACATACTTAAAAATATCCTTAAATTTGTGATTTTTATTCCATATTTACTAAAGTTAAAGGAGTATGGTATTTATATATGTCCTTTAAATTTATTTGAAAACCTGTAACTACTCATCACTATCAGACATACATAAAAACTCGATAAGCAGATACCTTTAAATTTATTTGAAAACCTGTAACTACTCAAGCTTAATAGGCGCATATATCCTTTAAATTTATTTGAAAACCTGTAACTACTCATCACTATCAGACATACAAAAAATTTAAAAATTCACCAGCAAAAAAAACTTTTAGAGCAGAAAGAAGCCAAATGTTGCGACATCCAATCGATACATACAAACAAATCTATTAATATGATCGAGTTGAATCATCCATGTTGGTGCAGTTGACTGAAATGTTCTAGTTCAAGGGGGATAATTTCATAGCTCCAAATAAAAAAAAACATTTTTAAAAAGTAAAAGTACAGTCTGGATGTTGCATAGCTCCATTGATCATTATGTTGCCATTTTTTTTTATCGCTCCAATAAAAGTTTTCAGATAACTGCTTGACATATGACTCATCTCGCCCTTAACCAAGATTCAACCTACACATCGTAAACAAAGAAAATTGGTCAAAGAAGAAACGACATAACATTACATGCAACACTGCTGATGGAGAACACAAAATTTTCTGTCTTCTAAATTGATGGTGACTTCCTAAAGATGATTTTGGGGAAGCATTGCAGGCATCTAGATGGTTCCAGTAATCATGTAATAGACCAGAAAATGCAAAAGATACTGCCAAAAAAGGATGAAGAAAATTAGTATGCATGCTATCATAAAAAACAAATGCAGAGAAAAAATAGTCAATACTTTTCATCCCTCTGGAGCAATGTCTTGGAACATATCCTTCTCTTTTACGATTTCCTTTGCAATCTCTAAAAGATATATGATATCGGGGTTATCAAATGCCACCTATCCTAATTTCTAGACAGATGCTCCATCTCCGGAGATGTACATAAAATTTTTATTCTCACTTCTCAACAGGGAGGAGGCCTCTCTATTCAATGTAAATGGTACCTGAAAATTTGTTTTAAGCAGCAATAAAAAGGTAATCCAGAAGATCTATTAAGCTGAACATCCAAGACCGTAACTCCACCTTTTCTGTTGCAGATAACTTTTTTTTTGGAATCAAATAGTGAATTCCAAAAAAATCTTAAAAGTATAAAGAACTTTTAAAGCAGGCCAGTTTTTCAGAAATCAAGAACACTAAATGTTTCATGTATTGTATACAGAAGCAGGGACTTAGGTAGCATTTATGCATGAAGAACTTTTTGTGTTCATCCCCCACATTGGGCAAAAGACGTTTAAACTACAGAAATGGTCTTAATTCTAGCCTCTTTTACATGTATAGGACTGATTATCAGATCAGTTTTCATACGAGGAATGTTAAGGTCTGTCGTTGAGGCGCCTTACCTATCATGTTTGAGTCTTCAGCGACTGGCGGTCCATAATTAATGGTTAATTTATTTTCCCCATCTTTATTTGCTACATTGCTCCTAAAGGAAGACAGATCGCCAAGGTCCACCCTATGCTTCAATTAAAACAACTACATACTGAGATGAAAACAAGATGCAGGATTGTGAGACAAACATTAATGGACTACGGTTTTTGCATGCCTCCAATGCCTGGAAAATTCTGCAATCCTTTAAAATTCTTATGTCAGAAAAGGGAAGGGAAAGACCAAGTTGGGGAGTAAAAGAGCTCTGGCTCTTTGGTGGTGGGTGAGGGATTGGGATCCATCTAAAGCAGGCATTCTGCTCTGCGTTGCTGACTGCAGACATGGGTGGTGGTGGGGATGGGGCTCAACTTCTTATTTAACATCCTTTTTTTTTTATGGAAGGGGGTGGGGTGTTTGCAATTTCTTATTTGACATCTACCCCACCAATTGTCATTCCAGCGTTTCCCAAAGGTAATTGTATAATGGAAATATATGAAGCATGTATTGGGATACCACTATATGAATCCAATTCAATAACATGAATTAGATCCTAGGTTCCTTAAAAAAGACTATATACTAACAACAATAATACCATTAAAAAAACAGAATACCTCTTCCCAAGTCATCAGGGTCAGCATGCACCACAACTACTCTGCCCAATATTGAGTTGGGGCCACTCAGAGGAATCTACAAACAAAAGGAAAATTTTGAAATTGTACTAAGAATTTCAAATTCTAAGAAAAGAATATTTTTTCCTCCAATGTAAGAGGAACATAATTGCAGTACCTGTAATGAGAGTTTTCACAACTATCCAACCTCAAACTGGCCAAATTTCAGGAACTAAAGACCAGAACATTGCAAAAGGAGTGGCCGGGATTATGTATCGACTTAACATATAATATCTGATCTTAACATTCTCCATTTCAGCATTGTCTAACTCTGCAAACTCCAGTAATCCAGTTCTTTTTGCCTGTCTATATGGGACTGATGATGACAATTGCAAGAGTTCTTTTTGCCTGTCTAACGTGTGTGTGTGTGTGTTTTTTTACTGAATTTGCTCCAAGAACAACAGAAAAATTAAAAATTACACAAAATACATACTATTGGGTATACCTTTATCTTTGTGCTCGAGCCCTCCTTGCCATCAAAGTGTTGGCGATTTGATCACGCAATTGGATCATAAATTGTTGGTCATTCTGTCTAGATGATTCTCCTATATAGTGTTGTATTGGCTCTTCTGTATCCACGTGAGATGATGATGATGGAATGCACATATTTGGATCTTCGTAATATTCAAATAGTTGATCTCTAACTTTTTCCCTTCTCAAGTAATATGAATGGCACAACAAGCAATGACAATATCTCTTTGAGCTTCCAAAGAATATGAGGGCATCCTATCAAGGATACGAAAACGTGCCTTTAGGACACCGAATGTCCGTTCAATGACATTTCTTAACTTTGCATGAGCTTGATTAAAAACCTCTTCTTTACTTCGTGCCTTTTCTCCACGTCGAAAATCACTTATCCAATATCGAGTATTTCGATATGGAGTCATAAAAAATCGAGTGTGAATATATGCCGCATCACAGAGATAATATTTATCTGTACACATCATCAATTTTTTATTTACAATCATAATATATAAAAATAATAATAATTAATAAGAAAAAATATACTTGGAGGTGGAAATGGAAAGCAATGAATAGGATCATAAGCTATCTCCTGTAAAATCCGTGAATCATGTGCAACTCCTTCCCATCCAGCAAATACAAATGTGAAGAACATGTTAAAATCACAAATGGCTAGAACATTCTGATAACAGACATCTCGCCCTCGTCTTCTATAAGGAGTTTGTTTTTCAGTTGGAACCCTAGCATGCACAAGGGTCCCATCTAATGCACCAACAGCACCCTATATAAAAAAACATTAACTATTCTTAAACATGAAAGTAGTCAAAAAAAATTTACTTGCACATAAATTAATTAAAAAACTCACCTTAAAAATTGATCTCAAACTTTTGTGATAACCTGGAACATTTGGATCTGGATCAAATGTCGTAGGTACTATCATCTCTTTCGAAAATTCTATCATAGCTTCGAGCACTTCATGAAAGTAAAAATGCACTGTTTGTGTCGAGTGCTGAAATCTTCTCTTGATAAGTCTTAAGCATTTACCGTGACTAACGATGTTCAAAAACATCGCAATTTTTTCCTCAACAGAAATGTATCGACTGTCATTTAACCATCCTTTTTGTCTAAAAAGATCACACAACTTTTTATATGTATCACGTGGCATCCTCATCAAGTCTATGCATTGTTCATCGTTTCCTCTTAATAATTCTATTGTATGTGTTGCACCGGTATGTTCTGAAGTCAAATCTTTATTTCTCTTTGTTCGTTTTATCATTTTCCACCAAAGATAAATAAGACAAAGCTTCTTAACTCGTCTTTTCATACTTGAAGGAAATATTTCTGTTTAAACTAAAAAGTCGACACATTATATAACGAGAGAATATGTTACAAGGTGAACTCTGTATAAGATAACCTGATCAACATATTTTACATGTATAGGACTGTACAGGTTATGTCACGTGGGACTCTAACATATGGTAAAATTTTTATTCATTTGTCTATTAATGTAGTCCAGGCATTGGAGAGATTCTTGGCTTTGGGTCACAGGTTAACAATGGATTCCTAGCAGTTGATATTGAGAGATTATCTCTTATTATGTGCGGTAAGGCTTTTCTATCTCTGACCTTTGTCACCGATGTGCAGTTGATCATTCAGTTTCATGTTCTCCTCAGTGTCCTGGCTTTTGGTGATTCTTTTTAATTCTTCTGCTGACAGGTAAGCAACATGGTATGTAATAGAATCAGGTTCATTCAAAGGTAACAGTATTTTGACGTAAACATCACAATATATAAGCTACAGTCTTGCACATAATTTTACAATAATAATTTATTAAGTCACAGAAGCAAACTGCAACAGGGAGGTCCATACACAGCTGTGGTATGTCAAGAAACAAGTGCAAAACATCTTAACAAGGGCCAGAATTTCCCAATAGCCTATTTACCCTGAATAATCAAGTCATTCAAGACCACTCTGAAGCAGAAAATGGAGACCCATGTAGAAGCACAATTTAGTGGAATGGAATCCACCCCCACAAGTCATTCAAGTCATTCAAGTCCATAGATTCCCATGCATCTCCGTTGAGAAAGTTAATAATCCTGTGGAATGGAATCCACCCCCACAGAGGTAATTGCTGGCAGATCATGTTAGAGAAGATGGTAAGTCGTCATATATAATAAACGTCATTTAAGCCATGATGGAATTTCACATTCACATAGTTTACTATAAATGTTTTGCGATGCTTAATTAATCTCAAACTAAATAAATAACCCAGAAGAGGAATCCTACTTAATTTTATCATGTCAACATAAAGATTTGGTTTGAAATTTCAGTACTGGTCCATCAATCGTACTCACACATCTTCATCAACCTAATCAAGTAGGGCACGCATCTCTGAGCTAGCGGGACTTGGGTTATTTTACTGTTCGCAGCCCACGAGGGGGGAGACAGGGTAGAGATCAGGCAGCTTGCAGAGACGCACTGCAGCCTTCTCCAGTACTGGTTGTGGATGATAAGAGGGAAGAGGTGAACGACCGACGGCCTTGGCTCGTCATGATCCGGCCTCCTGCAAGCTCGTGAAAGGTCTCTTTCATGGCGAGCGGGGGTCCCCGGGCATTAAGTGTGTGAGGCGCAGAAAAGGGTGGCCTTGGACGCTTCCTAAAGCAGAGAGAGAGCCGATCGCACAGATCTGCTGCGAGAGAGTGAGAGGGGTTCGAGAAAGGAGGGGAAGGGGGTTGCGGTGGCTTCTGCACAACGGGGGAAGATTCCAGGCGCCTACAAGAAAAAGACAACTGACCAGTAAAATCTGAACAGCCAACCTCGGGATCTCTCTCGCAAGGATGTCGACGGAGGAGCAGCGGAGGAACCCGCCGGGGATCTCCCTCGCGAGGATGTCGACGGAGGAGCAGCGCCCGACGTAGGAGCAGCGGAGGAATCCGTCGGCGATCTCCCTCGCGAGGATGTCGACGGAGGAGCAGCGCCAGGGATCTCCTTCGCGAGGACGACGGAGGAGCCGCAGGAGGTGCCCTCGCGAATCCCGATCTGAACAAAAAAAAGTGGCCCAACCCCACTTTTTTTTAAGAGGTGATTTAAGATAGAAGACAGCTTTTCAGACATGTATTAAGATGATTTATCAAACAGTCTAAAATTTTAATATCTGACCACTTCAGATATTAGACATACAATAAGTGTTATCAAACAGACCCTAAGTCAAAGTTGTAACAATCTATTTACACTCACATGTCCACGAAGAGAAATGTTACTTGCACGTCTGACGTGCAAATCATTTGCACGTCGGACGCGCCAGGACGCGCCTACATGGGGCGCCCCCCTCCCTCATAGCGCGTCTTGGCGCGTCGAGACGTGCAAATCCGACGTGCAAATGAGATTTCCTGTCCACGAATAAAATGGTTCTCAAACATCCTAAAAAATCATTAAAGTGACATACGTGTAATTCAAATGCCGGAATGGCCAATTTAATTTTTTTTTTCAAAATTATCCCTTCAGCTATTACCCAATCTTATGTTGAAAAGATTGGAATCGTATCAAAAGATATTGTTAAGATCACCAGACCTAATCACAAGTGAATTTTTAATTCTATACAAAAATATGTGAAAAGTTTTGAGCGGAACATGTCACATTATTCAGGATTCTTGGGCACAAAACGGGCTGAGCATTAACATGGACGGAAAATTTGCTGCGGATTAGATTTAGAAATATAAATTTTTGAACTAAAAATTATAAATTGTAGATTTTAATTTGACAAAAGATTAGACTATTTTGAGGTAAACTAAACAGAGGTGGGTTAATCTAAAAATTAACTCATTTTATTTTGTGAAAATAAATATAGAGTTAAGTAGACGGCAACTCCTCTTCTAAATTTAGTTATTTTTTAGTAAAAAATTATATATATTTTAAGAATTATAGTAACGTAACATTAAAATAATAAGTGAAAATAAATTAGAGAAAAAAATACTTATCTCGAGTTTAACAACCCTATATCCCGCCTCCTGAGGTCGACGCAACCCCCCAACCTAAAGTGGGGTGGTGACTAACATCGGGGGTACCCCCTCTACTCCCCTTTTTTTCTTTCAAATAAAACGGCAAGGCTTTTTGGTAACGTGATAAGGGGGTTTATCCCTCTTTTATCACCGGTTTTATGTCCACTTGTAATTTGGTAAGTGAGATAGGATAAACAGAGGTGATAAAACTTATCCAAGATAAAAGGGTGATAACGGGGGAGATAACTATCTCTCCCATTTGTGGGTGATAAAAGTTATCCCTAGGGATAACTCATTAATTATTATTATTGTACTCTTGAAAATCGTATATGTACATTTATACGTAAGTAAATGGTGTCAAATTAGGGATAAAGGGGTGATAACTATACACATTATGTCACATCATATCACATCACATCATATCACATCACATTAAAAATTATCCCCTACATAATTATCTCTCATTTAAACCATTCAAACCAAAAAAGCCCTATAAACATGAATAATTTATACCCGATTTACTTATATTGGTCCTTATCTTGTTAAGAGTAAAACATTGACTAAGCTTCTATTAGTAACGTGGGTTTCAAACAAATAATTTTGATCTCCAAAATGATGTCATTGCCAACATCACCTGCCATCGTCAATCACCACTATTTGTCAACTCATTCAGATACTTAACATAACAGTCACGTGAATTATCAAATAAAATTTACTAAACTTGCTGTATTTTTCTCATCTATATTACACACAATTGATTGCTCCATTACTGTACATACTTCCAAGTAAACAAGATGGATGTTTTGCAAAAGTCGTCCATTTTTCAGTGCATTAAGTCAGCACTCTAAAAGTTTTAAGGGCAAATTAATTAAAAAAATTTATCAAATATTTACCTTATTTTTTAATCTCTAATAGAATATAATTCATTACAATTAATATTATCGTTCGTTACAATATACGTTAAATTCTACTATAACAAGAACTTCCCTTGTTATAGTAAAAAAAAATTATTAATTAATTTACCCAAATTTGAACCACTAAACCACTCTTTGAAAATAAAATCTTTTACCAAAGGACACAATTTATAGTGCTCTCATCTTACCTAGTTTTTTGAAAAGCTTGGGCGAGGATGGAAACGCATTCATTTGAATTGTGATATCTTAATATTAAGTACTCTCTCTCTCTCTCTCATTCTATATATATATATATATATATATATATACTATGATAAAGCGGGACCTCTTAATACGACTCCACCGTAACATAATTTAGATCTTTACATTCAAATTCAAAAGTTATCATGACAACTAATGTCCAAATGCTCAATCATGGTGCTCATATATTCGAATTGTCAAAATAACTTTTAAATTTGAATCCAAAAACTCAAACTATGCTACGATGGGAGTGGGGCCGTACTAAGAGACCCCCTATCATTATATATATATATATTAGAAGGGAAGTACTCTTTTTTTTACATCAATGCAATTCCATTTATCCAATGCAAGTTTGATAAACTAAGCAAGATCAAAATGCAAGCTTTCCGCACTAAACATCTACCATCTATCGAACATCCCCCCACTAACGATGTGGGTCTTGTTCAAAAACAAGAAAAAAAGGGAAATTGCTAATTTAGGGTCCCATCATCAATTGAATGTGTGATAAGAGAAAGATTTAGTATATTTTTTTATTGCACTTAAATATAATATAATTAGACACTAAATTCATATGGCACCTAATAATAAGATAAAGATTTAATATATCTTTTATTACACTTAAATATAATATAATTAGACACTAAACTCATGTGACACCTATTAAATGAGTTGTCACTTTCTCACTTTCTATATGAGGGGTGCCAGATAAGTTTAGTGCCTAATCATATTGCACATAAGTGCAATAAAAAAGTGCACTTGACATTTATCATGTGATAAACAAAGAGATCTTTAAGCCCAAGCAGAACCCCACATCTGACAGGCTTGGTACCAATGCTCTCTTCTTTTTTTCCTGGCATTCCTGCACACCAAACAGAACCGACTGCAAGGGAATCATCTTACACTGGAAACCAAAATTTGCCCATCACCATTTTTACTGCAATCCAAACACCCACATACATGGAAGGAAGAATTCTGCAAGGGAATCACCTGACATTAGAAACCAAAATTTGCCCATCCCCATGTTTGCTGCAATCCAAATGCCCACATAGAAGGAAGAGAGGAGGATATGCAGAGGAAGAAATTTCTGTCATCTACAACATGAAAGGCAAAGAAAGTTCAAAGCACTGAAGACCGAATCCGGCAGAAGAACCACCACCACAAACGAAGAATAGCAACTAGAACACTGGATTATGGTACAAAGCTCCCCTCCTTTCCACACGCCCCCCCCCCCGGCGACCCCTCTCTCAGAGGCACCGAAACATCCATGGATCCAAAACAGGAGCTCAGAAGAGCTTGTAAGGGGAGGCTTCGAGGGGGTGGATGACGTAGGTGAGGACCAGGGCCACCAGCATCAGCACGTAGGCGATTCCCTGGTCGATGGAGGTCCCTGCGTGAAGAAAGCAAAACCACATCAGCAACACATCAAAAAGTGCAGCAAATGGAACCCCTCCAGGAAAGTGACAACAATTCTTCCCGCAGGATTGAAACTTGTTTACATGAGCAAGAGATCAAAAAAGAAAACAGATCCATAGACACACCAGAACTTGCAGGGAAAATTAGATCATCTAGTCATTGAAGTAGAGCTGCATTTTTTTTCCTTGAAAAGGCGATCAAAGATCCCGGGCTTAGGGGACCAAAAAAACACATTAATGTAAAGAAACCTCAAGAATCAAGCGCGCAAAGCTTACAGATGCTACCAAAACCATCGCACACCAAATGAAGGAAAATAATAGAAATGATAGACGAGTACAGAACAGAAGACATGATCCAGCGACGAAACCGAGCAAAACCCACCAGCAGAAGAGCAGGAAATGGCCCCAGACGCTCGCCGTGGTTAAGAAAAGACTCGAGAACGCGCGAAACAAGGGAAAGAAGGGCGAGAGAGCATCCAGAAGAAGAGCCAGAAATGGGAAACGAGGACGCGGACGAGCAGAACTGCTCTGGGAGCTAACCATCGCTGGCAGGTTCCGGTGCCGGGGCCGGGCTCTGCGCCTGGACGGCGGGGAGGGCGACGGCGACGATGAGGGCCACGACCGCCACAGCCCCAAAGAAAAAGCTGTGCTTCGCCATCCCTCTCTCCCTCCGAAGGCAGAAGCAAAACCACCCAGATCTCTCTCTCTCTCTCCCCCTCCCTGCGACAGGAGGAGAGGGCAGTGGTGGTGGCGCTACTGGGAAGCACCGCGCCTAGGGTTTCGAGTTTTGGAAGGTGACCGTGATGGGGATGACGGCGGAGCCTTATAGAGCGGAACGGGGGAATTCGAATTCTTGCGGGGGGAAGCGGTGGGTTGGCTGGCAACTTGAGATGACCCCCAAGAAGACCACATCTTCTGATTAGTTACACCCAGATGCTTTAAATTACGTTTTTTTTAACGGAAACTGGTTTATTAACCCTAATTTTTGACACCATTTTAACGTCAGCAAATAAGACCACTCCACATCATTTGACAGAAAAATGTTAAATTGACAGGTGGTTGTGTCGCAGGTCTATTGATGTATATAAAAAAAACTATGGTTCATGGTACGATGTTAAGATCTAATGACATTTGGTACCAAAATCAATGTTTTGTTCTTGTGGGGTGAATAAGTAAATGTTCAGCTGAAAAAGTTAGGTAATATTTGATTGGTTGTTCGGGATGTAAAACAAGTTTTTATAAAAAGTAATAATTAATATTTATCAAAACTCAATAAAATATATAAGTAGAATAAATTAATATATAAATAGAACAAATAGATAGCTAAATAGAACAAAATAAATTTGTTCTACTTATTCACCTATTCATTTTATTTATAAATAGATCAAACAAATAATAAGTGAAACAAATAAATATATAAGTTGAACAAATAAATATACAAGTGGAACAAACAATTTTGTTCAACTTATCCATCTACGTATTCTATTTATTCAATTATTTACTTTACTTATCCTATCGATTTGATCTACTTATAAGTGGAATAAATAAGTGAATGAGTGAAATAAATAGTTGGATAAGTAGAATAAAATAAATTTATTTCACTTAACTATCTATTTATTTTATTTATATATTTATTTATTCTATTTATATATTTTATTAGATATAATAAGTATTAAATACTATTTTTATGAAGAGTTGTGTTGCATTCCAAACCACGGTCGAGTCACCCCAATGGGGTGACCCGGGTGTGCCGCTGCGGTACGCAACGGCACACAACGGAGCGGACCGGTTTGGTTCGTTCCGCTTGGTTAAATTTTTTTTTTCATAACTTTTTCATATTAGGTGTATTAAAGTGATATAAATGGTGTCCAATTAAGATAAAAATTTAAATATAGGTTAATTAAGAGATGATAAAAATTATAATAATTTTAGTTTAATTTTTTAAATTATTTTTTTATCAAGTAAAAATCATCTCAAAAATCAATAAACCGACTTAATCTCAACATCTAAGGGATCTAATGGTGTCTAATTGAGATGAAATTTTAAACATAAGCTAATTAATATGTGATACAAATTGTAATAATTTTAGTTTAATTTTTTAAATTAATTTTTTGTCAAGTAAAAACTGTCCCAAAAATCATTAGGTCAACCTAATCTCAACATCTATGCATCAATAACTCATGATATTTATATTTTTATAATCATCATATTTTTCTAGTAATTATGATGACTTCATATTTGACTTTATTTTCGAAACTAAATGTCGTCCCGTTGAAGTACGCGCACAGAGAGTTCGTCGTACCGCGACAAACTCTGTGTGTACTTAAGTGGTCTAATTAGTATCTAATTGAGATAAAATTTCAAACATAAACTAATTAAGAGATTACACAAATTATAGTAATTTTATTAATATCTGAGATTAATTAACATTAATAAATGATAGCCCAATGTCATACTCAGAAGTGCGTGTTCCGACAGGGCGACACAGAAAAACTGTAACGAAAATAAATTTTGAGAACACCATAATTTTCAGAAAAATATGGTGATATCAGAAATGTAAATATCCGAAATTTTTGACGTACGAATTTCGATATTAAGCCAATGCAACTATTTTTCGAGCGATTTTTCACCCAGTGTAAAATAAATTCTAAAAATTAAATTAAAGTCACCATAATTTATAAAACAATTACATTAGATTATAGCTAAAATTTCAACACAAATGGATATTATTTGAATAAGTTTACAAGAGGAAAATATGTTTCAGCACAACATACTACTTTTCCACCGTATCTCAACGGTACGGTACGGTTCGATACGTATCGTGCCACGGAAAATGCGGTACAGTCGATCCGGTAGGTACGGCGAACCTTGTTCTAAACAACTAATCAAAGGCCACTCGAATTGGGCATTTGCTCTCTTACCTCACGGAAGAATAACATTTCTCCTATTCTTAGTACGATTCAACATAATATTTATTTTTTTATTTTTTATAATTTAAATTTAATTTTTAGGAGAAATTAATTTGAAATCTCTGATTGTAATAGGGAGATCCTTACTGTAACATGATTTAACATATATTATAATTAGAGATAACATTTATTGTAATCAGTTACAACTTTATTATGGACTAAAAAAATAAATCAAATATCTATTAGAGACTCTTAATTAATTTACCATTTTTTTTAAATTGAACACAAACCGATATAATACAATTTGTTTCGTATCATATTGTCCCATAAAAATATAATTGTATTTGACAGACCAGTTCGACTCTACGAAGAAGTATTGCTATTTTTTGTATGCATAATCTTTTAAACCATTATATATATTGCTGAATTTTGTGAGTTTTATAGATCATTAAAAATATCTAAGACATATCTAAATAATCCCAGTTGTGTCATCCTCACATAGGATATGCTAAGAGCAAGTGACTTTTAGGACCTTCTAGAAATTCTTATATTTACTTTTTAGTCCTTCTTAAGAAGAATGACCTGCTTCTAAAAGATTACACACCTCCAAATTAAAAAGAAAAGAAAAAAGAAAAAACTCTACTCAAACCAATCGGAGAGCGTGGTTATTTTACAGGTCATCTCTTGAGAGGTCGGCGATTTCCACTCCGGCTGGCGCGGGCGACAAAGGCGCGGCGCCCGTCTGTTTCGTATATTAGTGTGGGCCCCTGCCACCCCATCCCCCCATGTGACCGTCCTGGTCACGCCCCGCCTGCCCGACCCGCCAGCCAGCCTGGGGCCGACCGGCTACGGTCTGGTCGCCACCCAAACTTGGTGTTTCCCACGTTCAAAAGAGCGAAGAGAAAAGAGAAGAATAGAGAGGGGTACAGCCTTTTTTTGCTTTTTCTTTTTTTTCTTCTTCTTTTTTTTCCACCCTTTTTTGCCTTCCAACCAGAAGAGAGGAGGAGAATCCCAAACCCGAACAACAGGCTGGGGGATTCTCCTATGTTGTTGTTGTTGTTGGTTGTTCTTGTTCCTCTTTTACCTTTTTTTTTTACCTCCATTTTTTTATTTTTTTATTTTTAAATTGCTTTTGGGATTTGCGAGTTGGTTTTTCTCATGAGATGGTGGGTTATGCGATGGCAAAATTTTGAACATTGGTCATTAAGATATAGTATGTATTTTTTTTTTATGTACAAGAAGTGGTTTAATAGTTAAAGCTTTTTTGGTGAAGATTTGGACCTTGGTCATTAAGATGTAGTATTATGTAATATTGTTTTAACTACACCAAGTGGTTAATTTAGTAGTTATGACTCTTTTATGTACATGGGAAAAAATGGTATGTAATATATTGTTGGAAATGGGACGGGCCCCACTACGATTTGGGAGAATCGCTGTCGGAAGTGAGAGTCCATGTGGGCAACTCACAGGGTATTTATTCCTCCTAATTGGTGGTGGCAACAGCAGGAATAAGACCAAAGATTAATAAGTTAGTGGCTAAGGACTAGTACTGCTCCAATGCTCAGAGTTTGAGAAATATTTATGAATTGATGTGCCCAAATCTTGTATTCTGATGCAGGAATATTGGAACATATCCAGGGAAAGAGAACAAAAGAATTTGTCAAAGTGCAGTGAAGAACCTAATTAATGTTTGGTATTTGGATAGTGATACGGGTCGTCACCTATCGACCTTCCAATAAACTCTTACGATGGCTTTGTCCGACGTCCATTTGACCAGACGATAAGTAGTTTCCCAAGAAAAGTAAACCGACGACCTGTCCTCAGCTAATCGGTGTCATAGACTTCGAACCGACCCTCGACCTTTTGGTTTCAAAGAGACTCACATGGTCTCACATGCGGTCAGGACAAATCTGTTCGCGGCTATTAGCTGGGAAATGTCTGGCGGGACTTACTCCATTTAGACCTACGCCATTATGAGTAGAAGGGCCCGAGAATCACGGGCCACGCACACGTTAACCGCCGCTGACGCCCATAATGGGAGGTTCCAGTAATAGCAAGGCCCAAAGCATCCGGAACCCCTCCAGCCGTACCTGCCACCCATAACTCCGTCTCGCGAGAATCAAGGGCGAGATCGTGGACATGTTCGCAAGCTACCACCAGTAATTCAGCCCGCCGGGTCTCTATAAAAGGGAGAGACATCTCACACCAAAAAGATACGCTATTTTTTCCAAGACCGAAACTCTCTTTCGCCAACCTCCCGATCTGACTTGAGCTTCGGACTTTCTACCCACTGAGGTCCCTCGGTGGTTTCGCATGTCGGAGCTCGGTCTCACCAACACCAACGTGTCGCCATCGCCTCTTGGGTCCCACCTTGTTCGGTTTAGGCCGAACCTACTTGCTCCAGCAACAATAGATAGATTGAGGATAGAGTGAAGTTATCGTCAAAATTTTAAAGATAACCTCAAAATTTTAAAGATAATCTCACTATATTCTCGATTTATCCAAATACCAAACATGGTCTCAAAGACTTGCTCAAGCTCCCATCAGTGCCGAATTCTACATCAGTTCTTAACCCTTTCATATGGCGAGGGGTCTGGGTCAGGGTTGTCTCTTAACAAGTGTGGAGCTGCTTCATGTGGAGAACTAGTTACCTTCTGTCACACATAATTTACAACTCAATTATAAGAGATGGGATTACATGGTTTGAGTAAAGTTTATATCACACTCGGATTTGTATCAGATTTTTAAAAAATGTTTATATGTCGTATCCCAACCTCTTGAACTAATTTTTCAGGGTATATATGTGACGGAACATCTCGGCCAAGTCCGTTAAACCGACAACGTACTTGATTCGAGTCCGCCTCCCGCGAACGGGCCGAAGCCTCGCAAGGGACACCAAACCACAGTCCGTGAAAATTATAAAGGAACACACCACACTATATATATAATTTACAGGTTTACATAGCCAAATTTCCACAAAAATTAAAAAAGAAGTACAAGAGCCTGGGGCATACCCCGAGGTACAACTAAAGAAAGTAAACAACTACAAAGCTACATTGCTGGAGCTACTATGCTGGAGGTGCTGACCCTGCACCGCTGCGACGCGGCCCAGAACTGGACGTCGGACGAGAGACGTCCTCCTCGCTCTCACCTGTGGGGGTAGGGGTGAGCCTCTCTAGTCACTGGCTCAGTAGGGAACTCCCCCAAAACCGAGCGAAACAAACACCACGAGTACGAATAATAAACAGCACCAACAATTAATATAACAGCTAAGCAGGTAAGTAAAGCTGTAAAAGTACCCACCGTCTGCCGACTACGAGAAACAACAGTAATAATTAAACGGCAAACCAGTACAGGTGTACAAGCTAAAGTAGAGACAGCCAACACGAGCCACGTGAACTGGTTCGCGACACCAGAAACTGACTCGGACAACTAACACAGGTCTACCTCTCAGTCTCGCAGCCACGGACGAAAGGTCCAGCTGCCGCTCCACGTAAAAATGTCAAGCAACTGTGGAGACCAACTAAACACCACCACCTGCAGACCATACGGTCGCAGGCCCATGCCTGGCACCTCCAGAGACCCTGGCCTGGGCTCGCTAGAGTGAGGCACTGGAAAAGGACTAGCTGGGGACCAGTGTCGACTACTGGTGTCCGTACCCCCAACTACGAGCGCGCTACAAGTGACTAAAAACAAACTCAAGTGTCACTGTCCCACTGTCGTCTTTCCCTCAGCCGGACGTACAACTCAGACACAGAGTGAGGGTGTCCAGGTCAGACGACATAGACCTCGACGGTACAACACAAGTACCGAGACAAAGCCTCGAGCTAACAGCCTGGCTCACAAAGAACCTGGGGCACCCAACTGGAGAGGTAACCACGGTAGGCGTCGTACTACTCGCCACGTACACAGAACCACGTGCACGTCACACACAAACCACGTGAAACCTTACATAAACCACAAGTAACCACTGGTCCACTACACGTGAACCCAACTGACTCGCGTACACAACGCGCAGTCACCGAAGTAAACAACTAACAGCATACCTGGTATGCTAAACACGTAAACCAAGTGCACTCAGTGCACCTCATGCGTCAACACACATGCATTATCGATAATTATTGTACTTAGTCATTTCTGCTCATATAAAAGTAGGCGGCCACATCGACTGCCGCTTACAGGGAGTAAACGACAAGGCTTCTGGCCGTTAATCTCCTGGCTGAGGAGCTTGGCGACAAGAGATATTGACACCAAGTTCTCCGGCCATAAACCCTGCAGAAACCCTAATCCGGCCCTGCGGGTTTTCTAACTATTCTAACTACTGAAAAACATGCAAACGCAATTCCTTTAGCATGCTAATACCCAATATAACCCACTAAAACATGCTCTGAACATTAAATAACTCAAACCACCCATTATCCCGCATGGTGCAACTTTATTCAAACATGGATTATCATGCTGGTTCAAGTGGGTATGATGTGTTTTAATGTTTCTACGGAGTTAAACGGGTTCGTCCCCTACCTCAGAACGCGTTAGAATCTCCTACAATCCCCCGGTTCACGCCGAGCCCTCCGCGAGCTCCCATGCAAATTGCACCACGCCGCGACGTTTCCTCGCGCAATTAAGCGACGCCACGCGTTCTACGATTGTCCAACTACTCCTCGGTACCTGTTGGAAGCTTCAAAGACTCGGGGGCAGCAAGCTGGGGCAAGAGGGAATGAGTGAGAGCTGAGAGAACTGCCCTCGGGTGAGCCTATAACCTGCATCATTCTCAGGTTGGCGTCAATCCCATTGTCGCCAATAGGAACCGCCCTGCTAAACGTCCACATCACATGCCGCCAAGTTCATGAAGTCAACGGCCATAAATCTGGACGCCAACTTCAACTGAACAGCAGCATGTCCCATTCTATTTCCGGACCAACCCTGCGCTGCACCTGGACAAACCACACATCCACACCATGCATTCCACGCAACCGACTCACACTGGCCTCACAACGGCCGCTACAACCACAACACACACGATCCGCATGGATCCGAAAAACACGCGACGTTACAATATAGGTTCTAGATATCTCCTTATAAAATCTATCATGTTTAGATCAACCCCTCATAATTATACGTTTATTTATAAACTCTTTGGAAGGATTTTTCCTAAGAAATCTGAAGAACTTGGCCTTGATCACGCGGATCCGTCAAACAAACTGAGGATATGAGCAGATATAAATGTCATTGGGCTTGGGTCCAAGTCCAACCAAGACTTGAGTGAGCCCAGGTAGCCCAGGTTTGGCCCAATCCTAACTTGCTGGGAGAGGCGGAGACCAAACCGCTGGCCGTTTCGGAGGCCCATTTCAGCCCGGCCCATCCAAGAAGAGGAGCCCATCTGGCAATTCCCGGGACACCGAATGAACGTTCAGGAGTGACGTAGCAACCGGTTATGATGTCATATTTTTTTAAAAAATCTATCATTGTACATAAATGTGTGATGATGACAACCACTAAAGCAAAAGAGTTAGGAAGAGTTCCATTCACAAGTTGAGGGGGAGTTTGTGGACTCGATATATGTTGGATTAGTTATTATTAAGAAATAAAAATTTAAAATGATATGTAATAAACAAATTCAATAAATAAGATAAAAACACGAAAATAGAAAATGGGTGTAAAAAATAGTTATTTCCATTTCCTTTTCCAATATCACTCTCTGGAGAGTAGTCAAAATTGTAAACACAGTGATCTGAAAAAAAAAAAGTGAATTTTTTTTAAGACTGAAAAGTTCCTTTCAGCTGAAATCACCTGTACCCAATTAGCACGGTTAGGAAAAGAGTATGTTCCACTTTAATTTTGTTTAATTTATATTATGATAGAAAGTCCAAATTATTGTGGTACTATATGATGTGATCCATATCATATTATACCATCAATTTGTAGTTTAATTCGATATATCGATATGCTAAACCTTGTCTCATGATGCCCTACTTATTGACCGTCGTCTTTTGCATAGTGGTCGCTCCGCCCTCGTTTGAGCACATAGGCGTAGATTCGAGGATGAGGAAGACGTCTCACCCTCAGTCCGTTGGCATGCTCCCCCGCACTTAGTTAGCACACGTGTGTGATAATTTTGAGAGTACGTTCTAGGGGTTTTGAACCCGTTCCCTCCACCTTGCCCCCTCGCGAGTCTCCTTTCCCTCTAGCCACTATGTTAACATCCCAAAAAAAAAAAAAAAATGATGTCCTACTTACAAGTTACATGTGTTAGTCAAAGTTAAGAAAAAAAAAAACAAAGAAAATTACTCGTCTATAACTTGATTTATTGGCCGATAAGAACTGCATTCCTTCTAAAAAATAAAATAAAATAAAATAATTACATCATCTTAATTAGGGCGAAACAAACACCCAAATTCAATGTTCTTCTCGCGAGTGATGCCAAGAAACCAAGCACGCACCTGTCCTTGTCTTGGTCCTGTAATGCACTGCACCTGCCGTCAGCAAGGTGGGTAGCACCCATTAATGAATGTCTCCATTTATATGTGGTGTTAATATATAACTTAATTAATAAGAGCTTGATATTATTTTAAAAGCCATCCCCATCAAGCATGTCTTAAGTGCAAGATTAAGGATTGGTTTGATTGTTTGTAAAATAAAATTATAGAAAAAAAAATTCAAATATTAATTTTTATAGAAAAATAAAAACATAATTATCTATTTGATACCCATGTAAATATTTTTTATGAATTTTTTTATATTTATTTATCAGTAAAATATTTAATAACAATAATTATTTAAAAATAAAAAAGTCTAAAAATTATATATTTCGTATGTCAACCACCCGATCGCTCGACGCCGGTCACTCGACACCGGACGCCGAGTGCATCGGGCGACCGGCGCGACTATCGGGCGCTGGACGTTGGGTGTCGGACGCTGGCCTCTGGACGGCTCCCGCGCACAAGCGTCGGAGCAGCGGACACCAGATGTCGGGCGTCGGCCACCAGGATCTAGACGTTTGGTTGTCGAACACCGGTGCGGCTCGGGCGTCGAGCGTCGGAAGTCATCCACCGGACTTCTGTCGCCGAATGCTGCCAAGTGCCGGCCACCAGGGGTACGCCGTCAGGACGCCGGACGCCCAGCCGGCGGCCGTCAAATTTCAAGTATCGAACATTGAAAATTACAATGGAGATTGTAATCACACTCATGAAATTCTTATATAAAAGAGAAATATAAGAAAATGATTTACGGAGTCTTATCAAGATACCAAAATCTATAATTTTAAGTAAAAAAATTTCGTGAGTTAACTTTTCAATAGTACCAAACAAACTATTATATGAAATTTTTTCCGAAAACTTTTTCCAACATGAACTTTTAAGTTTGAAACAGCCTACGTAGTGACGACAAGAGATGGGATTGCTTGCAATGACAATAACTAATTGCTCAAAGTAGTGATGTTGTGGTGCAGTGGAGCCACCATAGCTGAAGGCCCTGAGATTTCAATACGAAGAATTATAAAAAATAATAATAATAAATGAAAAAACAAGATAGCAACTCGGACAAAAAAAATGCTGTGTCCGTTATGTGTGCCTCGGTAAGTTAATTACAAGTTCTTGACGGGACTTATTTTTTAGTTTCTGTCGTAAGAAGGTATCTCAAATAGTATCTCATTTTGGTAGATTTTATCAATTAATATTTGAAAAGATAGTTTATGTATTTCTTCTTTTCTCTCTCTCTCTCTCTCTCTCTCTCTTCTGTCTATTTTTGTGTCATTTAATATGTATGATTACTGTGTTCATATTTTAACCGTACTTAAAATCTAAATTCTAAAGAGTTAAAATAAAAGTTTGAAATTGTTAAAATATATGTGACAATGAATTAAATTATGTGAGATTTAAAGTAATTATTGATATGATTTAAAATGTAACTTTTGACATGATTTAATATCTAAGTTCTAAGACTTTAAAATAAAAGTTCGAAGTTGTTAAAGTATGTGTGACAGTGAGTTAAAATATGTGAGATTTAAAATAATTGTTGATATGATTTAGAATGTAGTTGTTATCATAACTTAAAGTCTAAGTCTGAAGACGTTAAAATAAGAGTGCAAAGACGTTCAAATATTTGTGATGGTTAGTTAAAATTTGTGGGATTTGATGTCGCTGTTAACATGACTTAAAATATATGTTTTAAGGTGATAAAATAATATTTTGGAGTTGTTAAATTATGTGTGATAGCTGAGTTAAAATGTGTGAGACTTAGAGTAATTGTTGACATAAATTAAAATCTAAGTTTGAAGACGTTAAAATAAGTGTTAGAATGTGTTAAAGTAAGAATTCAAAGTCATTAATGTATGTGTGATGGTAAGTTAAAGTGTGTGAGATTTTAAATCACTGTTAGTATGACTTAAAATCTATGTTTAAAGATTTTAAAATAAGAGAAGAAATCAATTAAAGTAAAAGAACAAACAAGTTAAAAACTTAAAGTAGAAAAGTAAATATGTTAAAGAAGATAAAACTTATTAAAAAAGAAGAGAAAATCAATTAAAATATCTGATTTGTTAAAGTAGTAGTTGTAATGTGTTAAAGTAGTAGTTATAATCTGTTAAAGTCGTAATTATTATCTATTAAAGTAGTAGTTGTAGTGTGTTAAAGTAGGTAAGAAAACCAGTTAAAGTAGAAGAAGAGAAAATTAATTAAAATATGTAGAATTTAAAGTAAGAGTTAAAATGATTTAAAGTAACAATTACCTACAGTTAGAAGACAAAAAATATTAGTCTATAACTGTCACTATCAACACAGATCCCAATAAAATATGAAGTAAAAATTAACATCTCTAAAAATTATTGGACTTTTTTTGTGCAGAAATTTCTGATAGAGATCTGTAATTAAGGTATCGATAAAGACTTATAATTAATTTTCTTTTTAATATATTTAAGAAAGTAAAAATTTGTCCTCACTTGAAATTATTTTCTTTTCTGAACTTAGATGGAAATAAATATGTTTATTTGGTAAGAGCCCCAGTTATAGTAAGTTTGACTTGTGCTCATATTTCAAAACAAATGAAGAACAAATATTAAGATAGATTTTTCCTAAAAAGTTCTTATGCAATCATCAAAATTGGTCTATACAAGAAGTGCTTTAGTGGCTAAAATCCTCTACATAATTTAGGCTTAAATCACCTCTCCAATCTTACCAACCATAAAAAAAAAAAACTGATAGAGAATGACTAGACAAAATACTTATTAATGTTGACCGGGAAATCGAAAGGGAAATTCATCTATTATACATCGTTTCTTGACATCAAATTTGACATAAATTAATAAAAATATGTCACATCATCATTTGTCAAGAGAAAATTAGAAACACCTTATAAAACGAGGAGATTGTAATAGGTTAAAAGTTGTATTCGATAAAACATGTTACAAAAGATGGAGGTGACCAGATAAAATAGTTGTGACCACCATGCCATTAAAATGGAGAGGGATATAGGACCACAAGTGAAGTGGCCCATAACGACCTGTTGCATCATATATTTCATGTTCGAACTTAAGAGCAGAATAGTATAATTGAGTACCACTAAAAAATGACAAATAAAATTGCCCAACTTACCTACATGTAAGGATAAGAACAAAGTGGACCACCCTAATAATTGGGGGATAAGAACAAGGACTTCTACGGGCCCCCAATAGTCTGGGCCCTCCCCACCAACACTCTTAATAATAGAATAGTAAGAGGGCGAAAGGAGACTTTAGTTTCATATCAATTATCAGTTTTTTTTAGGGATGTCAATGGATCGGGTCTCGCTAGGTCCAGCTCAGGTCCGATTTTTTAAAAGTCGGTTCGGGTCGGATCCAGGTCCGGAGATAGGTCTGGTATGGGTGGCATGATCCGGGCCCAGGAAAAGTCCGGTTAAATTCGGTCCGGCCCAAAAAATATAAGAAAATTATTATTTTTATTTATATAATATATAATTTAATATATCTATTATAATATATCTATAAAAATAATATATATTTTACGTATATCTATATTAATATTTAATTTATAATAGATTATATTTTTGAGTAGATTTATTGTAGAAAAAATGAATATAATTATCTTTTTAAATATAAATTTTATATTTAATATAAATTATATTTATATTTATATTTTTTCGAGCCGGCCGAGCCGATCGGGTCGGGCCTCACAAAGCCCAAGTCCGGCTCTATTCTTTTCCGGACCGAGCCGGGCCGGGTCAAAAAATTTTAACGGGCTCATTTTTTCGACCCAAGTTCGGTTAAAATCGAGCCAGACTTTCGGACCTCCGAACTGACCTGACCCAATTGACACCCTAATTTTTTCTCACGATTATATTTATAAGAATTTTTTAAAGAAAACCAACGAGCACAAATAAGAGCAGGTGATAACACGTGTCACCTCGTCACTCTATTTCTCTCCCTTCTCTCTTCTCTTCCTAATTCTGGCTCCTCGAAATAAATTGACTTGACTCTCGAGAGTTCATCTCAAGAACTTTTTCTCATACTAAATTCTGTGTCTTTTTAAATCAGATTTGCTCAAAACATAAGTTCTCATATAAAAGTATTAAATAATTTTTTAATCTGCGATCTCAACTCCAACCTCCCGAAATCGGCCAATTTAAAATAGAGTGATATTATGTTTTCGGTTAATCGCAAGTATAATATGATGTGAAGAGATCGTATCTCTCCACGCGTCATATGGAGGGACATGACTTTAGGTGGATTTAATACATCGTTTATTTTTTTTAATTCTCAAATAATATATAAAAATACTTATTTAGTACACATAAAGATTTATTTTAATACACATAAATAACACAATAATTATATAAACATAATAATAATATATACAAATATAATTATTTACATGAATTTTTATATTATTTGTATACACTAAATCACTATTTATGTACATTATTTGTGTGTATAAATAAATATATATATTTATTATTTGAGAGTAAAAAAATGATATATTAAATACACATGAGACTGCGTCCTTTCACATGACCCCCACACATCATGGTAGGATAACATTTCTATTTAAAATATCAGTACTGACCTCATCAGAAATAATTGCACAGAACTCATTACACCAAGAAGTTTTATCACTTACCCTCTCCACTCCCCATCTTCTATAAAAACAACGACGCCAGTGTGTGAATTGCTTACTTCACACAGAGACGCCAGGAGAGAGCCAAGAGCAGGGCAGCAGCGTATGTAATGGACGCCCTTCCGCAGAGACCGCAGGAGGCGAGCGGGGACGCCGCCGCATCAGCCGCCGCCAACGGGCAGGGAGCGCCGCAGTCGAAGGAGACGCGCGGCGTCTTCCAGGCAGCGCCGCTGCAGCTCCCCGGCAGGGACAGGCGCGGCCACCTCGAGGCCATGCCCGACTGGCAGCTCCACCGGCACTACGCCACCGACGTCACCCAGTACAACACAGCCTTCTCCTTCGGTGCCTGCGCCTGGTCTCCCCGCTGAAAGATTCGTGTACATATGGATTGGCAGGGAGCACACCTAGCTAGCTAGCTGCTCTTGTTTGATCTCTTCCGGTAAGAGATGGGGGCATGTAGGTGGATGATGTTGGGGTTACTGTGTTCTAATTAGCAGGGTTCTGTGATGTTGGGTTATTGCAGAGTTCTTGTGGCTCATGTCAATTAAGGTGTTTCCGATCTGTCTCTAATTAAGATCACAAAAGTTTGGACCAAAAAGTTGTCAGACGGGTAAGCAGTACTGTTATCTCTTTCGTGTAAGAGAGTTCATAGATTAGATCACATACTTATATAGCAGCTGTGTGACATGAGAAATCTAATCCATAAATCTATGAAAAAAAAAGTCTAGATCTGAGCTTTCCGCAAGATTTGTAAAAAAAAAAAGAAATCTTACGATTACAACACTTTCGGGGCTGGCGTACTTGTTTAAACAGGTGAGATAGTCTCACGTACGGAAGGAAAGATCCAAGACAGTGCGAGAAAAAAAAACTCGAAGATCTGAAAAAGCCTACATATGCATGTTGTGAAAAACTTTATTCATGGCTCTAAAACCTCCAGAGTTTGAATCATCGCCTGAATAGGTGAAGTAATCTTCTAAATAGATGGGAAAATCGTCTAAACATTGAGCATGAGAAGTGATAAAACCATTGGCAGGTACTTGGGAGTTCAGATCAACCATGTAAAGCCAGCAGAGAAAGCTATGGAAGATGTTTGCAGAATCATGAAAAATAAGTTCAAAAGATGGAAAAGAAAGTCATTATCCATGGTTGCAAGAGTGGTTCTAGTCATGGTTTGCCGATTCAGAATCAGAAAGTGAATCGGGTTGCTCCTGATTCGCCCAGATTCAGACCGATTCGCATGGATATATTATATATATAATATATCATATGATATATATATATATATATATTACATATATCATATTTCAGACACATTTATAATGATTAATACATATATGTAATATATATTATATTTATAATGTATAACATATATTACAAATATGATATAATATTATATATAAAGGGAATCGGGGAGAATCAGGGATCAAGTTTCCCCTGATTCGCACCGATTCGGGGGAATCAAGCTGATTCGCCCCAATTCGGAAAACTTGATTCTAGTGAAACATGTCCTTGCTGCCATTCCTACCTACTAGGCAGCAGTTACAAATTTCAAAAAATCTCATGTGGAAAGAATTGACAGAATGTGTAGAAACTTTATATGGAGAGGCAACAAAGAAACAAAAGGCATGTACCTAATGGGGTGGGAAGCATTAAAGATGCTGCTAGAATGTGGAGGTTAATTTCAAAATTACTGACATGATGGACAGGAGTACAGTATTGATGCTAAAATTGGTAGACAACATTAACACAGGACAAAGAAATTGTTGGACAGAAATGGTTAGAGATAAATACATGAGGAAAAGAAAAATGGATAAGCTATATACCTCTATACCCATGTCAGATACTTGGAATATAATTAGCAAGGAATTCAGAAAGCAGCGGGAGGACTTTGGATGGATTTCAGGTAATGGAAATGAAATTAGAATTATTCACCAAGATGGCTGGTTCAAGGGAAGAGGACTCAATGGATGGCCGTTAGAATTTAACACAAATTCTATAGAGGATGATAGCAAATTAGAGTTATTTTTGGATAATGAAGGATGGAACTTAAATAAGTTTAGAGAAGTGTTCCCTATGACAATAGTGATGGAGATTCTCATAATACCATTAGCAAATGGGAGCTCTGAGGATAAGAGGTTTTGGTTACCTGGTAAATATGAAAGGTTCACCACAAAAAATGTGTATGAACACATTAGAAAAAGTAAGATTGAGATGTGAAGGGACTCTCACACATGCTGGGCAGAGATTTGGAATTGGCCCACTATACCAAGAATCAAAATCCTACATTGGAAAATGGCGTGGGAAGGCTTTCAACAGGGGTATATTTAAACAAATGTAATATAGAAGTAGACTCATGGTGTCAAATCTATTCTGAGGATTTGGAGGATCAAGAACATGCTTTGATCAAATGTAAAGGGGTTGACCAAGTCTGGAAAGAGACTAAAGAACATCTAAAGTGAGACGACACACTAACAGGGTTAGATGATCTATGGGAAAGGTGTACAAAGAAAAATGAGAGGCGCTCTAAAGGGTCTTACATGAAAACAGTGGTAGCTTTTGCACTAGAAGTTATATAGAGGAGAAGAAACAAGCACATATTTGAGAAAGATGATAGACCTTATGAGTTAAAGTTCAGATCTATCTTAGAAGTAGCCAAAAACTTTGTCAAAGCTAACATGGGTACTAAGAAGAAGATAAGTAATGATATTTTGAGTCATGACAGAGAGTTCAAAAATGTGATAAACAACAATACATATCTGCAAGCTGGAGAAACATGTAACAAAGATTGGTGAGAAAAACTAGAAAAGGGATGGATTAAGTAATTTTGATGGAGCTAGAAAGGAAGACAAAGAAATGGTACATTCAGGAGCAGGGTTCATCCTAAGAAATGAAAAGGGTTTCCCACTGTCAGTAGGAGCAACTTATGTCAAACAAACTTCAATCCTCAAAGCAGAAATATTAGTTGTCAAACTCTGTTTAGCTAGTGCATGCAGAACAATTTAGAGATCAAAATTTTAAAGGCTTAATCATCGAAGGAGATAATGCTCAGGTTATAAAAGTTATATGGGAACCAAGTAAAGCCCTTTTGAAAATCAGAGGAATTGTGGAAGAGATAAACAACATACTTGCTAGATGGCCCCTCCATAGAGTAATTCTAAATGGTAGAATGGCAAACACTACTGCGGATTGATTGGCAAAGTAAGCAAGGATCGAGAAATTCAACATCAATTGGTCTTATGTTATACCTGAAGAATTAAGTAACATCTGCAAAGTTGAAGCTTCAAGGGCACTCTTTAGTGAGAGAAAACCACCTTAATTGTGGTACAAATTGGTCTTCTTAGATTTACTTTGGTGTGGCTATTTTGTACTGTTGTTGCCACTCATGTGCGTTTAAACTATCACCAGAGATTTTGTACTAATTTACTGCATTTTATATATATAGAGTCAGAAGGCTCCACTCTACTATAAAAAAAAACATATGGGAAAATCCTAAGACAACTCTAAAGGAATTTCTAAAGCACTAAAACAGAATAGTATGAGAAAAGAAATATTTATTGCACTTTTTTCACTGTACTTATATTGCGCTTTATTACTCTTTATTGGACAGTGTGTCATATCACATGGGTAACCAAACGCTGTAATAAAAATGCAGTAAAAAAATGTAATAAATATTTATCATCCAAAAAACATCCCAAGAAAAAGAATCACAAAAGCTGGGTGGGGCATGAAGGCACAGTTTAATAAGATTGTTCTGTAATTTTCTTTTCATTACGACATGGATGGGCATTAAAGATGATCAGCTGCACCTGCCATGAGCTTTTAATGGAGGTCGATCTTTTTTTTTTCCTTTTTTTTTGACATTATTGCATGTCCGATCATATAATGGATGTCGATCATGTATGATGTACCTAATACATATGACAATGATATGGGTATATGCTAATTTCATTTGGTGACTAAGTAGAAAAATACATGTAGCTAGACTGTTAGGACGTCCACTTCATTGGTTTGACGCCAAACATGTGGGAGACGACGTTTGATCAATGGAGTGGGTTTTTGAACAATTTAGCTTGACTTTAATATTTAGTCGGTCGGATATTAAATATTTCTCATATTATATAATAAAATTTTAGCATTTTGATCTCAACCGACTATTAAAATCAACTAGCCCATACATCGGTGGAAATAATGGAGAGACCATGAATGACCAATGAAATTAGGGTTGCAACGAGGTTGAGTTTGGTATCGAAAATGAATAATATTTTCGATTGTGATTTTGATATAATCGAAATAGTCATTTTTTATACCAATCTGATTCAAATTGCGTTATCGAAATAGGATTTCAAATTGGTACAATTTTTCGTTCTGAAATTCAAGTTTTTTCTTATTTAGTATTTAATGTTTAATTTAATATTCAAGTTTCTATGAGACCATAGGGTTTAACATTTTAAATTGTTATTTTTTAATATTTAATTTAATTAAAATTGAATGAGTATATTTTGATTCCGATAATTTATTGGAATAACTAATATAGATGCTGTTAAAATAAACCAACTCAGACCGAACCGACCCGTGCCCTAACGGTGGCAGTGAGACAAGGGGGAGGGTTGAGGAATGCCGGCAGGCGGAGGGCCTCCAACAGACGGTCTCACCCGGCCCCCAGCCCTCTCTCTCTCTCTCTCTCTCTCTCTCCTCTCTCTCTCTCTCTCTCTCTTCTCTCTCTCTCTCTCTCTTCTCTCTCTCTCTCTCTCTCTCTCATCTCATCTATTATATCTCTCTTCCACTATCATAAGTTCCCACCAAACTAGTCAATTTAATACCCAAGACATAACTTTGGGCTCAACGAAGTTGGCCCACAACAGCACCAAAAGAAGCCAAACATGTCTTTTTCAGAGACAAAATCCCACATGTCATTATAATAAAAAAATATACGTATTATTTATTTAGACATATAATAAAAATACTCAAATATTTTTATTAATTAGATAATAAACATTTCTCATATTTTTATTATATGTACATATATTATGCTTCAGTACTAGCCTTTCAACGGGAATCGAAAGCACACTGGGACCCCTTCTCAAGTTATGTATGCATCTGAATTATTGGACGACAGCAATTGAAGGGCCTTACCTCGCTTGGTCGGCAGCTCATCAACTACACTTTTTTTTCCTTCTCTTTATTTGATTTTAATGCGTAATGCAATATTATTTGGTGTACATTTAAATGTGCAATAAATGTTGGTGTGATGGACAAAATCAAAGGACTTGAGATAAGAAATATAAAAAATTATCACTGATGATGATGAAATTTCAGCATACCTCACAGCTCACAAGAGTTATTATCTTCGTTTGAGGTTTCGTCATTTTTTCGATAATAAAGTCCTCATGAAAGAAGAAGAAAAAATAATCTTGCTATAAGCACACATTTATCTTTACCCTATCTAATATAGGACTAAAATCTATCTCTACTTAAGCACTGTTTGGAACTGCGTTGGGAGCGCTTTTAGTCTGCAAAATCACTGACAAACCCCAACGCAGTGTCAAACGTGAATGTGTCTTATAGACTTTTGTGCGCAAAGATTTCCAAGTTGAAGAGAGAGACAAACACATGAAATTTTCTCCCTCTAGGTCGCAAGAAGTGGCCACCAAGCCGCTTTCTGCGGCGTTGCCGATTTTGAACGTGAAAGGTCTATTTTATACTTGGCGAAGGGGAATATTAACTGCATATGTAAACTGTAGGAGAAGACTCAGAAGGGGGCATGTTAGTAAAATCCCACGTAAAAAAGATGTTGCGTTTTATGGACTCCAACTTTTTGATAGTAGAAAATTATGTTGTCAGAAAGTTGACCATGTGTCAGAAACCAAGGAAAAAGTTGATTTGCAAAAAAATCAATTTTAGTTAAGTAGTCTCAAACGATGCCTTAGTCTCTCTAGTAAGGATAAGAGTATGCATGTTATATTACGATAAGACGTTTGGATAGAACATATGACCTCTTGATCAGTTCCTACAAAGAGCGTTAATGATGATGTATGAAATTTTAATATGTTGTTCAAGATGTATTATTCTCGTTTGGAGTTTCATTTTTTTCTGAAAAAAGAGATTTTTTTTAGAGAAGAGGAATATATATATATTGCTTATAACCACATAATTTTTGGACTAAACTTTGCTCATGGCAAGAATGATCTTGCAATAAATCTGACGTAAATTGCAAGAAAGAAAACTCAATTGGCTAGCTAGATGAGAAAAGGATCTTGTAAGATCCAACCAACTAATAGGATATATATTACTTTCTTGCAAACCATATCATACAAATTGTACTTATCACATTAACACTTAAATATTTTTCTTAAACTGAACAGTACGTAGGCAAAGGGTAAATTAATGCCACTAAAATCCTTTAAACTATTTATCTGATCGGAACCAGAACTATATAATGGCACACGCCTTGATCGCTCGTAGAGCTGTTCAGGATTTGGTTTCCAACTAAAAAATTGAACTGAGCCGACCAATTCGGTTCGATTTGGGCTTCTACAGAATTCAGTTCGATTTCACTTTCTGAAATCGAGTAAACTGAATATATAAATATTATATATATTTATAACCCAAAAGAAATGTAGCACAGTTGACTAAAACATGGGGCAAATAGCTTTGCAAGCGGCGCGGGTTCAAAACTCTTATTTGCCAAGAGATTTTTTGGTCAAAAACAAAAAAATTGGGCAGGACAAGATTCGAACCCTGCACCTAGTTAAGAAGTGGACAGTGTCTTAGCCGTTAAACATTTGGCCTTGAGATTCGGTTCAGTTCGGATTGGCCAAAAAATGAACCAACTCAGATCGAACCGACTCGTGTTCACCTCTAATCGCTCGTCTGTTATACCGACGTTTCTAAAGAAGACCTTTTGTGTGAGAGCCTCTAGATTGGAAAGTTCCTCCAAAGAAGATTACCTTCTTCCCAACCGATCTTTCTTACAAATTAACAATAGATAGATCGTGGACGGGATCAAGAGACTCAAAAGTGAAAGGATCAGATCCAGCCACATCACAAGGGTGAAAGAAGTTTAAAAAATAATATTTTTTATCATGCTAGCAATTTCCTAGTTTTTTTATAAAAAGGGGAAGTCTAAATTCCCCGGGTGATAATTTTTGTTTCATGGCACAATTAAATTTGGTCCCCTTTGGGTGGAGACGGGCGGCCCACCAGCTTACTCTCTTCTGGCCCACGATGGCAATGTCACCATTAAATGCTAAGATCCGGACTTGCTGTAAACTACATTTTTGTAGATTTTAAAAAAAAAAAAAAACTTAAAAGACGCATTAATCTACATCACATGATGTGACTTGATCAAGAAGCAGAAGAAGGGAAGACCATGTCACTTTTCTTGTTCCCCAAGACACACCGTTTAATGGAGTCTTAATTTGTAAGAAACCTACAAACAGAGATGTTTGCAAAAGGATTACACAAGCGTGGCCAAAGATGCCACAAATTAATATGGTGGGCCTGGAAGCTTCTGGGCCTCTCGTTATTTGGCCTTGCCAGCTGGTGCCACGCATCTATAACAAGACGGCCCGCTCTTTTCAGTTTTCACCCGTGTGAACAATAACAAACTTTTAAGCCATGTTAAAATAAAAAATACATATTTAAAAATCAAAGGAGACTGATACCTATCTAATATCTACTCATTTAATATTTATCTATCATGTAAAGGTAGATATCAAACTATCAAGAGTAATATTTGATGTACGATTAGTCGGACAAATGATTTACTCGACCAACTTTATCATTGACTAGTGTCATTTGTCTGATTACTCGGCCACCCAATATTTCTCAACTATCAATTATCTCGTACGTATAGCAAGTTCTCGCTTGGGAGACTCACTTTAGGGTGTACTTGACTAGCTCTTTTCTATTATTTCTATTCACTTTTCAACATGAATGTATGTATATGTATTATAATAATACATCTGTACACATACATATATATTTGTACGTAGAGAAACGCTCATTGCCCGGGCGTCACAGCTCGGTGTTGTCTAATGCGGCAGCATCAGTTCGGACGTCCAGACAAATTATTTGTCCCGGCGCCCGAACACCCAGCAGTTCTCTTATATGTATACATGTACAAGAGGTTGATAATTTAAAATCTCTCAAAAACACATTTTTATATGAAGGAGAGCCGGTCAGCGTCTCCATGATCAAACATAGGAATCATACAAGCCAATGTTGCACCCCATCCCCCCTTAACTCATCAAGAACGAAAGCCCTAATGGATGTTCGTTGAGAAAGCCACCTACCCAATTAACTACAGACGTGAGAGTACAGCTCCACAGCTCTCCATTGCAGCTCCCACACGGTTAAACCACACGCGCACGTGTGGCCGCCGCAGGCCAAGCAACTTCGCCGGCGACATAGAAGCCAAGTTGCTGAAACGATCGAGAAGAGAGATAGAGAGAGAGAGGGAGAGACCACAGCTTCAAAACCCACTACAAGCTGGGGATCATATATCTCAATGCTGCTTATAATGGCAGAGATCGAAAGCAGCAAATTAAGTATATATGTATAGAGAAAAGATGGCATTTGAGCTGTTAGCAAACAGGAATATGTACGTATATTCCGGAACACAAGGGAATTAGAGAAACCTTCCAGCTGACACTAGCTTCATTAATTTAACCTTCCAACATGGGGGAAAGATCTAACACGATCGACACGACAATATGGACAATTTTCTTATGCACATATATATATACACATGCGTACATATATGTATACACATCATGCTCCCTGCTGCATCAATCAAACAAGCATCTGCATCTCTTAACATCTTCACAAGGAGATTAATTAACCCCGGCTACGTACCCGCCGCCCATCTCTCTGCTCGCCGCCCCTCACTGAGAAGGCCAGATGAAGGCGCCGATGGCGAAGTTCCTCTTCTCCGCGAGGTCGCCGGTGACGGGCAGCCCGTACTGGGCGAGAAGGCGGTCGACCTGCCACTCGGGCATGGCCTCGTAGTCGGCCCTGGTGTACCTGGGGTAGTGCAGCGGCATCTGGAAGGAGCTGCACCTCTCCTTCTGCTGCTGCGGCCCGTGCCCGTTCGCCACCTCCTTCCGGGGAACCGCCGCCGCCGCCGCCTCCATCGGATACAGTACTGCAAGCTCTCGCTCCCCGCAGATCCTGGCCCTTCGAACTCCGACCGTCCACACGCAGAGCTTTGCAGCAGGGGCCGGAGGGCTTTTATAGAGCGGGCCGGACGGGGAAGCCAATGTGGCAGGCGGAGTTGGCGAGAACGTTCCGGAATCCGGAGCCTGCATGACAACCAAGAACACTTCACACTTCCCTGTGGACGGGAAGGCAGAACTTTAAAAAAAAAATTTAACATTAAATTCATATATGAATGTTAACTTACATGCAAACAAAGTTTTTAAATAAATATGTCTATAGTTTTGTTTAAGGCTATTAATTTACATACGAAAAAACAAGGTTATATATAAATCCTAGCTGTTCCAGTCGGGAATTCCCACAGCTTCTTATTAAAGGTCGTATCTTTCGGAACAGATCGCTTGGCGCACGTCGCACCGTTTCCAACCACCCTTCACAGCTTCGTCCGTCCATTCGCCAGTAGCTACGTGGAGAGTCCTGATTAGATGATGGGTCCACACCACGTATACATGACTACATCATTATTAAATATTGTTAAACTCAAATATTAAAAAAAATATTGGGTGACATCAACAATGATATATATATGTATATATAATATACGTACACATATATATAACAACTTTAGAAAACGAAATAGATCAAGTGAGGGTTGACATGACCAAAACCGTAAAAAAAAAAAAAAAACAGGTGCGTGTGCAGCTAACAAGGCTACGAAGGAGAATGGTTGAAACGGGCCAAAGATGTCGTCAGCGGGACCAATCAGCCGTCGCCGCCACCCGTCGAAACCCCACATGGTTAACCGCCCGGCCCCGGGCGAGGGCCTCGAAGTTGGTTGCCAACCTCGGGAGGAGCTTAGCGCTGCGTGGACACGTGGTCGCAAACTACTGGGTGGTCTCAACAATGAGATCGATACTCCGACTTGAATTTAGTACAAAACTAGTTCTTTGCCCATGCGATACACGGAAAGTTATTAAATTTATAAATTTTAATAAATAATAATAGGGAGAATTAATTACCGCCCCCTGCGTAAGTACGTAAATTATAGAGTTACAAACTTATAAAAGTTCTATGTAGTTACATAGTTTAACGTGTGACTGTGTAAGTATATAATTAGGTAACTGGGTAACACATTTACATGTATGACTGGGTAACTGTGTAACTGTGTAAGTATATAATTAGGTAACTGTGTAACACATTTACACAGTTACACAGTTAACACAGTTACACAACCCCAGGGACTGGAAAAAAAGTCCCCCATAAAATAGGGGGCGGACATCAAGGCAAAATCTGACAGGGACCGGAAAAAAAATCTCCCAATAAAGCAGGGGGCGGTAATTAATTCTCCCGTAATAATATCTAAAATAGTTAACATAGTTAGTTGTTTCAATACATAAATATCTTTTATATTGAATTTGGATTGAATTACATGTTTAGTATGAATAATTTTTTTACGATAACGGAAAAAAAATTTGTCCAAGATTCTAAATGAATATAAATTTTCAAATTAGATGTCAACAAAATATAACTTTCCCAACATGTTTATGTATGTAAAAAAGAAACAACATATCTAACAACATAATAAGAAACATAAGAAATATATATAGTGATAAATCCAAAATGTCAGTAAATAAAAAATGTTCACAAAAGGTTTCCCTTGTGTCATGTAAGTTTAATTCACAAATATTCATAACAACAGATCTCATCTCAACTTCAAACATCTTCTTTTTCAATTTTAATTTTTTTCATCTTGCTGCATGAATGTTGTGCGGGAACATTGTCAACAGATAAATCTTCTCCACGATCATTGTCTGGAATACTTCTCTTCAATAGAGTAATACTACTGGAAAAACATGTAATTGAAAAGGTATCCTGAATCACAGATAGAGAATTTAATTAATGTCACTTTATAATTAATATGACACTTTCTATAATTGAATACTTTTGACAGGTGCACTTACAGTATCCACATCAGTAATTTGTTCACCTTGTTTGATGCTCTCATCCAGTTCAAGATTTTCATTTGATTCCTGAAAATAATAAGATAAATAGTATTACTTTGAATATTAAAAAAATGCAATAAGTGTATGTAATTTAGTTAATAATTACAATTGATGAAGACAAATATTCTTCAATTAAACTGTTATCATCCGTCACACGAACAACTGTATAAATAGGCCACTTTTGCTGAAGGTTGAACTCCGTAATTTGGATCTTGAAAATGAATTTTTTATGAAGAAAATTATCTAACTCTTCTGGGAACGACTTGATATCTCCATCATGTCAAGAAAGTAAGAAGTTCATATTCAAATATAATGAAATATGTTGTAGATCCAAAGTTCTTAGTGATGACCAAACTGTCCCCATAATAAATATTTTCATTTATTTATATATTAATTTTGATGATTAACAAATAACACTAATGGATTTCATGAGCCTTGAGAACAGGAAGCAAAAGAAAAATGAAAGATCAAGACAATCTGGTAAGTCTCATCATTTCTATCCAAGTCCCTGTAACGACTTCTTTGATAAAGCAGAACGACTTCCTCTTGACCGGAACACTCAAATCGTTACCGTAACGATTTCTTTAGAACTCGCAACGACTCTCTAGCCGTAACGACTTCTTTAGATCTCGTAACGATTTCTTTAGAACTCGCAACGACTCTCTAGTCGTAACGACTTCTTTAGACCTCGTAACGATTTCTTTAGAACTCGCAACGACTCTCTAGTCGTAACGACTTCTTTAGACCTCGTAACGATTTCTTTAGAACTCGCAACGACTCTCTAGCCGTAACGACTTCTTTAGACCTCGTAACGATTTCTTTAGAACTCGCAACGACTCTCTAGTCGTAACGACTTCTTTAGACCTCGTAACGATTTCTTTAGAACTCGCAACGACTCTCTAGCCGTAACGACTTCTTTGTTAGTCATAACGATTTCGCGCAACGACTTCTTTATTAGTCATAACGATTTCGCGCAACGACTTCTTTATTAGTCATAACGATTTCGCGCAACGACTTCTTTGTTAGTCATAACGATTTCGCGCAACGACTTCTTCATTAGTCATAACGATTTCGCGCAACGACTTCTTCATTAGTCATAACGATTTCGCGCAACGACTTCTTTGTTAGTCATAACGATTTCGCGCAACGACTTCTTTATTAGTCATAACGATTTCGCGCAACGACTTCTTTATAGTCATAACGATTTCGCGTAACGACTTCTTTATCGGTCATAACGATTTCTTGCAACGACTTCTTTAGAACTCACAACGACTTGCCTGTTGTAACGGCTTCATAAGTTATCACAACGATTTCTTTACAGTTCATAACGACTTGCTATAATTCATAACGATTTCATAAGTTATGAAGTCAGCAAGATTCTTTTTATCGAATTTCTTGATGCATCAGTATAATGCCTTTTTAATAGCGTTGAAAAGTCAAAGTCATATCTTGTCAGTTGACTGCTATGCATTAAATGCTCTCCGATCGTATCTCCCATGCATGCAGACAATATCTTCCATTTCTATGCTACTCTGTCTACGTACTTTTCTTGGACAGAAAGGAGCTTTGCTATATATTGCAATATCTGTTCCTCTCAGCTAACAATAGACAGCAGTCCTAGCTGTCTTCTATTTATTGATGATATGCTTACAGATATCTGACAAGACTCATCTGGACAACGTTGGACTCAAGATACAAGGTTCTATGACATCTCTTTGGCGTGTACACCAGGATAAAAGACTGACGATCAGAAGCTTCCTCAGTAACCAGTCTAACGTACACAAGGATAAGAGACAACGGACATATCAACGTTCGAATTTGAATCAGCAGTTTAAATAGAAGACTCGAGACGGAAAAGAGTAACCAGACTGAGCAACATCGCTTGATTTCACAAGAAGAAAGAAATCCATCTCTCAGAATCTTTTAGAATTTTGAAGAAGAGCGAAGCCTCCACTCAAAACCTTGTTCTAAGCTCTTAGCTCTCTGTGCTCAAAAGAATTTTCTCATTTGTAAGAGCCTGTGTGGTCCTTGGAGAGAAAAAACCTTGTTAAATCTCTTTCTCTCTCGAGGGCTTAGAAGCTTCAGGTTGTAGCTGGTCAAGCTAGAATCTGAAGCCTGTTTTCACAACCTTTTTCTGATTAGTTTGTGTTCCCTTCTGGACGAAGGAAGACCTGGTGGTATCCAGGGTGGTTGTTGTTCCCTCTGGACGAAGGAAGACCTGGTGGTATCCAGGGTGGTTGTTGTTCCCTTCAGGCTGAAGGAAGACCAGTTGAGGCTGGGTGTAAGGATCCTTAAGGGGGATTGTACCCTTGGTAGTAAAATCCTGAGGTATTGCTCAGGGACTGGACGTAGGTCTCCTGTGGAGAGGAGTTCCGAACCAGGATAAAAATCCTTGTGTCTTGTGGTTGTGTTTTGTGTGTTTGTTGTCTTGTTTGCTCTAACTCTAACCTTGTTATTAAGTTGTGCAATCCTTTCAGTAAACAGGTTTTAATCAAGCATCGAAGTTTTAATAACCCATTCACCCCCCCCTCTGGGCTAGCTAGCTGGGCAACAAGTGGTATCAGAGCCCGTCTCTTCGACAAAGAAGAAGATCCAACGATCTGAAGAGCAAAGATCAATGGCAGCCCAAAGTCACTTCGAAGGTCAGTCTGTCAACAGACTCCTTTGTTCGATGGTGAAGATTATACGTATTGGAAGACCAGGATGGAATACTTTCTACAAGGCCACGATTATCAAATCTGGTCAATAGTGGAAGAAGGTGATCTGGTCGTCACAAATGAGAAAGCACAATGGACAGATGAAGATAGAAAGAAAATCTCCTTGAACTGTAAAGCTAAGAGCATTCTATGTTGTGCTCTAAGCAAGAAAGAGTTCAACAGAGTTTCAGCATGCAAATCCTCCATGGAAATGTGGGAAAAGTTAAAGATCACATATGAAGGTACAGACAAAGTAAAGGAGACAAGAATTGACATTCTTGTCACTCAGTATGAAAGATTTCAAATGCAAACATGTGAGTCTATTACCCAAATGTTTAGTAGATTTACTGACATTACTAATGGCCTAGCAAGTCTAGGAAAGTCATATGAAAATGCAGATATGGTAAGGAAGATTCTCAGATCCCTGCCATCTTCATGGACGGCAAAGGTCACAGCTATCGAAGAAGCTAATGATCTTAAGAGAATGTCAGTAGAAAAACTCATTGGGTCTCTCATGCCCATGAAATAAACATGGAAAGACTAGGAGAATCCTCCAGTAGAAAGAAGCAGTCAAATGCGCTTAAAGCTAATGGGGACTCATCAGAAGAATCCTTAGACAACAGTGAAGATAGCAAAGATAGTGATGATGAAGAAGCCATGCTCTCAAGAAGATTGCAGAGAATCTTGGCAAAGAAAAAGAAATTTCAGTCTGGTAGGAGGTACTTCAAGAAAAACAAAGATCTCAAGAGACCAGATGGAAAAGATCAGAAGAGGAATGAGCCACTTTGCTATGAATGCAAGAAACCTGGACATATCAAGGCAGACTGTCCACTGTTAAAGAAAAATGATCACAAGAAGAAGGACAGTTCCAAGAAGTTCAGAAGATTCAAAAAGAAAGCCATGGCAGCTGCATGGGACAACAGCAGCGACTCAGATAGTGAGTCAAGCTCGAGCAGTGAAGGTGAAGAAGCCAACTTGGCTCTCATGGCGAATACCGAGGATAAGGTAACATCTGATTCTTCTTTCGATTCCTGTAATGACTCAGATTCGGATAATTTGAAAGTGCATTTAATGAACTCTACAATAAGTATAAAGAAGTGTGTAAACTACTTAAGCTAAGCAAGAAAAATATCACATGTCTCGAAAATACCAACTCAGATTTAAAATCTGAAAACGAAGAACTAGAAAAACAAATAGTTGAGCTTAAGAGAAGAAATGAACTATTATGTGAAAATTTAAAGACAAGAACAGAAAAATCACTGACCGAAAAACAGGAAAACTCAGATGATTAAGAAAAACTGTAAATGAATTAAATGAAGAAAACAAAACACTAGCAAGCACCCTAGAAAAATTTACCAATGGTAAAAACTCTTTAATATTAAAAGGTGCTAGGAGATCGGGTAAAAAGAAAAAATTATTATATACACCCCCAGATAATGAAGAAACCATAATATACCCCAAAACATATCCAACACCAAAATTTGTACCTGAACAAGATATAGCATACAAAGCTGATTTCAAATACATAGAAAAAGTAACAAGTTATCCTGCTGCAGTCACTGCAACAAGTTAGGAATATTAAAATAACATGCCCAACAAGACATAAAAAATGGATATTAAAAGGTAAAGTTGATGATACTAACCAATCAGGACCCAAAAGAATTTGGGTACCTAAAGCTTGATGTTCTCATTTCAGGTTAACCCTCGAGCATCCAAATGGTATTTGGATAGTGGGTGCTCAAGGCATATGTCAGGCAACAAGAAGATATTTGTTGATCTCCAAGCTGAAGAAGGTACAGTCACCTATGGAGATAATGGAAAAGGGACTGTGATAGGAAGCGGGTCTGTGAACATCAAAGGAAAATCAGTCATAAAGGATGTAATGCTGGTCAAAGGGTTAAAGCACAATCTCATCAGCATCAGCCAGTTGTGTGACAAAGGCCATCAAATTCAGTTTCAAGAATCAAAATGCAGTATCTTAAAGATGGTGCAGTCATATTTGAAGCCTTCAGAGAAAGAAATTTGTATGTTCTATATCTCGATGAACTCAAGGATCAAGATGTGTGTTTGGCAGCAAGCAAAGATAAATCAACTGAGTTGTGGCACAGAATTGGGCCACTGCAGCTGGATGGGCTGAACAAGCTCAGAAAAAGAAATCTAGTTGAAGGACTACCAAAGGTAAATTTCAGATTGGATAGCATTTGCAGATCTTGTGCAAGAGGAAAGCACACCAAGAGCTCCTTCAAATCAAAGACTGTAGTAACCACCTCAAAGCCCTTAGAACTACTTCACATGGATTTATTTGGGCCAATGAGGACTACCAGTTTGGGAGGAAAGAATTTTGGATTTGTAATAGTTGATGATTATTCAAGATTCACTTGGGTATCCTTTTTGGAGCACAAAGATGACACATTTGAGAATTTTGTCAGCTTCAGTAAGAAAGTTCAGAAAGATCGGAAATTCTCAATTGTCTCTATTCGATCAGATCATGGTGGTGAGTTTCAGAATGAAAAGTTTGCGAAGTTCTGTGATGATCAAGGAATTGAGCACAATTTCTCAGCTCCAAGGACACCTCAACAGAATGGAATTGCTGAGAGGAAAAACAGAACCCTTTTGGACATGGCAAGATCAATGTTATCAGAATATGATCTGCCAAGATATTTCTGGGCCGAAGCTATCAACACTGCATGTTATATCATAAATAGAGTGATGATCAGGCCAATTCTGAAAAAGACTGCTTATGAACTCTACAAAGAAAAGAAGCCAAGATTAGCCATTTCAGAATATTTGGATGTCCTTGCTTCATCCATAACAATGGAAAAAGGGACATTGGTAAGTTGGATGCCAAATCAGATGAAGGCATTTTCATGGGGTATTCCTCTAAACCTAAAGGTTATAGAGTTTTCAATAAACGTTCCTTATTAATTGAACAATCAGTACATATTATTTTTGATGAATCTAACCCTTCCTTGAAAAAGGAAGAAATTAGTGACATTGATGATGCAGATGTCCTGTCCGAAAAATTAAAGAAAACTTCAATTAAGGACAAAGAGGATCCAACTCTGGAAGAACTGCAGCAAACAGAAATCCAACATAAAGATCTTCCAAAGGAATGGAGACATCAGAAAGATCACCCTCCTGAAAACATCATTGGTGATCCATCTGTAGGGGTAAGAACTAGAGGTAATGTAATTCCATGCGACTATTTAGCATTTGTTTCTCAAGTAGAGCCTAAGACAGTCAATGAAGCTTTATCTGATGAATCTTGGATACTAGCCATGCAAGATGAACTAAATCAGTTCAAGAGAAACCAAGTATGGTCTCTTGTTCCTAGACCATCCAATCATTCAGTTATTGGCACCAAATGGGTGTTCAGAAATAAACTGGATGAGTCTGGAATAATCTTAAGGAACAAAGCCAGATTGGTGGCTCAAGGCTACTCCCAAGAGGAAGGCATAGATTTCGATGAAACTTATGCACCTGTAGCTAGACTTGAGGCCATTAGGATTTTACTTGCTTATGCATCCGCACTTGATTTAAAACTTTTTCAAATGGATGTCAAATCAGCCTTTTTAAATGGTTTCATCAAGGAGGAAGTTTATGTTGAACAACCTCCAGGTTTTGACGACTCTGAATTTCCAAATCATGTATTTAAACTACATAAAGCCTTATATGGTCTAAAGCAAGCTCCTAGAGCCTGGTATGAAAGGCTCAGTAATTTCTTATTAAATCATGGTTTCACTAGAGGTAAAGTAGATAGTACATTATTTATAAAATCTAAAGTTAAACATATACTTCTTGTACAAATCTATGTGGATGATATTTTTTGGATCTACTGATGAATCTCTTTGCAAGTATTTTGAAAAGCTTATGCAGGGAGAATTCGAAATGAGCTTGATGGGGGAGTTAAGCTACTTCCTTGGATTGCAAATCAAGCAAGGGAAGGATGGCACTCATATCTGTCAAGCAAAGTACACCAAAGAGCTGTTGAAGAAATTTGGATTTGAAGATGCAAAGCCATTATCAACTCCAATGAGCACATCAACCAGAATGGACAGTGATCCAAAAGGTAAAAGGGTAGATCAAAAGAATATCGAGGTATGATAGGATCATTACTTTACTTAACAGCCAGTAGACATTTTGACATTTGTTCAGTGTATGCATGTGTGCTAGATATCAGGCAGACCCTAGAGAGTCTCACTTAATCTCTGTAAAAAGAATATTTAGATATTAGCTAGAACTCATGATTAGGTCTCTGGTATCCTAGATCTTGTGAGATAAATCTAATAGGATATTCAGATGCTGATTATGCTGGTTGCAAAGTAGATAGAAAGAGCACCAGTGGATGTTGTCAGTTTCTTCAGGATGCTTAATATCATGGACATCCAAGAAACAAAATTCAGTAGCTCTATCAACAGCTGAGGCGGAATATGTTGCTGCTGGAAGTTGCTGTACACAACTTCTTTGGATAAAGCAACAACTTGAAGATTTCGGCATTCACATCAAATCATTCCTCTATTGTGTGATAATACTAGTGCCATCAACCTCACCAAAAATCCAGTTCAACACTCAAGGACGAAACACATTGAGGTAAGATATCATTTTATTCGAGACCATGTAGCTAGTGAATTTAGAATTTCGTTTATAGATACAAATGGTCAATTGGCAGATATCTTCACAAAAGCCCTACCTGAAGAGAGATTTACATCTCTTAGAAGGGAACTAGGGATGTGCAATTTGTGAAAGAATTTCTGTGATTTTATTGACATATAAATTCTTCAGATTAAATGAAAAGTTCTCTCTCCATTAAAGTTAAACAAAACTCTAGTTGTCTATATGCTTTGACCGCTTCGGTGTAGAAAGTTGTTTGACTTGTCAAACCTTTTTGTCGCTTTCTACCTTTGCCGCCTTTTGGCGCTCCCATCATTAAAGTAATATTAATTTATCCAAACCGTTTTGAGATCGATTCGCCTTCCACCTTTACCCTTTTTATTCTCTATCTGTTCACCTAAAGCTGATGCCCTAACGATTTTGGGATCGTCTCTCTGCAACTTTCGAAGCCTTCTTCTCTTCCCGCGAAGAACTCCTTCGAAAACTTCCGTCCCTTCCATCATCCTCCCTTCCAGAATCTTTTCTTCTCTGCACCCATGGCCGCTCCGTTGATCTCCGGAAGTGTTGGGGGCTACAGCGCTGAGTATTTATCCTCAAAGGAGCAAGAAAGATTTACTTTTGTGAAGACAAAGGTTTGCGGAAATAAGGCAGTGGATGTTCAGAATCTTGAGAAGAGTGGCATGGCCAGGCTAGTTGATACTATAAGAAGATCGCAGTGGATGGATGTGGTCACATTCAGTGAGGTAAGCTATCCGGATTTGGTGAAAGCCTTTTACATCGGTCTTAAGTCAGAAGCAGATGGATCCCTTGTTTCCTCTGTCAAGGGTATCCAAATCAGAATAACCCCTGAGCTATTGCATGATCTGTTTGGAGTAAAGACCTCGGGATTTAGTGGCATTCACTCTGTGAATGATGAAGTCAAGGGTCTCGGGATTATCGGTCCAGGATTTAAGTTGAAGGATGGGAAGCTTGATATAAATCAGATGTCCGCGTTCAACCGGTTGCTGCACTTCATAGTCTGCCAAATCTTAGTCCCCCGTAGTGCTACCTTTTCTTCATGCACTAGGGCAGATTCGGACATAATGTTCTGGGCTATCCAGAACAAAGAGATAAACCTGGCCGCAGTGATGATTGAGCGAATGAAGTTTGCACATGCTCAATTATGGGAAACAAAGAGCAAGTTGAATGTTTCCCTTCCATATGCCCATCTTCTGACCAAGATTTTCAAGCATTTGGAGTAGATCTGTCAGGTGCGGTAGCTGAAAAGATGGGCCAGTCTATAAGGTCCAGAAACCTGAAGAAAAGTGGCTTTTCAGTGCAAGAAGGAGTTTGGTCGAAATCCTCTGTGGCTGAAGGAGAAGCAGTTATTGCAGATACTCCAGAAGCAGTAGAAGTAGAGCAAGCAGCAGCAAGTCCAGCAGAGCAAGAACAAGATGAGTCAGCTGTGGGATGCCACTCCGAAGCTCCATTGGAAGAGCTCCTGCTAAGGGGGAGCAAGAAAATATTGAAGTCCCTGCTCCCATTCAGGGGGAGCATGCTGAGAGTGAAAAGCCAGAGAATGAAGCCTTCTCTGAGCAAGCTGCACCTACTCAGGAACTTCAGGTCCAGCCTTGGTTGATGCTAGTGAAGGCCCCAGTGCACCAGTAAATCTTGAGGAGCCTGTCTCTCAGCCAAGTAAGCAGAAAAGAATTGTTCACAGGAGGTCAAGGAAGGGCCATAGGAAAATAAAGTTGAAGCATGTTATGGCCTTGCTAAAAGCCCAAGGAGAGATCCTGACATCTGTTCAGAATGGTATCCAAGGACTTGTTTCAAATCAAGTGTCAACCTCCTCAGACGTATCCTCAATCAGAAATGCAATGAGGTATTTCAATAAGGAAATGTCTGATATGAAGAATTTGCTGCCAGTTTTCAAAGTCTAGTGGTGTCCCTCCTGCACCTACTCAGAGCAGTCCAGCTGCAGTTCCTAGGCCACCAGGCCTCCAGCTGAAGTTCCTAGGCCACCAGGGCCTCCAGCAGAAGTCTCAGGGCCAACAGGGCCCCTGCTCAAGGGTCAGGGCCATCAGGGCCATCAGTTGTAGGGTCACCGGACCAGTGGCTGCCTCAGGGTCTTCAGGACCATCTCCTGCAGTCAGAGAAAGTCAGGCTAAAGGAAAAGAGCCAGTGTCTGTCTCCAAGGCCCCTGATCTTCATCTCTTGCCACTCCAACCCTCTCCACACCTTCATCTCCTCCTACTGCACCTCCTGCTCCACCTACCATAAAACATCCCATGCCTCGCACCAACCTTCTTCATCCTCTACTTCCTCTCAACCTCCTCTCACCTGCTCCAGCTCTCATCTCAGCTTCATCCTCATTAACTCCTCAACCTTCTCCTATTCAAACTCAATCATCTCATCCTCACCAACCTCTTCCTTTAATCCTAAACACCTTTTCTATCCTCCTACTCCTCCTAATTCTGTTACCTTTCCTCCAATGAAACCTCTGCCTCTTGGCATTTTTGACACCAATGTTCCAGATCATTTTGAAAGAACATTCTCCTCACCATTCTTTCCACAGCCTCTCACATTCACAGACTGACCCTCCTAGTCCTGTCCTGAAAAGAGAAAAACCTCTTCCTCTCTAAGCACTTCCTTCGCTTCTCTCTACCCTCCTTTATGGTACTCTCTTACCCTTGATCCTAAGAGAAGACTATCTACAGAGAATACCTTCAGAAATGCATTCTTTCTACCATTTATGGTATCCTTTTCTCAACCTCTCCGAACACCTGGCCATTGTTCTTCCTTTACTCAGATATCTCAACCTATCAAATCCAAAATCTTTGAGGGCACTGAGTTCAAGACTGAAGATCAGTGGGCAGCCATCAAAGGGAACAAGGCTCAGTACTCCAAATACCTGACTGCAAGGGCCGAATCCCTCTCTCTCAGAGATCCCCCACTCACCTTCTTCTGAGTGGTTCATCTTCCAGCACAAGAACTCTTGGGGATCCTTCATTTTGAAGGAAATTCGAATTGCCAGAGCTTTTCAGTTGTACAGTGATTTCGTTATTTGAACAAGATTCCAGAAGTTCAATTTTGCCAGTTCAACTCGAAGATTACTGTGCTGCAATCAGAAAACCAATCAACCTGCCTCTTCAGTAGACTTTGTCTCCTTCAAAGTTGATTTTCCAGTGCTTCTGCCGAAGCTGCACTCCTTAGTGCTTAATTCAGATGCTGGATCTCAGGCTCTAGATATGTTTGCAAGGCAGCTGGGCCGATGTCAGCCAAGCAGGCCGATCACCCTCATTTCTGCGGTTCATCTTCAGAGAATATCACTCTGGCCGCATATCTTCTCAGACCTTAGCTCCACTCATTTCTGAGTGTGAACGACTCACTCCTCAGAATGGGCGCTTCTCTATCGGGCATCTTATCAGCAATTGGAAGCTATCAATCAAGATCTGGTCAGTCGGAGGAAGCCTGCTCTTTCTGCAGAAGCCTTTATGGATCTCAATTCCATCGCACCCATTCCAGAGCTCTATGCTGTATGGGGAGCTAGATATTCTGCCTTCTATGCCTTAAAGCAGGATCTGTTAAATCAACAACTTCACTATCCAGTTTCCTTGGACAGATTTCTCCATAGGGCCAGTTTTGGGAAGAGTACCTACTTCAGATTCATTTTGGACAAAACTCAGTATGGAGAGTTCATAGAGCAGCAAAGGCAACTCTACCTTCAGAGAACATCCCTTCCATGGGACCCTCCTTCTCAGTTACCTTTGGCGTTTTTCTGAAAGTTTTTGAGGATCTTGAGATCAAGGCATGGGCTGTCATCTCACAGCATGCCTCATTGTTATCTCCTATGTATTATCTTTCTCTCTCTTAATACAAATCTTTCTCTCTTCTTTGTCTCAGCTTATCTTTTTGCCTAATGACAAAATGGGGGAGACAACTAACGTAAATCTGAAAACATATTTCATTTTTGTCTGATGTTTAGTATATTTTGTCATCATCAAAGGGGGAGATTGATGACCAAACTGTCCCCATAATAAATATTTTCATTTATTTATATATTAATTTTGATGATTAACAAAATAACACTAATGGATTTCATGAGCCTTGAGAACAGGAAGCAAAAGAAAAATGAAAGATCAAGACAATCTGGTAAGTCCTCATCATTTCTATCCAAGTCCCTGTAACGACTTCTTTGATAAAGCAGAACGACTTCCTCTTTGACCGGAACACTCAAATCGTTACCGTAACGATTTCTTTAGAACTCGCAACGACTCTCTAGCCGTAACGACTTCTTTAGATCTCGTAACGATTCTTTAGAACTCGCAACGACTCTCTAGTCGTAACGACTTCTTTAGACCTCGTAACGATTTCTTTAGAACTCGCAACGACTCTCTAGCCGTAACGACTTCTTTAGACCTCGTAACGATTTCTTTAGAACTCGCAACGACTCTCTAGTCGTAACGACTTCTTTAGACCTCGTAACGATTTCTTTAGAACTCGCAACGACTCTCTAGCCGTAACGACTTCTTTGTTAGTCATAACGATTTCGCGCAACCTCTTTATTAGTCATAACGATTTCGCGCAACGACTTCTTTATTAGTCATAACGATTTCGCGCAACGACTTCTTGTTAGTCATAACGATTTCGCGCAACGACTTCTTCATTAGTCATAACGATTTCGCGCAACGACTTCTTCATTAGTCATAACGATTTCGCGCAACGACTTCTTTGTTAGTCATAACGATTTCGCGCAACGACTTCTTTATTAGTCATAACGATTTCGCGCAACGACTTCTTTATTAGTCATAACGATTTCGCGTAACGACTTCTTTATCGGTCATAACGATTTCTTGCAACGACTTCTTTAGAACTCACAACGACTTGCCTGTTGTAACGGCTTCATAAGTTATCACAACGATTTCTTACAGTTCATAACGACTTGCTATAATTCATAACGATTTCATAAGTTATGAAGTCAGCAAGATTCTTTTTATCGAATTTCTTGATGCATCAGTATAATGCCTTTTAATAGCGTTGAAAAGTCAAAGTCATATCTTGTCAGTTGACTGCTATGCATTAAATGCTCTCCGATCGTATCTCCCATGCATGCAGACAATATCTTCCATTTCTATGCTACTCTGTCTACGTACTTTTCTTGGACAGAAAGGAGCTTTGCTATATTTGCAATATCTGTTCCTCTCAGCTAACAATAGACAGCAGTCCTAGCTGTCTTCTATTTATTGATGATATGCTTACAGATATCTGACAAGACTCATCTGGACAACGTTGGACTCAAGATACAAGGTTCTATGACATCTCTTTGGCGTGTACACCAGGATAAAAGACTGACGATCAGAAGCTTCCTCAGTAACCAGTCTAACGTACACAAGGATAAGAGACAACGGACATATCAACGTTCGAATTTGAATCAGCAGTTTAAATAGAAGACTCGAGACGGAAAAGAGTACCAGACTGAGCAACATCGCTTGATTCACAAGAAGAAAGAAATCCATCTCTCAGAATCTTTTAGAATTTGAAGAAGAGCGAAGCCTCCACTCAAAACCTTGTTCTAAGCTCTTAGCTCTCTGTGCTCAAAAGAATTTTCTCATTTGTAAGAGCCTGTGTGGTCCTTGGAGAGAAAAAACCTTGTTAAATCTCTTTCTCTCTCGAGGGCTTAGAAGCTTCAGGTTGTAGCGGTCAAGCTAGAATCTGAAGCCTGTTTTCACAACCTTTTTCTGATTAGTTTGTGTTCCCTTCTGGACGAAGGAAGACCTGGTGGTATCCAGGGTGGTTGTTGTTCCCTTCTGGACGAAGGAAGACCTGGTGTATCCAGGGTGGTTGTTGTTCCCTTCAGGCTGAAGGAAGACCAGTTGAGGCTGGGTGTAAGGATCCTTAAGGGGGATTGTACCCTGGTAGTAAAATCCTGAGGTATTGCTCAGGGACTGGACGTAGGTCTCCTGTGGAGAGGAGTTCCGAACCAGGATAAAATCCTTGTGTCTTGTGGTTGTGTTTGTGTGTTTGTTGTCTTGTTTGCTCTAACTCTAACTTGTTATTAAGTTGTGCAATCCTTTCAGTAAACAGGTTTTAATCAAGCATCGAAGTTTTAATAACCCATTCACCCCCCCCTCTGGGCTAGCTAGCTGGGCAACACTTAGGAGAGTGTACCTTTATCAATTTGTCACGTAAATTTATGACAGTTTTATTTAGGATTTGATTGGCCTCTCGATCAAACAACAGAAATGATGCACTTCCAGTATGATCAATAACTCTAAGCTGAACTTATACCTAAAAAAATTTATACATTCTTTAGAAAATGCATATTATAATCAATCAAAAATTTAAAATATATTTGAAAGTTTGAAATAATACCTTGGAACAACAAATTTTACAAAGAATGAGCATTTGTCACACAAGAAATTGCCACCATCTGGCTTAACTTTCCTTCTACATTTGTTACATGAGTTGTAAAACCAGTTGTATTCTGTCTCAATTTTTATGACTTTCGCTAATGTTACACATTGGTCAATCTGTATTGCAAGAACTTGTCAAATCCTTTTAATTTTACTCATGAATAATAAATTTGTCAGTTTCTATGAACAAAATGGAATATATCTTGTTATTCTATTTTTTACCTGACGTGTCTCTCGAATTTCATCCAAAATTTTCTTTCTGTTAACTGAAGCAAATCTTCTTTCAAAGAATATGATGATTGAGTTGATATTTGTGAAATTTTGGAAGATAATTCTTGTCCACCCAAAAGTCTGTGAGTATATAAAGAAGAATAATTAATATGTAAGATATATTACATTTTATTTTGCATTGATAAAACTATACCTGCTTTTGAATTCCAATATTTCAGGCAAACTTTGATCACATAATATTCGGGTCGTGTGCAAAGTTGACAAAGTGCCAATGCCTCGTAAAAAATTTATATAAATACCTTATAAATAAACTTCTTAAAACTAATTTAAGAAATAAAAATCATCATATTGGGTTTAGTGAAATACATTTCCACATCTTTTTTTTTTTTTTGATAACGAGGAAATCCCGCCCCGTGTGGCTTTGTGGACTCAAGGATTGGTGTTCGTGAACTCCAAGGTCAGGACTTGGCAGCTCCTACTTTCCGTATACCCGTATTGCCCTTACCCCACTTGACCAGAAAAACCCCGAATTTACACACCTCGAGGATTGCATGTAAATCAGGTAAATCCCCCCCCAGGAATCGAACTCGGGACCTCTTGCTTTTAAGAAAGAGTTCTAACCGATCGACCCAACCGGGGTCCTCACCTTTCCACATCTTGATTCTTGCTAGATGTAAAATTAAGACAAATGGAGCAGTAACATCATATAACACATCTTTTGCAACTTGTTCAGCAAAATTACCCCACACTGTGTAAATTAATTTTTTCTTTCTAGAAATTTACAAAAAATGTTAATCTTCAACATACTCAGAAAAAAATTTATCATAATGTAATGAAGAGTACTTACTGCTCATCTTCTAATTCAAATGTCAGTCTTTTAGTTTTATTTCCATTGTTCTCCCATTCTTCAATATTTCCAATACCTGTCAGCTCCCCAATTACATCTGTGAACAATTTAAATAAGAAAATGTATTATATGTTTTAGATCTAAAAAATTTGAACACATCATTTAATAAGATAACCTACTTACCAACCAAGTATGTGACATCAATACGATTTGAAGTGATGTCTTCAAATGCGATGAAATCAAATGATTTGGTAGGCATTAACATGTCATGACATTCTCGAACAGACGTTGAATAAAGGAAGTTGATTCTGAATGCATGTTGAGTAGGCTTATAGCTTCCAATATTTTCGCCAACTCCAAAGTTTGTAATTACATAAGAACTGCCTTCTTTCAATTGACAACTGATTTTATTGAAGAGACTTTTCTTCATCGTGGCTTGGATCTTTCCACCATGTTAATAAATAATATTAATACACTTAATGACTACCAAAATAAAAAAAAAAATTTGAATGGTAAATAAATTACCTTTTCATCTATTAAAATAAAATCAATACTAAACACTTCTTCAGGATTGTTGAACTTGCTTGTATTCCATAAAGTTGTTACTTTCACCTTGATTTTTCATGTCTCCTTAAATGGATTAATCTCATCGATGAAATCAATTTTAGGAGCCATAATCTGCATGACAAAAAATGACTCATCTTATTTGATATTAAATAATGTCACAACATATGAAAAAAAATGTAACACTGCAACAATATTATATTTGAAGATGAATAAAAACAAATCTGGGATGGGAAGATAAATAAATAAAAAGGCTAGTAGAGTATAATACTGACCTATGCCAAATTTTGAAATATTTCTTTAAACACAACATTAGTTGTAGTGTTTGTTATTTCTCCTTGCTTATTTGTCACCAAAATTTTCAATCACTTTTTACTCTTAACTCTCGAAACAACAACATATAATTGTCCATGACTGAAAACTGGCTTGGGAAGATACAAACCAACATGTGAAAGTGATTGGCCTTGACTCTTATTTATAGTCATTGCAAAGCAAACTGACAATGGATATTGTCATCTCTGTAGTTTGAAAGGCCATTTTGTTTGCGAAGGTGTCAGTATGATCCGAGGAATGAAAATTTCCTGTCCAATTTTATTTCCAGAGATGACATGTGCTTCTACAACATGGTTTCCCAAATTAGTGATTTTCAATCGCGTCTCGTTACACAACCCGCACTTTGATCAATGTTTCTAAGCAACATGACAGGTATACCAATCTTCAACTTCAACATATGATTTGGGATTCCTGAAATTTTAAGACTATTGAGAAAGTCTGAAGTATAGAGATCCTCATGAGTTTCACTATCATTGTCAGCCTTACAAATAGTGTCTGAACTTAGATATATCTTTTCTTCTCCTGGGACTAAAGAAAGCATATATTCATTAATACTCTCAACATGATCATGTGTAGGAGCAAGGATAGCTCTCTCTTGCAGATAGAGTGTGTCGTGTAACTTATCCAGCAATGATGGATATGTACTGTCAACTATTGCTGCAAGTGGATTGCATGAATCTTTAATAAGCAATTCATCTGGAATATCTATATCTACTTGTCCATCATTAGGCTGACCTAAACGACCATCTCCAATTTTCAAAATTCAGTCTGTAAATTCTTTAATCTCTGTTATATCAGATGCAGAAGAACCACTCAACAGCCTCATTTTTTGCTTAGTTTAAGCAGTTGACATGAACTCCACAGGTATGAAGAATTAATTGTTGCAAACACAATGTCCTCTCTACTACCTTTAGGAATGACTGGTAAGATTTGTCTGAAATCACCTCCTAAAACAACTACTTTACCACCGAAGGGTTCATCTGCACTTGTTGGATTAGCAAATCTGAGTATATCTCTTAACGTTCTATCAAGAGCTTCGAAACAAAATCTATGCATCATTGGTGCTTCATCCCAAATAATTAACTTTGTCTTAACCAACATCTCGGCCAATGGACTTCCTTGTTTAATGTTGCAAGTAGAATCTTCATTAACCATCAATGGTATCCCAAATCTAGAATGAGCCGTCCTACCTCCAGGAAGTAGGAGAGATGCAATTCCACTGGATGCTATAGTAAGCACAATTTCTCCTTCAGAACGTAAAGCAGAAGTAAGAGTTTGCCATAAATACATCTTTCCAGTACCACCATATCCATAGAGGAAAAATACGCGTCCATGGTTATTTGCAATTGCACTCATGATTGTTTCATAAACATCTCTTTGTTCATCATTTAGATTGGAAAGTAATATTCTGTGCTCTCTTGACAATGCTTGTCTATCATACTGCAACTCATCTTGCATGAGTTTATTTTGTCCATCAGTTAGAACAACACCTTCTGAAAATGGTATTGATTGATAATCTCTAAGACTATTTCCATTGCTTTGTAGAATCTTCTCAATTTCATAGAGGGCATATTTCTTTAGTTCCTCATCACTTAGTTGTAACTCTGAAAATATAATAAATTAACAATAGATAAAATTTTACTATATTCCCTACAATTCCAAAATATATTAATAAAATAAAATTGCTAACCTTGATATTGTAGAATATTTTTTTGTCTAGCCAAAATATCTTCTGCTAATAGACACCAAGTCTTCTTCCAAATATGTTCTGGCTTTGAAAAACTATTGGATAGCAATAAAGTGGCAAATAGTCTTCTCAAATAACAGCCTGACCCCCAGAATGATGCCTTCTCTATAGCATTTATGTATTCCTTATCATCGTCAAGCAATCCCAATGCATAACATGCTTCTTTGAATGTAGGGTACAAAATCCCATCGACAGTCCGTATGTCTTGGAAACATTTTGGCCATTTAACCTTATTAAGCAAAATTCTCAGATAATACAACTCTCCACTCCCATGAGGCACATAGAAAACTCTTCCATAGCAAATCTTTGTTTTCTTGGACTCCATTTCTTTTGAGCTTGTTTCCAGACAAACTTTGTTGGGAATTCGGAGTAGGTTATGTGTTTTGCTTCATCAAATTCCGCATTAGCTTCCATCCATGCTAAAAACATACTTCTTTCGACTCCAGGTCGATTTAAAACTTCCTCAAGTGGATCTGCATCTGAGAATATGACACATTGCTCTCCTGGTAAACGAAGCTCAATCTTTCCACAACAGGCTCTCTATGATGAATATCAAAAGAAAAAATTCTCCACACTGCTTCACATGCAGATATGTATCTACAATCATAATACATCTTTATTTCATCAATTTCACAACTTTCAGAGTTTTCATAGAAGGCTGCAGTCACCCGATCATGGCCTTTGTTAATGTATTTGAATAGATATTTGATTGACCTTGACTGATTGCACCATTCCACATTAATATGAGCTTGATATTTTAGCAAAAGCTGATGATTATATGGTACTACAAATCTATTGTCCAAGAGAGCACCATTTTTTTCAATAGTCATACCATCATCTCTTATTCTATAGCAAGGATATCCATCTTCGTCAACAGTGGTTCTATCATTATATTTCTTTGAAAAATATTTTGCGCACCTTCCATCTCTCATGCATGGAGAATTTCTGAATGCAACCCCACACGGTCCATGAATCATGAAACTTTTTACAGCCTCATATAATTTTGGGAATTTTTTCTGATCAAGTATTTCTGCAGAAATTATTTTATCAATATCTACTGTTGTTGGATACTTATCGTCAGGATGCAAAAAGACTAAAATGTGAGCATGAGGTAGTCCTCGCTTCTGGAACTCAATTGTATAGACAACTGCATAAAGTGAATGAATTAATATTAATTATTTTTATAATATTAATTATTTGTTCAAAATAGTAATAAAAAATGTACACATACCTGCTTTAAGTCTACCAAAAATTTGTTGTGTTTCAAGTCATTGATCATTTCTTCACATTTCATTTTGAAGCATCTACATAGGATATCCGTCTATCTTCAGGTCTAGTGCCATACTTTTCAACAAACCTGATTATTTCTGGCCACTTTGGGTTGCAGGTGAAAGTAATAAACAGATCTGGATATCTAGCCCACTTACAAATAGCCATAGCATCTTGATAGTTTTGAATCATATATCTTGCACCTCCAGTAAATGATGATGGCAATACTATACGCTTTCCTTTAGATTTAGGATCTGATTCACCCCTTAAAATAGCCTCAGTCAACCTCGATACATGTCAGCCCTCAACTCCTTTTGATGTGATCGAATATAATGTAATCTCTCTGCTTCAACCATTGTGTAAGCATCAACTATAAATTGTTGAAATAACTTTCTAGATGCTAATATGGTCATGGCTTCAGAATTTCTATTTTGAAGTCTGAATGCAAAGACTCTCTCATACTCAATCTTGTTCTTTTTACAACAGTATTTTTTCCTTTATCGCTGTGTTGAATATCATCTCTATAACCATCTTCTCCAAAAGGAAACAATAGAGGATATTGCATTGCCAGATAAGAAGGGTGCAATTCATTAATGCGCTTTAACTTACCATCTTGAGTCTCAACTATAACATCTCTATCTTCATTAGAACATCCAATGTCTCCGACTATAAGAGCTGCAACTTCAGAAGCAGTCGGTAGATTATAAGTCCTTCCATCGGTAGTTCTTTTTCCAATCAACCTAATCTTTAAGTTTTGAAGTTCTGAATCATTGAATCTATCTCTAGCCATTCTGAATGTTTTTGCCAAAGGATTGAATGTATCAAGCATCTCTTTTAGTTCCAACACAATTGTAGTGTCTAATCTTTGATGATCATTATCGTACATTGAAAAAATATACGTGATTAATAAAATTTATATTTCAAAAATATTTCATAAAAGTATGTCATAGGCTAGATGAAAACCAACCTGCTTGCCTTTATTCGATTTGAGATCTCATTCTCCGTATCATATATGTACAGTTGAGCGAATTTTGGACTTACACCTGGATTTAGAAGTAGACTTCCGATCCTGTGATAATTTTGACCAAGTATTCTAAAAACATATGGTCCAGTTCCATTGTTTATGGAGGAATCTATCTTCCCTCCCATTGATGTGAAGGAGAACATCATGTTGTATGATCGGATGTTGTCTAAAAAGTGTCTACTCCTTGAATCCTTGGTATACATCAACTTGCGTAAAAGTTCAGGAGGCTCTTTCAATAAAGACACTTGAATTTTTCCTTGCATACAACATAGAGAGAATTTTGGAGTTGTGCACTTCTTCTTCTTTTCCAATCTCTCTTCATACCACATCAATCCATCACATTTTTCACATGTCCATATGGGATCCCCAATATCCCAATAGTCAATTTGATCTGAATGTTGATTTCCATCAATTATCTCATCAATTTCTGTTGACAAAAATACATTTACATGTTAACTTTATTATAACTTGACAATATAAGATAAACTGAAAAATAGACATCGATATACCATTTGGGTGTAGATGCTTCTCTCCATCATGTGTATCATGTAAGTATGGCTGCCCTTCAGTATTTTTGTCGGTCTCTTCATCTTCTAATAATTCAGCTCCAATATGTGAAATAGATTCCAAAATATTTTGCTTTTGAAACACATACTTTCCCCGTGTGATCATATGCAATGTTTCTCCTGATAAATTAATCGTAGGCTCAGGAAGAATTCTCTTATTCACAATGTTTGAACTTTGCCCTTCATAATTTTGTTGCATGGTTAAGTGCATAGAATTGCATATTACCATGGGATTTAAATGTGATGTATGAGATCCAATTTTGTCCACATAATCATCAGTATGAGCTGCTAATGTCTCTGATCTTGAACTGCTTACATTGGTGAAGTTTGTAACATCACTTAAAGGAGTCATCTTCATTGTTGGCAGTGAAATTCTTGATATCATACATGAAGTTGATCGATGTTGCCTTGAATTGCTAACATAATCACCAGTATGAAATAATGATTTATGAGCTTCTAAATTACTTAAACTCATGGAGTTTGTAACATCCCTTAGCGGAGTTCTTTGAGCCGATGATTTACCAACATGCTCACCAATATGAACTGCTAATGTCTGAGATCCTGAATTGCTTAAATTGGTGATGATTGTACTACCACTTAAAGGAGTTCTTGAACTTCCAACACAATCATCAGTATGAAGAAATTTTCTATAAGCTTCTGAATTTCTTAAACCCATGGAGTTTGTAACATCACGTAACGGAGTTCTTGACATTGTTCGTTGCAACACCAATGAATCCTCTTCTTGACCTCGTTTGGTACCTAATAAAAAGTTCACCAACCTTTTAATTTTAATTTGTTTTTAACATTATAATAACGTATAATTCTCAATTCAATATTTTTTACCTTGCATTTTCTGATCATTTCGCTTACGTTTTCCCATTATAATACTTTTCCTCCTTAATCTTGCATATTTTGCAATGCTTCGTTTCAATCTTTCATCCATTCCAAGTTTGTCGTTGGCTTGTAGGCCTTGCAAAATCCATTTAAGAAACATATAATTTATGGTTAAGTTAATGTAATAATTATTCATAATAACAGAGAGTCGTACATTAAACAACGACAAAGAATACAAATACTTGATGTAAAGAAGATCTAATAAGTAAAACAATATACATACTTCCCACCAAAAAACTGTAATCAAATTTGATTTATATCACAAAAGATAAGCCTTACATATTGATGTTGACAAAAAACATTAAGACAAAGTATAATTTCCATGAAGCCTTCATAGATTCTACAATAGTCTCATATTGTTGTTACTTAAAATTCAAAATACTTTATGTACTTATGAGATTCAGCTGTCACCGATGGTATGTATTTCACCTCTGATGCATCAATTTTTATAATCTTCGACCTAATCACCTTAATTCCTAAATATAGCTTTCCATTTCCATCTCTAGACACATATTTTGATGACACTACCTTCAGAGTAGTATACTCATCTATACAATTTTTTCTTACAAACTTTCTCCATCCCCAACCACTAAACATGTACATGCGACCAGCACAACTTGGACGAATGATTGGATAATATCTTTGTCCATTTTGATCTTGTACAACAATGATGATTCTTTTTTTTTCTTTCAACTGCTGGCGCTCGTATGCACTTAACATCTTCATTATCTTCCTTATTTTCGATTTCACCACAATAAGTCCATCATGCAATCCTCCTATATCGAATCGGTAGATCTTTCGTTTGAAAAGAGTTGTAGTATTATAATCCTCATTTTCTCCTATCACCGTATCATCCATGATAGCATGTTGGTCCATTTCTATCAAGTTAAATAAATTGCAATCAGTTTAACTAATAAATGAGAACATAACTTAAAAATATAGTAATCAATGATTTCATGTAAGTTAAAAAATATAACTACAATCAATAAAAATTTGCAAGGTCCTACGAAAACCATCCATTTTTGTATTTGTCTACCAAAGCTTTCATGGATTTTGTGGACAATTTTCTTCAAAAATTAAGACAATTACAGCAGTCAGAAAACCAAAAAAAAATAATCAAAAAAAATAGTTTAAAAACTAATGGAAGCTCAAACTGAATAGCTAAAATTTCAGATTAGAAACTAATGGAAGTCCTACTTAATTGCCTATATTCAAAAAGGTTCCCCCAAGAGATGGAAAACACAGTGAAAGGAGGGGGCAGCATGTAATGTCTGAACGAAGGATCCAGTGGAAATGAATAGAAGCTATCTGGAAAAAATTAGAAATGCAGATACACACCAACTTCCAAAAAATAAACATAATTGTGAAAGACAGATATAAATCAAGTAAAATTTCACACACCCTCAAAAGATCTATATCTTCTATAAGTACAAAGATAATCATACACACCCTCTAAAACAGAAAAAGAAAGATACATATAAAAGAGATGGTTGAAACGGGTCAAAGATGTCGTCAGCGGGACCAATCAGCCGTCGCCGCCACCCGTCGAAACCCCACATGGTTAACCGCCCGGCCCCGGGCTGGGGCCTCGAAGTTGGTTGCCAGCCTCGGGAGGAGCTTAGCGCTGCGTGGACACGTGGTCGCAAACTATTGGGTGGTCTCAACAATGAGATCGATACTCCGACTTGAATTTAGTACAAGATATTAGATTTAAAATTAAAAATGTTATTGATAATTAATCGGAATTAATATTAATTATTTTGATAAAGCATCAGAATCTGATTTGAAATATTCTCATTTTGAAAGTGATTTTTTATTTCAATTAAATTAAATATTAAGAAAATAACAAGTTAAAGTGTTAAACCCAAAGGCCTCACTCAACCCATGCCCCCCAACTTGTGCGATGTGTGCGTCCACGTGCCGCCCAATTCGAAAATTGAAATCAATATAAAGAAACACATGAATTCTTAAAAGAAAAATGACACTGATTTCGATTTTGGTAAAGCAATCGGAAATGGTTATTCTAATTATATTGAAATCAAAAATTATATATGGTTATCAAAATTAGCGTTTAAAACTCATATTTTCAGTATCGAATTCGGGTCAGTTGCAGCTTTAGTGAATTGGTGTGGGGTTGTTCAACTTGATAATTAATTATAAACATCTTTTATTAGCTTGAAGAATAATTAGAAATAATTTTGATAAAATAAAATTATGAGATTGTAATGTTTTAGGGGAAAAAAAGTTTCTCTATGGAGAGTGATAAAAAAAGAGTTTTTTAGTTTTCAACCCTAAATCCTTTTATAATTAGAAAAAGGCATGTACAATCTATCTATTTATTTTAAAAAAAAACCAAAATATCTGTTGTTATATAGAAAAGCCCCTCGTATGTAGTCGTGAGAGAAATTCTAATTAATGTCTCCTTTTATGAACCCCATTTGAAAATTGTAGCTATAGATGGATTCGCACCATCTAATTTGCAAATGATGATAATGCCCCAGCACTGGGCCCATCCGTGTGGGCTTCACCAGAGCCGACCGCCCGACGAGGGGTGCACCATCGCCAGTGGCTGTTGTAGGCTTCTTGGTGGTCCCATTGGCGGAGGTAGGTAGGTTTTGCTTAAGTTCGACGATCTGATCACCAGTGGCGCCAACCTTCTGAACCTTGGCAACCTTGTCCTAGTCGTCGTGGGAGAAGCAATCAATGATAGCGGGGGATGCGGATGGGGTGAGGGAAGAGTTCTACTCGAGTTCTTTATTGTTGCACGTCCTTCATATATAGGCCACCCCAACATGAGGCCCGTTTGTGCGGGCTTCTCCAGGGCCGGCCGCATGGCAGGGGGCACACCACTGTCATTGGCTATTGCAGTTTTCTATGTGGTCCTATTGACGGAAGAGGTGGGTTTGGCAGGCAGGTCACGGGTCACCGGTGGCAACATCCTTCTGAACCTTGGCAGTCTTGTCCTAATCGTCATGAAAGAAGCAGTCAACGATAGTGGGGGATGGGGATGGGGACTATAGTTTTGAGTATAGCTAGTGTTATAGTAGCGGGGAATGGGGATGGGGACTGTAGTTTGAGTATAGCTAGTGTTATAATAGTGGGGGAAGAAACATTTCTTCAAATATTCGTTTTCTCGAACAACTGTTAACTAGATGGGTTATTTACTAAGGATTAAGTGGTTTTAGGGGTTTTTTAATAAACAGATAAATTGTGGTGGTTTTTTTTCCTAATTATAAAAGAATTTACTCGTCAAAAACTAATAATCCCAAAAAAAAAATTGTGGAGCAATAAGAAATATTTATTACATTCCAGAGAAAAGAACTTCCCTTTGATTAAAAAAATATGAAAATCAAATGGAAAATAAAACCAATGAAAGTTTGAAGAATGAAAGGATCTCCTAATTAAAAGATATTCAAGCTTGCAGAATTGCCATCTCTCAACATGCCGGGCTCCAAATTATATCAAAATGTTGGAAATTTTATGTGATGAGATCTCCTATATTTTATTTTATTAAAATATTAATTACGTTCCCATAGTGGGTTCAACACTATTCGCTAGATGCGCGTGCACATTAAATATGATCAAGGGATACGCGGGCCGGCAGATAGGTATTACGTGGGCCTTGATATCTCATGGGCCTCTCGTTGTTGGGCCCAGCCCGTTGGCCTTCTGATTTGCCCCGCAGCCACGTCGGCCCAGTTCGGGACCTCAAACGAGACCCACTTCAAAATAAAAAATAAAAAAGAAGCTAAATTACTATGCCTATTTCTTTTGCTAATTATTAATGACTATATTAATAAGAAATTGATATTTACAACAGCAATTTATGCCGCCACAGCGGCAACATCAAGCTGTAAGCTTATGAGGAAACACCTCTTAGATGAGATCCATCAAGAGCTACCAGCTGAGAAGATCTCAAGTCTCTATGTATATATTCCCAGCCTATTTAGAATTATCTATTTACAAATTCCTGAACTATATCAGCATGAAAAGAATAGGTGGCCAATGCTCTACATGTCCATGAAACAAAGAATGCAAACATTTGGCCATGTACTCCAAATCTATGAAGGTTGTCAAGTGTGGGAAATCAATTGTCTAGCTAGCATATCTTGTCAGGCTAGCTAATATATAGTGATTGCTTATGGCATGTGGAGACTGACCAATTATAATTTTCATCCAACTCATAATGTAACCTTTTAGCTTCACATATATTTTTCTAAGAGATAACTACTCCCTTATTATCATGATTTTAACAAATAGTATTTGTTTTGAGTACACTAAGAGTGGCTCGATTAATTGGACGCTCCATTCTACACGGGTATTGAACCCAGGACCTCTCTGTACAGGTTCAAAGACTAGACCAACTGGTCTAGCACACCAAAAAAAATAAAAAAATTTTGTTTTTGGCCCCTACAAAATTTTGTAATTAGAAAAAAGTCTCCACAATCTATTTATTTATTATTAAATAAATAGATAATAAATAATTGGGTTTAGTTCATGACTTTTGTTTTTTTAGTCTGCCGAGCCAATTGGCCTACTCTTTTAAACTATACAGGCACGTTCTAGGTTTAAGATGTAAGATGTGCGTCTAAATCTTAACTATTTATAATTTTTTAGAATTTTTTTTAATAAATTGAACAAATCTAAGTATTTAACTCCTCTCATTTAGTGTACGACCGAGCGTCCAGCTAATCGAGCCACTCCTAACCTACATGACTTGTGTGGACAAGCCTTCTTGTATACTTGTTTATAATTGAATTATACAGCTATTGCTTACCTAACCAAAAAAAATTAGGGTTTTGTCTTTTTCCTAATGAAAAAGTCTATCTTAAAAAAAGAGGAGTGAGTCTTACTTATAAACACAAATTTATTTTCACTATATCTAATATAAGATTAAATTATATCTCTACATTTTCCATCCATTCTCGCTGCTGCTGCAATACAACTTTCCAAGCAGAAGAGCGATATGATTAATTTATAATGATTAATGAGTCGACCATATCGATGGTTGTGTAATATAAATTAAATATCTGGCATATGTTCTCAACCATTCCATTTCTTGACATTAAACTTGATTCTCACTGATCACTATTTGATAGCAGGCAGTAGGGTGTCGATGGGCCGGGCCTGAATTGGGCCCGTGCTGGCCCGGGTCCAACCCGGTCTTTGTTCGTTCGGCCCAAGCCCGGCCCGGCCCGAAAAAAATAAGATAAGGCCCGACCCAAGCCCGGCCCGGTTCGATTTTATTTTTTAAAGATAGTTTTATTATTATTTATTTATATAATAAATTTAGTGTTCATTTAATCAAAATGGTATAAAATAAACATTAGACTAATCTAAATAAACATATTTCTAATTGTTACAAATATAAAATAAATGTTAAGTCATTAAATATAGTTTCACAACATAATTTTCAATTCAAAAATTTAGAATATTAAAATTATCATCGTGTTACTTATTTTAAAAAAAAAATTACCGCGCCATCGGGCCGGCCGGGTCAGGCCGAGCCAAGCCCAAGCCCGGCCCAATCCAACTCCGAGCCGGGCCGGGCCAGGCTCAAAATTAAAAAAATATTAAAATGTTCGGCCCAAGCCCGTGTAAAATCGGACCGGGCCACCGGACCTTCGAGACGGCCCGGCCCAATTGACACCCCTAGCAGGCAGACAGTATTTGGTAGTTCATAAAAGAGGAGATTGTGGTGCATGTCTACTGATGTATAAAATTTAGTGTCAGAAAATGATGATAAAAAAGTTATTTCCCAAAAAGAAAAAAAAAAAAGAAAACAAGGAATTTTTTTTGTTGCACCAGTTTTTTTTTTTTTTTTTTTTTTGGTTAGCTAGCCCAGTGGGTAACACACCCCCGCCCAGGTTCCAAACCCGGGGCCCCTCCCTCCCGCCCTGCCCCAACCTGAAGAAACCAAGAAAAATCTTTCAAAAGCGTTTAGGCGCAAGCCTGCCACAAGATTCAAACCATGTGCATCCTGGATGTGCAGCGGGTGCCCATCCAACTGGGCTAACCCAGCTCACTTTTTGTTGCACCAGTTGGGTTGTAGTAAACTTGCATCCCAAAGTTTTCATCCTTGGGAATTGATTGAACTTATAGGAAAACCAGAAGAGATTCCAGAAAGTAAAAGTGCGCTGGCCATCCCACATAATATTTTTGAATGATGATTTTTCTTGCTCCACAAGCATGTACCATTTGGGGTATATATAAATTTTCTGAAGCTCCAACTGGAAAGTAAAGCTCAAAGAGAATAATATGTGGTATTGCTGCAATCTAATAATTAATGAATTAATAATGAGAAGCAATATATTATAGTTTGTAGGAAACTCAAACAAAAAGATCTCGATCGCAGAATCAGAGTACTTCTGCGTCAAAGCATTGTGGAACACCCCACCCCTTCTCACCCTCCCAATCCCCCAAACCACCCCCCCCCCCCCCGAAAAATAAAAACAAAAACAAAGAAGACGGATCTATATATAATAAGTTTCTATTTTCTTGCCAAAACTATAAGATTATGTTTGGTATCGAAATAGATCGAAAATTTTGAAAATATCTTCACTCTATTTCCCATTCATTCCGATACCAAGCATGGCCTAAGTACATGTTCTTTGTCTTTTTAACAACTTCTTCAAATTTTTTATCCCTAAAGGCTCCTCAAATTTTACTACATGCAGTGTTAATTAGGAACCCACCTGCTCAATTTGACCCATAATTCATAAAACGGGAATATTGCAGCTCTCTCCTCATGTTGGCAACTAATTAGATGACCACACCTACCCCATCATCTACCATCGTGACTGAAGTCTCCATTACATGCACTAGAGTTTTCATCAGAAAACTCGATTATGATAAAGTAGTGTTTGGTGGTGATTCGAGGAAGACAACCAAATTAAGCACACATCTATGTATATATAGCTGCATGCACGGTTGCCTAAATCCGAACGATCAAGTAGTACTCCTCCCAAGAGTAAAACCCGTGCATACATGTAGCTAGGCAAAGGGTTTTCTGAAGAAACAGTACCATCCTGAGCTTGACACGTACAACCACAGAGGAAGAAAAGAAGAAGAAGAAGGAAAAAAGAGAGCTCAGAATCACGAACATGCAGAGATCATAGAACAGTAATTCTGGTCTTGGATGAACTGCTAACGTCGCAAGGATTGCGCAGATAGCAGATTTATTCGAGACTAGTCCTCGGACATATGTAGATGCATACACATATCAGCCTCCATATACTGAGATTATAAGTACTGCCAGCTTCACGACCACCGGTGTGGACATACGTATCTAGCTAGCATAGATCCATCCCTGGCCTGCCCTCCCACGAATGCTAAGCTGCATGCATATGTCCAGAACATAAAGCCAGAGCCGCATGCAGCTCTGCATGCACGTAGGGCTTCAGTACTGGGAAGGCCAGATGAAGGCGCCGATGGCGAACTTCCTCTTGTCGTCGACGCCGCCCATGACGGGCAGCCCGTACTGCTCCAGCAGGCGGTCGAGCTGCCACTCGGGCATGGCCTCGTAGTCGGCCTTGGTGTACCTTGGGTAGTGCAGCGGCATCCGGAAGGAGAAGTACCTCTCCTTCTGCTGCGCCTCCCGCCCTGATCCGTCAGACACCACCATGCTTATTGCCTAGCTCCTCCTCCGGCGACCTCTCGCAGATGCTCCCCGCTGAAGTGCGATCGAACTGCTCTCCCCTCCGAGCTCCCCCGGACGGCCCAGCTTGAAGGACGGGGGGGGAGCCCCTTTTATAGAAGGGGGAGAGGAACGCGTACGCACTTCGATCGACACCAAAACTAGGGTTTCTGCTGTCTTCTTCTGTTTACGCGGGGAAAGGACCGAGGTCACTTGTCAGGCGACAGGGACAGAGACGGTGATGAAACTTATCGCATGCATGGCAGACGGCAAAAGAAGACGGAGGAGGACAGAAATATAATATATGTGCTGCATGCAGCTCGTCGTCTACCATTAACCGAGTCGTAACCGAGGTCCAGAATCCTAGCATCCCTGTAGATACGTGGGCGTCGAAGGATATGGTTGCGAAGAGCCGGAGGGAACAATTGGAAGACGTCTCCATGATCACCACGCTCCATGGCACCATCCTGTGTGTAATCATGGAGGTAAACCTTCGCCGTATCCTTTTGCCGGCACAAACAGCGAGCGCTAGCTTCCCCAGGTTTGAAATGGGAGATGCATGGAATATATTCCATTCTTGTGATGGAAGAAATCTTGGGGAGAAAAGTATCGTCAGGCTCTTTCTTCTGAGAATATACACTTGCCTCAAATCATATATATATATATTATATATATATATATATATATATAATTAATTAATTAACCAGCCCTCTTCTCTTCCTCAATATATACTTGCCGCACATCTTCGTTAAACAGCTCCTTGGCAACACTTAGAAGCAATTTTCTTATATCGTGGCCTTTTTATGGGTTCAATTGATGTAACTTGGAGAGAAAAGGATCTCTCAGAGTGTAAATTTTACACTTTTTCAATTTTTTAAAGAGAGATCTCTCTCTATCTATCTCTCTCCAATTTCATCAATCACCTGTAAATTAACAAAAAATTCATCTTTCTTTTATAATTAGTCAAAGATCATGTAGAAAGAATAACCACAAATGTGCAACAAATATTGATCAAATCTATGCACCCTTAAGCCACCTATGCCACCTACCTATAATCATCCTCTTCTTTCCCAAAGGGAAACCACCACCACTGGATAACCCACTGCACTCTCTCTCTATATCTATCTATCTCCAATTCCATCAATCACCTGTAAATTAACAAAAAATCATCTTTCTTTTATAATTAGTCAAAGATCATGTAGAAAGAATAACCACAAATGTGCAAGCACCCTTAAGCCACCTACCTATAATCATCCTCTCCTTTCCCAAAGGGAAACCACCGCCTCCGGAGACCTCTCTCTCTCTCTCTCTCTCTCTCTCTCTCTCTCTCTCTCTCTCTCTGTAACGTCGCGTGCATTTCGGATTCTTATGGATCATGTGTGTATCGGTTGTGATGGCCATTGTGAGGCCAATGTGGTTTGGTCGTGTGGTGTGTGCAGGTGTGGTGCAGGTTGGGTCCTGAGATAAAATAGGACCTGCTGCAGTTGAGTAAGAGTTGGCGGCCAGGTGTGGTCGTTGACTTGTTGGCGTCCATATAAGTTGACGTTTACTATATGAACTTGGCGACAACAGATATATATGGACGTCTAGCCTTGGCAGTCTGATTGGCGACAGCCATGTTGACGCCAACATGTGCGACCTGCAGAATATAGTCTACCCGAGAGCAGTTTCCTCAGTCCAATTCCCCTCTCCCTAGCCCTGTCTTCATGCCTCTTGCTTCCCCAATGATTCCAACTGTTGTAAAAGGATAATTGAAGGAACGTGGAACGTGAGGCGGTGACGAATTGGCCAAGGAAATGCCGAATCGTGGTGCAATTACCATGGAAGCTCGTGGAGGGTTCGACGTGGATTGGGAGAATTCGAGAGGTTTAAGCGTGTACTGAGGTAGGCCAGGGAACAATCCCTTTAGTTCCTATAGGTTGTAATAATGCAATTAGCATGGTAATGGTGATTTCGGGTAATGGTATCCATGCGGGGTTACATGGGTGGTTTGAGCAATTTAACAATAAAAACATGTTGTTTTAAGTTAATTAGGAGTCTTGCATGTTAGAGGAAGTATTTCCTCATGCTTTCTCGATGGTTTCGGGATCAAGAATGCCTGTAGAATCGGTTTAGGGTTTCTGCAGGAACTGGAGTTGAGGAGCTTAGCGTCAACATCGATTGACGCCAGGTTCTTCAGCTGGGAGATTAACAGCCAGCTACCTTGCCGTTTATATCTCATCGACGGCAGTCGATGTTGCCGCCAGCATGCTTTTGGTTTAAATATTGATATATCGAATATCTGTTGGTATCAAGTGGTGCAACGATAATCGTGGTGCACCCAGTGCTCGTGTTTTCTGAGACTAACATACTGGGTACGTAGTTGGTTGTTTCTTTATGTGTTTGTGTGGTGTTCACGAGTAGACACGCGGTTTACGTGAGACTTCACGTGGTTTGTGTGTGACGTGCACGTGGTTTTGTGTACGTGGTAAGTAGTACGACGTCTACCGTGGTTACCTCTCCAGTTGGGTGCCCCAGGTTCTTTGTGAGCCAGGCTGTTAGCTCGGGGCTTTGTCCCGGTACCTGTGCTGTACCGTCGAGGTCTGTGTCGTTTGACCTGGACACCCTCACTCCTGTGTTTGAGTTGTACGTCCGGCTGAGGGAAAGACGCCAGTGGGACAGTGACTGTCGTACTTGTCTTTTAGTCACTTGTAGCGCGCTCGTAGTTGAGGGTACAGATACCAGTAGTCGACACTGGTCGCCAGCTAGTCCTCTTCCAGTGTCTCACTCTAGAGGGCCCAGGCCAGGGTCTCCAGAGGTGCCAGGCATGGGCATGTGACCGTGTGGTCCACAGGTGGTGGTGTTTAGTTGGTCTCCACGGTTGCTTGACCTTTTCACGTGGAGCGGCAGCTGGACCTTTCGTCCGTGGCTGCGAGACTGAGAGGTAGACATGTGTTAACTTGTCCGAGTCAGTCTCTAGTGTCGCGAACCAGTACACGTGGCTCGTGTTTGGCGGTCTCTACTTTAGCTCGTACACTTGTACTAGTTTGTCGTTTAATTACTACAGTTGTTTTTCGTAGTCGGCAGACGGTGAGTACTTTTACAGCTTTCATATCATGCTTAGATGTTCTATAATTGTTGGCATTGTTTACTACTTTCGTACCTGCGTTTGGTTTTGCTCAGTGTTGGGGGAGTTCCCTACTGAGCCAGTGACTAGCGAGGCTCACCCCTACCCCCACAGGTGAAGGCGAGGAGGACGTTTCTCGACCGTCGTCCAGTTCAGAGCCGCGTCGTAGCGGTGCAAGGTCAGTACCTCCAGCAGTGTAGTCCCAGCGGTGTAGTGTAGCTAGTTTGTTTACTTCCTACAGTTGTACCTCGGGGTATGCCTCAGGCTCTTGTAGTTTCTTTTAGTTTTGTGGAAATATGGCTATGTAAATTTGTGAAATATATATATGAAATAGTGTGTTCCTTTGTATTTTCACGGACTGTGGTATGGTATCCCTTGCGAGGCTTCGGCCCGTTCGCGGGAGGCGGACTCGGATCAAGTACGTTATTGGTTTAATGAACTTGAACAAGGTGTTCCGTCACACACTCTCTCTCTCTCTCTCTCATAGGAAATAGGGTAGTGTAGTAGGCGAGGACACCACCCTACATGCTCGGCAAGCAAACCGAAGCCATGCATGGACGTTTGCCTCCGGCCGGCATGCGCCGAACAATAGAGAAATGTTATAATCCCAATATAGTTGACATGAAAGAGCCTCACATTTTTTATTTTTTAAATCAGTGTATTTAATGTAAAAGAGAAAATATTTAATGTAAGAGAGAGATTTTATGTGCACACAAAATAGTACACACAAATAATTATGTAACACACAAATAATAGAACAAAACACATAAATTACACAATAATATACACAAACAGTGTGACAATGGGCACAAGTGTCCCATTTGTGTGTATGATGACTATTTATGTATATTTTAAGCGTATAAAATCTCTCTTCTATATTAAATATCCTATCTCTCTTGTATTAAATACTCTCTCTCTCTCTTCACATGTTTTAAAAACAAAAAAAAGTGACAGACTTTTCTAAAAGTCAGTTACCGGGAGCATAACATTTCCGAACATTTAATATATTACCCAGACAACTCTGCGCATCGCAGCGGGACACACCTCTCTCTTTCCTACAGACGGCCTTCATCCCTTCTTTCGCGCACATCGTTGCTCATATGTTGGGGCAACAGATGGATTCACGGTGCAGCCACCGCCAGCACCATCATTTCACATCTTTCCAAGTGTTTGATGCCACCTGAGACTCCGCACGAGGGATCAGCTCGCCCTAGCTGCATTGTGGAGATCCTAGCTAGCTAGGAACTTTAATTTATCAGATGTCTGAATTTTCATGTGTTAGCCTTATCAGCCATGGATCGAGCTGTTCGGTATGAGAAATATTTAGTGCACATCTTCGATATAGTTGTCCCTCCTCGAGAAAGAGCTTACATTGCAATATTCAATGGTAGTTTCTTTTTCATCTCTTAATTTGGAGGTGAACAAGCTCAACGTCTTCAAACGGTACTCTTCTTTTAGAAGTAAGCTATTTTATTTGTTGGCAAAATCTTGGCGCACAATGGGAGTAAGGCGGTGTAAGTGTACACTTTCTTTATTGGAAAAATTAATTGGGGGTCTTTGTCAGAGCCTGGTACTTATTTCCTCGTCCCTGTCAGAATACCGGTTGATGTAAAGTCTCTGCTTTTCTCCAGGTTTAATTTCCAGTCCCTGCTTTTCAGATGTCACCATTTACGGTCCTCCACACACGATTTCCGTCTCCTTGACCTCCGTCTCTTTTTCCCATTCCCGTCTTACCCTTCCCTCCTTTTTTCCATCGCATGTTCCCCATGCGAAGTTACTCTTACATACCCTGCCAAGAACTTATACAGCAACCATTGACAGCACTTACAAACCGCCTTTCGAAGGTCCGTGAACCGTTCTTCACACTATAAAAGGAACCCAGGGCCCCATACTTATCCTTCATCACAAGCTTCTAACGCTCTTCTTCTTCCTATCTTTCTTGCTCGTCTTCTTCATCTTTATTTGCAGATGTCTTCATCTAACCGTGGTCCCCAGAGGATGGCAAGACACCTGCCTCACCGGTGCCACCGTCACCCCCGGCTCCCCCGTTGCGACAGTCCACCTTCAGCGCCGACTACTGGGATGGTTTTTACGTGGGCTGGAAGATGGCTTTACAGAAAGCCTCCCGGCAGTACGGCGACAGGGGCCTCAATAACATCCTCCCAGACATCGGCCCTAGGGTAGAACACATCCCTTCCTCTCCTTCCTCCCCGACCGTTCCGACACCTCCCCTTCCTCCCCTGACCGTTCCGGCACCTCCCCTTCCTCCCCTGACCGTTCCGGCACCTCCCCTTCCTCCCATCCCTCCCCTGACCGTTCTGCCTCCTCCCCTCCGTACTCTACCGAGTGGTCGGTAGAGTAGAGGTAGAGAGTTATTGTAACATGGCTTCTTTATGATAAGCATTTTCGTTTGATGCAGTCTTCTCTGTGCTTATGTATGTGCTCTGTATCATGCAATTCAACATGTTACCAATACACACTGTAACATCCCCTCATATATACTATAATCAACATGACCAACGACTGTAAGAGATTAAATATAATGTAAAACTGTATGTTAGACTGTAGTGCTTGAACTGTAAGAGAGTAGTACTCAAACTGTAACAGGCTGTTCTTTAGGTGTAACACTGTAGTGCTCGAACTGTAACAGCTTAGTACTTAAACTGTAACATTTTATTACGTATAATATAACAGAAATCGTAAGTGCTGGAACTGTAAGAGTGTAGTGCGCGAACTGTAAGAGTGTACTGCTGAAAATGTAAGAGTCTAGTGCTTAAACTGCAACATCTTATTACATATACTGTAACAGAAATTGTGAGGAGACAGTACTCTTCTTCCTCCTATCTTTCTTGCTCGTCTTCTTCCTCTTTATTCTGAGATGTCTTCATCTAACATACGGTACACAGGTTAAACTGTAAGAGTATTAGAGTTAAACTGTAACACTTCGTTACGTACACTGTACAACAAAACGTAATTGTAAGTGCGCGAACTGTGCAAGTGTATTACTGAAACTAATAGCGTAGTAGTGGAGTTGTAACATCGTAGTGCGTAGACTGTAATAATGTATTACATACACTGTAATATTGGAATATAAGGACGACGTTCTGTTGTAACTAATATACAACATTTAAAATCCGTCAGGATTGTGGGGTGGGTTGCTACAAGTTCTTCGGTTGTGACCTGTTTGTTTGCACCGTGAACAAATATATGCATGATCTACTTCTCCTCTTGAATGTATTCTCCTCTTTCTCGTCTTCCTGGCAACCTTTTTGTTGTCGGTGGCTTGATTAGAACTTCTGATGGTTGAGGCGGATCCGGCATGTCAAATGTTGGGATAGGTTGAATGTTTCTTTCATATGCAGCCCTATACACTTCTGTGCTGTAAAATGCCGAAACATATTGAGTAACGGCCTCCTTGTTACTGCCAATTGCTGCGCATGCATGCTTGCAAGGAATCTTGACAAGTTGCCAGTGTCCACAGGAGCATGTTTGTAGATGGAGGTCTACGGCGTACGTCTTCATACTTTCAACAACCTCAAATTTGATTCCATCTGAATGACGGATTGCTAAGCTTCTCCTTTCTTGAAGGTTTTTTTGATGATTTTTTGTACTTTAGGACAGTATGGTGTATCCCACAATGCAGCATCAATTTTCCTCTTTGCAGCCATTTCCATCATTTGCACTCTAATTTTGTCAACCATCTGTAGTATTGGTAGACTTCGCGCGTCATGTATCCAATTGTTGAATGACTCTGCCAAATTAGAGTATAATTCACCAAACCTGTATGGCCATGTGAAGGAAATTAGGATAACATCAAATATCTGTAACAAGTGTCCACTACATACTGTAACCTTATTTAACACATTCTGTAATAGATTATCCCTACAACTGTAAGCACATAAATGGCAGAATGTAATAGAACATATCGCTTATGTATTTAAAGAGCCGAACCTTTGTCCCTGGAAAAGAGCATGGGACCAGTGTTCGACATCATTTCGGAGCACCCATTCTTTGGCCTCAGTAGAATTAAGCTCCATTGCAGTCATTGCGTCTTGGTACTCTTGTTCAGTAACAGCATAGGCAATGCGCTGGAGAATTTTTCTAAGTAATTTTTTGAAAGGGGCGGCATACTTCCCCGCACATTGGTCGTTGAAGTTCTGCATGATGTGCTGGAAACAGTAGCCGTGATGATCATTCGGAAATACGTCAGGGATCGCTTCCTTCAGACCTCTCCCTCTGTCTGATAGGAACGCGATCCTTCTATCTGATAGCAATGCCTTTTTCAAATTTTGTAGAAACCAGACCCAGTTGTCATATGTTTCCGAATCTGCGATGGATTAGGCTACACTGAATAGCTCATTGTTACCGTTTAAGGCACTTGCAGCAAGTATAACCCCTTGCACTCTATGCTGTTTGATATGAGTTCCGTCCAAAAAGAGCATAGGTCGACAACCAACTTCGAACCCATATGCAGACGCCTCGAAGCATATGAAAAACCGTTTGAAACGTTGAGTCTCCGAGTCCACTTCTAGAGACAAGATCGATCCCGGGTTTGACTGTAATGCACGTTCGTTGTACCAATCAACATATGATAGCTTGTTCTGAAATCGCCGTATAGTGAACCGACAGCAACCTCTTTGCCCCACCATGCCTATTCAAATGATTATACATGTTCTGTAAGAGTGTTACAGTTCTTGTCCTCATACCTTACAGTATCCTTCTTAAGTTGTTACAGTATACGCTCAAATCATTACAGTTGTTACAATACAAACCCTTACAGTATATGATTACAGTTGTTACAATACAAGGGTCAGAGACTTACAGTATATGATTACAGTTGTTACAGTGGCATGCAGATATTGTTACAGTATACATCGAAATGATTATAGTTATGACAATGATAGTCTTACAGTATATGAGGACAATTGTACAATGCTAGGGTCAGAGAATTACAGTTAGGATCTATTGATTACAGTAGACGTCATGATGTGTTACAATTCAATTCATGGCATACCTGATGATAGGGATGCAGATACCGTATTCCCGACGGATGTCACTCATCATTTCACTTGCTCTGTAGGTGGGTTTATCAACTAGTTTCCCCTTCACAGCATTTGCTACCCACTTCTTAGATGTCCGTGGATGTCCGTCGCTCATAATGTCACATCCACAGGTGTGTATGTTGTTGAGATTTTTGATTGCAAATTGTGGACCTCCACGAACGACAGACGCATGCAGGCGCCATGGGCAAACAGAGACATTGCAACGTACAGTTAATCGTACAGAGTCATTCTTCAAATATTTCCAATTAAATCCTCGTGCGATCGCGTAATTTGTCAGTTCCATCTGCAATAGCTCTTTGCTTATGAAGACTTGTCCTACTGAGTGTATTCTACCTACGGAATATTGCGTCAACACTGGTACTACACCTTCCGCTCCTTCTCCTCGCACATACAACTCGAAACTGCTTCCTGGTAATTGGAGGGGTTCTGGGGTTACCAAAGAACCGCCATGCGTGTTTGAAGTACTTCTGCAAATAATGTACATACATACATTCTTAAGACGAAGGCTTGTTAAGAATGCATGGGATAACATGAAGGGTGGTGAAGAATACATGGACCACGTACATGTCAAGTGGTTGCGTTCCATCTGAATGACGACTAGCATGCGTACTAAGGCAACGAGTTTCCACCTGATGAATTTGTAGATTTATCAATGATTTTCCCTGACACTTGTGAAGATCAAACATAGCTAGGACATCCCCATCGTCAACCAACACCTGTTCAACGTCGGTATCCATGGGAAGACGATACTTCAGCATGTTCTCCTGCATGTCTACACCCAACCTTTGGGAAACCCTGCTATGAATGGACGCCAAATCCGTGTCCCTCCCTATGAAAAGAACGAAACTTTGATCTCCAAATGAACATCTTGCAGGGAGCTGCTCCATTGGGTAGCAGAGGAAGACGAACGGTTCGTGGAAGACGTTTCGTGTATGAGTGGCTTGGACTGGGGGTCAAATTGGCGGAGTGCGTATATGGCTACCTAACATGGCGGGAAAGCTCTATACGAAGGGCTGTGATTTCCTTGACGTCCCGTCGTCTGTCGTACCGAGTATTTTCAGCCGCCCGATGGTCATCATTGCAGTGCACCGCCATCTTGTTGAGTCCAGTGTCCACCCGTCGGGTACACCGACTTCATATATCATGACTTTTCTCCTTCCCTTCTCCTACACCGCCATTCCTCCACCAGACCTCTTCTCTGTTACAGTTTCCCATCCTTCAGTTACATCTCCAGACGAAGCAATCCGTCTATCCCCTCTAACGATGGCAAGCCGTCGATCTCCTACGAGCGCTGACATTCAGAGCATTGCGGCGGATGCGGTGCAAGAAGCGTTCGTGGAAGAACCCAGACTCCAAGTCGTACGAAAAAAGTAGTTTCTTCTTACCCTAATACGGATGTTTGTCGAATGAATGTTTTCATTTTTAAGATGCGATCTTTTCTTTGCAGAAAAGAATGAATATAATACGCGATGCTCGCTTCTGTTCTACCGTTCCGTTATGGCCGATTTGCAATTTAGGAGCGCGCATCTGAAGTTGATGAGGAATTCACCATTTCGCGCGTATATCAAATGCGAAATGGTGACCTACCCAATTTCACTCATTGTCGATCTTATGACACGTTTCGATGGAGAGCGTTTTAAGATTGGCTCATGCAGCATGACTTTTCGCCCTTCAGAAATAGCCAAAGTTATGAGTATACCAAACGTTGGTTCCCCTATCGACCTGAACACGGATGGGGCAAAAGCCAGTTTGCGCCGGATCCTTGGAACCAAAAGAACGATGGACAGGCACAATGTCCATTTGAAACTTAAGGAGTACGTTCCACAGGAGGGTCAGCTTGCTGTTGAGATTTCTGTGAAGCTTTGGGTTGCGCTTCTTTGTTCCTGTTTCTTCTTCCCCACAAGTGGGATGTCGGGGTCGCTGTCCATTCTGCCATACCTGGACGACCTCCATGACATGAACAACGCCAATTGGGCTGCCGCAATCCACGAGTACCTGATGTCGGGGGTGATGGCATTCAAAACAGCAGCTGGTTCCTGCAAAAACATCTTCCTAACCGGTTGTGTTCCCGCTCTCGGTGTGAGTATACTGTTACGGTACACTCTGTTACAGTTCCTGAATGTGTCTATTCCAGAAGACTCATAGAGTACATTTACAGAAGACATATGTATATGTTACATGCGTTTTCATATGTCCTCTGTTACAGTTCAAGACGGTCTCTATTACAGATGACATATGAACCTATTACAGTACGCGTAGAATACATTTACAGAAGACATATGTATCTGTTACATACGTTTACGATACACTTCTCATACGCATTATCTATTTCATAATGATGTAGGCATGGTTTTTGATGCACCAATACAAATGGAAACCAGATCATCCGGAAAGGAATCCCCCATTTTTCCGTTGGGATTGCCGGAATAAGGGACCGGAGTTATCCGCCCTACTACGGGGGTTGCGACGATCTGATGTAAGTGTCACTTACCCCTGGAACTGTGTTATCTTGGTATATGACTTATACATGTACCTGTACCTGTGTTAATTCAGGTGTATTTGGAGTATAATGAAAATGAGGAGCCACCTAGAGCTTCGCGACGATTGACAGCATCCACGTCAACCACTTCTCGAACCCCTCCATCAGATAACTCTCTGCATGGCATTCTTAGCCAGTTACAGCGGCAGAATGACCAGTTACTTCGGCAGAATGACCAGTTAAAGCGGCAGAATGACCAATTACACCGGCAGAACAATATCCTCCAGTCAATGGATGGAAGGTTACATAGACTGGAGGAACAATTTCAGCGGCAGCCTCGGTGGCAACATCCCCCCCCCCAGAGACAGAATGTGCAATTTTAGCCCTACCGCCATTGGAGCTCCCAACAGCTTCAGTACGATCACATGCCGTGGCAAAGAAGAGTTACCAACGTCCAGGTAAACGTTTTGTGTCGTTACATTGTTTCATTTGCTTAGTTACAGAAGATGTTTTCCTCATTTACAGTTAGAGTCCTACTCTCTTACAGTCATTCCAATACTTAGTAATACGATTGTACTCTACCTTTACAGTTTCATTCATTGTCTGTTACAGTCTTTCATATACGAAGTTACAGAAGTGTTCTCTATGTTTACAGCTCTCTTTCATAGACATTAACAGACTTTCGTGTTCTCAGTTACAGGAAGGAGATCCGTGCAGACAAGGTCGCGGCGGTCATTTAAGGAGTTGCACATTCCCGAGTTGAAGGAGGGGAAAAAGAGGGGGCGAAAGGAGGAGGAGGAGGAGGCGGAGAGGAGGCGGGAGGAGGAGGAGCAGAGGAAGAAGGAGGCGGACAGGAGGCGGGAGGAGGAGGAGCAGAGGAAGAAGGAGGCGGACAGGAGGCGGGAGGAGGAGGAGCAGAGGAAGAAGGAGGCGGAGAGGAGGCGGGAGGAGGAGGAGCAGAGGAAGAAGGAGGCGGACAGGAGGCGGGACGAGGAGGAGCAGAGGAAGAAGGAGGCGGAGAGGAAGAGGGAGGAGGAGGAGCAGACGAAGAAGGAGGCGGACAGGAAGCAGAAGGAGGAGGAGCAGAGGAAGAAGGAGGCGGAGAGGAGGCGGGAGGAGGAGGAGCAGAGGAAGAAGGAGGCGGAGAGGAGGCGGGAGGAGGAGGAGGAACAGAGGAAGAAGGAGGCGGAGAGGAGGCGGGAGGAGGAGGAGCAGAGGAAGAAGGAGGCGGGACGAGGAGGAGCAGAGGAAGAAGGAGGCGGAGAGGAAGAGGGAGGAGGAGGAGCAGACGAAGAAGGAGGCGGACAGGAAGCAGAAGGAGGGGGAAGAAGAAGGAAATAAAAGGAAGCGGCGTCAGATATCCCCATCATCATTGTCCCGACGTGTTACAGCTGGGACGAGGATAAGACGACAACCAGATATCTTTACGGTATGGTTTCCCCTTACAGAATTTACATAAGCTGAGCATTCGGTTACAGAACCCTTCATGAGACATAACAGTTTGTCCGAGTCCGTTACAATTACATTATAATATTTTACAGAACATTCTTTTTTACTTACTCTATCGCAGCCAGACGATTTTCGGCACCACAAAGCCACGAAAGTGAATGTGTCCACTTGCGAACCGATCCTTGTTGAGTCTCAAGAGAGTACAGACACACTTCCAACGGGCAAGAAAGAGGAGAGACGTGATTACGTCGCCCGGGACGCATTAGGAGTGGCCGAAAAGTCATGATTGAACGATTTTTCAATGAGTGCTTCATTAATGAGTACGTGTTACATTATATGTCTACCATGTTTACAGTTTCGACCAAAGAAGTTTACATTATATATCTATCATGTTACAGTATATGTCTACCATGTTTACAATATATGTCTACCATGTTTACAGTATATGTCCACCATGTTTACAGTTTCGCCAATTACTGATGACAGTCTTAATTCTTACCTGTAGAAATTTCATGTTCAACGGCCCTGTGGAGGGATACGACAATTTCCTCTCGTTTCATGACATCCGGGAGCTATTGTTCGCGAGGGAGAGCGAATCGGTCGTAATTGACTGCTACGTCAACGCTTACTTGTTTCGCCCCCGTGAAGAGAACCCGGACATTTTTTGGAATTTTGGATATCTGCATGCCGCTTTAAAGGGTTATGTCCAATCTTGCAGAGACGATAAGAGCAAGGAAGAACATTTCGAAAACGCTTTCAAGAGATTGGACCGCGCCCCAAATGAATTCGACGTCATCTTCTCCCCCATGCACGTTGGAACGAACCATTGGGCTCTTCTGGTCATCCGCATGAAGGAAAAAGAGTTCCACGTGTACGACTCATTACGAAACAAACATCGTGCTGACATTCCACAATATGTAAGTGACCAGTGTTCCATACGATGCTTACATTCATTACAGAGCGCGAGCACTTGTGTTACAGACGTAACAGTAACATGAAATCTACGTTAAGTTGCTCGAACTCTTTTGTTCATTCTCTTATGCAGGTGGAGGAACTGATAAGATACCTGAAGGGCAAGCAGATAGATGCAGCTACATGGCCGCTACGCTACCCCGACCCATGCCACAACAAGGATCGGGAGACGACTGCGGAATTTTTACTTGCAAATACATGGAATGTCTAGCACGTACGGACATTCAAGATTTGCCCTTCAGTCAGAATGACATGCCTATTGTGCGAGCAAAAATCGCCCTCCACTTCATCAAAGCGTACTTCAATGGAGAAGGGCGTTCATAGCGTCTACAACTGAAGGAGAACTGCCGCACGTACTAACTCCTAACCATTGTAATGATACTTGTTGTATGGTCTTTACCTATTCTTGTTACAGTATAAATGATACTAGTTACAGTTGAAGAAGTACTGTCTTACAGCTTGAGCGCCCAGCTACGCCTACCTCATTACAGTGTGTGTAGAATCCTGTTACAGTCTTTACCTATTCTGTTACAGTATAAATGATACTAGGTTACAGTTGAAGAAGTACTGTCTTACAGCTTGAGCGCCCAGCTACGCCTACCTCATTACAGTGTGTGTAGAATCCTGTTACAGTCTTTACCTATTCCTGTTACAGTATAAATGATACTATGTTACAGTTGAAGAAGTACTGTCTTACAGGTTGAGCGCCAAGCTACGCCTACCTCATTACAGTGTGTGTAGAATCCTCTTACAGTCTTTACCTATTCCTGTTACAGTATAAATGATACTAGGTTACAGTTGAAGAAGTACTGTCTTACAGCTTGAGCGCCCAGCTACGCCTACCTCATTACAGTGTGTGTAGAATCCTCTTACAGTCTTTACCTATTCATGTTACAGTATAAATGATACTAGGTTACAGTTGAAGAAGTACTGTCTTACAGCTTGAGCGCCCACCTACGCCTACCTCATTACAGTGTGTGTAGAATCCTCTTACAGTCTTTACCTATTCATGTTACAGTATAAATGATACTAGGTTACAGTTGAAGAAGTACTGTCTTACAGCTTGAGCGCCCAGCTACGCCTACCTCATTACAGTGTGTGTAGAATCCTCTTACAGTCTTTACCTATTCATGTTACAGTATAAATGATACTAGGTTACAGTTGAAGATGTGCTGTCTTACAGCTTGAGCGCCCAGCTACGCCTACCTCATTACAGTGTGTGTAGAATCCTCTTACAGTCTTTACCTATTCCTGTTACAGTATAAATGATACTAGGTTACAGTTGAAGAAGTACTGTCTTACAGCTTGAGCGCCCACCTACGCCTACCTCATTACAGTGTGTGTAGAATCCTTTTTTGGTAAGTGTGTGTGTAGAATCCTCTTACAGTCTTTACCTATACGTTTATAGTATACATAATAGGTGGTTACATTTCCAGAACACTTTATTAGAGTATCAGTTGAAATCTTTTACAGTACTTAGCTATTGTCATTATAGTATGCATGCTATGAGGTTACAGTTCCAGCAGTACAGCTTGACCGCTTCGGAGGAACCTGTTAGTATTACAGTACACGCATCATAGATAGCACATACAAACCCAAGAAGACTGCATATAAGGAAAATATTTATATTCCATAAACAAGCACTGTTACAATCTTAACTCCGTAACCTAATAGCATGGACACTGGAATGAAACGGAGGGGAGGGGACAAATAAGGACAGTAGAGATAGGAGGGGAGGGGAGGAATAAGAAGGATTGCAGAGAAGGGAGGGGAGGGGAGGGGAGGTGAGGTGTAGGAAGGGATGGGAGGGGAGGGGAGGAACTGGTCGGGGAGGGAGACATTCTAAACACCCTAACCCGATTACTCGGTGGACGAGGGAGGGGAGGAATAGGAGCGGGCCGGGGAGGGACGAGGGGAAGGTGAGGAAGATATGTGTTCTGCCCTAGGGCCAATGTCAGGGAGGATGTTGGTGAGGCCCTTGTGGTGGTACAGCCGAGAGACTTTCTGTAAAGCCATCGTCCACCCAACGTAAAATCCGTTCCAGTAGTCGGGGTTGTACGTCTCCGAGAAAGGTAGAGCCGGGGGAGCCGGGGGCGACGGTGGCACCGGTGAGGCAGGTGCCTTGCCATCCCTCTGGGGCGCATGGTTAGATGAAGACATCTGCAAATAAAGATGAAGAAGGCGAGCAAGAAAGATAGGAAGAAGAAGAGCGAGGAAAGCTTGTGATGAAGGATAGGAATGACCCAGGGTTCCTTTTATAGTGTGAAGAACGGTTCACGGGCCTTCGAAAGGCAGTTTGTAAGTGCTGTCAATGGTTGTTGTATCAGTTCTTGGCAAGGTATGTAAGAGTAACTTCGCATGGGTCAGAGTTCACGGGCCACCGAAGCGTCAGTGTCGTTTGGGGAACAGGCGATGGAAAAAAGGAGGGAAGGGTAAGACGGGAATGGGAAAAAGAGACGGAGGCCAAGGAGACGGAAATCGTGTGTGGAGGACCGTAAATGGTGACATCTGAAAAGCAGGGACTGGAATTAAACCTGGAGAAAAGCAGGGACTTTACATCAACCGGTATTCTGACAGGGACGAGGAAATAAGTACCAGGCTCTGACAAGGACCTCCAATTAATTTTCCCTTCTTTATTAAATTATCCATCATATTGACGTAATAGATAATTAATTAGAAGGATGCACGCACACAACCCTCCGTGCGCGAAGCGCTTCTCTTATTCATTAATCTATTCAACATCTCTGGTATTTTTCTTCCTAAATTTTGGGCTCAGTGAATGGTAGCTACTTGGATAGTCTGAGTTGTTGATATATAATTTTTTGATTTAATTTATTTAACATATTTTTTATATGAAATGTTATTGTGGAGGTGATTTTCTGCTTGGGCCGGAGCCAAACGGGTCTACACTTGAAGAAAAGGAAGAAGACCACCGGTAGCGGACGGATGCCTACAAAACCAGAACGAAATCAGGGGGCCCGGTTGAAGAACTGGGGAGAACCCTCCGATGTCTAAGTTAGTAAACTGCAAGTAAGGCTTTGGAGAAGAAGGGTTCAGTGTTGTGCAGGAGTGATGTGTCTTATAGTGTGTTTGGGAACACTTTTTTAAAAAAAAACTATTTCTATCTAAAATTAATGATGTCTCTGTTTTCTACTAAAATTTTAAAATTGTAAAAAAATATTTATCTGTTTGGCAAGAGGTATTTTTTTTTAAGTTTAAAGTTGTGGGCTGGGTGGGGGGGGGGGGGGGGGGGGGGGGGGGGGTGGGGGGGGGGGGGGGGAGGGGGAGGGTGCGCAGGGGGCGGGGAGGCTGCCGGCGGGTGTGGCGGAGGGCGCCGGCGGGTGGGGGAGGGGGAGGGTGCGCAGGGGGGGGGGAGGGGGAGGGTGCGCAGGGGGCGGGGAGGCCGCCGGCGGGTGTGGGGAGGGGGAGGGTGCGCAGGGGGCGGGGAGGCCGCCGGCGGGTGTGGGGAGGGGGAGGGTGCGCAGGGGGGGTGGGGGAGGGTGCGCAGGGGGCGGGGAGGGCGCCGGCGGGTGTGGGGGAGGGCGCCGGCGGGTGGGGGAGGGCACCAGCCGATGGGAGAGGAGGGGGGAGGAGGAGGGTGCCGGCGGGGGTGGGGGAGGGCGCCGGTGGGTGGGAGAGGAGGGGAGGTTGCCAGCGGGTGGGGGAGGGAGGGTCGCTGGGTGGGGTGGGGGAGGTTGCCGGCGGGTGTGCAGAGGGTGGGGGAGGGCGCTGGCGGGTGGGGGTGGGGGAGGGCGCCGGTGGGTGGGAGAGGAGGGGAGGTTGCCAACGGGTGGGGGAGGGAGGGTCGCTGGGTGGGGTGGGGGAGGTTGCCGGCGGGTGTGCAGAGGGTGGGGGAGGGCGCTGGCGGGTGGGGGTGGGGGAGGGCACCGGCGGGGTGGGCAGGCTGCTGGCGGTGTGGGGGGAGGGCGCCGGACGGTGGGGGGGTCGCCGGATGGGGTGGGGTGGGGGAGGCTGCCGACGGGTGTGGGGGAGGCTGCCGACGGGTGTGGGGGAGGGCGTCGGCGGGTAGGGCGGGTCGCCGGATGGGGTGAGGGAGGGCGCCGGTGGGGTGGGTGAGGGGGGGGGAGGGTGCGCAGGGGGTGGGGGTGGAGGAGTCAGTGTGATCTTAAAATAAAAATAGGATGAGACTTGTTTTTTTTCTAGAGAGATTTACATAGGAAAAAAATTCCTCCCTAAAAAAAAAACTACTTACCAAACATGTCTTTGTATCTGTCTTCTCTCTTTTTAAAAATTTAGAGAAAATAGAGGTAAAAAACTGTAACCAAACACCTTATTAGATTGTGTACCTCTGCATGGAGGCTCACCGGAGCCTTTTATAAGCTGAAGTCTTGAGGGAGAGAGACGGAACGTCCCTGATCAATGCCGCAAAGGACGCGCCTGTTAGCGTCTTTAGCGGGGGGTTACGCGTTGAGGCGTCCGTTGAGAAATTCTGCAGTTAGTGCACCACTTGATCGTGGGGCGCGTGTAGTGTAGCCATTATAACTGCCACGAGGGGATGAAGGGCTACTTGGATTCTCCTGGGCGGAAGGTACCGAGCAGGTAGCCTGCTCGGTGAGCCAGACCTGCTGTTCAGTAGTTGAACCCGTTGTTCGGTGCCTGGTGTCCGGAGGCATGACTTGCTGCCGGATGTCTGATGCAAGGAAGTGTTGCTCGTAGCGAAGAGGTTTCGACATACGCCGAGCAGATGCTGCTCAGAAGAGAGGGCCTTTGGCCGAACAGGCTATAAGGTATCCGGAGGCGGCTCTTGGGTCCTGCTGGTACCCGAATACAGGGACCGGCCTCGGGACCTTGAAAGCTGCTCTTGAGAAGACGTGGCGTTATGTGGAAGAACCACGTATGTCTGCTGAATTGGGTTGGGCCATGATGGGCCTTGCGCACGAAGGTGGCTAGAAATAGCCACCACAGTTATATATAGATTTCCTTTCAAATAATTCACTTAATTGAAATTATGTCAAAGACATTATTCTTCTCTCTTTTTCAACTAATAAAATTATTTGAAAATTAACACACAATATCTTTATTGTGTTCTTTAGAGAGCACTAATTAAGTATTTCTCTTAATACTTAATAGTGTAAACTTCTTCTCGGTAATGCATGAAACCCCTCTGATGCTATGCACAGTGACGAGAAAGGAGCTAAAAATAGGCCACTAATTAGAAGCATGAGCAACATCTTCGCACCTGCAAAAAAAATCTTACAGCTGTAGGTATTCCAGTGAGGCCACGTTGCGTACGCAGAAGAAGCCACGCGACCCATGGCTGACATGGTCAAACGCCATGCGGATCCATGGCCTCTCTCTCTCTCTCTCTCTGTGATCAGTTACCCTTGCATCGTTCCCCCCTGGTGGCAAACAAGAGAGGAAAGAAGCAGCTGTGCGAAACCCTGGTCCTCCGCCACCAGAGGAGAGAGAACAACAGAAACCCCACCGACGTACGGGTACCCTTCCTCCTTCCCCACTTTAACTCGCCCTCCGCCACCAGGGCTTGCATGCGCCGCAGCCAACAGGGTTGTCCCCGCCGGCACCGTTATCCGTTGCGCCGACTCACTGCTCCTTTCCTGGGAATGCGAAGGTTGGCAGACAGGTACATACGGAGCAGGGCGGGGAGGTAAGACAACAAAAACGCAGGGGAGAACAGCTTTCCTAGCAACGAAGCTCGTCCCCTGCTCGCAGACATTTGGAGGGGGGTGACCATTGATAAGAAGGGTTCGAGGAGCATGTCAGCGGATGTGGGCGAAGGCTTGGATCAGAACTGTGTCTCCCGCTCTAGGGTTTCTCGGATTGCAGCTGGTTCTCAGCATTTTGTCGTCGTTCTAAGATTTCAATATTCTCCTTCCTCCATCTTCAAGCCCAGCTCGAGGAGCGATCTTGGTCTGTCTGGGCTTCCCTCCAGCTAGATATCATAGGTTTCCAAGGCCAATAACCCTGCGTTATTCTTGTCCAGAACACGTGAGAAATCGATCCCTTCATACATTTTTTTTATAATTTCGGACCCCCACCTTTAATTTAAAGTCCCGTTTCGTTCTGGTTTTATCTGTTTTTTCTTCACCTGTTAAGATATAACAAAGCTTCAGATCCCGAACCCAGATGATCAATAGTCGTGCTTCTCTGTTTACCCAGTCTCAAGTTTCTCCGCAATCTCTGGGTACTTGATCCAGTATAATTACCAAGATCAAGCACAAAAAATCTCGTTTTTCTCTTCTTCTGATTCATGTTTTTTGCGTCCTTTCATGCAGTCCTCGACCCATCAGGATAGAGCAGCTTCGACAAGTTGGATCCACGCTGTCCTCCTTCTCCAGCCAATGGAGAAGCTACGCCAGATCGGAGAGGTCATGGGGAGCCTGCGGGGTCTCATGGTGTTCCAGGAAGAGATCCGCATCAACCGGAGCCAGTGCGTCCTCCTGGTCGATGCCCTCAACCTCGCCTTTGAGGTGATCACCGACGAGATAAAGCACACCCTCAGCTTCGACGAGAGGCTCACCCCCAAGTGGAAGGCCCTCGAGCACCCCCTCCAGGAGCTCCACAGGATCTGCCGGGACGCCGAGGAGTACCTCCGCCAGTGCATGGAACCCCGGAGCTGGTGGATCGCCGCCCTCACCCTCGGCCACAGCGCCGACTGTGTTGAGCTCCACCTGCACGGCCTCCTCTGGTGCGTCCCCGTCGTGCTGGAGGCCGTGGAGGCCGCCGGCGAGATCGCCGGGCGCGACCAGGACAGCATGCACCGCCACCGGGTCGCCGTCTCCAAGAAGTACGAGAAGGAGTGGCTGGACCCGGCCCTGTTCCAGCACCAATACGGCCGCCAGCACCTGGTCAACCGCCACCTCTGCGGCAGGATGGACGCGGCCCGGAGGGAGGACCGGTGGGCCCTCCTCGACATGATCGCCGAGAAGAAGGCCTCCGCGAAGACGACTGTTCTCTCCAAGCAGGAGCTCCGACTGGCGGACCTCGTCGCAGGGTCGAAGGAGAAGCTCTTCCCGAGCCGGGTCATGGTGGCCTCCAAGGACTACCAGGTGAAGCGTCGCCTGGGGAGCGGTAGCCATTACAAAGAGGTCCAGTGGATGGGGGAGAGCTTTGCGGTGCGGCACTTCTTCGGCGACATCGAGCCGCTTGTCCCGGAGATCCTGAAGCTCGCGGCGCTCGCCCACCCCAACGTGCTTCCCCTCTTCTGCGCCTTCTCCGACGACGAGCGGAAGGAGTGCTTCCTCCTCACCGAGCTCATGCAGAGGACCCTCTGCAGCCACATCAAGGAAAGCTGCGGCCCCCGGAGGAGGGCCCCCTTCCCCCTCCCCGTCGTCGTCGACGTCATGCTCCAGATCGCCCGGGGCATGGAGTACCTCCACCGCCGCGGGATATGCCACGGCAACCTCAACCCCTCCACCATCCTAGTCAGGACCAGGGGCAGTTCCCCCGACGGGTACCTGTCCGTAAAGATCTCTGGCGTGGGGCTCTCCACCGTGAAGAACCTGAAGACCTCCACCGCCCAGGGCGCCACCATTAACCCGTGCATCTGGTTCGCCCCGGAGGTCCTCCTCGAGCAAGAACAGGCGTCCGGCGAGCGCAGCAGGAACACGGAGAAGGCTGATGTCTACAGCTTTGCCATGGTCTGCTTCGAGTTGCTCACCGGGAAGGTCCCCTTCGAGGACGGCCACCTCCAGGGGGACAAGATGAGCAGGAACATCCAGGCCGGGGAGCGGCCGCTGTTCCCGTTCCCCACGCCCAGGTACCTCGTCGGCCTGACGAAGCGGTGCTGGCATGCGGACCCGTCGCAGCGCCCGGGCTTCTCCGCCATCTGTAGGGTCCTCCGCTACATCAGACGCTTCCTGCTGCTGAACCCAGACCACGGCGCGCCGGAGGCGCCGAACCCACCGCTGGATTACTTCGACCTGGAAGTCGCCCTCTCCAGGAGATTTCCGGCGTGGGCAGCGGCGGAGGCGGCCACGCCCGTGCCGCAGGTCCCGTTCCAGATGTTCGCGTACAGGGTGATGGAGAAGGAGAGGACGTGCGTGAGCATGAAGGAGAGGAGTTCGGAGTCGGGGAGCGACGGGGCGTCGATGTGCGGGGACGAGAGCGTGTTCGGCGGCGGCGGCATGGCGGAGGACACCTTCGCCGTGCCCATGCCCGCGGCTTCTCTGAAGCCACCTTTGCAGTTCGGTGCTTCCGACGTCGGCAAGAAGCCGCCGGGCAAGAAGACTGTAAGCAGGAAGGCCGGCAGAGGTCCGAGTAAGATCTTGTCCCACTTAAGTTTATGAGGAAGAATATTATGACGTCATATTTTATCATTTTTATTAACATTTTTTTTTTTGGAAAATTGAAGGGCTCAAAGCTGGCCTATAAACGTAGGTCTAGGAATTGATCTCATTTTAACCATTTGTTAAGTAACAAAAAATTGTGGTGATCATGTACTACATCTTTGCATGATGTTATTAGATTGTTAACATACACTCACTTTGGAACCGAGATTCCCCTCTAATCAAAGTCTACCATGTCAAATTTGTGGTTATGGAATATTTGAGTAATATTTGCTACACATCAACATATATATGATTAGTCAGAATAAGAATGATAAGATATAGAAAAAGATAAGAAATTTTCATATCTGATCACATTCATATAAATTAATCACATAAAAATACATTTATCATCTCATCATCACCTGTTACATATATACCCACATTTGCAACAATTACTGCCCTTAGCACTTCACATTGTTAATTGACATACCACAAAGTTCGCGGATGAACATGATCATGACATGCCATGCCAGTTCTATTTGGGTTAGTGGGTTGACACGGCAGATTTTGATTAAGAAATTACTGCACTCGGTCATCAAATATTTTGACGCAAGAGAAAGGCTTACTGCACTGTCAAAAATGTAGTTTAATTTTGTCAAATTACACTTCTACTCTCTCATTTGTCCACCTCATCATAAATTATATACTTTTTTTAAGTGGATGATGAGGTGGACTAATGAGAGAGCAAAAATATAATTTGACATGGCAAAATTACACTTTAGACAGTGCAGTAAGTCTTTCTCTTTGACGCAAAGTGTTGTAACACCCCCACAGACAAATGCCTGTTTTTCTCACTTGCTACCCACCTAATACAAGATGTGAAATGTTAGAATCTTGTCTGAACGGATGTTGTCTCGGATACGAGTAATACTTGATGTACACCATCGCTTAAATTGAGCATCCATTGCTTAAATTGAGCATCCATTAGGTCTGTCTCATCACTATGATTGAGCAATCAATCACAGATTTGCTCGGCACCAAGTATTAGTCCTCAGATACAGGATCCGAAAAACTTGTAACTCTGGAAAGTGCAAATCCTTCAAATTTTGTGTCTAAGGACGATAAAGTCAGCAAAGAATCTATCACTTTAGAGAGTGTGGGATCTTGGACCTTGTGTCTAAAGACAAGGAAACCAACGAAGGTCGAACAATCCTGGACAGGATCCACATCCTGCACGGATGTCATATCGATGTGTTCTTGGACCAATCTTTCTTTACGATAACTTATTTCGGCATTATTGCAGTGAACTTTACAATACGAACAAACATGTCGTATATATATGATGACTATGGAACAATAACAGCCCAAATTGTGCCTTTGTTTTTCTCTTTTTATAGATCCCACGGGCCACAAACAGATTGGTAAAGCATCAAGACCACCTCAGCTCACACCGCGCCCCAGGTGAGGACGAACAGCAGAGGCGGCGGCCTGAGAGAGAGAGAGAGAGAACTGCCCTTTCTGACGACACTTCTATTACACTTTTTTGCTCCTCACTGGGTGGCACAATGTGCCAATATCACATTAGCCCATGTGAGAGGTCAAAAGTACAATAGAAGTGCAGTGAAAAAGTGCTAACAAGTATTTCTCTAGATACACAGATAGATAGATTGCAAATATACATGGAGAAGATCTTCCTCAAGAGAGCACTGTGCACTCAATCTGAGGACAAGCCTAAGCTGGGCATGCGAAGAATGCCAGAGATTCACAAGGGGTACTGCTTATGCTCAGTTTTAAGGTGTATGAAACCAGCTACTATCTGCAGCAGGCGTGGGACAAATAGATGTGTGCAAAGCATAGATTGTACATTGTAGTTTGTGAACAAGAAATGTGACTCTCTTCTGTGTATTTTAGTGACACAGGTGCAAAGTTTCACCCCAAAAACAAAAAGTGTATAGTTTTATGCAGCTGCACTTCTTGTGAGTCGTCCAATCAAAATTATCTAGAATTGCTTTCTAGTGTTCTGGATTTTAACCCTTTGTTATCTTCTACATCCAACTTTTAGTCTCCATTACTTGACTATTCAAGTCCTGAATCCAAAGAACTTTTAACCTTCTGGTGAAATAGGTCATTTTTCAAATTATTCATGCCCTGAATCCAAAGAACTTTTAAACTTTCTGGCGAAATAGGTCATTTTTCAAATTATCCATGTCCTGAATCCAAAGAACTTTCAAACTTTCTGACGAAATAGGTCATTTTTCAAATTATTCATGTCCTGAATCCAATGAACTTTCAAACTTTCTGACGAAATAGGTCATTTTTTCAAAATCCTTTCATACGAGTTTTACACTTAGTTTTTAGCCCTTAAAAGGACTTGCTTGTAAGCAAAGTGCACTTCCTCAGGTTAAAGGCTAAGTAGTCAAGTTACAAGGATTAAAAAGTGGTTGCATACTATTAGAAAGATTAAAAAAAAACTTTAAAAAAAAAACAATTCTCTAAAGATCATCAAGTTGAAACCCACGGTTATTAGGGGTGTCAATTGGACCGGACCGGCCCGGAGGCCCGCAAGCCCGGCCCAGTTTTAACCGGGCTTGGGCTGAAAAAATAAGCCCGTTAAAATTTTTTGACCCGGCCCGGCCCGGTCCGAAAAAATAGAGCCGGGCTTGGGCTTTGTGAGGCCCGGCTCGGTCGGCCCGCCGGCCCGAAAAACATAAATATAATTTATATTAAGTATGAATTTTATATTTAGAAAGAAAATTATATGTATTTTTTCTACAATAAATCTACTCAAAAACATAATCTTTTACAAGTTAAATGTTAATATAGATATAAGTAAAATATATATTATTTTTTATAGATATATTATAGTAAATATATTAAAATTATATATTATATAAATAAAAATAATTTTTTTCCCGAGCTTTCGGGCCGGGCCGGGCTTTTCCTGGGCCGGGCCGAGCCACCCATACCGGGCCTAACCCCGGACCTGGGCCGGGCTCGGGCCGGCTTTTAAAAAACCGGGCCTGGACCGGGCCCATTGACACCCCTAACGGTTATGGATGATGGCATTCCCTGTCAAAAACAACCAACCAGTTGGCTAACACATGTTGGCTTGGTTTCCAAGCAAAACAAACATCGAGAGGATCAGATTTGTCCAAACTCAACAGACTTTCCATACGCCAGCCAGATAACAAAGTTAAGCATAAGGAGGTTATGATACCACATTATTCCTGTTTGTTACAATCCGAGTAAGGACATCCAACTACTTGATCAGAAAACTCAGCCTACGAAGATATGTTAAACACTGAAGTGAGCTTCGGCTTAGAAACTAGATGATGTTTTTGCTTAAATGGTTGTACAGCCGAAAGAAAACACTTCATTCACTTTTGTTCTCCATTAGTTGTGGACAGGAAATCTAGTAGGATAAAAAGAATGGCATGGGAAAAAGACTTCTTAAGATCCAACAATGCACAACCCAAAAAGACATGGGAAACACTGTAAACGACATTTTTAACACAACAAATAGCCCTTCTGAATTATAGAAATAATTTCAACACGGAAAATGTGGTATGGTAGCACTCAAACGGTTCTTACTTGCACTAGCAACATGGATAAAGAACACAAGGCCACAGACAAAAAAAGTGAGAACGAATTTCATACCCTTCAACAAAACTTGCACCAGATGTAGCCTAGTTGGAACAAAAAGAAATACTTATTGCAAGACAATAAAGATGAGAAACATTGTAAGAAAAGCAATCCTATTGGGTGTTTCACCCCATCCTTTTTGCAAGAAAAGCAATCCACCTCATCCTTATTGGAAGATGAGTCTTGCAATAAGCATTTCTTCTTCTTTTTGAAAAGTGGGCGGTAGAATAAAGAAGTATAGCCCACCAAAAAAAAACCCCAAAAAACAGCCATGGTTGCCTATACGACGCCATTCATTCCTCAATATATATCAAATCTCAACCCCATCAAAACAAAAAGTGAGTAATTGACCTGATCCACATTACAAATAATTGACGCCTATTCCCTAACTTTGCTGCAAATTCCAACAAAAAGAGTTCACATCCCGAGCAACCTTGGAAAAAAATCTCTTGTTCCTCTCACCCCAAATCATCCATATAATCGCATACAAAATGAGCCACCAAAATGTTCTATCGCCCTCTATAGGCCACTGTCTCTTCCAATTCAGCATCATCTGGCCAATGTCAAAGTGGGAGGGAATCATGCCATGAGCTCTTGCAGCCAACTCCCTCCAAACTGAAGAGGAATAGGAGCAGCCAGTGAAGATGTGATCAATAGACTCATCCTCCAACCCGAAAGAGCACAAGTAGTCGGAATGTCCAGTAGGAAGCGGTGCAATCTATCACGAGTGGGAAGCCTACCAATAGATACTCTCCACATCAGGACTTTCACCTTAAGGGGGCTTTTACACTTCTAAACCTAAGCATGTAACCCGTGTTAAATGCCACCATCTGAAATGATGCTATAGACCAACCTAATTGAGAAACAACCTTCTTTGTCCCACCGCCATATTCACTAGTCCTCAGAATCTAAGAAAACCATGGAAGAAAGATGAGAAACTATGTCTTGAACCTAAACAATCTCCAATTGTGTCAAATCCCTACCGAAGGTGGATGCACACACACTGTCAGGAAGGGAAGAATCAATGGACAAGGAAAGAGCTCCCTAAAGGAGAAGTCACCGCACCATCCATCCTTCTAGAAAAGGGCCTCGTCACCCTTTCCCAGCCGGACCCTTACGTCAACAGAGATAATATCCTTGCAAAAAAAAATGTCTCGCAAAAGAGAAGTACTAGCTGGCGGCATAGGAAGCAAGTCTCAAACTCTAGATCTCTAACAATATCTCTGACTGATGATAGAAGCCCACAGACTATCCAGTCCAACCCCCAACATCCACAGCCACTTGGCTAAGAGTGTCAAGTTGAAGTCTGATATTCTTTCAACCCATGTCTCCCTGGATTCTGCTCTAGATCAGAAAAACCTGCATATGATAGCCTCAAGCCTCTTGGCCACTTGGACTAGGATCTTGAACATGGAAAGGAAGCAAGTAGATAGTGTACAGGACCGAATTACAAAGTACAAGCCTCCCCCTGTAAGACTGTTGTTGGCATCGGAAATTTTCAACTCAAAAACCCCACAAAAAACTCAAACCTCCAGAAAAAGTCAAAACCTCATAAATCCCTAATTTCCCAAAACCTTCATTTCTTGAAAACCCCAAAAAAAAAACCAAAAACCCCAAAATCCTCCAAAATTTTGAAAAATCCCAAAAACTCCACAAAACTCATAAAAAAAACCCAACGTTTCCTGAAAAAAAAAAACCCCCAAAGTCTCAAAAATTCTAAAAATCCCCCAAAATGAAAAAAAAAACCCAAAAATAGCCCCAAAAAAGAGGTGGGTACCCCTTCCAAACCGGAGGTACCCACCTCCGGTCCACCCCACCTCCACCGGAGGTGGAGTAGCTCCGATCCCCCTCACCGAATTGAAGGGAGGTACCTCCGGTTCCCCCCTCCCCTCTCCAAACCGGAGGGGGGTGCCTCCGGTCACCCCCCACCAACCAGAGGCACCCACCTCCGATGCCTCCTTCACCCCCCAAACCGGAGGGGGGTACCTCCTGTCCCCACTCCCCAAACCGGAGGTACCCCACCTCCGGTCCTCCTCTTCACCCCCCTCACCTCTATAAAAAGGAGGAGGGGTGTTAGCTTGGAGGGGGTTCTCCCCCTCTTTTTCCCTCTCTTGGCTCCTTTGGCCTCCAAGGGGCTTTTGCCCACCTTCAAGGGGCCTTTTGCCCATCTGCAAAGGAGGCACCCACCTCCGGTCCAAAACCCAACTGAAGGTACCCCACCTACAGTCCTTCCTATACCCCTACGCATCTCTATAAAAGGGAGGGGGGGTCTTACCTTGGAGAAGGTTTGGAACCTTTTGAAGCCTTGGGAACTTTTTGGCCCTTGGAGCCCTGGGCTCCCCAAGGGGGCTGCTGCCGCACCTCCAAGTGCAGAGGAGAGGGGCCTCTTGCTGAATTTGGAGCACATAGTATTTTGTAAAAAAAGTCCCTAGAAGAGAACAAAATTGCATAAGAACCTTTTGCTGTTCAAAATTGCAAAGAAACCTCTGAAGATGGTAGAAAATTGCAGAAAAACCCTTGAAGAGCAAAAATTTGCAGAAATACCCTCAATTTGTGGGGAAAAGTGCAAAAATACCGCTGAAAGGTTGGAAATTGCAGAAAAGTCCCCGAAAGGTGCAAAATTGCAAGGTCCCTTTGTTGCCCAAAAAATTACAAAAAGACTCCTAAAAGGTGCAGAAATTGCAGAAGAACCCCTCATTAAGGAGAAATTGTAGAAGAACCCTCTATTCAAGGGAAAATTACAGAAATACCCTTGCTATTGAAAAAATGGCAGAAATACCCCGACTGGGGAAAATTGCAAGAATGCTCATGTTGTCTAGCAAATGGCAGAAATGCTCCGATTTAGGGGCAAATTACATGTAAACCCCCATAGAGTTCGAAGCTGCATCAAAGCCCTTGGTCAGTCCAGAAGATGGCACGAAGCCTCTAGCAAGCTGCAAAGGCGATATAGCTCAAAGCAGAAATACCGTTGGCACGACTCGGTGGAGCGATGCCCACATCACTTCTCTGAAGCAACGTGTGCTCTCCTAGGTCGGACCTGGGTAATCCAACTTGCTAAAGATGCTCAGAGAAGTCAACAAATGACGAAAATATTCGAATATGCCAATAAATGGTGAAGACGGTTGAGGAAGTGATGCGGGACAATAGCGTGGGGAAGGGAGAACAGCGAATAGGGAGAGAGAGAGAGGGCGGCGGACAGAGGAAGAACCGAGTTTGGGGATTCCACCCCTGGGGAATCCACCCCGCTGAAGAAGGGCTTCCACCCTGGGGATTCCACCCCGCTGGAGAAGACAGGAAAGCTGCGCAGCAAGCTCATCAAATCTTCATTATCTCCTCAAACAGTCCATTACACTTTATTTATAGTGATGGAGCCCTAATGGCCCTCACTAAACACCCAAAGACCAAAATAATCCCAAGCCTAAAAATAGGTCCAAAATCGGACTCGAAAATACATAAAAAATAAAAAGAGCTCAATTGAGCCTCATATGGGCCTTATTACATCACTAATGTCTCAAACTCATAAAAGAACTAAACTAGTGGCCCGACGGCCAATCGCCAAGCCAAATGGACGCCGTCGTCGCTGCCCGTCGCCTCCGTCTTTGATAGACTTGCACCAAATGGCCCGGTCCCAGGCTCGGATGTCCCCACCAATTCTCCCCTGATTCGAGAAAACTCGTCCTCGAGTTTTGAAGTAGGGTAATATCCAAAGGGAGATGAGGTAAGGAGCAAACACAAGACACATCTCGAAAACATGTAGGCCCATCAAGCAAAGAACCACATCTGGAGTAGAAAAATGTGTCTTAGTTTCACTCCATAAGTGATCAAAGTCATCCAAATTGATGATATCTCGCATAACCGTTGGTTGTTTAACCGCAACTTCAATTACTTCTTCCATTGCCACCTCATTCGCCTTAATAAAATCATCTACGCCAAACATCTCAGACTCAAGCTGTGTATAATACTCATCTATCAATGATTCATCTGCTTCATAAGATACTTCGACTAGTTGGCTTTCAGACTCCTTAATAATCGATGAGTCAGCCTCATAGACAACCTCCTCTTGTTTGGCCAACTCGTCATATAATCGTTGAAGAAGATTATCTATTCTCATGAAACGTTGATCCCAATCACGTCTAAATCCAGAATCAACACATAAACTATGTTCTTGTACGCCTGTTCGGACCTCTTCTTCATACTCATTGATCGGTGACGCGTTGGCCTCATGAATCTCATCCTGCATCGAGATGTCCTGTGCTACAGACTCCGGCGGCAACTCCGAGGCGTTGGTGAAGCCACCATAAGGGACTATGCATGCATCGGGTGGAGGTCGTAGAACACATGATGTCGTCCCAAATCTCAAGTCAACATGTCGCTCCGCTAACCACTCAGCCCCAAGAGTGATGAACAACTCATTAGATGGATAGATCTCAACCCATGCGCCGTCTGAGTAAACACACCGTTGGAGGGTATCGCAAAGACGACAATCAAAAGAGAACTCCACAAAAGCAATGTCTGGATAGATGATAATCTCTCTTGTTCGAGATAACAAATCCACAACACCCTGAGAGATATAATTACCTGGCTGATTAGGTTCGAGCAACATACGGACAAACCGACCATTTGGTATGCACACACTTGTCTCGGCAAAACACGGCATCATATCCAGAGATACAGAGAACCAAACGGCCATGTTGATCCGAACCCCAACGTGCGAGAACCATACGGACTGAAAACTCACAAATTTACTAACTGCTGGCCAGAGTGGTTACCGGCGTGGGAGGCCGAGCAGGCGGGCCGGTCCGGCAACTGCCTCACTGCTGTACTGGGGAAACTGTAGCGTAGCACTGTAGCAAAGACAATGTTGCACGGGCACTGTAGCACGGGTCAAATAAGGTTGACCCGGTCCACTTTGAGTGGACGGGTCTCCTGCTTCCTCCTCCTACTCCTCTCAGCCCGGGAAGGCAAATAGAGAGCGAGAGAACAGAGATCAGAAGGGAGGGAGGAGGCCGCGGAGGTGGTGGGAGCAGCTGCCGACGACGGCACCGGATGGCGGCTCTCGCGGCGACGACGACGGTGCCGGAGGGCGGGGCCAGCAGCAGAGGCTTCAGCGAGGCTAGGGCGCTGGCACGGTGCGGCGGCAGAGCAGACAGGAGGCCGGGCCGAGGCGTGGCGAGCTCGCGGCGCGGAGGGTTTCGCGGGGCGGGGTCGCGGCGCCCACGTGGGCTCGCGGTGCGAACGAGGATGGGCCGCGGGTGGCTTGCGGAGGCGAGGCGGGGCGGTGCTGTGGCGAGGCGGGGCGGCCAGGAGAGGGCGCGGGCGCGTGGGGGGGGGGGGGGGTGACGCCAGGTGACGCAGGGCCGGGGAGGGGCGCGTGCGAAGGCGGCGCGGGTGGTTCGCGGGAGGGCGCGGGCGGCCACGTGCCTGCTCGCGCGAGCAGGGCAGCAGGGCACGAGGTCGCAGCGGGGGCTGCGCCGGCACGCGGGGCCGAGGCCGCGCGCGCGGCAGGGCGCGCCGCGGTCAACGGGGCGGCGAGCGGGGCAGGGGCGCGGCGGTCGCGGGCTGTCTTCGCGGGTGGAGGGGCTCGCGGCTGGGCGGGGGGTGTTTACCCTGTACGTAGGGGGCGCGGGGTTGCAGAGGCGACCTGCGCGCGGGTGGAGGAGGGGGAAGACCTATCCGAACAGGCTCTCTTGGTCGTGGACCGTTTGGGCTCTGATACCAATTTGATGCGGGACAACAGCGTGGGGAAGGGAGAACAGCGAATAGGGAGAGAGAGAGAGAGGGCGGCGGACAGAGGAAGAACGGGTTTGGGGATTCCACCCCTGGGGAATCCACCGCTGAAGAAGGGCTTCACCCTGGGGATTCCACCCCGCTGGAGAAGACAGGAAAGCTGCGCAGCAAGCTCATCAAATCTTCATTATCTCCTCAAACAGTCCATTACACTTTATTTATAGTGATGGAGCCCTAATGGCCCTCACTAAACACCCAAAGACCAAAATAACCCCAAGCCTAAAAATAGGTCCAAAATCGGACCCGAAAATACATAAAAAATAAAAAGAGCTCAATTGGGCCTCATATGGGCCTTATTACATCACTAATGTCTCAAACTCATAAAAGAACTAAACTAGTGGCCCGACGGCCAATCGCCAAGCCAAATGGACGCCGTCGTCACTGCCCGTCGCCTCCGTCTTTGATAGACTTGCACCAAATGGCCCGGTCCCAGGCTCGGATGTCCCCACCAGGAAGTCAATAAATGACCGAAGCACTCAAGAACGCCAAGAAATGGCAATAGCACCCAGGGAAGTTAACAAATGACGGAAGTACCTGGTATCGCTCAGAAAGGCCAGGAAACGGCAGAAGCTGTCCGTGGAAGGCAAGAAATGGCAGGAATATCTGAGGAAGCCAAGAAAGGGTAGGAACGTCCGAGAATGCCAAGAATTGGTAAGAATGTCCGAGAAAGTCAATCAATGGCGAAAATACCTGGGACTGCTCCGAGAAAGTCAAGAAATGGCAGGAACGTCCGAGAAGAGCCAAGAAATGACAGAAATTTCAGCAAATGCTAGGAAATGACAAATGCATCCGGAGAAGTCAATCAATGACAGAAATACCCAGAACTGCTCAGGGAAGTCAAGAAATAACGGAAAGAATCCGAGGACGTCAGCCAATGGCAAGAAGGTCAAAAAAGGCAAAGAAATTGCAAAAGTGCCTAGAAACGTCAAGAAATGGCAAGGAGCTCTTGAACATTTATGGATACAATGTTGTCCAAATCTCCTCTGAGTTTCTTCTTCAAAAGGCAACATTGGCCAAGTTTTCAATTCTCTAATCATGATAGCTGATACTTACAGAAATACCCTGATGTGGGAGAGTTGCAAAAGTCTCAGGAAGGGCAGGGAATAGGGTTGTAAACAAACCAATACACTCGACAAGTAGTTTGAATTCAGTTTGGATATTATTCGAATTCGACTCGTTTAATAAGGTAAACAAGTCAAGCTCAAACAAAAATTTAATCTCGTTTCATAAACGAGCCGAGTATGAGCAAATGTCTACTCGACTCGTTTAAGTTTGTGAACAAGCTCGTTTAATTTTTTAATTATAAAAATTATAAATGTAATCGTTAAATATTTTAAACATTATACTAAAATAATTAAACAAGTAACTTATGAAGAATCTTGATGTATGACCTTGAAATAAGATAGATTTAGGTCTTATAAACAATTAATTTTTACTTGTAGATTGAATTGGGCTTATATATATACATATATAAATACATATATATTTATATTTATATATAACTCGTAAATTCAATTGGGCTCGTTAAGATACTCGTTAAAGGCTCGAACTCAAAAGTATTTAAACAAACCAAACTTGAACAATCATTTTCAATACTCGATAAAGTTCGAGCTCAAGCTCGATTAAAAATTAACGAACAGAACTTGAGCAGCATAATACTCGGTTCGACTCGACCCGTTTTCACCCCTGGCAAGGAATTGTAGCAAAATCCTTCAAAAAGTGGAAAACTGCGGAAAAGTCATTGAAAGGCAAGTTGTAAAAAAACTCCTTAAAAGCAAGAAGTGGCAGAAAAGTCCCTTGGAGGAAATCATATGCCTCATGTTGTTTGCACGGCTCGGTGGAGCGGGGCCCACATCACTTCCCTAAAGCGACGTGCACTCTCATGGGCTCGACTTATGGTCGACCACCCCAGTCTTGGAATTGCCAAGAAATGGCAAGAATCCCTGGAAATGTCAAGAAATGGCTAAAAAATCTTGGGAGGTCAAGAAATAACCGGAAAGCCCTAGGGAGCCAAGAAATGACAAGTGTACCCCGAGAAGTCACTAAATGACTGGAAAGACCTCGAAATATCGAAAAAAGGCAAAAGCACCCAAAAATGGTACAAACTTGCAAAAAACCGACAAGACCATTTAAAGGTCCCGTCACAATCAAATGGTGATGGTGACCGTGAAGCAAACACAATGGACTGGCAGTGATCATCTTGGCGATCCAACGATGTCATTGTGATGAAATCTAAATCAACGGTCTGATCGTGGCTGAAGGAAATTCAGAAGAATCGAATCGTGATCAAATGAAGTGTTGAAGACCCGATTATATAATCGAGACCCCTAATACAGGTCTTGAAAGACCAATTGTAATTTAAATTACATGTGAACAAATATTAAAGTTTTCAATTTTCTTTACAAGAGTGTGTACCCACAAAGGGCGACTGTTAAGATCAATGTTGTCACAACAAACAGAAACGAAAGACTTTCTTTGACAGAGAATCAAAGGTGTACGTGTTCGACATGATGTAAATTAACATCGACTTCGGTCGGTGGGGAAAGATCCAATACACGAAACCCTAATCGCCTGATAAAATAATTCGCGTGGAATAAATGTTGTCTAGTGAATGGGCATGTAAATACTCGAATTAAGCGAACCCCAAATTTGTCTGTTGTATAGATTAGAACGCCCACAAAAATAAAATAGAAAAGAGAGAGAGAGAGAGAGAGAGAGAGAGAGAGAGAGAGAATTTTCCGCGTCCAGCAACTGTGCTCTAGCCTTCCAGCTTGTCAATTTGGTCTCAAACCTGTGAACAATTGGCGGCCAATCAACAACCCTAAGAACACCAGGAGAAAGAGGAAGGCCCAAGTAAGTGATAGGAAACCTGCCAATCCTACATCCCAGCACTGTAGTGTCCTCTGCATAACACTTTCATCAATATTCACCCCAACCAATAGACTTTTGTTATAATTAACTTCCAGGCATGTCACTTCCTTCAATAGCCCCAAAAGAAATTTCACCATAATAGGCAAGTGCACACCCTCTACTAGGAAAAGAATGGTTTCATCCACATACCAAAGGTGTGAAATAAAGGAGCCGCCTCTCACACCCTAGAAGCCTGCAATAAGACCTATCGCCTCCGCCCTCATCCACACTCTGCTCAGAACACTAGCAACGAGAACAAAGAGAAGAAGAGAGAGAGAATCTCCCTATCTGAGTCCTCTACCACTGTGGAACCACTCCGAAGGTTTTCCATTGATAAGCACAACAAAAACAACTGAAGAAACATAGGCCCTAATCCAAGAAGCCCATTTGTCACCAAAACCCATCATCTCTAAGCAATGCAGCAAGCAATCCTAGTTGACCCTATCATAAGCCTTCGCGAAGTCCAGCTTCAATACTAAACCTTTCCCCCTGCACTGCTTCAAGATAAACAAACATTCATAAGCCACCAAAAAGTTGTCTAAAATATGTCTTCCTCTGATAAACGCACCCTGAAAGTGATGCACCAGCCTATCCATGACAGTAACTAGCCTCAATGCCAAGACCTTGGAAATAATCTTGTAACTTGTAAATACCATTAAGCATGCTAAGGGGCCGAAAATCAACAAACTTCATTTCTTACTTCCTTTTGGGGATAAGAACAAGATGTGTCTGGTTCATACCTCTTAAGTGACCCTTCCCCTCCTAAAACTTCTTAACAGCAGCCACAAAATATTCATTGATGATATGCTAGCATCTTTGAAAGAAAGCAATAGGAAAGCCATCTAATCCCAGATCCTTATCCCCAAGAAGAGAGAAAACTGCCTACCAAACCTCCTCCTTTGTGTCCCTCACTAGTACAAGGAGGTAATCGGTGTAAGAGGCTGCCATGTACCCACGATCTCCTGCAATCATCCCCCATGTAAAGTCTGGAGTAGAACACCTTCACATGGTCCCTGATCTGAACATCATCCCCAAAAGTAGTGTCCCCCACCTTAATGTAGGAGATGGAGTTCACTCTTCTTCTGCCAGAAGCAATCTGTTGAAAGTAAGTTGTGTTCTTGTCACCTTCCTTGATCCATCTGTCTCTCGACCTTTGCGTCTAGTAGGTTTTCTCTTTGCAAAGAATGTCTTCATACTGTTCTTTAAGGGAAGTCCTAACAGCTCTGTCCTCCTCATCCAGAAGGCCAACCTCCTCCAAACCGTCAAGTCCATCTATCTGCTGCAGAATCCTCAGCTTCGCCTCTCCCTGGCAGTGTTTTCCCAGCTCCCCAACCTCTCAAGGTGGAGGCAGTGTGTCTCATCCTCCTCACCAAGGTGCCCATAGCTGAAGGACCCACATCCACTGCCTTCCACGCCTAGGACACCACATCCATAAGTCCTACTCACGGAACCAGAACAACTCCAATCCAAAGTTATACCTCCTCTCATGAATATAGCTCATCTTCAAAAGAATCGGCCTATGATCTGACAGAACTCTAGACAAAGTAGACACCTAAACATGGAGAAAATGGCCTTCCCAATCCACGAAGATCAGAAATCTGTCCAACCTCGAACAAACAGCCACAACTCTCATGTTGGACCAAGTAAAGAAGCCACCCGACATACCAACATCAACTAGAGCTGCCCCTTGAATAAATTCTGAAAAGTCTAAAATAGAGCCATCAGCAGAAGAAGAGATCCCGGTCCTCTCTGACGGATGAGCAACAGCATTAAAGTCACCAGCAACACACCACGGTCTCCTTGAATTGTGATGAAACCACAAGAGCTCCTCCCACAGCAGCCTTTTATCCTCCCTGCCTAAAGGACCATAGACCCCTGTAAAATCCCAAGAAAAACTGCCTTTAACCACTTTGAAGTGCAGTGAAATGGCCCATCTGCTAACCACCCTATCGCATGCCACCCCTCCTCCAGCTCAAAGGGGTTATGAAGAACAAGGATACCCCCTAAGCTTCCCACTGCCGCAGAAGCAACACCCTTAGTCAGTCTAGTAACCTCAATCTCCTTGGGAAGAAGTACTCCCTTGCTCACCCCTCTCTTCCTCCGACACACCCCCACCTCTCTGCTATAACCTCCCCCGGTTGTATACTGGCACTCCACCTCCTATAAATATCATAAAAGGGTCCTTTTAGGTCTTTTTCAGCTCCCACCGAGGAAATGCCTACCATGCCAGCCACCTTGCTGGCCTGCTCAATACATATAGCCTCCACCTCCTTGAGAATAGCCCACACCTCCTCTGGTCGCAGGCAGGATTTGCCTAACCCCACACCACCTTCCAGCAAAGGGGTAGCATCTTCTCTGTCCTCCTGAGCATCCATAACTGCCATCTCTCCTGCAGCACCCTCACCATGGTGTATCACAACAAGTGCGGAGTGCTGTTGAGCTTGCAAAGCCTCTGGTGTCGGTCCGGCAAGGTCTACTGTGATTCCTGCCATGACTTCCATCTCCGCCTCCAGAGCCAAAGGCAACACCAATTAGCTGGCCAATCACATCGGGAGTTCGGGACTCTGCCTCCCAAACTACCAAAGCAATAAGCATTTCTCTTGAACAAATGAAACCAACTCCGTACAGCCTACTTCCTGCTTATCTGTGTTTTCAAAAAGGAAATGAAATTTTTCTGATACCTTGGAGCTTAATGAATCAATCCTGTTGAACGTCTGGTATCCGAATGTAGTGTACTCAACAAGATATTGCAGCATGAGGTCCAGAGAACAAGAAATCAAATCAAACATGCAGCTGTCTTCAATTACAGATTAGATATGAAAAAGGGAGTCAAGAACTATAACACTCAGCAAAGAGCCAGAAAAGTTCATTCAACTCCCTTCTGGCTGTCGGCACCAAGATTGCTCGAAAGATTTTGGGAGGAAATGTAACACTGGTTGCAAAATTATCCAATGGTTCCAAAGTTACCCGTCTACATATAGAGAAGAGTGAGAGAGAGAGAGGTATTTGATTCCAAGATCATGTAACTATATTTAGTCTTGTTTCCAAATTTATTTCACTCCTTAGAAAATCATTATCTCACAAATGCCCTCAACAGTTACCCTGGCACGTTCATCTGTGAATATGGAAGCATTAGCTTTGGTTAGAATCATTAAGCCTGAATTCAACTTTGGATCATATCTTTCTAAAATATGATCAGATCAGGCTGAATAACTTGCATACAGGTGTTAATCAAATGACATGAGAATGAAGGCACTCCCTGGTGGAGCTAATTTCAAGTCCAACTTCGTCATTTGCAAGGATTATTCAGGGCTTACCACCAAGCCGACATGTGATATTCAATTTGTTTCTGTTAACAAATCAATATGAAGTGAGAATAAAAACAATTTCATCCAATATTAATTCAGGGTAAGAATTACGCATACCTCAAACTGTTGTCCAAACTCAAATTGAAAGAATATGAATGCTCATTGTATGATACACAGAAAAGAGGTCTGAAAAGAAGTTCCTTTCACCTGTCATCGTACATCATTCTGTATTTTAAAAGCGAATGCAACAATCGGTAACCTGAAATCAGGAAAAAGAAAAAACAACTGTTGATCTGATGCAGTTATTGCATTATACTCAGCTGGCAATCTATTCTGAACTTGTTAGCAAATGACCGATGCAATATTACTTATGCCTCATAATCACTGGGGAGAAAAAAAAAGCACCACAATTAGGTAGGGTGAAAAATTAAAGAATAGATTTCCTCATAGAACAGAGGAAAATTTGTGAGCATTATGTACAGACATAGAATGCTTCGTTCTCAAAGGTAATTACAAATCCTTATGAATAAGTGAACATTTTGCTTAATGCACATACCAGATGCAAGCCCCAGTGTTGTGTCTCAATATGAACTCTAGATGCCTTTTCTGATCCCTCCATGTTAGGAAGATTTTATAAACAAAACTGCACATTCAACCTGCCTGTACATTCATCAAGCACGTGTAGCAGTACTGTCAAGATCATCTCCCAAGGAGCAATACAAAATGGAATCCACCCATGCCATCTGGCTACCAAGTTCTCTATCCCATGTCATCTAGGTTGGATAATTCAATGGAAGGCAGATGCAACATGGTACATGGAATAGATATTCGGTACTTGGTATTAGAAAATGGGTACACCATTCACTGATTCCAGTTTCTTGTCATGTCCCTGCTTTCATTTAAGATCCATTACACTGAGAACTGACGGGGAAGCAGTGTGTGCTTGAGATTTCGGCACCTCCCAGCATTCCACCAGCACCTTTCCATCATCTTATATAGGAAGGCATCAGATACTGTTATGACTTTGCAAAAAGATCTGTGCAGCAGCTCAGGAACTTTGAAAATTTGAGACTACATTTTCTCAGTTGAAACTCCATGGACCTTTACACCATATGTAGTAGTTTTATAGAGCCACTGGAGTTTGCTGCCACGACCATATTTGACTTTCCTCTCCAGCAGACACTAGAGACAAACTGCCCATTGTCTTCAGCAATCTCTAGGCCCGTGATAGGATCCATAGAGCCAAACTTGTGAGAAGTTATCGGCATGGGCAAAGATCTATAATAAGCATAAATCTGGAAAAACACAAGTGAACATGAGAACAAAAGAGCAACAGGGTGAAGGATACAAACACGTTAAGAGTCTATCTAATCAAGATATATTGGCACCAAAAAGATATTTTGCATTATGTATTTGATGGAAGAAGTCATTTTCTAAGTATAGTTTAATGACTAATTTACTGTAGATCACTCAACTCATCTTAACGTGGATGGACGAAGAATGCATTGGCTACTTGGATGGAGAAAGCATGGCTCATCAATGGAGCCAGCAACTAATGTAGAACTAGTAAGAATGCACAAAATGATTACTCCTCCGATTAAAATAGCATTAAGAAAATAAGCAGGTCATAGTTCAAAGAAAAAAGTGATTTGGTGGATATTCGAAGAAGAAGTGGAGAGCATTACTAAATGCTTAGCATTATAGCAAGTAAAGTACGAAGTTTTTCAGAAGCTAGGTAAAGCTAGAGGTTAAAGCTCACCTCATTTGTCTCTGAACCACATGCTATATAGCCATCAGAGACAGACAGACCCACAAAGTTCTGGAGAATAGAAAGTCAAATGTAACATACACTTTTGAAAATACATAAATAAGAAATAAAACGAAGAGAAGCAATCCAGCTGCATACCTTCTCATTGGTATGACCAGTCAATGTTAAGCTACAAGCAGCAGTAGAAAATCCACATGAATTGGTCTTCTCAAGATCCCACAGCTTCAAGGTATTGTCGGTCGAAGCAGAAACAAGGGTTTGAGAGTCCACAAATTTCACATAGCTGACAGCCTTCCCATGGCCAGCCAAAGTACACCAAGGGATTCTTGTATTCCTAAGATCATAACAGTAGACCTTGTAATCAGCAGAGCCAAAAGCCAAAAAGTGCGTCGAATGTGAAGAGAACTGGACGCAGCAGATATTAGCAACACTTCTGATTGTGCTGATGCAATTTTTCTGTCAACCAAAATGAAACCAAAATATGAATTTGGCAAAAATGGATAAACAACTAAGATACATCGGGGAAATAGGAACAGAGATCAGTAAAGCATGCCTCTTTTATGCTCCAGAGTTTTACTGAACAGTCATCACTTCCACTGGCCAACTTCGTCGGATCCACCTGAGAGAAGTCCACAGACCAAGCTCTTTTCTGATGGTCTGCGTATCGTGTAAAACCTTGACCTGTGCTTGCATCCCATAACTGTAAACACAGAAAACCAAGAAAATAAACCTCAAAGTAGAAGTATGCAACAGATAGAGTAATAATATTCCATTAATGGAGCTAGGATTTAATAATCATGTAGGCTCATCTCAGGTTCAGCTGCTGAGGAATATAAATAACTCATCCATTCCAAGCTATATAACATCAACCTCAAGGCATTATATCCATTTAGCTGAAGCCAGAAACCATGATGCTTAAGCATTTCAAATATATTCTTTACACACATCAGAATCCAACTCATTTACCAATGGATCAGGGACTGCAATCTAATAGCACTTAATGCTGCCAATGGATATTTCATGGTGCAATGTTCAGGAGGTGAGTTACGGATCAAAACTTCACAGGTTTCCAGTTTCTAGAGGATGACTGCACCTGACAGCAGCACTAAAGGATTGCAAAATTAGTCTCAAATAATTTGCCTACTCTGCTGCCTACAAATCCTACGTCATAAGGCCCTCGGTCATTTAGACATGAAGTTGGAAGGATTTCTGAGAATTGTATCCAATGATGGATGAAAAAAAACTCCAAGAGACAGGTTTCAATGCTTAGGCGTCGTTTGGAACCGTGATTGCCCACGATTTCCCGCGAAAAAAGTCTGACAAATCTAAACTCAGAACCAAATGTTACCTGACCACATTGGAGTGTGTGAGAAGCGCTTTTTGTGCTGAAGAGAGAGAGCGACACAACAACTTTTCTCCCTCCCTTCGGCTAAAAGAGGCACTGAAGCCGCTTTCTGAGTTGTTGCCGTGATTTTCAAAAGTTTTTCCTTTTCTATCCTTTTTTTCTTTGCTCTCTCAGACAACGGTGGCTATAGAACAAAGGGCAATTAAGTAAACAAATTTAAATAACTTGCTTTTCTCCTCCAGTCTTCCAAACGCACAACCGGAGCCGCTAACCCATCAGACAAAGCTCTTACATGTCAGAGTTGCCAAAAAAATCCGATTCACATGAAATCAGATTTTTTTTAATTGATCCCAAATGACGCCTTAGACTTCATTGAAAGTGCAGGTGACTTGTGGTCGAAAGTTAGTCTCCTACATCAGGCATTGTTCAGTTTGACCAAAAGCCTCGAATGTGGCCCCTTAAAGGCATCTCACATGCAAGGGTTGGTTCCATCCTTATCAGCCTGCTCCATTCATTATACAGCCCTCTCCTTTTTCCGTAATTTTTGTCTTACATGACTTCTTCCTGATGCAATGATTCATTTTTCTTGGAAGTTGACCAGAAGGCTACATTTCCTTAAAATAAAAAGTACAAAATGGAGAAGAAAAAGAACATCTACAAAGATGGTATACTCGCAGCCAACCACCACAACCTGCCCAGTTCACAACATGGAAGGATGATTTACATAGTAAGACTTTTTCCACCTCCCTATTCCATACATTAGAGTAAAAAAAAATACTGGAGTAGACTGCTGAAATTTTGATGTACTGTTTTCGAGAAATTGGGCCATAACTGCAATTATCCTGAAAATTAGTGTATTACTGTGATTACAGGTTCACAGGGTTGAAATTCTCCCTTTTGACATGTTACATGCACAAAGCAAATCAAGTCATGAGAGATCAGGGTATTATTGCAATTACCCAAAGAATTAGGGTATGACTGCAATTACCCCCAAAATTCGGATGTTAATGTGATTACATTTTTTCGCCAGGCTAAAAATCCTTTCTTTTATGTAATACATACACAAAGTATATCAAAAAAAGGTTATACAACTTAAGAAGGGTCTTGCTCGATTGGTTAAATTAGCATGGGGTTTATTGCCAATTTGCACCCCTGCTCCCACTGCGCAGGAACAACTTCCCTGGGGCTTTCCCTGGTGCTGAACCTCTTGAGATTGTCCTTTTCTTCTTCTTTTCTTCTTTCTCCTCTTTATAAATGGGGTCGCCCCCCCTCTTCTTTCTCCTCATACTCTGGCCCATCAACCAGTGGAAGAGAGAGGCCAATTGGAGCGCCCTCAAGGGCATTTTCGCCAGCTGAAAGGGGGCACTTTGGACTGGCTTTGCAACTGCTCAGGGTTTTTTTTCTTTAGTTCCCTTTAAACACTGCAGCACCCATGACCGTGCATAAGTTTTTTGGCCTTCTTCTTTGTTGAAATTTATATGTTCTATGGAAGACAATAATAATGGGGATTCAACATCGACACTGAAATTCCATTCATGTAGTTAGTGGATGCAACCATGAAGGAAGTATGAGGATTGTTGGGTTCCTCAATGACACTCCACTATTATTCTCTCTTTCCACATAGACTACAGCATAGTTGTGAAACTCATAATCAATATGTCCTTGTCCGAATGAAATAGGGTTGCATCTCTTCCATTTCAATGTCCAGTCACCCAAATGGTTCTTCCTGACCCTAGTAACCCCTCAACAGCTCTGTATGAACTCTGATACAATGGTTTTTATCAAAAGAAATAACTTCATTTCAAATACCAGAATGGCATTCTTTAAGGAAACATTTTGGAAGGGCACCCATCCTCTTGTCCTTAAATCACCCTTATTGCAGCAATTTTAAATTAATTGTTAATCAGTTAAGCAATTCCGGATGAGCATGCTCAGGAAGCAGAAAGAAAAGTGAAAGGACAGCATCAACCAACTCAACAATTTATCAATTCAGAAATACAGATAAAACATACTCTTCATGATCTTATGTACCTCAAAATGTCACCATCCTTTGTATATTCCTTTTTACTTTAATATACTCGCGGCACCATCCACATTTCAAAAAAAATGAACCTCAAAATGTCTGGAAAATTAAAGGACCATAATGCAAAACAAATACATACCTGAACAACACCATCATAGTCTGTTGAAGCTAAATAGTTCTTAATGTAGCTATTCCAACATACACAACTCAGTCTTGATTTGCTCTGCATCTCAACCACAGGGTAATGTACATCCACATTCTCACTCAACAAAGCATCAAATTCAAATATTTTAATTTTCTTTGAGATACCAGCAGCAGCAAGGTAATCTTCATCTCGATCAAAGCTCAAAGAGCAAATCACGTTAGCAGAGTTCAGAATATCACTGTTCCTTATGGTTCCACGCACCTCAAATTTACTATATTTGGCATATTTACAAAAACCATCAAAAAAGGCTCCTGATCGGTCAGGTTCTTTACTTGAGTAACATTCTTCAGCAATATGTTGAGTTAAGGACCATTCATCACGGATCCTCAGCACATCCGTGTCAGTGCGAGCAGCAGAATTAGCTGAAGAGATCTCAATTTCTGACCTCATAGAAAAGTATGCCTGTTCTAATTGATCAATATTCCTTGTCAACTTTAATTCATTCATTCCTGGCCTAGACAAGCTGGAGGTTCTTTCTGGATGCATAGATTCATCTGGGATCTCGTAGATGCTTGAGGATGAGTTTCTGACATGAATGAGTTCCATTCTTGATGAGTTCCTTCTCTCCACCTCATTAATATCAGCTCCTAAGCAACGGAGGTTCTCCATCAATTTTGCAGCCTCCTTTTCCTTTTGTTCTTTCACACACACAAGGAAATGCAACAACAACTCCACTTCAGCATCCTCCTCATCAATTGAAGTGAGTGCACGATCCACAGAGTTCAGGTCTTGCATTTCACTCATAAATTCACATAATAGGACATCCCTGCGATATAAGTAAAAAATAAAAACTATAAATCTTGTGAAAATTAAAAACTATGAATCTTCTTCAAGATGTTAAAGTATGTGGCGAACTTCAAACTATGGCATGTCCATTTCATGGAGAAGTAGATAGATCTTTATCACAAACCTAAATAGCCAATTAGGTTTCTCTGGAAACAGTCATGAGCACCAACTAGACAAATAACTCGACGAAGTTCAGATATTGGACCTGGATGTTGGGAACTGGCTGGAGTTTGGGTATTTACCAATGATGCATCTTGGGTAAACATTTGTCCATGTCTTCCAACTTAAAATGAAGAGATAAGGGAAAGACAAGGGTTTGGCCAGACAGTTCTTCTCATGTATGTAATGAAACCCAAGGTAAATGCTGGTTACCATGTATTTAAAGGATCATGTTACACATTGTTATAAAAGGCAGTCACTAGGGCACCTTCAACAGCTTGGCTGCATTGACAGGATCACCTTGGCCTACTTTTGCAATGTTCTTGTTTTATAGGCATCTGGCACCATACCATCATTTTAATTGTCCTCAAGAATACATCACATTGTGCATACGTGTGTATTCCTTTTTACTCTCTTTTTTTCACACGGGGGAAGGGGGGAGGCGGCATTATGTACAAAAATGCACATAATGAAGAATGTGGCAACAAGGGGTTTCACTGCCTTGTCAGTTGTCACCCTCCCTATGAGCGACATCATCCCTATAGGATTCATAACAGGGAATTGAAAAGAGGGGAGGGGGTGGATGATTTTGCTTGATGAAGGAAAAGATACATCTGTAAAAATGAATTTCAAGTGTTGATATTGTTCAATCTTCTTTCTTGACATTAAAAATGACATTGCTAGTAGTGGAGAGGGAAGAGCACATGTGACGCCTCTCCATCTCAGCCCCAGGCTGGTCTAAAACACATCATATCTGCTTCCAATACAAGTGCACAGGCCTTTAGAAGAATGCCTTAAATGGAAAGGGGATGCAAAGCATACGACAACCCACATAATTCAAATAGAATGGCATAGTCACTGCGCAAACTGAATGCTTTCAAACAAAGCATATTCCATGAGAATGTTAGACAGTCACCTCAGGTAAGCTTGGCCATCTTGATGATATGCACAGTATTGAACCAGTCTGACACTGTGATACATCGATATGGTCCAGTTTGATCTAATATGGCTGATCGCAGTGTTTTCTGCTTGAAATTGATACAGTATGATAAGGCCAGATGGGATGGGATCTGTAATGTAGAGGCCATGATATGGTATGACGTATCCAATACTGCTCCATGTGTTCTGATATTGCCCCTTTAGTATGTACCATAAAGACCATGATACAGTAAGATACATCCAATACGGTCCAACTGGATACAATTTTTCAAACCATGGCACCAAGATTATCAGTTAACAATCTCATCAACATGAATGGCCAGTCATCAAAGCAGAAAAACAGCACTAAACCCAACTCCAGGTAGGATAACCTATCCATCTTATCAGCCTTGGAAATCTTGTGGAAAAGTTATTTGTCTCTTGGTCTGTACAACCCAGATGCAAGATGCCATTCCCTAACCCAACAGCTAAAGAACTCAGAGAGAAACCAGGTCAAGACCACTGGACCTACAGCTGTCCCCTTGGAAATGTGTGCCCTAATCCAGACACGCGCAAGCCCCCACCCCCTGAACACAAGCAGTGGATTCTGATGATGAAATTGGCAGAAATGATGCACGTAAGAGTTCTAAGCCCAGACGAAGCCTGAAGGTCGCGTAGAGGGGACAGAAACTTTCAGCTCAACATGACAAGCACATTTAACCAACTTGCTCTTTCCATGAACCTCGGTAGGCTACAACTAGAAAGGCACATGTGGTTGGGAAGAAAAAAAATGGTCTTATAGGTCTTTATCCAGCAGCTGAGTATAGTTGGTGGCCTTTTTAAGTGGTAGATCAGTGTCACCACCATGCACTCCCACATAGAGGGACTTTTTGTTTGCACACTGTGTATATTTGTATGATTTTCATTTTCATTTTAATTCAAAATTGTGGCATCATTTGTTTTGCAAAAAAAAGGGTAAGTTGTGTTAAAAGTAATTATAATAACAAGACTGTAATAGAACCCTGGTACAATTTTTTCTTATTTCTTTTAGTTTGTAGGTGGGCAGTGCAGATTTCAAGTGAAGTAAAACAGGCACCTGTTCTTTACGAAAGGTGAAATCATTTCTCTTTCCAATAGTTAAGAAGCAAAATAAGAGTCTGAAGTCTTTTTTTATATGCAATTTAGTTTGGAAATATAGACAGACCCAGTTAACTTCGTTGCACTGGCACTAAGAACTGCCATTCCAACTTCACAACACTTAGCAGTCCGATTGGCATTTTGCCAGTGCTCAATTATCTTGAATGTTTGGTCTGGGGATTGATCAGTTTGAAATGTTCAATACTAGCTACACAAACATTGACCAGAAATAGGCTAAAAGAATAAGTCAGAAAATCTTGTCTTATGAACTATGTATCCAAGAAGTGAATAATCAGCAGAAGATACCTTGACTTTGGACGTGAAGAAGGTTCAGGATGAAGCAACCAAAGGCAAAACCCAGCCTCCTTAGGGCACTCTGAGAGAAAATTCGGAGGTAAAATTCGATGTCGAAGGTCCATCATTGCTGTAGTATGCACTTCCCAGGATTCAAAATAACAAAAAAGCTGACGATGAATAGCTTAAAATTAGATTCAAAGTTGTATAATAACAAAAATATAAGACGCTAAATCAGATGTTTTTACAACAGACATACATTGAATCACCATAATAGCAAAATAAATTAGAAATACAAGAGAGGAAACAGTATATGAGGATTGAACAAGTAGCAACAATATAATAGAATCTAATATACAGAATTAAGGACTATGCTTAACTGTTTTATGTCCTCAACAATATAATATAATAGTTACTGGAACAATGCAGTTCAGCTAGGCAGCTGAAAGACTGCTCACTCAGATGGTTAATAACTGATTTTCTTTTCTTCAAAGTCTTCATTCAAGTCCATAACAGGGCACCGGCAACTGCGAGGGACATGGAGCAGGTACTGGGTGTTGCAGTGGGGAGGAGGATGCCCTTCTTCCCTTTGCATTACTTTCTGAGGATCTCTTCCTGGATACACCACCCCCCCCCCTCTCTCACCTTCAGGTCCATGTTAGAGGGGGATGTCAGGCCTGAAGAGGAGGCTCCGGTGCCTTAGCTCTTCCCACCCCGCCTCCGGTGTCGGAATATTTACATGCGGCGATGGAACAGGTAGATGAAGCTTTTCAGGGGAGAAAATTATTTCAGTGGACAATGGGAGTCTCACCAAGGTGGAAGTAATGGATATATTGTCCAAAGTTGAGAATTACATGGAAACACAGGTGAGCAAGACTGCTAGATTGATTGGTGTCTCGGATGAAAGCGTGGACAAAGGTTTGAAGTCCACATTGCTTCTGATCAAGCGTAGGTGGATGGCCGATATTCCTAGAAAGGCGAAGTCTGATATGGCCGGCAAGAAAATAATTTCGAAGAACTGAAGCCTATGTGATTCGGAAAGCCAGGAATCGTTTTGGAGGGCTGTTTGACCTTCCCTTTTGTGTTGTTCTTGGTTTATTGAGAGTTGTCTCATGTGGGTGGGTCTCATAGTGGAGGAGTGTTTCTGTCTTGGGACTGTTGGGTGTGTTGTTTGTCTTTTGGGGCTGTTGGATGTAATTAGCTGAGGGTGTTATGGTTTTCTTTTCTTTGCTCCCATGGCAGGCCTCGGCTTGCCATCATTTGTCTAGGGGGAGGTTTGGGAGCAACCCCCCTTACATGTACATCCTATTCATTTTATAATACCAGTGATACTATCCATTTTTCAAGAAAAAGGGATTTTTGGAATAAAGAATGTCCCAGATGGAATGCTGATCAGTAATATATTGCTAAAATAAAAGTATGGATACGTTAGGACATACCTCAAATAGAAGAACCCCGAGACTGTAAATATTTGAAGAGAATGTTGAGGTATTACCATAAAACTCCTCTGGACTAGTATACCACATCTTCTCCAGTTGTACAATGTCACAGACGGGCTGCTGGAAACTATTACCAGATAATGCTGAAATACCATAATCAGAGTTTTGATTAAGTTTGCCAAAATCTCTAACAATAGCTGAGTCTACTTGCAATGCAACTTTATCCTCAACTAGAGAGCATCGGCCATCAAGTTTCACCTGCCCACTTGCTTTCCGCTGCTTTGCTGGTGCTAACTCATAAAATCGTTCACCTACTTCCAAATTTCTTTTCCTTTTTAATTGATCCGTGGCATATGAAACTCCATGACCAATTGCTAGCTTTGGCACATCCTTGTGAACTTGGGAGATAAAAGAGCCTATATATTTCACATGATTGGGAGGAACTAGCATGAAAAAACAAGGTCGTAAATGTTCAAGTGCTACATCTTGACTATGAGAGCTATCGACAAGCTCTAAGATCTGCTTAAATATCTGAAGCCTCTGAAACTTATCAATCCTGTGTTTTGCAGAGTTAAGCCACTGTCTTAAGTTAATTCCAGAACAAGATTCAGGGACAAAAGCACTGCCCCAACCATTCAGAGCTATGTCCTCATCTTTGGCGGTAGAACTACGAGTTTTGTCAGAAGATTTTCCTGCATCGTCTCTGCCTACTTCATTGCTATGACTTTGAATTTTGGGTTTGCAAGCATCATAACTACATGGATTCCTATAAGCAATCCCCTTCCCCTTCAAGGAAGTCTTAACTAAGAATTCAGGATAACCACGAGCAGATAGCACCTTAGTCCGGATACCCCCCAAATAAGTTGTGTGCATATTGCCAGAAGAGGTAAAATTGGCACCTTCTGTAAGATGCTCTGAAACCATGGAAGGAATTTGGTTTGCCGGACTGTTTGGAAAAGGCCTTCGAGGCCTAAGTTGGTTCAGAAATACATTTCTTGTATCTTCGCAAGCAGTTGTCACAGGTTCTTTGGGTGTCGAAACCCTAGGTTCACCACCAAGCTTATACAGATTCTGCCACATACTTTTCTTGACTGTGTCATCTCCACTGTTTGAACAGCTGGCAATAGGCAACCTCGGGTTCTTGTAGTTTGTAAGAGTCAATTCCTCGACAATTTCATCAGCGTCACCAGTAGAATGAAGATGCCTTTCTAGGTCTTCAGACTTGGCTTGGGAACTTGGAGACATTAACATATTCTTGCCTTCTAAAGTATCTGATATGAGCTCATGGAACCTATGTGAGAAGAGCTGCTCAGACCAGCTGATCTCCTGAGATGCAAATAAGGCCGGTGACTCCATTGCACTGAAATTTTGTGGACATGAAGATTGCTCATTTTCCTTACTCTTGAGGTGAGGGGCCTCCTCTGAGTTCTCTAAACTGTCATTTACTTCGCTTCTCCCTTCCATGACATATATTAACGGGGTTCACTCAAATGGAGCAGTCTGGGAAACTTCACATCAAGTGTCCCAGATGAAACACAATGAAGAATCATGTCTATGTATAACTGATTTATGCGACTTCCTAAAATAAATCAAAAAGGAATAGATACATTATTTTTGCTGAAAAATTATCTTCAGCTTCGAACGTCAAATAGTAACTTTGAGGTTTGATAATCCAATGGTCATGCATTACACTGCTCTAATCATTAGGTGACAAGGGGGTGCCATAATTATGAGTATAAACAACAAGGACAACTCAGAGAGGAGCCCAAATTTTCAGCATCAATCAACTTCTTCGGAAGAATCCTAGCTCCCATTCATTTCTCAGCAAATGACAACTACAAGAATCCCATCCTCGCGAGAAAGAAAAAAACCGTGCTGAGTAAGACTGATGCTAGGAATACGTGGCAAAACACATCTTTCTACTATCAGACAGAAAACTATGACGACAGAAGACGTTTCCCCACTGAGAAATGGCTTCCGCCGCTCAGGGTTGGTGCGACAAACAAAAAATGGATTAGGAACTGGAGATCAGACAGAAAATACCAGGCCTGCTCATTGTTGCCTGCTACTAAGATGGTAAACTAGAATCAAAGAGGGGGAGACGAAGAAGAACTGTAACGAAAAGCCCAAAATAAAAAACAAACAAACAAACCCAAGTTTTGAAACTAATTGAAAAGAGAGAGACTCACTGAAAATGGGAAACCAGTGACTCAAACACAACAAACCGAAGCCCTTCAAAGCGGCGGGAAGAACAGGAACAACAGCCAGGTGCCAACAACAAGCCCTAGCTGCCCGGTGGCAACGAGGAACCCTAGAATTCTCCCGAAACCAGGATTAAACAACTTCCAAGACTTACCTGGAATGGAAAATATTCCCCTCAGGTAAATCTCACTGCGACGCCCCCTTCGATCGGAGCAATCAATTCGGCATCGTGTGAGAGGTAGAGGGGGGATAGAGAGAGAAAGAGATGAAGAGATAGAGAGAAGTAGAGAGAGAAAGCCCCCCCGAAACGGAAACATCTCCATCACGCCTTTAGATATTTTTCCCACGAATTTTAAATGTAAAAAATGTTGATATTTGATTTTTTTTCGTGGAAATTTCTTCCTCCTGGGCGGCCCACCGCGCCTATCTGAACAGAGCACCATTCGTTGGAAAACACGTAATGTAAAACGACCAAAAGTTTGTCTTTTGCGGAGACAATACTCTACGTGGCGGTTTCTTAGTGGGTGTGCTTCGGGGCGGTGAACAAGCGAGAAGCGCCGGACGGTCTCGGCTGCTGCCGCTGCCTGGGCGGGGTCTGGAGCGGGACCGGACCCAACAGCTCGCCCCCATTAACAAAGAAAAATATTAAAAATTTTCTCCCATATTTGAAGGCAGAGGAGGAAAAGGCACCACGTCAGCCTCTGTGGGGCCGCGACTCTGGTCGCGCACGTGCCGGTGCGGCAGCAAGCGCCACGTCAGTGTGGAACGGCGCGCCTCGCCCCCGTCGGGGACGTTCGACGGGCAGAGTCCAGCTCGACGCGGACCACCGGGTTCTGTGGGCCGTGTCCGAGCCGCGTGTCCGATGTGGGAGGCAAATTTTCGTTTTTAACTTTTTAAACAAAGTTATTTATAATCCAAAATAAATACAAACTAGTTTTTTATACTTGTAAATAAAATAAATACACATATAATTAAAAAATAATCAAGTTCTCATATGTATTCTAGCATTAGCAGTCCTACTATGAAGATTAGTGCAAGAAAAAACTTTGTCATTACACACCATAACCCCCTATCGATCAAGTCTAATAAGCTCATATTAAAATATAACAAGTTTATATAATAGAATATCTAACCATCGCTAGATTAAAAAGGGGGAAGGGAAAAAAAAAAGAAAAAAAACATCGATCCCCACCCCAACCCCTTACAGAAACCCATCGCCATCCGACATCACCGTCACAAAATGCCGGAGGAATAGATATATCGTTTAAAAAAATAGAGTTGCTCATATAAATACCTTGGTTAAATAATACTTATCTAACATGTAAAGTTACTTTTAGGGGTGTCAATGGGCCGGGCCTGGATCGGGCCCGTGCTGGCCCAGGCCCAGCCCGGTCTTTGATCGTTTGGCCCAAGTCCGGCCCGGCCCGGGACGAGGCCCGGTTTTTTTAAGCCCGACCCGACCCGAAAAAATAAGGTAAGGCCCGGCCCGGCCCGGTTTTTTTTAAAAAAAATATTTTTACTATATTTTTATTTATTTTTATAATAAATTTAGTGTTCATTTAATCAAAATAGTATAAAATAAACATTAGACTAATCTAGATAAAGTTATTTCTAATTGTTACAAATATAAAATAAATGTTAAGTCATTAAATATAGTTTCACAACATAATTTTCAATCCAAAATTTTAGAATATTAGAATTATTACCATTTTACTTATTTAAAAATATATATATACCGGGCCACCGGGCCGGCCGGGCCGGGCCGAGCCAAGCCCGAGCCCGGCCCAATTTTACTCCGGGCCGGGCCGAGCCGGGCTCAAAATAAAAAAATATATATTAAAACATCCGGCCCAAGCCCGTGTAAAATCGGGCCGGGCCACCGGACCTTCGGGCCGGCCCGGCCCAATTGACACCCCTAGTTACTTTGTATTTACATGTACACTAATTAATAGATAAATTAAATATATATAAAAATTCATCTTTTCCTCCACATCACTATTTAAGAAATTTTTTATAGTTCGTCAATAGAAAACCAAAAAAAAAATTATCAACATGTTATTAATTTGCATATGAATTGTACATCCAGCCTATGACACAATTTCACACAAAAAAATGCCGTTTATTACAAATTTCTCAAAAAAAAATCTGGAAGTTTCTTGGCGAAGACCGCTCCCGCTTGCCGCATCGAGAAAACCGCGGCCGGGGGGGGGGGGGGGGGGGAGGGCATACTGTGTGCGGGGTCGTTGGATTGGCTCAGGCGGTGCGTTTCGATGTTCACGGAGATAGTGCGTGAATGAGATGAGTGAATGGAAGGCAGCCTCGTCCCAGACGACGACAAAAGGGCGGCCTCCATAACGCACCTCCCGCGCCATTCCTCGCGCCGTTCGAGCGACGGCCCACGTGGCGATTCGATATCTTCGCTTTCGCTGTGGGTCATCCTTATCGCCCGCTACACTGCACGGAGACCATTCCTCTTCCCGCTGTCCCGTCTTCTGGCAGTGCGGGACGGGGCCCACCGGCCCAGGTGAAGGGAGTCGTCAGCAAGAATGCAGGGTGTGAGTGACCCATGTGGACAACGATGGACTTCGATTCCCAACGGTGGTCGCCGATTGGCCGATCTTTTTGCTTTGCTTTTTGTGTGCTTCAAAACAAAGGAGTGGGGGTTGGTTTTTCTTTGTTTTGTCTTGGAACTTGGTGGAAGCTGTGACCAGCTGGAGAAATATGTCTTTCTGTAAAAAAAAAATTAATGCTTTGTTTATTGTTGTACATATAAATTTGTGAACTGTTCTTTTATGTCTTCATCTGCACTTATCAATGCTATCGTTGGGCTATCCAAAATATTATAGTCATAAATACATACATGAAATACATGAAAAGTCTATCGATCTTAATGGATCTCCAGAAGTAATCGACCACGGATGTCTATGTAACACCTCATAAAATTTTATTTGTTAGAAAATATGAAGAATAAGATTATTAAATTTAGTTATTATTATAAAATTCAAATAATTAATATCTAGAATTAATTAACATTAATAAATATTATTTCTGTGTCGTACGTAGAGGTACACGTTCCGACAGGACGACACCGAAAAATTATAACAAAATTAGAATCCGAGAATACCATAATTTTCAGAAAAATATGATGGTATCAGAAATGTAAATATCTAGATTTGTTGACGTACGGATTACGAGATTAAGTCGACGCAACTATTTTTCGGATGATTTATCACCCAGTGTAAAATAAAATCTAAAAATCAAACTAAAATCACCATAATTTGTAAAATCATCACATTAGTCTATGGGTGAAATTTTAATACAAATGGATACCATTTGAATATGTTTACATAATGTTTATTAGACCAGTTGAATTTTGGGCCAATTACGGTGGCCATTTTTTTGGGTTTTTTAAGGTGCCTACGTGTAAGGCTTTGGGGAGGCCACCATACCAAGGGGTTAAGCCAACACCTAAGTTACCTGCGTGTAACCAAGAGGGGGATTGCATGTACTACGTGTTGAGGTAAAAACCAAATGTTTTTTACCATGACACATTAGTCGCCGATGTGTTGTTGTACATGGACAGACCCTTGGGTTATAAATACCCCCCATCATGTTACGAACCTATCTTTCCAACCCTTCTCCACTGTTGTGCTGATGTCGTTGCTCTGGTTAACCTCTTGTTTGGGAGGTGTTCCTGGTTGCCATCACTGTGAAGAAGCTGTTGTGCGTGAGCTGCTGCTTCTACTTGCTGCTTTTACTATTGCTGGGAAATGTGCTACAAGCTGTAGCTGGGGAGAAACTGCTGTGAGCACCTTGGCATCATCTTCCATTTTCCAGTTGGGAGTCCATCGAAGGAAGACTTCATCTTCTTCAACTAAGTAGGATTCTCTTCCTTTCTCTCCTCTTTTTTAAATCCTTGACTTCTACCTTTGCTAAAGAGGTTATGAACACCTACTTACTTGTTTTAAACTTGTGAATTCTCTTTTGAACTGTGTATCCATCCCTTATAATCACGTTCTAGTTGTGTGTCTGTAGGATTCCATCTCCTTCTCTTTCTCTCTTACTCCTACTCTTGAACATACCATAGAACTTACTGTTTAGGTGTTCAAACTCTCAAGTTCTTATTTGATTTCCATAAATACCTCTAAGAAGCTTGTGTGCATCATGTGTTATTGTAAGATTCACTTCTTGTTCTCTTCTTCCTATATCTTGTTCTTGAACTCCATGTTAGAAGTTGAGTTCATCACCATGTGCTGCCATTGTTCAGTCTTGAGAAAGTTGTGTGTTAGTTCTTTTCTACTTCCATAAGTTGATTCAATTCAAGACTGTGATACTCTCAATTGTGTGGAGTAATTGATTTTTAAGTAGAAAGGAATTTGTCTTAGAAGAACTACTCTTTCAGTAGTCTTCTTCCTTAAGGATGTTGCTTTTACGTACGCCATGTTAAGTCTTCCTCACTTAATTCTTTTATGTAATTAGCCTAGTGTTTTGAGGCTTAGATTGTATCTATGTAATGTCATAAACATGATAGGAGTTGTAGGTAAGCTTGGTAGTACATTCCTTTGTAGTCTTGAACAACTTCTGAAGATTTACACAACACATGTCGACAACCGATTCTGGCCTATCGACAGGTAGTGACAGATCTTCATTTCTGGCCTCTGGAAAGATAGCATCTGTCGACAGGTACCTTCCTGGCTATCGACAGGCACTGCCAGTACCCTAATTTCAGCTCTTACCTTGTTCCAATCCTTGCTGAAACAACACCCAATTAATCTAATCTTTTGCCTACCTATTCTTTGTGGTTTCTACCACCTAAATACCTGATAAAACCTCTCAAGTTTCTTCATTCTTACCAAGAGTCGTCTTCTAAAGAGTTCCAATTACGATTGACCTTTGTGAAGTTATTAACTTCTGTGATCAGTGAAAATATTCTACAAATCCCTGTTGTGTGAAATATGATGAGTACTTGTGTACCCTACTTGAGATTTACCAGAGTGTGTTATAATGATAAGTTGTGACTCTTTGGGCTCATTTGAGAATTATGCTTGTGCAAATGGGGTTGGTTCAGTTATGGGAGGAGCACCCGAATTTGTCAGTGGCTGCGCAGGGGCAATGAGGACAACTGGAGTTGGCATACATTATTACGTTCTTGATTAGTCGTCATATCATACATGTGTGTGTGAATATATATATCTGAATCAGAACTTCAGTGTCATCTTGAATTCTTAATCATGCTTCGACATTACTCTTGTTACTAGTTTGACACCCGTGCGATGCACGGCGTTTGGTTATAAAATATATTAATAATTATAAATTATTTTAAAAAAAAATTATATAAAATAATTACACAATAAATTTTATCATAAATTGTCAAAAAATCTTTTAATTGATATATTAGAGATATAAATGTTACTACAAAAAATATTGTCATAAATCATCGATCATTTTAAAATCAAAGTTCAATGACTTTCTTATTAGCAAATGAACAAATAAAACAAAATAAATTTTCAAAAAACATACTCTAACTAATATAGTGGCAAAACAAAATATGTTCTTAACAAAAATCCAAAATATGACAGTGCAAATGTTTTGGGACAGTTCGAAATGTAGAACGATAAAGTTCATTCTTCAACATTGTCAAAGTCATTTTTCTCAATCTTGATCTGTTTCTTCTTATTGCATGACATCTGAGCAGGAGTAAGATCTTCAGAAGAGTTTGGTTGGTTAAAAGTATCAACTGCTACTCTCTTCATTGGAGTAATGCTACTTGAGGAGCAAGAGACTGAGAGTGTGTCCTATAATTACAATAAAATAAAATTAATAATATGATCAAAAATTTTAAATATTCAAATTATGCATGAAATTAAATTTACTTCGGATTTTACTTACGTGTTCAACTTCAGCAATACTCTCAGATCCTATGAGACTATGATCGAAATCAACATGATATTCAACACCCTACAATGAATTAAGAATAATCACAATAAAGAAAAACCTATTGATTGAATGTTGTACATAAAATACTGAGTGCTAATAAGAATGTTTGATTAATCACAAATGTAGATTTCATGACTTGACTAACCTGAATGATGTTTGATGTAGCCAAATATGTATCAATGATGCTTGTGTCATCACACATTCGTATGACTGTAAAAATTGACCATTCTGACGGAGGTTGTAGTCAGATATTTGAATTTTAAAAAAAAATTTCTTCTCGAGAAATTGATCCAACTCTTTAGGAAAAGAGTCACTATCTCCATCCTGTTACAAAATATGATGAATTTTGCGAATCATATTTGTATTATTTGTTAAATGATAATAAAGAATAGTTTGTTTCCTACTTTCATTAGTTGTTCTCTTAGATTTGCTGCAGAGTTTTGTAGAAATTGCATTGCCTCACGGTCAAATATGACGAATGATGCAGAACCCGTGTGGTCAATAACTCTGATTTAAATTTTATATCTATAATATATAATAGATAAATGTGAATGATGAAAAAATAAATTAGATTGTTAGAAGTTTCTTTAACAAACTAACCTATGGATAAGCATATTGAAATTTCAATACAATAATAACTTAAACAAATTGAAAAGTATTACCTTGGCACTACTACTCTTGCATACTCACAACATTTTTCACACCAAAATTTACCTCCGTCTGGTTTGACTTTCTTTAGACAATTCTTGCATGAATTATAAAACCAATTGAATTCCGTTTCAATTTTCACAATAGTTGCCAAAGTCACACATGTACCAATCTGCATCAAATTATTAAAAAGAAAGGAAGCAAATAACACATATTAGGTAACAACGGTTAAAATATGTTCCCATCAAATGTTCTAAATAATATAATTTTATTTCCTACTTTGGAAAAGAAGGGAACTGTATACAAATATTTTAGAAATGATCTTATTAATGTGTACTGATGTTAGTATATTAAAGAGGGAACTCAATTTTGCATTGTACTTGACACATTTCTCGAATCTCATCTATAAATTTTTTTCTCAGACAGCTGTAAAAAATCCTCCTTAATGGAATGTGAAGCTTGTGACACAATTTGACTAACACCTTGAGATGTTGATCCGTCTCCACAACACAATCTATTATAAAAATTAAGTTAAATTTTATTGAAATAACACAGGGAATGAAAACCAAACAAATTGTAATATTAAAACTTCACATGTTCTTAAAATCAACAATTTGTGACATATTCTGTTCACATATGATTTTAGTCGTAAAGTATGAGTTAGTCAATGTCGCAGCACCTAAAAACATAATCAAATGTAACATTTTGTAAATTAGACAACAAAACAATTCGTAGTAATTCTAATATTTGTGAACTTCTTACATATTTAAAAGATAATCATTTGTATGTTCTTTAAATTTGTCTAAAATACATTTCCACAGCTTAATTCTTGCTAAATGTAGGAGAATGACAAATGGTGTTTGCAGCTCTCCTCCAACATAGGAAGCAATTTCATCAGCATAATGTCCCCAGAGTGTACAACTCAATTTATTTTTTCTAAGAACAACATTGGTATCATATTAGAATAGAATATCATTGGCTTCTTAACCTCAAATATAAAAAAAGATGGCATAATTATTCAATTAGTTTACAGCAATGAACACTTACTGGTCGTCCAGCAATTCAATTGTCATTCTCTTAGCTATCTTTCCAGCATTTTCGCTTTCTTCAATCTTTCCAAACGCGATAAGCTCTCCAATAACATCTATTATGAATATGCATTTTTATGTATGTATTCATGTATTGATGAATTTGCTATACTATAGAGATTAAAGATATATTAACAAAGTTGTTTATATATTTGACTTACCAACCAAATAAGTATCATCAGCGCGTCTTGATATTATGTCATCAAAAGATATGAAATGAAATCCATGAACTGGCAACATAGGTTCATCACATTCTTTCACTGAAGTTGAGTATAAGAAATTCATTCTATAGTTATGATGAGTTGCTTTGTAGTTTCCACTGTTTTCGCCAACACCAAAGTTCGTTATGACATAACTTTTTCATTCGTGTAACTGATTGTTGAACTTATTTAGCAATGCTTTCTTGACAGTTGCTTGAATAATTCCACTCTGCAAAAATATTTATGATGATGGAATGTTCTTCGTATTGAAGATATGAAAGATAAAAATCTACTAACCTTTTCATCTAATAATATCATATCGATACTATTGACTTCCCCAAAACTATTGAATTTCGGGGTATTCCACAAAGTTGATATTCTAACTATAATTTTCCAAGTCTCTTTGAATGGATTGATATCTTCAATAAAGTCAAACTTTGGTGCCATTTCCTGCAACAATAAAATATTCAACAAAATTATAATTCATTCAATAGGAAACAATATGTACTGAATTTATAGTACATGGCTTTATGTATGTTTTTTAAGATTGAAAAAAAATAAGAGCTGAGTTCAGAAAAAACAAACTAACCTATGTCAAATTCTGAAATATCTCCTTAAAGACAACATTATCAATAAAATTGTATGTATTTCCATCTTTATCAGTGATTAGAATTCTCAATCCATTCTTATTTGATACCCTAGAAGAGCCACATATAATTGTCAATGAGTAAAAACTGGTCTTGGGAGATATAAACCAACATGTGAAAGAGTTTGGCCTTGACTTTTATTTATAGTCATTGCAAAAGAAACTGCTATTGGATATTGCCTTCTTTGAAGTTGGAATGACCATTTTGTTTGTGAAGGTGTGAGGACCATCCGTGGAATATAAACTTTATTTCCAATTTCTTTGCCAGAAATTACTTTTGCTTCTATAACATGGTTCCCCAATTGAGTTATTATCAACCTTGTTCCATTGCACAATCCAGCACTTTGATCTATATTTCGAAGCAACATGACAGGAACACCAATTTTCAACTTCAATACATGGCTTGGAATGCCTGAACATCTGATACTGTTTAAGAAGTCTGGAGTATAAAGATCAGCATGACTATCAATGTCGTTGCTTGTCTTGCAAATGCTATCAGAACTTAGATAGATCTTTTCTTCTCCATGCATCAGAGAAAGTATGTATTCATCGATACGATCCACTATTTCATGAGTAGGAGCAAGTATGGCTCTTTGTTGCAGATATAATGAGTCCCCTAGGTTTTCTAACAAATTTGGATATGTAGAATCCACTATGGCTGCAAGCGGATTCAATGAATCTGTAATAAGCAGTTCATCTGGAATTTGTATAATTGCTTCTCCATCATTTGGTTCACCTATTCTGCTGTCCCCAACTTTTAAGATCCATTCAGCGAATTCTTTCAATTCCTTTGAAGTAGTTGTAGAACAACTTGATAGGAGTCTCATATTTTGTGTCAATGTAAGCACCTTGCATGAGCTCCATAAATAAGAGGAATTTATTGTCGCAAAAACAATGTCCTCTCTACTCCCTTTAGGAATCACTGGTAAGATTTGTCTAAAATCACCTCCTAAAACAACAACTTTACCACCAAAGGGTTGTTCCAAACTTCTTGGATTAGAAAACCTAAGCACATCTCTTAAAGTTCTGTCAAGAGCTTCAAAACAGTGCTTATGTATCATCGGTGCTTCATCCCAAATAATGAGGCTAGTCCTTATTAGCAACTCAGCCAATGGACTGCCTTGCTTGATGTTGCAAGTTGAATTTTCATTTACTATCAAAGGTATGCCAAATCTTGAATGAGCAGTTCTACCTCCCGGAAGAAGAAGTGACGCTATTCCACTTGATGCAACAGTTAGAACAATTTCTCCTTTAGACCGTATGGCAGATGACAAAGTTTTCCATAAATATGTCTTCCCAGTTCCGCCATATCCATAAAGAAAAAACACATGTCCTTCATTAGATGAAACGGCACTGTTTATTGTTTCGTATATGTTTTTCTGCTCATCAGTTAAGTTGGAAAACAAATGTTCATGTTCTTTTTTCAATGCTTCTCTATCACATCTCAACTCATCTTGAATCAGTTTATTATCCCCATCATTGATAACAAAACCTTCTGGAAAAGGTAGTTGAGGATAATCTCTTAGACTCTTTCCATTATGCCGTAAGACTTTTTCAATCTCATTAAGAGCATGGTTCTTTAGTTGCTCATCACTTAGTTGGAGATCTGCAATTGTAATATTCACGTAATTAGGCAAATAAGATTATATGGGAATCAACAATCATAGTTCATATGAAAGTATTTGAAGGCTGATATTATTTGTACCATGGTATTGTAGAAGACACCGTTGTCTTGATAAAATATCTTCTGCTAGTATACGCCATGTCATATTCCAAACATATTCTGGTCTGGAGAGACTGTTTGACATTAATAGAATACAAAAAAACTTCCTCAGATAATGGCCTGAACCCCAAAAGGAAACTTCGAGCAGACCATCAATGTATTCTTTGTCATCATCAAGTAAACCCCTTGCATAGCATGCATCTTTGAATGTAGAAAAAAGTATGTCGTCAACAGTCCTTATATCTTCAAAAGATGTAGGACATTTGACCTTATTCAAAAGAATCCTTAGATAATACATTTCTCCACTACCAGGGGGTGCATAGAAAACTCTACCAATGGAGAATCTTCGCTTTCTTGGCAACCACTTTTTTTTATCTTGTTTCCAAACGAATTTTGTTGGAAATTCTGAATATGATAAGTGTCTTGCCTCCTCATATTCTCTATTGGCTTCCATCCATGCTAAGAACATAGTTCTATCAATTCCAGGCGTATTAATGACTGTTTCAATTGGATCATCATCTTGAAATATGATGTACTGTTCATTAGGAAGATGAAAACTCAATCTTTCCACCGATGGTTCTCTATAATGAATATCGAAAGAGAAAATTCTCCAAACAACTTCACATGGAGAGATATACCTACAATCATAATACATTTTTATTTCATCGATCTCTCTCTCTTGGTCATTCTGTGTAGAATTTTCGTAGAAGGCAACAGTGACTCGATCATGCCCTTTGTTGATGTATTTGAACAAATATTTTATCGATCTTGATTGATTGCACCACTCCACATTTATGTGAGCTTGATACTTCATGAGAAGTCTAGGGTTATATGGTACAACAAATCTATTGTCCAATAAAACCCCATTCCTTTCAACAGTTTTGCCATCATCTCTTCTTCTATAAAGAGGGTATCCTTCTTCATCAATTCTTGTTCTATCATTATATTTTTTGGGAAAAATTTTGGAGCACTTCCCATCTCTCATACATGGAGATTTTTTGAATGCATGTCCACATGGTCCATGAATCATGAATGTCTTAACAGCTTCATACAAATTTGGCGATTCTTGCTTATCAGGAACTTCTGCACAAAATGATCATATCAATATCTGTAGCAGTTGGATATTTATATCCAGCATGCAAAAATATCAAAATATGAGCATGTGGAAGGCCTCTCTTCTGGAATTCAATTGTGTAGACAACTGCATAAGGTAAATATTTGCTTGTTAAAGCTAATTGATTATTGAAACTGGTTCTTATATTTTGTAAATGAATTAAATTCATAACTTGCCACACGTACCTTCTTTAACTTTCCTAAAAATATGTTTTTCCTTCAAATCTTTGATGAGTTGTTCACATTTGATCTTGAAGCATCTACATAGAAGGTCCGGCCTATCTTCTGCTCTGACATGATATTTTTTCACAACCCTTTCTATTTCTGGCCACTTTGGATTGCATGTGAAAGTAATAAATAGATCAGGATATCCAGCCCATTTGCAAATGCTTATAGCATCTTGATAATTCTGAATCATATATCTTGCACCACCAGTGAATGAGGAAGGTAACACCACACGCCTTCCTTTTGAAGAAGGATCTGTCTCACCTCTCAAAATTGCTTCAGTGAGGCCCTTGTACATTTCAGCTCGCAGTTCTTTTTGATGATAACGAACATAGGACAACCTTTCAGACTCAATCATTGTATAACCATCGACTAAGAACTGTTGAAATAACTTTCGGGCCACTAATATAGTGTTTGCCTCACAAATCCTATCTTGAATCCTAAAAGAAAAGAACTCTCTCATGCTTAATTTAATTCGTTTTCTATTATTCCATGTATCTGCATGTCGAATATCAACTCTATAACCATCTTCTGCATAAGGAAACAATAGAGGATATTGCATTGCAAGATAAGCTGGGTGCAATTCTGTGATACGCTTTAAAGCACCGTCTTGTTTTTCTACTATCACATCTCTATCCCCCTCTGATTGTCCAATATCTCCAACAATAAGTGCTGCTACTTCAGAAGCAGTAGACAAATTGTAATTCCTTCCATCAGTTGCTCTTCTGCCAATCAACCTAATTTTTATGTTTTGTGCTTCAGAAGAACAAAATCTATCTCTAGCTATCCTAAATGTTTTTGCTAGAGGATTGTAAAGATCAAACATTTCTTTTAAGTTTTGAACAATACTTGCATCTAATGATTGAGAGTGCTCCCTTGCACTACAAAACAAATAAACCATGAGCGAGTCAAAAACTGTTTTACTTTAATGAGTGTGTTGTAGGACTATACCATAGAGCTCTTAAATACACACCTGAATGACTGCATTCTATTTTCCACTTCGTTCTTCGTATCATATATATAAAGCTGTGCAAATTTTGGCCTTGTACCAGGATTTGGTAGTAGACTTCCAATCCTATGGTAATTCTGACCATGCAATCTGAATACATATGGTCCTGTGCCATGATTTATAGAAGTGTCAATCTTACCTCCCATTGAAGTGAAAGAGAACATCATGTTGTACGCTCGAATATTTTCTAAAAACTCTCTACTCCTTGGATCATTGTCATGGATAAGATTCTTTAAAACAGGTGGCGGTTGTTGCAACATAGGCAATTTCACTTTTCCTTGCATACAACACAATGAGAATTTTGGATGAACAGATTTATTTCTTTTGTTTAGCCTCTCTTCATACCACATTAATCCACCACAATACATGCACGCATAAGTCGGATCTCCAGTGTCCCAATAAATAATTTGATCTGAAATATTTAGCTCACCACTAACTTCTCCTCTTGAAATATTGAAGTACCAAAAATAAAAATTCACAACCATAAATCTAAACACATTATCATGAAGCAACTGTTATACAACATACCAAATGTATGTAGATCAGCTTCTTCCGTCAAGTTAAGATCACTCCCTCTGATAGGTGTATTGTTCTCATCAATCTCAAAAATGTTAGTGAACATGTCATCATTACGTGCAAGAGATTGTAAGACGCCTTGACTATGAATAACATACTTTCCATGATTTATTCTAGAACAACCTCCAACTGATATGTTGTGCTCAATTGTAGTGGATGAACTTATTTGATCATTCTCGACAATTGATGTTTGACCTTCATCCTCAAGCATAATGTTTGGTTGTCTACATTGTTCACTTGTGACTGAATGAACCTGTGTAATGTCACTTAAAGGCGTCCTCATAAGATCTTTTCCATATTTAGAGTGTACACGGCCAGTACATTTGAGCTCTGTATTGGGCGTTTTAAATACAGATGGATGAAACTGATGATCATCTTGTGTATTAGAGGGAATTTGATTTTCCTCATTTTCTGAAACATCATTCGAGCTTAAGTCAAATCAGATAACGTATAACTTTAATTTGATAATTCTTAAGTTTTGAATTAGCTCCAGTATTTGAAGACATTACCTTTATATGGGTCGTTATTTGATTTCCTCTTACCCAGTCTAATAGATCTTCTCCTCAATCTTGCATTTTTTGCATTAGTATGTTCATTTGTCACTTCATCATCAACAACTTGGAGGTTACGATGATTTCCTTCCATATGTACAATATGTTTGACAATGTCTAATACAACTGAATAAAAAGGTTACAAAAAAAAAACCACAAATTAAAAAATAAAGGCAAAAAAATTATAGTACAAAAGAAAAAATTAGGACGAAGCAAACAATAGTAACACATGATATATGGCATTTTAAACAACAAAGAATAAAGAAACATGACAAAAAAACACACTCCAAATTTAGAAACAAAGAGGAAACAAAAAATTAATGGACAATTCAACTAACAATGTACACCACAAAATCAATGTTAAGGATAGAGAGAATACTCATGAATACCAATCAAGAAACAATAGCTATCGTCGAATGTAACTTTGACAAAAATTGTGACACTAATATTTTAATAGGTACGTCTACGAATGTTTGACTCACAAATTTCATTTTTCTCTAATTTCTGAAATCTATACTCCAAAAGAACATGAAAATAATGTTGTTTATTAAAATAGTTAGTTAAATAAGATTATTGGTTGACAAATTAGATTATATATTCTATCATGATTTGATTATCTCCAAAATTGAGAAAATATATATGATCTACATATTATAATATATGATGCATTCGACAACCACCACCTAACCTATAGAACATCCAAACATTAAAAAGGCCAATGGTATAACTATTTTGCAATCCATTTCCTCATTTTCCTCTACAATTATTTTTGGGAAAAATATATATAATTTACATATTTACATATTATACTTTTTTATTATATAATCAATAATCTGTATATTTACATATTTGGCCACCACCAGTTAATTTGTTGACAAAAAACATTAAGACAAACTATAATTTCCATGTCCCCTTCAAAGTTTCTCAAATACTCTCATATTGTTGTTACTCAAAAATCAAAATACTTTCTATAAGGATGAGATTCAACTGTCACCGATGGTATGTATTTCACCTCTGATGCATTAGTTTCTTTAATCTTCGACCTAATCACCTTAATACCTAAATATAGTTTTTTCTTTCCGTCTCTAGGCACATATTGTGATGACACTACCTTCAGAGTGGTATAGTACTCATCTATACAATTTTTTCTTACAAACTTTCTCCATCCCCAACCACTAAACATGTACATGCCACCAACCCAACTTGGACGAATGATTGGATAATATCTTTGTCCATTATGATCTTGTACAGCAATGATGATTCTTTTTTTGTCTTTGAACTTCTGGCGCTCGTCTGCACTAAACATCTTCTTTATCTTCCTTATTTTTGATCTTGTCACAATAAGTCCATCATGCAATCTTCGTATATCGCATCGCAAGATCTTTCATTTGAAAAGAGTTGTAGTTTTATAATCCTCTTTTTGTCCTCTCACCGTATCATCCATGATAGCATGTTGGTCCATTTCTATCAAGTTAAATAAATTCTAATCAGTTTAACTTAAAAATAAGAGCATAAATGAATACCTCATTTTTATATTTGTCTACCAAAGTAGTCAAAGAAATCAAAACATATGAAATTGAAGGAAATATATATTACATAATAAAATGACATAAATGAAATTCTTTTGTGTAATGTAATGTTTGTAAAAAATATTGGAAAGTTGTACTTTTCCTATTACATATTTTCCACCTAGGTGACACCTAGATCTGTGCCTTGTCATTAATGATTAGATGCAAAGATTTGAGTTGTCCCTTCCCTTGCAGTCCAAAGAATTAAAAAGGTATTCAGCTTTAAGAGGCAGCATGGTCTGCTAACTTATGTTGGTGTTCCGCTAAGGCCTGGCAGAGTCTTGGTTGCTGATTATAAAAATCTAATTGATAAAGTTAATGCCAAGTTAGGGAGTTGGAAATCTAAGCTTATTTCTCAAGCAGGTAGAATCACCTTGATTAATTCTGTTATCTCTTCTATTCCTATTTACCTGGCGGCAGCTACTTCCCTTCCGAAGTCTGTGATTTTTTATTTTGAAATGACTCTGGCAGTGTTCAATTGGAATGGACCAGATGGCAATCGGGGTCGGCATTGGGTGGTATGGAATTCTATGTTATGGGTTGAATAGGTTTGCTAAACACATAATCTTAGTGTTCAAATAGGTCTAGGTTCACTTTGACAGCCCTATTGGCAACAATGACTGGTTCAATGATCTTCCATGCAGGCAGAAGACGTAACAATAAACAGTGAGAGTTGTCCTCATTTTCAAGATCTATAAACCAAGGTTCATGTAGGGGTGTCAATGGGCCGGGCCTGGACCGGGCCCGGTCTGGCCCAGGCCCAGCCCGGTTTCTAGATGATAGGCCCAGGCCCGGCCCAGGCCCAGAAAAAAGCCCGGTTTTCATGAAATAGGCCCAGCCCGGAGTGAGCTTTTAAGGCCCGGCCCAGGCCCGGTCCGGCCCGGCCTGGGGAGAGCGAGGCGGGGTCGCGGGGAGCGAGGCGGGGGGGCGCGAGGCGCGGGGGCGTCAGGCGGGGGGGCGCGTGGCGCGAGGCGCGGGGGCGTCAGGCGGGGGCCGCGAGGCGGGGTCGCGGGAAGCGAGGCGGGGGGGCGCGGGGAGCGAGGCGGGGGGGGCGTGAGGCGGGGGGCGCGATGGGGCAAGCGGGGCCGGCGCGGTGGGAGAGATGGGGCGCGGGGGCGAGCGGGCCGGCCGTGCAAAGCCCAGAATCGGCCCAGAATTATTCCGGGCTGGGCCGGGCCGGGCTAAAATTTAAAAATAGTTAAAAAATTCAAGCCCAGGCCCGTGTTATACCGGGCCGGGCCTCCGGGCCGGCCCGGTCCAGTTGACATCCCTAGGTTCATGAATGCATCTTATAACATGGTGAAAAGCTCATATCCTATACAATGAAGTTGGTTTGAAATAATCCACCAAGACAGCCTTACATGTCTGTTTTTTTTCTGTCATAGAGACTTTCAAATCTACTTTTAATAAGGATGCACTAATGAAGTTAGGTTAGAGGTTTCAGCCTTATTAAAATTATCTTTCAGAACTCAAAAACAGAAAAAAAGATACATAGATTGTGATTAAAAGCTTCCAAAGTTTTCTAAACTCATCCCCCTAGAATTCAGTTTTTCTGGGTTGCCTGTGGTTAGATTATAATTACTTTTATACTGAGTTTCCTAAACAATTATCTGGCACAGAGTAAGGCAGGGATATGTCCCCTCCATCTTTTGTAAACACTTTCATATAGACATCCTTACGTGTCTGTTTTTTTTCTGTCATAGACACTTTCAAATCTAATTTTAATAAGGATACACTAATGAAGTTAGGTTGGAGGTTTCAACCATATTAAAATTATCTTTCTTTCTCAAAAACAGAAAAAGAAAGATACATAGATTGTCATTAAAAGCTTCCAAAGTTTTCTAAACTCATCCCCCTAGAATTCAGTTTTTCTGGGTTGCCTATGGTTAGATTATAATTACTTTTATACTGAGTTTCCTAAACAATTATCTAGCACAGAGTAAGGCAGGGATATGTCCCCTCCATCTTTTGTAAACACTTTCATATAGACATCCTTACGTGTCTGTTTTTTTTCTGTCATAGACACTTTTAAATCTGATTTTAATAAGGATACACTAATGAAGTTAGGTTGGAGGTTTCAGCCTGATTAAAATTATCTTTCTTTCTCAAAAACAGAAAAAGAAAGATACATAGATTGTCATTAAAAGCTTCCAAATTTTTCTAAACTCATCCCCCTAGAATTCAGTTTTTCTAGGTTGCCTGTGGTTAGATTATAAATACTTTTATACTGAGTTTCCTAAACAATTATCTGGCACAGAGTAAGGCAGGGATATGTCCCCTCCATCTTTTGTAAACACTTTCATATATCAATAAAATAAATTATATGCTAAAAAAAATAAGGATGCATCTCAGTGGCTTGGATGAGGTTGAGGGCAAACCAAGGTCTAGCCTAGATCAATAGAAGTACCAATATGGTTTTCTTCTGTAATCATCTACAATTTCTCAATCACATTTAATTTTATCAACTTGTTCCCAAGCTGTGGGGGATTGCCTCCTTTTATGATCCAGAGGTTGCCATATCTAAAAAAGACTCAAGCATAACATCTCATGAATAGCCAGCCATAAAATAAATAAAAAAAACTATTATATCTTTTACACATGAAGCTGTGGGGCATTGCCTCCTGTTATTTGTGGTTTTGAGGTATTACAGCATTTGGTTTCAAACTAAATGGCCCTATAAAGAGAAATTGCCTTCTAGTTATGGTCTCTTCATATGAACTGGGAGGAATATGGTGGGATTGTCCTGTTGTAAAAACCCCATGTTTGCAACATGCTAAATATTCAAGTTTCAAAAGATTTCTGGACAGTCCTGAGAAGGAATATGGTGGTGATGTTTATGAGGGAATTGTGTAACGTAAAGTTACCATGTCAAATGTGTTCATCATTTTCTGCTACTCAAAAGTCCCTGATAGTTTACATGAGCCATGGGCCAAGTAGACAGTTCAAGATACTCGAGATTGATCATCCAGGGAGTAACATGTTAAAAATTTAAAGAGATTGATCATCCACCCAAGCTGCTCTAAAAGGAAGCTGAAAACCACCAAGTCTGCTCTAAAATGGAAGGGAGATCAGCAGGAACCTAATATACACCACACCCCCCACCCCCAGTGTATGGGAAATAGAAGGAATATTCTATGAAACAATTTTTCAAAGATACAAAAAAAAGCTCATATCCAAGACAAATGAAAATGCTAAAAAAAAAAAAACATAAGACTACAATCTAAATATATATATATATATCTTATCAACCAATATGAAATTATAATAGTACATGACAGAAATAAACTATATAGGCAGTCATCTAGACTAAAACATGAAGTATAAGTTAATTGCACAAACAGTGTGTCAAATTTCAACTATTGTAAACATAGATAGATACATTTCATATGATTTAATATGATGATAATGATGTTTCAACTATTTTAAACATTTAAATGGCAAAATAATATAGACAAATAGAAAAGAAAGATTTTAAATGTGCACCTCCTTGCTAATGTTTAAGAAACAATCCACCAAATTAACGTCCTTGATGAGCTCCAGATGCCTGAAAAAGCAAAGCACTTAAAAAATTAACCTCCCAATCATCGCTTATATTCAGAGATTCCATAAACACTTAAAACCTACAAATTCAGGGAGGATTTGTGATGTGTGTTAAGGGAGAGAAGCTATATAATAGATAGAAAATCTGTATAATAGACAATTATAATATCAAACCCAAAAAAATCTCTGCATAATTGAAAATGCTCATATCCAAGCCATATCCAAGACAAATGAAAATGCTAAAAAAAAAAAAACATAAGACTACAATCTCTCTATATATATATCTTATCAACCAATATGAAATTATAATAGTACATGACAGAAATAACTATATAGGCAGTCATCTAGACTAAAACATGAAGTATAAGTTAATTGCACAAACAGTGTGTCAAATTTCTACTATTGTAAACATAGATAGATACATTTCATATGATTTAATATGATGATGATGACGTTTCAACTATTTTAAACATTTAAATGGCAAAATAATATAGACAAATAGAAAAGAAAGATTTTAAATGTGCACATCCTTGCTAATGTTTAAGAAACAATCCACCAAATTAACGTCCGTGATGAGCTCCAGATGCCTGAAAAAGTAAAGCACTTAAAAAATTAACCTCTCAATTATCGCTTATATTCAGAGATTCCATAAACACTTAAAACCTACAAATTCAGGGAGGATCTGTGATGGGTGTTAAGGGAGAGAAGCTATATAATAGATAGAAAATTTATATAATAGACAATTATAATATCAAACCCAAAAAAATCTCTGCATAATTGAATCCAGCCAGAAAACCAATATCTCGTGAATAGCCGATTGAATAAAATAATTAACTTATAAAAATCCAGTTGAATAGAATACTTAACCTGTAAAGCACATATGAAATGTAAAGCATCACTCTATTTCTATGAAATGTAAAGTATTTATATAAAATGAAAATGTGTAGCATGGTCTTCAGGCATGAGTGGGGAACATCTTGAAATTTGTATGCTCCTTGGTAGCCTGGTATGATAATGCTTTAAAAGGGTTATGATATCTGAATGGGGAGGAGATTATTGGGAACAACTGCCTACACCTCCACCTCCGCCTTTACCTCCTCTATGATCTCCAAAATGCCTCCACCTCCTAAGGAACCACCACCAGCTCACACAGGTGTGAATTTACAAAGATTAGAACAGAAAAAAAAGGAAAATTACTGCATGCTTATTTGTGGCATCACCCAATAACTTGAGATTTGCTTTAGTCTGTTAGGCTATTATGGACACCATGCATCCTTTCTCTCTATCCTGCTGGTTACTTGGCTCCTTCTTTCTTCATTTTCCCTATAATCTGAAATTTTGCAGGGTGTATTTGTCAAACTGATTGCTGCTGAGCTGAACATACAACTGCATTCACAGAGGATGGTGACTTGTATGGTTGGGGATAGGGTCGGTATGGCAACCTGGGTTTGGGTGACAGATATGATCTCTTAGTGCTAGAAAAAAATCTCTAAGGTTGATGTATGTCAGTGAAATCTCTAAGGTTGTTCTTTAAACACTAATAACCTAAAAATGGGGACATGCACATAATATTTTTCTAAAAATGCATATAGACTAAATTAAGAACAAACAAAACAAATGGGCAGAAACTTTTACTTGCCCCTTATTTAAAATTCTCAAAAAAAGTAATAGCATGTTTAACAATAAACAGTGAGAGTTGTCCTCATTTTCAAGATCTATAAACCAAGGTTCATGAATGCATCTTATAACATGGTGAAAAGCTCATATTCTATACAATGAAGTTGGTTTGAAATAATCCACCAAGACAGCCTTACATTTCTGTTTTTTTCTGTCATAGAGACTTTCAAATCTACTTTTAATAAGGATACACTAATGAAGTTAGGTTGGAGGTTTCAGCCTTATTAAAATTATCTTTCTTTCTCAAAAACAGAAAAAGAAAGATACATAGATTGTCATTAAAAGCTTCCAAAGTTTTCTAAACTCATCCCCCTAGAATTCAGTTTTTCTGGGTTGCCTGTGGTTAGATTATAATTACTTTTATACTGAGTTTCCTAAACAATTATCTGGCACAGAGTAAGGCAGGGATATGTCCCCTCCATCTTTTGTGAACACTTTCATATAGACAACCTTACATGTCTGTTTTTTTTCTGTCATAGACACTTTCAAATCTACTTTTAATAAGGATACACTAATGAAGTTAGGTTGAAGGTTTCAGGCTTATTAAAATTATCTTTCTTTCTCAAAAACAGAAAAAGAAAGATACATAGATTGTCATTAAAAGCTTCCAAAGTTTTCTAAACTCATCCCCCTAGAATTCAATTTTTCTGGGTTGCCTGTGGTTAGATTATAATTACTAAAGATCCAATCTTCAGATTAATGAACTAAAGCTGTTAATCACTCATTCAATAACCTTAAAATGCACACACATCTTAGAGAAAGAGAGACCAAGTTAAAAAAAATAAAAATGCAAGAGACATAGTGTATCCAGATCTTCTCACCTTAAAAACAGAATAGATATTGTTAGTATCATGTTGGAACCTCTACAGGCTCCAATGTAAATCTAACTGGCCTAGTTAAGTTCTGACAGGAAGTCTCTTGTACTTTTGCATATTGCTGTTTCAGTTTAACACATTAACTAATATTAATGTGGAATCAGTCACTATATGAAAACTGAAAGGAGGCATTATTGCAGTCTTGGGGATCATTACATAATAAGTTTACAGATGATAGCTGGGTCAGGAAAGATACATTAATTACAAAAAATTAAAAGCTTCAAAATTTTCTAAACTCATGCAAGCAGAATTTTATAATCCTGACAGCAGTGACATTTTCATATGAACATAAACACAAAAAATAGTGGCATTAATAGAGTTGCAAACTGTGCTTAAAACTCATGAATTTAGTATGAACAAAATAAAAAATCAGGATATCTAATTGTACTTAATCATGCATTTCTGTAAAAAATATAAAAGTAGAAGAAGAATAACATAGAAAGAGAAACCTGAATACATAGATAGACACATTAAAAGCTTCCAATTCACATTAATCTGGGTTGCCTGTGGTTAGATTATAATTACTTTTATACTGAGTTTCCCAAACAATTATCTGGCACAGAGTAAGGCAGGGATATGTCCCCTCCATCTTTTGTAAACACTTTCATATAGACATCCTTACATGTCTGTTTTTTTTTTCTGTCATAGACACTTTCAAAACTACTTTTAATAAGGATACATTAATGAAGTTAGGTTGAAGGTTTCAGCCTTATTAAAATTATCTTTCTTTCTCAAAAATAGAAAAAGAAAGATACATAGATTGTCATTAAAAGCTTCCAAAGTTTTCTAAACTCATCCCCCTAGAATTCAGTTTTTCTGGGTTGCCTGTGGTTAGATTATAATTACTAAAGATCCAATCTTCAGATTAATGAACTAAAGTTGTTAATCACTCATTCAATAACCTTAAAATGCTCACACATCTTAGAGAAAGAGAGACCAAGTTAAAAAAAATAAAAATGCAAGAGATATAGTGTATCCAGATCTTCTCACCTTAAAAACAGAATAGATATTGTTAGTATCATGTTGGAACCTCTACAGGCTCCAATGTAAATCTAACTGGCCTAGTTAAGTTCTGACAGGAAGTCTCTTGTAATTTTGCATATTGTTGTTTCTGTTTAACACATTAACTAATATTAATGTGGAATCAGTCACTATATGAAAACTGAAAGGAGGCATTATTGCAGTCTTGGGGATCATTACATAATAAGTTTACAGATGATAGCTGGGTCAGGAAAGATACATTAATTACAAAAAATTAAAAGCTTCAAAATTTTCTAAACTCATGCAAGCAGAATTTTATAATCCTGACAGCAGTGACATTTTCATATGAACATAACACAAAAAATAGTGGCATTAATAGAGTTGCAAACTGTGCTTAAAACTCATGAATTTAGTATGAACAAAATAAAAAATCAGGATATCTAATTGTACTTAATCATGCATTTCTGTAAAAAATATAAAAGTAGAAGAAGAATAACATAGAAAGAGAAACCTGAATACATAGATAGACACATTAAAAGCTTCCAATTCACATTAATCTGGGTTGCCTGTGGTTAGATTATAATTACTTTTATACTGAGTTTCCCAAACAATTATCTGGCACAGAGTAAGGCAGGGATATGTCCCCTCCATCTTTTGTAAACACTTTCATATAGACATCCTTACATGTCTGTTTTTTTTTCTGTCATAGACACTTTCAAAACTACTTTTAATAAGGATACACTAATGAAGTTAGGTTGGAGGTTTCAGCCTTATTAAAATTATCTTTCTTTCTCAAAAATAGAAAAAGAAAGATACATAGATTGTCATTAAAAGCTTCCAAAGTTTTCTAAACTCATCCCCCTAGAATTCAGTTTTTCTGGGTTGCCTGTGGTTAGATTATAATTACTAAAGATCCAATCTTCAGATTAATGAACTAAAGTTGTTAATCACTCATTCAATAACCTTAAAATGCTCACACATCTTAGAGAAAGAGAGACCAAGTTAAAAAAAATAAAAATGCAAGAGATATAGTGTATCCAGATCTTCTCACCTTAAAAACAGAATAGATATTGTTAGTATCATGTTGGAACCTCTACAGGCTCCAATGTAAATCTAACTGGCCTAGTTAAGTTCTGACAGGAAGTCTCTTGTAATTTTGCATATTGTTATTTCTGTTTAACACATTAACTAATATTAATGTGGAATCAGTCACTATATGAAAACTGAAAGGAGGCATTATTGCAGTCTTGGGGATCATTACATAATAAGTTTACAGATGATTTCTGGACATAACATTGTGCAAACTTGGATATTTTCATATGAACATAAACACAAAAAATAGTGGCATTAATAGAGTTGCAAACTGTGCTTAAAACTCATGAATTTAGTATGAACAAAATAAAAAATCAGGATATCTAATAGTACTTAATCATGCATTTCTGTAAAAAATATAAAAGTAGAAGAAGAATAACATAGAAAGAGAAATCTGAATACATAGATAGACACATTAAAACTCAGCTTAAGAATTAAGAATTTCCCCATACAGAGTTACACATGTTTCAAACATTATATGTGCCACGAACACAAAATAGATCTAATATAGGGAGGAAATACGCATTCTACAATTCTACAATGCATATTTTTGCTTGGCAGATATTGTACAATTCTACAATTCTAAAGAATAAATCAAAATCAGAACAGAGTACTCACTGAATGAACTTTCAAATCGACTTCTCTATAATGCCTCCAAAGATCTGAACAGAGTACTCTAAGAACTGAAAAAAATTAAAATCCAAAAGTTCAATCAGCTAACTTTTTATATAACATCTTGGCGTAGAAATTTTTTGCATAAGAAATTTGAAACTATAAAACTGTTAAGCTATATGATATGTAAAAGAGTTAGACAAAAGTGAAATTAGTGACAAATTTGAAACTATATAATAGACTGCTATAAAACTGTTAAGCTATAACATGGCCCTGAACAATTGTACAATCCTCTCTTGGGATTGGCTATAGATGTGGATGATCATATCCTGTTTGAGGATTGCCTGGTAACAGTGCTGGTTTATGCAGAGGTTTATGTTGTTCTGTATTTGTCGTGTAGGGAGGAGAAGGAAGGAGGGGGGGTTTGAAGGATGGGCATTCAACATTGTGCTTCAATGTGTTCCTCAACGTGTAGATGTAAGATGTGTCAAGGACTGATAAATGCAGATCGATTTACCTAAGATTTTAGATTATTATTCCTCTGCTCAACATACATTTTCCCATACCACAACTTCATAAAACTATGTACAAAGTTTAGAATCTAATTCTTCTGGTGTTGTTTATCTGTAACAATGGTTTGCACATCTACTTGGTTGTTTTGACAAATTTAAGTCTCACATGAGGAGACATGATATATAGGCAGAAGCTTTGTACACATCCCACCAGATGCTCAGGGTGATATTGTCCAAACTCAAGAAGTCTACTGTCTATATAAATAAGGGGTAAAACAGAAATCTAAGATGTTGGTACCTTCTGCATTCCCATTATTAAGATTTTTAGCTGAATGCCCAATTAACTTTGCATGGCATCAAAGCTCATGGTTTATGTTCTTGGGCTATGCAACCCCTTGTTTTCCATTGTTCATATGATAGAATAAATCAAAATCTGAACAGGGTACTCACTGAATGAACTTTCAAATCGACTTCTCTATAATGCCTCCAAAGATCTGAACAGAGTACTCTAAGAACTGAAAAAAATTAAAATCCAAAAGTTCAATCAGCTAACTTTTTATATAACATCTTGGCGTAGAAAATTTTTGCATAAGAAGGGAGATAGAGTAAAGGTTTGGTAATGCAGCAACTGATAATTGGCTAAATTAAGAAAGAAAAAAAACATTGGGCAAAACCTATTATCTGCCACTTTTTTTAATTATAGGCTCTAATACCTATTATCTGCCATTTTTTAAATTATAGGCTCTAATAAGGCTTGTTAGAGCTGAATATAACATGGATTAAAACAAACACAGGGTGCAACACATTTTTATAATTATAGGCTCTAATACCATATTGAAGTGATTAGATTCATCCATCCAACTGAAGACCTTAAGGAATAGGGAAGAGGGCTGCACTATTCTAAGCTTCCAGAATCACTGCAACATTTGGGAGGTGTACTAAATCAAAGCCAACTCAATCATAGCTTGGCTTCCTGAAGTGTGAGTTGATGTTTTATTCTTCACCAGAATATGATCTTGATTACATAGAACAACCATGTGATGAGGAAATACAACATTTTCTCTTGCATCTCACAATGCATGTGATGTATTGCTGTTTAATATATTTACTCCAAATATAGTTTAGTGAACTATAGTTCTGGTCAATTAGTTCCTAGATTCAGTTGGAAACATGTTTTGATCATGCTTATATACAGGGAAAGAAACATATGCTAATTAGAAAAGTTTGCCAATAGCATAATTTTATATTCATATATGGGTGCCAAGATGCTTCCAGAATCAGTCTGCCACTTCTAGCAAAAGAGGAAGGAGGGGTTGGATTAGATAGCTTGACAGTTTTCAATAAGGCAGTTCTAGCAAAATGGTTATGGAGATTAGGTGAAGCTGATGGACCTCTTTAGCAATGGCTTGTTAGAGCTGAATATCACAGGAAAAACAGATGGATGATTAAACTGGTAGGGATACTAAATGCAGCAACTGATAATTGGCTAAATTAAGGAAAGAAAAAAAACAATTGGGCAGAACCTATTATCTGCCACTTTTTTTAAATTATAGGCTCTAATACCTATTATCTGCCACTTTTTTAAATTATAGGCTCTAATAAGGCTTGTTAGAGCTGAATATAACATGGATTAAAACAAACACAGGGTGCAACACATTTTTATAATTATAGGCTCTAATACCATATTGAAGTGATTAGATTCATCCATCCAACTGAAGACCTTAAGGAATAGGGAAGAGGGCTGCACTATTCTAAGCTTCCAGAATCACTGCAACATTTGGGAGGTGTACTAAATCAAAGCCAACTCAATCATAGCTTGGCTTCCTGAAGTGTGAGTTGATGTTTTATTCTTCACCAGAATATGATCTTGATTACATAGAACAACCATGTGATGAGGAAATACAACATTTTCTCTTGCATCTCACAATGCATGTGATGTATTGCTGTTTAAATATATTTACTCCAAATATAGTTTAGTGAACTATAGTTCTGGTCAATTAGTTCCTAGATTCAGTTGGAAACATGTTTTGATCATGCTTATATACAGGGAAAGAAACATATGCTAATTAGAAAAGTTTGCCAATAGCATAATTTTATATTCATATATGGGTGCCAAGATGCTTCCAGAATCAGTCTGCCACTTCTAGCAAAAGAGGAAGGAGGGGTTGGATTAGATAGCTTGACAGTTTTCAATAAGGCAGTTCTAGCAAAATGGTTATGGAGATTAGGTGAAGCTGATGGACCTCTTTAGCAATGGCTTATTAGAGCTGAATATCACAGGAAAAACAGATGGATGATTAAACTGGTAGGGATACTAAATGCAGCAATTGATAATTGGCTAAATTAAGGGAAAAAAAAACAATTGGGCAGAACCTATTATCTGCCACTTTTTTTAAATTATAGGCTCTAATACCTATTATCTATCACTTTTTTTTAAATTATAGGCTCTAATACCTATCATCTTGAATTCTTAATCATGCTTCTACATTACTCTTGTTATACATGTGTTATTGATTTGACTCATTCGTTCATAATCCTGAACACCCAGTGTTAACTATATACATGTTCCTATCTTGAGATTATACATGTGAACCCTTTCTATTTCATGGAATTGAATTCTACTAGGCTAGTTAGCTCATCAAATCCTACTATTTCAGATAATCTGCAGTTTTAGAAGGCGGGACTTCGGGATTTGTGTATGGAGTGACCAACTTTGGCGGCATTTTACTTTTGAGATTGTAAATTGGAAATCTTGTAATATTCATGAAATGACAACTATTAAATTTTTATATAGTAGAGCTCCTGAGCAATTTACTACTCAATTAGTTTAAATTTTACTCTTGATTTCTCGTTCGTTCACATTCCGGCATTTATTGTTATATTAAATGACGGGACGTGACAGTCTCGAATGTAGTTTTCGGGCGGTTGAGATGAGAGAGTGAACAAACACTTATTAACTGCTAGTTCTCTTTCGACTTGCAAGATAGTATAATACGGGGGTCTCCACGGGTCGACCGGAGCCTCGACTAGGCTGACCTCCTCAAGTATCAGAGCCGACGTCCTGACATGACTTGAACGAGATTCTGTTGTCGTCTAGTCCGACGAGTTAGGTCGGTTAAGACGACCTCTTCACACTCCTTGGGCCGACCGTATTAGCTCGGCCAAGGACAAGGAATACCCGGGTCGGCCTCCACTGATATGGAGCATGACATGTCCGCGGGGTTGCCGAGAATGTGGCTCGCATAATGGCCGAAGCATTAACCGATAAGGTTGGTCGATAATCGTGCGCCCGATAATTACGGCCATTAAGACCGCGATCTGGACGATCTCGCATGGCGGTTACAACCACGATCCGACAGCAATCATAGAGATCCATCGCGGGGTCATCCAATTGATTCCTTGGGTGATCAACCCCTATAAAAGAGGCAGACACTCTTCAGACGCATGTACGTTGTTCCATTCTTTGGGTTAGGCCATTTTGCTCGGCTAGCTACTGACTTAAGCATCAGAGTGTCTCCCCGCCAAGACCCCTCGGTGGGCTTTGCAGGTCCTCGAACAACATCATCGGGAGCTCAGAACACGCGTCAGGTTGGATAAGCGGACATCGAATCAATCCCTCAACTTAGTCGTCTTGGCTCGGACGCCTCCCACTAGTCACCTCTACGATCACCTCGGCATGAGCCGACCTCGATGTTACATACCGTAACAATAGTCAATCCCAATAAGAGATTCTCGGAGTCGATCCTCCGACAATCAAGGTAATAGATTGGAACTCGGCTCGAGAATGCAGACGAGAGTTTCAGTGTGAGAAGAGAAGTGATGAGCTAGACTATGTCTAGCTAACATGTGCCTAACTGGGTGGATGGGATGAATGTAGATTGTGATATGGAATAAATCTCCCTCTTTGAGTTTTGCCTTCTTCCTCTCTTAGCTTTTTCCTCGTAGGACTGGGCCTAGGCCAATCCCATTGAACCTTGGTCGAGCCCATTTAGGGCAAGAGGGCTTAACCTAGGAGCCTATCTGATGATCAGCTTATCCCCATATAATTTAGATAAATTACATATCTATTTTGGTGATTAACAAACTAAAATAATGGTTAATCTAACAAGGTTTCCATGAGATTTGAGCACAGGAAATGAATCTCGGAAAATCAAGAAAAACTAGTAAGTATCTTCATCCATACTTAAAGTTCAGTGCATATAAATTTTCTAAGTACACATCGATTTCTCTAAATGTTATAACGATTTCGATCTTAGAACGATTCACTACGTGATCGCATCGACTTGATTCTCACAACGATTTGATAAGAGAGAACAACGATTTGCTCTCACATCGATTTGGTAAGTGAGAACAACGATTTACTCTCGCATCGATTTTGTTTTCGCAACGATTTGATAAGAGAGATCAACGATTTGCTCTCACATCGATTTGATAAGTGAGAACAACGATTTGCTCTCACATCGATTTTGTTTCACAATGATTTGATAAGAGAGAACAATGATTTGCTCTCACATCGATTTGGTAAGTGAGAACATCGATTTTGTTTCACAACGATTTGATAAGAGAGAATAAGGATTTGCTCTCACATCGATTTGGTAAGTGAGAACAATGATTTGCTCTCACATCGAGTTTGTTTCACATCGATTTGATGAGTGAGAACAACGACTTGGTCTCACAACGATTTGTCTCTCATAACGATTTAATTAGTTCCACATCGATTCGACAAGTTACAACAATGACTTGGTCATTATAATGACTCGATAAGTTACACAACGATTTGTTTGCTGTAACAATTCGATAAGTCACAATATCAACTTGGTCTGTATAACGATTCGATAAAACAAATCAACGATTTGGTTATAACGATTTGATTGTAATGATTCGTTCTCAAACGATTCACTAATACAACAATTTCATAAGTGATTCTCACAACGATTTCATGAAATATAACGACTTGATATTCAAATATCTTGACAAGTGAAAGTCATCTCGCATATTTCTCTTTCATCCATGCATTAAATATAACCGTACATTTCTCTGCACGATGCATCTCCAGATATCTTCTATTCGTATGCTTCTGCATGTAATATCTTTTTAGAAAGACAGAATAGAATTTCTATTTTGATGTATTCTCACTCTAACGTTGACTGACAACAAGAGACAGCTTAGTTGTCTATGTTTTAACATTTAATGTGTTCAGGTCTCTGACAGCACGACTCCATACAACGTTGGATAAAGTAGAACCTATAGAATATCAAGAAGGATTTTCTTCTTACGTGCATGGAACGCAAATAACCGTTGACTGCAAAGGAAACCATGCAATCTAACGTTCTCTGAACATAGAGACAACGGATACTTCAACGACTACATTTTTCAAAGAAGATATAAATAGAAGACTAGTGCCTACATGAAGATATATATCTTGAGAATTCAAAATCTGCAAGCACCATTGAAGAGCTCAAGTCTCACTCCATCGTTTTGTTGTAGCTCTTTGCTCTCTGTGTCTAGTGTAGAACCTTGAGAGAGCTTTTGTGTATTGAGAGTGTTCTTTGTCGTAGATTTTTTCCTCTCAGTCTTCGCTTCGGATCAAGCACTGTGCTATTAGCTTGGTCCAGGGGCATATCATCCCTTGAACACATCCTTGTGTTGTTCCCTTCGTGTTGAACGAAGACCTGGGAGTTCCAGGGTGTTTCTCCCTTCGTGTTGAAGGAAGACCTGGAGGGTTCCAGGATGTTGTATTCCTCTTCGAATTGTGAAGAGAAGACCAGCTGCGGCTGGGTGTGTAAGCGTCCTTGAGGGGAATTGTACCCTTGGGTAGTGAATCCTGAATTGTTGCTCAGGGACTGGATGTAGGACTCCTATGGAGAGGAGGTCCGAACCGGGATAAAATCTGTGTAGTGTGATTGCTTGCTTTGTGTTTGTTGTTTTATTTTCACTAACACTAACAATCATCGAAGTGTCTGTTGTGTGAACGTTTTTTATTACAGGTTTTAAATAATCAAATTTTAAAAAATCTCATTCACCCCCTCTCTGGGCTTGCTAGTTGGGCAACACTATTAAGAGCTCCTCACTATAGGCCCGAGACTATAGTAGGAAGTCTCGGGCTTGGACATATCAATGCCTTAGTGAGGTGTGCTACAATTTTGTGACTTCTTTGCTGCCTGAGAGGTTGAGTCGAAGTTGGCCTTAGGCTACTTGGCAAGCTCAACCTAGGCCTGATCCATGGCCATCCGTCACGCAACCTGTGGACACGATGGTCTCATCCTTAGACCATGCATTGTGCAAACTTGTAAAGGCAATAATGATGGCTTGCCTTGAAGGTTGTGCAGCATGCCGTTTTGGCAGAGCTATCGTGATGGCACCAAAGTCGGGGTGAAAGGACGTTTGCATACGAGCCACCGTGATGGTGCTAGGTCGATAGTTATCGACATCAGTGCCAACTATTCGCCGAGGGATCCTATAAAAGCGGGGGTGTGGGATGAGATCTCTTCGCATTTGCTTGATGCTTGAGTGCTAACGTTAAGAGAGGTCAGTTGTAGAGGTCATAAGAGGTTGGTAGCGTTTGGCTGAGTCGTGCAGCTTAGTGGTCGAACCGAGTATAATTGGCACGGTGCTTCTCGTATACTACAACTTTGTTGATCAGTGAGCACCACCTTCTAAGAGGATGCATGTCTGCCCTTGAGAGCTTGGTGAGAGGGTCAGGCAAGAGTGTAAGTTCAAGTAGCATGACAAGTTGGTCATTGGGTGGTGTGTCTAGTTCATCAAGGTCGTCTGAATCTTCAAGTTCTAGTTGGTCCAAGAGGCAAAGAGCTTTAGAGGTGGAGATAGTGGGTTATGTCCAACTTAATGAGGCATGTGATACTAGGGCTGGGGTCATTTCTCGTTGTCTGTCTAGTATACTTCTCGAAGGTTGGCCTTCCTTTTCCCACAACTTTCACTAGTTGAGGATGGATCTCCCATAATCATCATCGCGACCCCTTGATAGGTTGGTTGTAGTCTGGAGCTGGGGTCGGTGCTCTTCTTTCTTCATCTTGGCGGCAGTGCCCTTCAAATCTTTTGTCGATGACCCTCTATTGAATGAAGCCTTGAATCTCGTACCTCAATTACGCCAGCACTTGTTGGTTGTGTGATCGTGGTCCTAATGGAACTTGCAGTATTCGATATTGTCGCATCGATCCAAGTTTTTCTTTATCTTTTTTGGCCACCACATTTGGGCTTATTCTTGATCTCCATTAAGATCTGGGAATGAGATATGGCAAAGGTCGGGAATGGGCCCTTCTCGAGTGTAACTCACATCGATCCTCCTTTCTCAACATCTTGTCCTCCCATATGTGAAATGTTTCTGCCCCTCTTTTTTCCTCAAGGCACATTGGGGAGGGTGTGTGAGCCTTGAGGATGGCCTCTTGGTTAAAGTACTAGATGGCCTTGCTCATGAGCTTTTGGTTGAAGTATTGGATGGCCTTGCTCATGAGCTCTGCAAATGTTGTTGGTGGCTTCTTGGCTAGTGAACCTCATATGTCAAAGTCGACTCCCCCCATCAAGGCTGAGATAGTAGTGGCTACATCAATCCCCAATATTTGTAGTGCCTCCACATGGAAGCGACCCATGTACCCTTGGAGGGACTCATCAGGTTGCTACCGGATGGAGAGGAGGAAAGCAAGACTCTTTGCAACATGAGCATAGCCCAATAGGTGATGCATAAATCAAGCCTCACACGTCAACTGAAAATATCAAATAGATCTCATGGGAGAGTCTTCAACCATGTTGTTGCTCCCCCTTCAAGCATAATCTGAAAGGTTTTGCACTTAACCCCATCCAAGGCCCCTTAAAAAGATAAGAGATTGTTGAACTTGTTCAGGTGGTCGGACAAGTCTAAAGTCCCATCATAGGCTTTCATGTTTGGCACCTAAAGTCGAGTCGGATGCGCAGTCGTTAGTATTTCCTCAACGAAGGAAGACCCAATGTAGGTAACAGAAAAGGTGGTCGAACTCGAAATTTGTCAGATCAACCTTTAAACTTCCTTTTGGACTTCTTCAAGATTATTTTTCCAACCCCTTTGGGCTGATGGGAAGTTGTGGATGTCATTTGCTAAGAGTCGACTGAGTGCAGTGACAAGGTGTTATTAGAATCCCCTGCATCTATCTCCAAGACATTTGCTAGTTGAGGCGGCCTCAGCAAGGCAATTGGTGCTGGATGGGGTGGATCCTGGACAACCTCCAAAGGGGTTCCTCTGACCCAATAATAGGGCACCAATTGGCAAGTCAAGGCTCCCATGAGGTCGGGTAGGGTTGCTAGACCCTTCATGGCTTCTCCCAAGTCCATGACCTGTCAAGCAAGGGTCTACAACTATTTCAGGGACATTATGACAACCGGGTTGAGGGTCCTAATGGTCACCTTCACCTCACGATTCTCCGAATCCTCCAACTGAGCCATGTCATTGCTTCAAGGTGGAGCTATGACAATTTTTGTGCTCGTATACGGCCAATGATATGGTCAGTCCAATCCAAAAAGGATTTTGAGAAGTGCCCAACCACGGATGGCCCGAACTTAGTTCTCGAGCAGTTAAAATGAGAGGGGGAACAATCACATGTCGAACATTAGCTCCATTTATAATTGCAAGATAATCAATCCCGAGATAGGGTTCTCAGGGTCGACCCTCCAACCATCATGTTAGTAAATGTATCAAGCTCGGCTCAAGAATGGAGACAAGGGTTTCAATGTGAGAAGAGAAGTGACGCGCTAGACTAAGTCTAGCTGACATGCATTATGCTTATCTTTATATGCAACTGTTGGTCTTCTTTTGAAGGCGACAAAAGGTTCCTTTGTCTTTTTAAAGTCATTCAACAATTCCATCCATATTTTAACAACACAAATCTTTAGATGCTGACTACAAGTTAACCCAAAAGATATAACTAATTCCTTTATCAAATATAGGGTATATTTGGCAGTTTTCAAGGATATCTATGATTTTTAGTAAAAACATTAATATATATTCCAAAATGGTAATGGGAATATCAAAGAATAAGGTGATCTTTACACTAAATTTCAAGCACCGCTATTCCTTTTTTTTTTTTGGTGGAAGCTAGTAACATGATCATTGTCTATAAATAAGAGAGATGAACCATAATTTGGGGAAATGTATCTCCTAACCATGTGAAAGGAATAGTGGTGAAAAGTATAACTCCATATTTGAGTTGCTCCACATCCTTCCATATGGTTGGGAGATTATGTGTTTGAATCTAATGATAAAGTGGTGAAAAATTACCTGATATATGGTTCCAAGTCCCTAACCTTATATTCAATCTTCCACACGATTGGGAGGTTATGTGTTTGAATTCAATGATCTACTAGTGAAAAAAATATCTGATATATGGTTCTCAGTCCCTAACCATATATTCAGCCTTCCACATGGTTGAAAGATATATATTTGAATCTCGCAATAGATGTATGAAAATTTATTTGATACATGGTCTCACAATTTTTTTTGTTTTACAGATGGTGTAAAACAAAGATAATACAAACACAACGACCTTAATAAGACTCACACTCAAGTAATTGGATATGCCATGTTGAGTCTCTAATAACATAAAAATAGAAGAGTAATAAACACTAACTTCACATTAAAAAATAGTTAAAAAATTAAACATTGATATAAAGATCTTCGGCACGGTGCGATGTGACCAACAGTAGTCCTACCGTGGGAAAACTAAGCTCCTAAAAATAAAACAAGGTGCCTGTCCTTTATTTCAAATAGATCATGGCTTTTTCTATCAAACTCACTAAACCAATATGTACCTTATCTCAATGAATAAGATCCCAATAGACACTCTTATCCTATATATTCTCAAAGTGCATTTAATATTTTTCTTCGAATAAAAATATTTCTCTAATAAGAAAGATTTATTGCATTTTCATATTATTTTAAGTGTAATATGACTAAGCAAGAGGTCCCGAGTTCGATTCTTGGGGGTTTACCTGATTTACATGCAATTCTCGAGGTGTGTAAATTCGAAGTTTTTCTGGTCAAATGGGGTAAGGGCAATACGGATACACGGAAAGTAGGAGCTGCCAAGTCCTGACCTTGGAGTTCACGAACACCAATCCCTGAGCCCACAAAGCCACACAGGGCGGGATTTCCTCGTTATCAAAAAAAAAAAAAAATCATGTGGCACCTCTCATATGGGGAGTGATAAAATAGCAACCCAATTATTAGATATCACATAAACTTGTTAGCTAGTTATATTGCACTTAAGTCTTTCTCTTCTCTAATTGTCTACGTAGTGGATTCGGCTCTTTAAAGTGCATCCTTTTTTATGAACTGAAGGGCAGATTTACAATAATAAAAGTGTGATTTTAAGGACACATGCATAATTTTAGTTTTTCTCAAGGGCCCCGTCTCTCTATCCCCAACAAAGTTGTGGGGCGTACCACAATAAGAGCAAGTAGTCTAAGGACATGCACGCAATAGAGCGCGAACTCGTGCGTGCGATCATAAACTTTCCCATTACGCCAATACGTGACGGCTCAAATATTCGAAATTTGAAAATAGGCGACCGTTGGCCGCTTTGCTGTATATAGATCTGGAGCGTACCCCGTACCCCACATAGGCAGAGACCCACCCCCAACGTTCGTCTCTCCCACCCATTGCTCCCTTCCCATCCCTCTCTCCCCAGAAAAGACCCCCTTCTGCAACCAGCCATGGCCGACACCGCTACTCTGCCACCGGAGGAGGTCGCCAAGAACAACCCCAAGAAGAAAGGGGGGAAGGGGCGGAAGGCCCTGAAGGACCTCACCACCAACGAGGTCAACATCTCCGCCGGCAAAACCTCCTCGGGAGCCGGCAAAGAGAAGGGAGGGGACGTCACCGTGGTCCTCTCTCCCAAGAGGTCCAGAGCCGCCTCAAAGTCGAAGGCTGCTGTCGTCTCCGCGAGATCCTTGGCCGATGACCTGGAAGAGCTGCAGGCACGACTCGACCAGCTCCGACTCGAGAAGGAGAAGACCGAGGACATGCTCAAAGAGCGGGACGAGATGTTGAAGCAGAAGGAGGAGGAGCTGGAGAACCGCGGCAAGGAACAGGAGAGACTCCAGAAGGAGCTTAAGAAGCTGCAGAAGGTGAAGGAGTTCAAACCCACCGTGGTGAGTTCTCTCTGAAGATTCGCTTCACATGGACTACTCCTCTCGCCGTTTCCTTTTGCTGAACTCTCTTGGCGTGGTGGTGCAGAGCCTTTCTATTTTCCAGTCTCTCAGAGAGAAGGAACAAGAAAAGAAGGAGACGAAGAAGAAGAACAAAGACTGTGCAGAGAAGAGGAAGCCTTGCCCAGCCTACGTGCTCTGGTGCAAAGACCAATGGAGTCAGGTAAATATAAACTCGGAAGTTAAGAAGAGAAACCCATGAGCGAGCTCCTCCACATGCAAGCTTTGCTGATGAAATTATCTGATTTTCCAGGTCAGAAGGAGAACCCAAATGCAGAGTTCAAGGACATATCGAACATTCTGGGGGCGAAGTGGAAAAATATAAGTGCTGAGGAGAAGAATCCCTACGAAGAGAAATATCAGCAAGACAAAGAAGCTTACTTGCAGGTTGTTGGCCAAGAAAAGCGTGAGAATGAGGCAATGAAGCTCCTAGAAGAGGAGCAGATGCAGAAGACGGCAATGGAGCTGCTGGAGCAGTATCTCCAATTCAGACAGGTTTTACGCGCAACCAAAGAAGATTTTTATTAGATCTTCTTAGTTTTTTTCTGGTGCTAAAAGTATAGATGTTTCTTTCAGGAGACCGAGAAGGAGAACAAGAAGACAAGGTAAGAAGAAACTTAAGCCATTAAGAGTGGATACTGGAAATTATTCACGCATCGTTCTTAGTGGTCTCACTCATTATATGTTTTTCCTGCAGGAAGGAGAAAGATCCCCTCAAACCCAAGCAGCCCATGTCAGCTTTCTTCCTGTTCACAAAAGAACGCCGCGCTGTGCTGCTCGAGCAGAACAAGAATGTTCTTGAGGTAATTCTTAACATGTCTGTGTTAGATCCCCCCCCCCGCCCTCCTTTTCTTAGCGATTTAATTATTTTCCTCAGATTTCCAAGATAGCAGCGGAGGAATGGAAGAACATGTCTGAGAAGAAGAGAGCTCCATATGAAGAGGTACGCAGATCAAAAGTGCCGGAAGTCCTCCTCTTCTCTTTCTGTGCCATTTATGCTTAGTGCTTGATGCCTGCTGTACTGATGCGTTGCAGATGGGAAGGAAGCAAAGGGAAGAATACCTCCAAGAGATGGAGCTGTACAAGCAGAAGAAAGTTGAGGTATGGCTTGCAAAGTTCCCAAGTGCCCTTATTTATCCAATCGAGGCAATAATTAGGAAGTAATGGAGCCCAACACTTTAAATCCAGGAAGCTGAAAACGTAAAGAAGGAAGAGGAGGAACAGAAGAAGATTTTGAAACAAGAAGCTCTTCAGATGCTCAAGAAAAAGGAGAAAACAGACAACATCATCAAGGTCTGTTCTACTACTGATCCGATTGTTCTTTAAAACTTGTGATTCTTCTAATATTTTTTCCATTCATCCGTATGGAGAGCAGAAGGCAAAGGAAACCAGACAGAAGAAAAAGAAGCAGAAGGGGGGAAAAAATTCAGACCCCAACAAGCCCAAGAAGCCTGCCTCTTCTTTCATCCTGTTTAGGTAAGAATTTGCTGTGGTATTTGAGGATTTCTATCTTTGCTTTATGGGTCTTTGACATCAAAATGCCATCTTTTATCATGTCAAACGCAGCAAGGAAGCGAGGAATTCCCTGTTGAAGGAGAGGCCAGGCGTCGACAATTCTACTCTCAATGCTCTGATTTCAGTGAAGTGGAAGGTAAAAGATTCATACTTCTCTGTTATTTCCCATAGATCTGCACTTTTTGTCTGTCTCTTATCATGCTTTCTCATCATATAAATTCGTGTCGATTTGTCTGTGTTATCAGGATTTGAGCGAAACAGAGAGGAAGGTTTGGAATGATAAGGCGGCAGAAGCCATGCAGGTGTACAAGAAGGAGATGGAGGAGTACAACAAATCATCTGTTGCACTCGAGAACAACACCGCATCTTAATGACATCAAGACTTGTGTTCAATCTCTCCTGTTGAACGTGTGTTTGCCAGGCCATTATGTGGTCTCTTTCGTTTTGATTCAATGAAACTTCGTTTGAACTGGGCATCCTCCAGAAACTGTCGTCTCCACTCACAATGAGGCCTCTCTCTCTCTCTCTCTCTTCTTCTCGAATCTCTCAATTCCTCCATCCTTCTTTCAAATGCTGATGTGCTGGGCAAGCTTCCTTGCTTTGCTCACGACGGCACCGATGAGCTAGGAAACACCACAGTGTTCGAACTCGATCATGTGATATGTTAGAAGTTCTCCCTACATTATCATAAAAAAGCAGTTCAAACCCATCATCAATGTTAGAAGTTCTTCCTTGCTTTGCTCACGACGGCACCGATGAGCTAGGAAACACCACAGTGTTCGAACTCGATTATGTGTTGATATGTTAGAAGTTCTCCCTACATTATCATAAAAAAGCAGTTCAAACCCATCATCAATATATGCTAATCCTCTGTCCCGACGGCCAAAAAAATTATCCGTCTCAGTTGGGGGTTGCCCCTTGTTTGGGTGGTGTAGTAGGCCCGGTGGAGGACCATCATAAAGTTGTTCTAAGATCCGTTTGAGTCAATAGATTAAGTGGAACGGCTAGTTTGCTAATTGAAATAGATTCACTTTATGGAGGTGTGAAAAATATTTAATATTAATTAGATGAGCACCCGTGAAGATAGATGCATGGAAACTTTAAAAAATAAATAAATAAATATTATAATTATTTAAAGTAAATTATTTTTATTGAACCCGGTGGTGTAGGCCCGGTGGAGCCATCATAAATATTACAATTATTTAAAGTTGTTTGGGTGGTGTAGTAGGCCCGGTGGCATCATAAAGTTGTTCTAAGATCCGTTTGAGTCAATAGATTAAGTGGAACGGCTAGTTTGCTAATTGAAATAGATTCACTTTATGGAGGTGTGAAAAATATTTAATATTAATTAGATGAGCACCCGTGAGATGCATGGAAACTTTAAAAAATAAATAAATAAATATTATAATTATTTAAAGTAAATTATTTTTATTGAACCCGGTGGTGTAGGCCCGGTGGAGCCATCATAAATATTACAATTATTTAAAGTTGTTTGGGTGGTGTAGTAGGCCCGGTGGCATCATAAAGTTGTTCTAAGATCCGTTTGAGTCAATAGATTAAGTGGAACGGCTAGTTTGCTAATTGAAATAGATTCACTTTATGGAGGTGTGAAAAATATTTAATATTAATTAGATGAGCACCCGTGCGATGTATGGAAAGCTTTAAAAAATAAATAAATAAATATTATAATTATTTAAAGTAAATTATTTTTATTGAACCCATAAAGTTGTTCTCTTATCCTTTTGAGTAGATTAGGTGGGAACTTTGCTAATTGAAATAGATTCACTTTATGGATGTGTGAAAAATATTTAATTAATTAGATGAGCACCCGTGCGATGTATGGAAAGCTTTTAAAAATAAATAAATAAAGATTATAATTATAGTACATTATTTTTATTGAACATAAAACAAAATTACGCTCCAAAATTATATAAATCTTAGAAGAATGCATAAAAATGATAAAAAAAAACACAGCACAATTATAGTTTTTAATTTTTTGGATATATTCGAGGATAAAATCACATCTGGGCCTAATTCTAAAAAAGTATGAGAGTCATCAACATTTAATATAAAATGTAACGTCGTGATCTTTTTTTATCTGTGTTTGCGTGGTCCTCTTGACCAAAGGTGGTCATGGGCTTGATCGTGTTTTCTCTACGTTATGTTTTGGGCCGGAAGTTCTAGCCCAAACAACTCACAGGTTCACTGCTTGTAAACGCGACGGTCTCCCCCATCGCGATTCACTAAACCGCCTTAGTGACGCGTGGCGTTTTAGGTTTCGAATGGCGACGACTAGGGTGGTCGCGTTTAACTTTTAAACGCAACGTCTGCCTACATCGCGATTTAGACCGTGGTATTAATTACTCTGTTTTGCCCAGACAGAGCAGAGGAGCTCTGTCCAGGCGAAGGGGGGAGGATTGTTGTGGGTTTCTTCGGCGATTTGGCCCTCTAGTGGCTCGTGCGGCGCGGGTTCCACGGGAGGATGGCGTCCGGAGCGTGGACATGCCGGCGACGAGGTGTTCTTCGCGTTCTTCGGACTCGTTCAGTTGGTAGGAAGACTTCCTCCTTTGCTTTGTGTTCTTTAATTGGTTTACAACTTTTAAAGCATGATATGATGATAGCATGTGGTTTAGCCTTCGTTTTATGAGCTTATGTATGAGTGTAGGGTGTGTGTGGAGTGATTCCTGGAGGAGGAAGAAGAGTTCAATCGCCTGCTTGATAAGGCGACAGATGGAAACGTCACGTTTTAGTTTTGAACGTGAGCCTTGGGTCGTCGCATTCTTGTGTTTCGATTGTGTTGGATCGACTGATCTGGACACGACCACTCGACCCATCGCGTCCTTGTTGAAAGCGTCGGTGTGGTCCGTCGCGACATATCGTTCCGTCGCAATTTTGGTTTTGACTATCGTTGTTGACCGTTTGGCCTAAAGGCGACGAATCGGGCCGTCGCGATATGATCGCGACACTGGACTTTGTCGCGTTAGGCTTTGAACGCGTTTTAGCTTCTGTGGGCTGCTTGTGGTGGGGGGGCAGTGAGGTTCCAGTGTGGACCTAGCCTTGGTTATTTGATGTTATTTAAAGTGTTTATGTTGTTTAATGTTAGTGAAGCATGTGTAGAGTTTAAGAGTTGGTATATAAATAGTCAGTGATTTGTGTGATTATGTTAGGTATGCTAGTGTATTAAGTTAAGTGGTTAATGTTCATTGTGGTTTAGTGTTGCTATGGAGGTCGTAAGATGACCAATGACATGCAAGGTTATTATATGTTATTGTATAGGTGTATATGGGCTTTGAGGTCACATGGTGACCGGTGACGAGCTAACTATATAAGTGTACCATGGTTTATAAGTAAAGGTTGTATAAGTATGTAATGTGGTTTGTGTGTCTGTCGAGTTTGGTGGTCCGGCGCCTATTCCGGAATGCCTCCTCAATTGGATACCCCAGGTTCTTTGTTAGTTAGGCACGTGTATTTGTTGTGGGGCATGTCCCGATACGGTGTGTACCATAGAGGTCTGTGTCGTCTTTTTGGACACTCTCACTCCTGTGTTTGAGTTGTACGTCCGACGGAGGGAAAGACGACAGTGGACATCGACTCAGTGTGCGGTTGCTTGTAGCGCGCTCGTGGTCAGGGGATAGACACCAGTAGACATCACTGGTTAGGGGTGTCAATGGGCGGGCCTAGACCGGGCCTGGTCTGGCCCAGGCCCAGCCCGGTCTCCAGATAACCGGCCCAGGCCCGAGGCAAAAGCTCGGTTTTCAGGAATATGGCCTAGCCCGGGGGTCAGCTTTAAGGCCCAGCCCAGGCCGGTCCGGCCCGGCCTGGGGCGAGCGGCGTGCGAGGCGGGGCGCGGGGAGGCCGAGGCGGGGCGCGGGGAGGCCGAGGCAGGGGGCCAGGGGCGCGGGGAGGCCGAGGCGGGGGCGCGCGGCGTGCGAGGCAGGGGAGCGCGGCGTGCGAGGCAGGGGCGCGCGGCGTGCGAGGCGGGGGCGCGGGGAGGCCGAGGCAGGGTGGGGGGAGCGGTGGGCGCAGGCCGGGCCAGGCAAAGCCCGGAATCGGCCCAGATTTTTTTCGGGGTGGGCCGGGCCGGGCTAAAATTTAAATTTTAATAAAAAATTTAGGCCTAGGCCCGTGTTATACCGGCCCGGGCTTCCGAGCCGGCTCGGCTTAGTTGACACCCCTATCACTGGTCCCCAGCTAGTCATGTGTTTCCAGTGCATCACTTTAGGGAGCTCGAGCCGGAGTCTCTGAAGGTGCTAGGCATTTGTCTGCTGTTATGTGGTCTGCAGGTGTGGTGTAGTGTGGTGTTGGTTTACTCAGTGTGTTTGTGGAGCGGTAGTTGAACTGAGTGGTATGTGGATACGAGACTGAGGGGTGGTTCTTATATTGTGTGTCTGGTTTGGATACTGGCATCATGAACCAGTAGTTCATTCCCATGTGATCACATCGTTCATTTTTTACTCGTGCTTTGCCACTAGTTGTGGCTTGTGTGTAGTGACTCGCTGGTTAAGGTTTTACCCGTTGTGGTTATGGTTCCGTGATAGTACCTTGTGGTGGTAGGTACCTGTACCCTTCGTGGGTAGCTTGTGTTATGGTATGTCGTATACCCGCCTCTTTAGGTGTTGAGATGAACTTGTGTTCTGTGGAGGTCATATGGTATGACCTTCCACTCGTTGTGTATTACCCTTCTTTAGGTAAGCTTCCGATTGTGATTTAGTGTGTCGTGGATTGGCTTGCTGATACTAGTCCTGTTACTCTACATGGGTAGGTTGCCTGTGAGACTTATAACCTAGGCAGTGGTTTGCCTATGAGGCTTGTGGCTTAGGTGTTCAGTTGCCGTGGTGGTTTGCCTGTGAGGCTTGTGGCCTAAACATTTTAGTTGTTGGACAGACTAGTGGTGCTGTGCTAGCCCTATTGTATCCTCTTACTTCCCGAGGATTATGTTAGTTGGTGTGTTTATATTTAATTACAGTTTAATTATGTTTAAATGTGAGCATGTCATGGTTTGGTTATCGCGCGTGGCCAGTGAGACCCTTTGGGGTTGAGGTATCTTCGGTTTCAGGTGTTGTTTTTGGGAGGTCATTGTTGAGCCATTGACTTGTTGAGGCTCACTTCCTTACAGTTTTTTTCAGGTGCTAGCCGTGTGTTGGCTCGCAGTGGCGTTGCGGCAGACTTGTACTACTAACAGTAGAGTTAGTTGTTGTTGTGTGAGGTTGTGCTCCCTCGGAGTATGTCCCAAGTAGTTGTACATTTCTCTTGAACATGCAATAATGTATTGTGACAATTGTAATTTGTTGTATAAAGGTATGAGCACATGTATTTTTTGTATGTCTTATATAGTTATAGTTATCTTTTATATTTCTACTGGACACTTGTGCACGTTATCTCTTGCGAGACTTCAGTCTATTCGCGAGAGACGGGTTTGAGTATGGAGCTTTATTAGATATAAATATTTAGGGCCATTACATAAAATCTAAATGGAGATAGAGGAGAGAGAGCGCAGAGAAGGAGAGAGAGGGTTTTAAGAGATGCCACATAACATTCTAGTTAGGCAGAGTTAAATTATATTTTAATAATATATATATATATATATATATAATTTTTTTTTATAGTGAGACTGTACACCACCCAAAAGATCAAATACTGTCCCAAGCCAGTTTGAGGAGCCCAGGGCCCAAAACCGAACTGTGCCAGATCGGATCTGTTCGCAGGCCCAAGCCCAACAAAGAGATGAAGGGTGTTTCCCCGTTCCAACGGAGAATACCTCTCGCTTCACTTGCCGCCGCGAGTCCGGGGAGAGTGGAGAGCCGTGGGGAAGGTTCGGGGAGATGGAGAAGGCCGTGGCGACGCTGGGGGAGGGGGCGGCGTGCTGCGACTGGAACTACTGTGGGCAGAGGATAGCGGTGGGCTACGCCGACGGCGGCATCTCCGTCCACGACTCCCCCGAGCCGGGATCCTCTTCCTCCTTCACTCGCTCCTCCAAGTGGCGGGTCGGTACTGGAATGCTCTCACTCACCCTTCTCCCTTCTTTCTTGTTCTTCTATGCACTCTGCGAGCTTCCACGGGGAGGGCGTGCGGCATGTTTTGCCGGTTCTTGGTGGAACAGCTTCTGGCATCTAGAGGAGACCACTCTTCTCGCTTCTTTCGAGTTCCTTTGTGTGCAAATTGGGTGTAATCGAGATCGGAAAGTATCTACGGAATCGTTCTCTGTTTGTTTCTTCGGTGTACCGTAGCTAGGTACTCGTATGCCAGGCATTTGAAAACGTGGAACTCTGCTGAGTAAGACACTTGCCCACTGAACATTTCCGAAAGGTCACTTGGATTTCGGCGACCGATCCATGTTTTAGACGGATTTAGTTGCAAATGGTTTACGCCATTTCTTTTCTCTTTTGTAGCTTTTCCTCACCCCGAGCCTGGAAATTTTGCCCGGGTGTTCATAAACTATGCAACTTTCTTCAGGTTCCTTGAAGCCTCCTGGCCTCCCATGGGGCACCCCAATTTTTTTTAGAAATTGGTTTGGGACTAGAGCACTGGGATTGTACTTTTGAGGGATATTTTTTTAGCTCGTAGGAACACAACGACGTCATTTCATCTTGAGTTTTATGTATTTGCTGGTTTTTCTAATTTAGGCTTTTGGAACCCGTGTAGGCACATGAAAGTGGTATTAAGAATGTTATTTGGGTTCCACCAGAATATGGCGATGCAATTGCGTGCGTTTGCGTGGACGGCAAGATGTCACTCTGGGAGGAAGTTGCAGAAGGTCGGGCGTATATTATCCAGACCAATCTCATTCATCTAACACGGTCTCATTAGATTCTTTTAAATATAATATCGTGGTGTTTTCATGGAGCTTGAGAAAGATCCTTCATGAAAATAGTTTCCTTATGTATTTCAAAAATGCTAGGTAAAGGTTTTCACTGCAATACCTTCCAAAAAGGTATTCTCTGCAATGAAAATCAATCTTCATTTTTCAATAAGAAGGCCAACATTTTGTCTCATCAGGTTTAGAACATATTCTATATTTTCCCTGGTCTCAGTGAAATATATTCTATGTTTTCCCCCTTTTATTAAATTGATGGCTTCATATCTTATCTTGCTTTCTTCAGGTAAAGGGATATGTCCACAAAAGATTTTATGGTGATAGTTATCCTCCTACTTGCCTATGGAACACACAAAATTTTATTTCCTTTTAAAAATAAGATAGAAAGAAATGGGAATATAATAAGGAGGTTTTCTTTTTATGTGTGTGAATGTGCCAATCTATCAAATAGACAAAATTTGAATTCTGCTTGATGCGGGAAATTTACATGTCCATTTATTGGACGAGTGCGCCTATATTTTGGCGTATTTCTTTCGCGCATTGTTTTATCAGGTGTTTAGGGTTTCATGTACTGGACCCTTCCCTACCGACCGGAGTCGGTGTTAATTTACATCAGATTGAATCCGAATACCTTTGATAATGATGCCGAGATTCATTTTGACACAATGTTCAAAGAATTTGAAAATTGTAATTTGGATTACAATTTGGTATTTCAAGACCCTTACAATTGGTCCTGATTATATAGTCGGGTCTTCAGGATTACGTTCCATTGCAGTCGGACTCTTTGAATTTACTCCTAATTGCATTTGGATTGATTTGCTTCATTTTCGTCACGATTAGACAATTGACTTTGCTTCTGTCATAATCGGACGATTGACTTTGCTTCTGTCATAATCGGACGATTGACTTTGCTTGATAGTCATTATCACTCTTTTGATGGTGATCAAACATTTGGAATGGGCTTGGTGTCCATAAAGGGCATTTCCGTACAAGGCCGAGTATATTTGACCCTCTTTAGCTATTTGTTGCAGCTTTGACCCTTTCTTGGGTATTTTGCAATTTCATACCATTTGTGGGTCTTTCAACAATTTTATACCCTTTTTAGGGATTTTTATTGCAATTTTAACCCCTTATGGGTATAATTGTAGTTTATGACCCTTTTTGGGTACAACTGTCATTTCTTTGACTTTCTTGGACATTATCGCCACTTCTTGACATTCTCGAGCGTTTATGTCATTTCCTGACCTTTCTCAGATATTTTTGTCATTTCTTGACATTATCTGACATTTGTGCCATTTCTTGGCTTCCTCGGATATTCTTGTCATTTTAGGCATTCCTGGCGTTTCCGCCATCTCTTGGCATGTCCAGGAATTTTCGTCATTTCTTGACAATCCTAAAACTTGAAATGGCTAGCCATAAGCCGAACTCAGGAGAGCGCACGCCGCTTCAGAGAAGTGACATGGACCCTACTCCACCGAGCCGTGCAGACGACATGAACTAGGATTGACAACCATTTCTTTGACATTTTTAGGACTTTCCTATCATTTATCGGAAACTCTAGGCTTTTCCGTCATTCTTTGACTTTCTTAGCCATATGCTAACTCAGGAGAGCATGTCACTTTGACGTGGGTCCCGCTCCACCGAACCTTGCAGACGGCGCGTATATGATCCGAGAATTGAAAACTTAGCCAATGTTGTCTTTTGAAGAAGAAGATTTGGACAACATTGTATTTGTGCCTTTATCAAGACTTCTTCATAATTTCTGTCCTTTGAAAACATTTATGTAATTTCTGTCTTTTCAAAGACCCTTCTGCAATTCTTATTCTCTCAGGGGCTTCTTACGACTTTTCGTCCCGTTGAATACTTTTCTGCCATTTCTACTCTTTTGGAGGGACTTTATGCAATTTCTCCCCTTTCAAGGGCTTGTCCGTAATTTTACATGCACAACATATATTAGATGAATTGCCCTTGCAACTCTTTGAAGGGCCTTCAGCTTTTCTGGAGCTCTCCAAGAACCCAACAGTGCCTTCTTCTTCTTCTTCATTGTTTGAGGAGGGCTTTGGCCGATGGAGAACTTGTAGTACTTGATAAATGAGGGTTTTCATTTGATGTCCCTCATATTTGCTTGATGAGAATGGGATCTCCATAAACACATGTGGTTAAGTCCACACGGTCTTCACATGGAGAGATATACACATGAATGTTTCACGAACACGTAGTCTCCATGTACACACATGGTCTTTATGACCACATGGTTTCCATATGGAGATATACACATGAACGTGTCTCGAGCAGAGTCTCTACTAGGGCAGAGCCCCCACATAGAGGTATGCACATATGAACATTTCACGAACACATGATCTCCATGAACACACATTGTTTTTATAACCACATGGTCTCCACATGGAGATATACACATATGAACATGCCTCGAGTAGAGTCTCTACATGGGTAGAGTCTCCACATGGAGGTTTGCACATACGAACATATATACATTTTACCCCATGGAGCTAGCTCGACATGGGGTATACATATGAACATTTATATTTCATCTCCATGGAGCTAGCTCAACATGGAGATATATACACATAAACATTTATATTTCACCCCCATGGAGTTGGCTTGACATGGGGGGACCTTGACTTGCCGAGTACCTCCTGAAGCTTTTCCGGCCAAGAACTTGAGAGTTCCCAAAAGGGGGATCTTCAGCCGATTGGGCAGCAGGGGGACAGAACCCCGGGGAGTGCCAACTGGGGGTTTCATTTGAGCCCCTTAGGGGCTTTTAATAGGGGCAGAGGTGGTGAGGAGGGAGGCCTACCTCCGGGTAGGCCTTGCCCGGAGATGAGGATCTCCCAGTAGGCTTGCCCGGAGGTACCTACCTTCGGGTAGACTACCTGGAGCAGGGTTTGCCGCATCGCTGATTCGCCCCGAATCGGTTTTTTTCTAATTCGATCCGATACGGGAGAATCGGGCCGATTCGCATGGGAATCGATGGGAATCGGTCCGATTCGCATGGGAATCGGGCGAATCGGGAATCCCGTGATACACTCCGATTCGCTCGAATCGGACTGATTCGATCCGATCCGCCAAACCCTGACCTGGAGCCCCTCACCTTCGGGTAGACTACCTGGAGGTGGGGTACCTAGGTAAGCTTACCCAGAGGTGCCCCTACCCCTACCCGGAGGGGCTTTCCTCCTTTTGGGTTTTTGTAGGTTATTTGGAATTTCTGGAATTTGGGATTTTGGATTTTCTTGAATTTTTGGGTTGTTCTTGGAGAGAGATTTTTTTGGTGTCAACATTGCCCTTCTCTTTATCTTTGTTATTGTGGCTTAAAATCATCTTCTGAGATATACCTCTAGACTTCCGGTCCCAGAAGCTTTTTTTATGACAAGGGAAGCTGTTATGTTTGATGATTTAAAAGAAGTGACTTTCACAAAGTACCAATATTAAATAACACCAATCCCCTCTTAAACTCTTTGTTCACATTAAAAATCTATAGAAGGCCTCTATCATAAAGAACCTCCTTAGAGCAAATACTATCTCCCCCCCACAAAGAGAGAGAGAGAGTGTGTGTGATTTGTCTCTCCCGGTAGTTTTGAAGCTTCCCATGTCTATACTCTATTTTCCAAAACATAGCAGGTGCCAGGTGGGATTCTGCTATTAGTTACCTATCTTACTTTTTGGAATATCCCATGCCTGTTCTTTTATTTTCTCATGAAACTAACCAGAATGCTATTGACATTTTACGAGTTCGTTGTACATAAATAAAATTTACTTAATAAAACCAATCCAAAAGAAACTTGATAATTTTTGTATAAAAAGTACCAAAAGGTGTATGAAAGTCATCTCAAGGTCAAATTGTAATAAAGAAGATGCTGACAATAGAAATGTAATGTAGAATACATGTAGAGAACTGGAAAAAGTTGTACTCTTTTGTTCCTTTTTAAAAATATAACCCTAGATATTCATGGCTTCAGCTTATTGTCATTATATGTATTCTTTTCTAGTAGTGTTTTTCTTCTTACGTTGTGGTCTTAATTCGTTGCTTGATTTGCAGTTTTTCTCAGGGATTGGTTTTCTCAAATTCATGAGTCTTTGTTATTTTGTTTCAACATCAAAATGGGTCTCATAGTGAAAACTTTTCCTTTACCTATCAAGTTCAAATTGTATTCACTTTTATGGAATTGCTTAAGACTCATATGGTTCATTGTCTTACCTTTTTCTTAGATTCACAAACTCCCACATGGAAGCTCTGTAAAACTTTTGAAAGCAATGCACAAGTTCTTGATCTCCAATTTGGGGTTTCCTTAACAAGCTTGAAACTAGTGAGTATCGTCAATACTTGAAAGTGAGTGCACCTTTTCCAGTTGCTCCATGCTCATCATAAACAAGACCTATCTTGTGATTGATTCTCATGAACCTTTTAAGATACATGATTCTATATATGTATATTTTAGAAGATAACATGATTCAATATATTGATTTTTCTTGTTTCATTTAACTTCTTTTCACCCTTGACAGGATAGGGTGGGGCCAAGTTCAGTCAGTTCCATTATTTTGAAAGATATCTAAGGGTTTCCATATATATCCCAAAGCATAAATATGTTATTTTCTTTAAGTGGGTTTTCATCACCGGTCACCACATTTCAGCAGCTTGTGTGTGAACTTGGTCATAATTTCTTTTGCAAAATCTGGAATTTGAGCTATCTTGTTCTGTAGGCATTGACCATATGGTCTGATTTTTGATGTGCACACTGTATTGGCATAAGAAAATGGTGCACTTTGAGGTAGGTTTCTGCGTTGAGTCTGGTTGTTTCAGTACCTTGGTTATAATTTCTTTTGCAAAATCTGGAATTTGAGCTATCTTGTCTGTAGGCATTGACCATATGGTCTGAGTTTTGATGTGCACACTGTATTGGCATAAGAAAATAGTGCACTTTGAGGTAGGTTTCTGCATTGAGTCTGGTTGTTTTCAATATATTGTTTGCTAGGTACTGGAACATTTCATGCTTCTGTATTCAGGGAGGTCACTGAAATAGTGAAATATCATGGGAGAAAAGGACAATGAAGAAAAACATATTGAGAGTTGCTTTAACCACTTTCATTGTTCAGTGTTTCATGACCATCACGTGGCAACTTAAAACACGTAGAGCTTTGACTGGAGAACTGTGCCAAACAGGGACCCTTCTCCCTCCCCTGCATCCATCGACCCATGCTTCTCTCCCCACCACTGCTGTCTCCCCCTCCTCCTCCCTGCTTGACCACATCCTTGTCTGTGGCCTCCACACTGCCGAGGAGCTCCTTGCCGTGCTTGACTGCCTTGGGAGCATCCTCCAACGCCTGCTGTTGGGCCTTCCAGTGAAGCTCATCGTGGTCGACTCAATCGCTGCCCTCGTCCGGTTGGACTTCGACAACAATGCTGAGGACCTCAGGCGGAGGTAGTCCCTGTTCTTCTCCATCATGGGGAGGCTGAAGGAGCAGGCGGCTAGGTTTGGGTACACTGTGGTGGTGATGAACCAGGTGGTAGACGTGGTGGGATCGGATGCTTCCAGCTCCGTCTGCGCGGGGAACTACGAGTCGCTGTGAAGCTCAGGGAGGCGGGTCTCCCCGGTGCTGGGGCTGTCGTGGGCCAACTGCGTGAATATGAGGGTGTTCCTATCCAGGTTCGAAGACAGGGTGGCGAAGGATATGGATCAGGAGGAAGGGAGCTGCGTAGGTGCAGAAATTTGGAAAACAAGGAGGCAGATGCAGGTGGTCTTCGCGCCCCATCTGGTGGAATCCTACTGTGAGTTTGTGATCCAGAAGAGAGGGGTGTTAGGCATCCAAGATCTGTGTCCCACTCATGGATGGCAGTTTTGGTCGAAATTGATACGTTTCGGCCCTGAACGATCTGAAACCAGACCTGTTCACTGTAGCTGGTCCAAAACTTTTATTAGGTTTCGGGCAAAACCGATGCCAGTTTCTCCCGATTTTGGGTGTTTCGGCCTGCTACACGAGAAACCGGGTGAAACCGGACTCGAACTCCCCTCTTAAGGGAGTTCACGTCTGTTTCACCCCTCAGATCTGAGACCGAAATCGAAACCGTTTTGGTTTCAGACCCGGCCGAAACCGAAACTGCCATCCTTGGTCCCATCGGACTTCGAGTGAGAGGAATGGGGTGCTGCTGCTGTGGGAGAGGGCGCCTGTGCCGACCATGCCTAGGGACCAGAAATCCCCAGTCACGGCACCAACCTTGGTTGAAATATGATCTAGTAGCTTCACACATAAAACTTGAAATCCCAGCATAAGCAATGCTGCAGTGCTTCTTCTAACTTAGTCCTGCAATTAATTCTCAAACAGAAGACTGCCATGTGAAGTTCTCTTTGAAGACCTCTCTTTTAAGAAACAATTTCTGTTTTTCTGGGACTTGTCTTACTTTCTTCTTTTCCTCATTTTTAAACTGTACGAGTGAATGGGTCCTTTTTTTGTGGGTTATTTTTGGGGGGTGGGGAGGGGTTGCCAGGACACCAATGGCATTAGTTGCTAGGATGCAGATGGTTGTCTTCTGACAAGAAGGCAGTGCATAGTCACTCTAGCCAAAAGGAAGAGGCTGTGATGATGGGTAGCTCTGGTGTTTGCGACTGGGAGGACGAAGGGGAGAATGAGGCATGGTTGTTGGTTTCGGCCGAAACGAAACCAGCCGAAACTGGAAAAATAATATTTTAATTAGTTTCGTCCGAAACCATCCGAAACCAGACCGAAACCGGCCGAAACCATTTGAAACCGGCCGACACGCTCCTCTTGAGGCTGCCCGAGACCGGCCGAAACCAGCCGAAACGAAACCGAAACTCCCATCCTTGGAATGTGGAGGCTGTTCTGGAAAGGTGAATCTGCAATCTGATGGCTCATGGAGCAATGGTAAGTTAGTTAAAAATGTTAACATCTTGGGAATGCAAATTTCTCACCCGGTATAGTTTCATCTTCTATGGGCCAGTCGTAGTGAAGGAAATCCTGTTCAAAATAAAACACTGAAGTGCAGCCAAAGAAATGTGGATCAAGAAGGCATGTGTTCACGTGTTTTTTGTTGGTCCGTAGGTTGTTCTTTTCATTGGCAGTAACTTTTCTTATGCGTGTTGTGTCTTAGTAATCATTTGTAGGTGGTTTTTGGTTGTTGAGTAGTTATTCCTCTCTCTTAATTGTACTTCCATTTACTGGAATAAAATTCGTGTTATTATTTCCAAAAAGTTCTACCAATGATTTTGTTATAAAGCCTTGTCACTGTGACGTTATTGTCAGTGCAATTGAGCTGACACTATGGCTGTCGAAACCACGCTGGTTTGGTCAGAGTGCCAGGCGGTGTTACTGTGTGGTTGTGCTGTTGTGGTCTAGAGAGTGATCTGTGCATGTTGTCTATCATTCTTGGTGAAATTTTACTTCATTGTAATAAGGGAAGCCTTCCTCTTCCACAATTCACGTTTGTGTATCAGATGGAAAGGACAGATATTTAGTGCATTCCTTTCTCAATTTGAGTTAATGAGTTTATTCACTGAAGGTGATTAACTTTGAAACATTTCCATGTAGAAACATTTAGACTATAGCTGATTCAGTTTAGAACTTCAAAACTGCTGCCACAATATCCTGTCTTTCAATATCATTTTGAACACAGGATGCTTACTGAAGGATTACTTGTTCAAGAATTCAAGATTGATAATTATATATGCCTTGTGAAGTAGATATTTGAATTCCAGTTCTCAGAAAAGTAGTTCCAACATACCAATCATTCCTAAGGCTAACACTACGTTTGCTTCTAAGGTTGCTGCATATTCAGATGGCTCTGTGAAAGTCCACGAGCTCTTGGATCCACTGGCACTGAACAAATGGCAACTTCAGGTTTGTCCTTCCTTATGTTTCTGATTCAGTTCACATGTGGATATTTTTGAGCAATTTTCATATGAGTTAAATTTTCATATTCAAGCACTATGGACGCATCAGTCATAACTTTTGTTTATTTTACCTCAACCAACATTGTTGCCTTTACTGTGAATGCCAAGTACACATCTGATGCCTCTGGATGCATTTTTTTGCTCAATATTTATTGACTCTGCCAATGTTATGATCAAATATAAAGTTTCTTTCATCTGAGAGAACCATAGTGATTGTATTATTTGATGCGGGACAGAGAGAGAAAAAAGGTTAAGGAAGAGAGAGAAATGGGAAGATCACCGAAAAGAGGAATAGGAGGTGGGAGTGTAGGCTTCACACCCTCCCTTTCACAGGGACCACCTTGGGGCTTCTCACCCGGGGGCATCACACCCAAACACAAACTCCGTTGTCGGAGGCACTCAACTCAAAATTTTCTTCTTCTCCATTCTTTTCATCCTTGGTTACAAGACTCTATATATAGACTTCAAAACAAAGAGACTCTTCATACGAAAAGACGCTTAATAAAGACCTTACTTAAGACTTAGGAAACCCAAAAGACTTAAACTTAACTATTTTAATGACCTTAGGAATTTGTAAAGCCAAATAAAGTTACAACCATTGGGTCTTTTAATAGGCCAAATAAAACATAATAAAGACTTTGATTTAGCCATCCTTCATTTCCCATCATTATTGTTGTGGTGAAAGTACGTAGAATGACTCAGAGCAACAACATAATCAATCTTTTGAATGGCTGTATTTCTATATTCACTTAATCATTCTCCGGATTTTCTACTCTCCAAAAGTTTCATTGAAGAAAAATTGGCACTGAAAGTCATATAGCCCTCACCTGGGCCACACATGAGCCAGGCCCATTCCCTTTGTTTAACTAATATATATTTACAGCAGGGTCCTGAGATATTAATCTTTTATCTCTGTTCCATGTGAGAATCTAGTTTTTTTTTCTTTAATATTTCTGCGGTTGGGTCCTCTAGAAATTTTGTTTATCTTTATCAACTATTCTTCAAAAAATAGCATTGATTGGCTTGATTCCTTCATACCCTTATGCATACTGTGTACCGCATTATGTACGCTTTGTCACTTATATTCCTATTTTATGCAATTGGAAATTTGGAATGGTTTTGCTGTATTTGTTCTGATTGCTTCTTTAAAAGATACAAGCCATGTTCCATCTAATTGCATCGTATTGTCTTCATTCTCCATCCTGCAGGCAGAATTTCAAAATGTGACTGATTCAGTTTCTAGATTTGGGAGGCCATCTTGTATCTCTGCGTCAATTGCATGGAGTCCAAGAACAAGTGAAAGCCAGCTGCTGAGATTTGTTCTGGGTTTCAATACAGATTTACCACAATTCAATTCTTCTAAAGTATGTTTATACAATTTGGATTGTTAACCCTTTGCATGTTCTTACCAGTGAATTGCTCTGGCATTGAAAAACTAATGCTGTGTTCTCTGTAAAAATCAGATGTCATGATCCCTTTGTTTTTTATTAATAGATTTGGGAATTTGACGAAGTTCATCAACGATGGCTGCCAGTTGCTGAGCTGGCATTACCCGGGGACAAGGGTGATAGGGTACATGCAGTTGCTTGGGCCCCGAACATAGGCAGGTAATTTGTTCTGGTCCTGTTTAAACTCCTCAGACGATGCAAAATGCTTAAAACAAAATCTTCATAAGCTTGTTATAGAGTGTTTTGACACTTGTATTTTTTCCTGGTGTTCATGACTACATGCAGCAGCTACTGCAACCATATGACTACTGAATAGATTAACTGCTTGGGTTCTAGAACACGTGCTAACCTTTTCGTGAAGTTTAATGGGTTAGTAAATAAGTTTAGGATATCAGTAACTTCTAGTATATCAACAAATTCTACTTTTGCATGGAGTGGGAGTGAGAGTTGGCATTCATAGTTTACATTGCACTGCTTGGCTGCATATTCAACTTTATCATTGGCATAGACAATACTGGCATATGATGTTAAATATTTAAACCCTTACTCTTATGGCCAAGTTGAGAAATATGTCTTTCCAAAGGGAGTGCATTACAAGTAGGTCCACTCATTTTCTTTGGGTTGTGGATAATGTGAAATCTTTATATCCAGACAACTCTGACACGTTAGACATGGTTACTCCACTGGTTTTTGATAAGATCAATGATCTACAAGCTGATGCTTCTGCCAGACAGTCTGGCTCCCACTTTGGCAAATTATATACAGTAGACTCCTCCTATTTTTACATTTTCCCTTGTTTTATCTAGTGAATTATCCATGTCAGTCAGAAAGAAGACCAGATGCATGTAGGGCTGTTCACGGGTTGGCCCGGTTCGGCCCTAATATTAGCCAACCTGACCCGAACCAAGATGGGCTTATAAACCGAACTGGACCAAACCGACCAGCCAAGTGAACGGAAATGAACTGAACCGAGTGATTAAGGTTCGGTTTATACAACTCGGGTTGGGCCTTTGGGGTTATGGTTGTTTTGGGCTTTTATTTGTTATGGGGCTTTGAGTCTTTTAACAATGCCTTTTTGGGTTCGTTCATTTTGGGCCATAGGCTTTTGTGGTTTTGGATTTGTTAAGGGTTGAATTCAATAAAAATGATCTTTTAGGGAGAAATTCAAAAACAAATATTCAGAACGATGAGGATATAAAGAAGATCTATGCAATGGTAATCATTCTTGTTTCAAAGGATTCACCTGGGATATGATGTGAAGGGATTGAATATAAAAATGTGCAACACTAAATAAATACATATACAAACATAGATAATCCTACCATTACTCAGTATGTGCACAATGAGGTAGAATGTTGTGATGCCATCCGGTGTAAATAGAACCAAACAGATTGCAATCTCATTATTAAAGGCTGGTGGGGATGAGACTTGAATTGGGGGTGACTTGGGGAATAAATAAGAAGCTGAAAGGGGGTATAAAAAGCCAAATAATGAAACAGTGACATCGGACATGCCTAAAAAGAGAGCCATCTGTTGGAGGTTTGGGATTCGAGAGTAGAGGAGCTGAAAGTTGCTGCAGGAGGGGAGAGCTGTGGTGGACAAACTGATGCTAAAGTTAGGAGATTCCACTCACAGACCGCGAACTGAATGCCCCGCTGAAGATTTGAACATAGGGATTCCTCTTACAGGTCATGCAGCCACAGGAGATTGCTGCCGTCAAAGATCTAACCAGCAGGAACAAAGAATGGAGCATCTCCACCACTGACCGGTTGCTACCGATCATTTGAGCCACACACATGCGCCTGATGGCCATGCCATCACCAACATCATAGGTTCACAAAGTCCTCACCTTGCTGCTAGGGTCTGGAGAAACTCTCACTGGCGTCAAATTGCTGAAGATCTTAGTCTAGACTGGAGGGAGAATGGAGATCCTGCTTGGACATGGCAAGGGCAAGAAGAGGCGAGAGGTTGGGGGGAGTCGGGACGGCAGACCATCTAGGGCTAGGGCATGGACAATGGAACTGTGTAAGTGGTTTTTGTTTATTGGTATTTATCTTTTTGGGTTGAATGGGTCAGTGTGGGTTATGAAAGTAGGAAACCAAAGCAACCAGATGAAGGTTACCTTGGGTTGGTTCAGTTTGTTGACCCAATTTTGGGAAACTTTAAACTGAACCGAACTGGGTTGTTTGGTTCGGGCCAGTTCAGTTTTCCTGGTCAACCTGTAGATTGAACAGCCCTAGATGCATGTGGTCAGTTCAAGAGGAAAGTGTATGGAAGTACTTGGGAAAAGCCAGCTGTGGGAAAGCTGTCACGACTTGAAAACATTATATTTTCTGGTTGTTTTTCCTTCTGTGCTCCCTTTATAGTTCTCCTTTTACTTTCTCTTGGTCTCTATGATTGGGGCTATTTTTTGTACAGATTAAATAATCTTTGACAGTGTCAAATTTTTAGTTTCTAATCTTTTGCTGAAAGTTCCTTTACCACATTGACGCTATGTCATATAACCTAAATTTGTTAGGAGATGGTCACTGATGAGGGAAGTTTTTTCAACGTATTGTAGGCCCTATGAGCTCATAGCTGTAGCAACTTGTAAGGGGATTGCCATATGGCATCTGGGCTTGACTCCAGACTTTGATGGGAGGCTTTCTACTGAGAAAGTGGCTTTGCTTTCTGGCCATGATCATGAGGTATGTCGTACTATAATACCATTGGCATTGGTGTGCTAAAGAAGGTGTCTTCTGTTAGCATGGTAATTTGAAACGCATGAGATGATGTTGCCTTGAAGTTAGACCATCTTAAATTAATGCCTCATGGCATGAAATATGATTCTATTCTAATTCATGAGTGCTTTTATTGTTACTTTGCAGAATGTCAAGTCTCTATAAACTACTTGCTTTGTGCTGTTCCTCATTCTTTATGGTCTCTTTTCAAAGTCCTGGGCATTGAGAGGCTTGCACTGTGCTGCAAACAGGGGCCGCATTTGTTTTTATTTTTGTTTATCAATGAATTTCATACAATTGTCCCATATTTCAAAAATGTTTGCTAGGAAATTGGAGTCTATAGAAGGACAATGTCTGTGGCGGTGTAGTGGGGGAAGATATGGAGGATGCCATGGTGTCTACTGGGGAAGCATTTGTAGGGGCAAGGTGGAGGATGGGATATGCAGCACTGTAGCCTGTAGCATGAATCCGTGATCAAATTCCTTTTATCCGCACACTATCCATCCATCCTGTTTAACCATCAATCTGTCCGCCCAGATACCACATGGTCTGCCCTGCAAAACATCCATCACTAAGGGATGCCACCATTTGCCACCCCTGATCATCAACCCATATCCGCCTGTGGTGAAGGACCCTACTGCATTCTCACTCCAAATATGATGAGGCCATTGCAACCCAAAATGAAGATCATGGTGCTAGTTTTTCTGCATGCCATAGAATTTATGTTTTGCTATCTATCAGGACAACCATATTGGTGAACTTGGATGCTTAGCGGAATCCGACTTCTGCACTCTATAGTTCGATCATAATAGCCCCAAAGGCAGTAGTCTTATGTATACACCGAGCAGGAGCCTGTTCAAATGGCTACTTTCACATTTGTTTTCTGGTTCTTCCCTGTCAGGTATGGCAATTGGAATGGGACATGAGTGGCATGACATTAGCATCCACTGGAGCCGATGGCATGGTCAGGATATGGCAATCGAACTTGAATGGTGTGTGGCATGAGCAGGCGATCCTTGACTGCAACGCAACGCAACGCAACAGTAAACAAACTTGAAATGGTGCCCTCGCTCTTGGGGGACTTCACCCTGGCTTTCTAATCTCTATATGTTTCCCTTTAGTTGCTATAGGATTAGGATATCTCTTACTACTAAATGTGACAGGTTTTTTGTTCTTCTCCTGTGTCTAGTTATGGGTTCAATAATTCCCTACTTACTCTAACTTTTCTCTCTCTTGCTTTTCTTTTTCCCAATGTGGCACCCTAGCATTTCTCATGTTTTTATTATTTGCTTTCAAGAATTACCATGCCTCCTCCCATCCAGAGTTGTCTCATATCAAAATTATGGGATTTGGCTACTTAGACTTGATGGCATAATGCCAATCTGACAATTAGCTAATGCCATTCAAAAGCTCATCGCCATCATTGCCCAACGTTATTTATCATCTCCTAACTAGGAGGAGAAACTACTTGGTTTTTTACATATCCTGACAAAAAATTGTGGTCATATGGCGTCACTAGCAACAACTTGCAGTGTTTTTTTAACCTACTGATAGGGATTTGGCCTCTTTTAATCTCAACAGGGCGTGGTCTGAGACGAAATTATGTCTAATCGAATTTAACATTCCATCAACTAAGTTCATCCGATCTACCAATGCTCAAACTTGCTTCAACTGTATGTAATAAGTGTTAAAATGAGGAATGCGTTCTCACATAATTGGTTCGAATGATGAAAAATGAGATAAGAAAAAAATGAACAAGTTGATTTTCATATGTTTATTTCATGTCATGCCTCCTCAAACCAATCATAAAGAGTGTAGTATATGCAGCAAGTATTCACTCACCCCAATTTGAACCGAAACTCCCTTTACTCTAGCTTGGCTCTACTTCAGACGTAATATGATAAAAATTTAACGTTGTTCTAATAAATACAATTGAATCTTAGCAAGGCAACTCCACTCAACTTCGGAAGTTTAGCTGCAACAATTGTTTTGAATATCTCTAATGCAATCCGATCTTTGAATTGGATTCCAACAAATTCGAATGAGCTCATTCACAGAAGCTTGGAGCATCAGTAAGAGAAAGAGAGAGAGTTATTATATATATATATATATATATATATATATAGTTATAAATGGTAAATTAGTTTTTTTATCTTCTTAATTCAACTGTGATTTGAGATATAGATGATTCATGGTTGATCAAATTGAAAAATTAGACCAAACCATATTTTTCATAGTATGGTTCGGTACTAAATATATCGTAGCCTACCTGTCCAATTCAACTTAAAAAAATTAAAAATTTTAATTATAAAAATAAAAAAATAATAAACAGTATATGTGCGAGACAATGTCGAGAGCCTAAAGTTTGTAACACGGTACTACATCAGTACGGAACACCCATATATAAAATACACAGAGATGGAATATAATATAAAGTTTGAGAAATGCTAACTTCTTATCTTAGACAACTACAAAAATTTAATGAGATTAGTCTTTTTGAATGGTGTATGGGTCCTACCTAAAGTAATTTTAAATATTTTTCATCACTATACAGTAAATTTATTTTATTTAACAAATTATTTATTCTACTTATCAAATTATTTATTCCACTTAATTTATTAAGTAAAATAAATTAGAGTAAATATTTGTTAAGTGAAATAAATAATTTGTTAAGTATAGTTGGATTTATTTTAGAAAAAATAAAATTATTTAAAAACAGAATTATCAGTCAATTTTTATTTTTTGAGATTTATTTTTAAGTCTTTGATAATTATATATATATATTTTAAGAAAATTATATAATTACATACTTATCTCTATATAAGTTAAAATTTTAAAAATAAACCTTCAAAAATTAGAGATCGATCGATAATTCTCTCTATTTAAAATTACTTTATGATGGGGGTTTTGTATACGGAAAAAAAAATATCAATCTCATTCTCAAATGTGAACGGACGAAAGGTTAATATTTCTCTTGAAAATTTTAGGGGGTATAATATATGTTTTTTCCCTCTTATTTTATCCTGGTATGAACGGTCCCCTTGCACGCTCCCTGTACCCAGCGCCTTCCCCGAGCACGATGCCATGTCCGAGTCCTTGCTGCTTCCTGCCAAAAGCACCTCCTCCACTCCAAACGCTCCCTCTGCAGCTCCCGCCGCTTCCCGGCGGCTTCACCGCGTTCCCATGCCCCCGCCGTCCACCCGGGTTGCGACCTAATGGAAGAGGAAGAAGAATCGGGGGTCTCCGGCCAACACTCCGCGCCATGATGCTACCCGCGGTGGACCCCTGGGCTCCCACCTTGGACTCCCAGAGCGTGGCCTCGCAGCTCTTCGCGGTCTCCCTCCTCCCCTACCTGGGTTTTCTCTACTTCATCACAAAGTCCAACACCGCCCCCAAACTCACCCTCTTCGGCTTCTACTTCTTGCTGGCCTTCGTCGGCGCTACCAGTTACGGTCTCCAACTTTTGGCTCCTTTGATCTTTCCAGTTGAGCTTTTTACGGGCACTTCCACACATACACACACACACGAAAAAAGACTTTTTTGTTGTATTATTTGTCTGTTTGAGCTGTATGGTTACATTGTGCCAATATGGGTAGATTGATTTCTCTTTCAAGACTGGGTTGGGAGCAGAAAGCTGTTCGGTATACTGCATTCGTTGTGATTCCTCCAAGGAGAGACCGGTGTTTGTCTAATTGCTTTGTCTTTTTTGTTCATTCAGTTTTTCTTCTCCATGTTCTCACTGATTTCTTGTATTTTCTTTGTCATTGAATCGATATGCCTGCAGTTCCTGCTGGAATTTACGGTAACGATCCCTGCTGGAATTTTTCTCATCACCTTTTTTGAGTGGTATGTAATTTCTGGTCACTTGTTGGACAGCAAAGTTGCAATATGGTACTTCATTGTCCAACGTTGATTGGCTGCATGGTGGAGCGGAATCGCTGCTTACTCTCACCAATTTGTTCATAGTACTGGGGTTGAGAGGAGCTTTAAGGAAAGCTGAAGATGCAGAAAACAGCGAAGATGAGGTGCCTGTAGATATTCAGAAAGAGAAATAGCCTTCTGTCTAGGTTCTGACATACTCCTGTTCTGAATGTATCTCCATTCCTCTTCAAGTTTGTGAACTCAAGTTGATATCTTGGAATAATGGGAGTGGTTCAATTCTGAATTAATTCATCTACTTGGTCATTGAATAACCTGAGATAGAGAGGAATTGACCTTAGGATACCCTCATCATTGGATATGGACTTATTGCATTAGTATATTTATACTGTGTTGAACGGTATCCATGTGCTTACAGATCAGGATTTTTGTTCATCTGTTGCATGTAAAATTTAACTTGAAATAAGGTCTATGGTTTCATAAAAGAAGAAGAATTATCGACCACCTTTTACAAGATTCCAGCATGTGTGCTATGTATATGCCTTTATTACTTCAACATCCTAAACCATAAATGTATGACTTTTTTGTAATTTAAGCTCATAATCTTCATATAGATGAATGCCAGTCACTCAAATATGTGCATATGGACAAATGCTCAGGTAAATGCACATGCTTTATTTACAATGTCACTGAAGGGTTACAGTTTAAGAACCAAAATATTTGAACACAATGTCAAGTTTGTACATTGCAGTGCGATCCTGAGAGCACAATTCTAATTTGTGTTTATGTGTTTAATAACATTGACACAAGAAGTTGTGCCACTCCACCCTATGCCCCGAGCTTTTAGAGTTGAATCGTGCTTGCCTGCACCATAATGAAGATGGTAGTGTTTTTTCCCAATGTTTAAGGATCAGCCTTCATTCCAATGTGGCATAGTAAAGGAAAGTATTTATAAATATGAATATGAGCATGCGGCATTTTATGATCTTGCAGCTGCCTGCATTCTGATATTACAGGAAGGAAAATCAATAAGATGATACAGAGACAGCCATTTGGTTGGAACTTGATTTTCTGATGATTGATGATAGCTCTATGTAAAGGGCCCTGCTGCCTTGAACGTTTAAAAAGTTGTCCACATTTTTTTTATTCCTCTTTCTTGCTCTTCTGTATGGAAAGGTTGTGTATAATCTCATATAATAGATCACTTCAGGAAAAATGATGTAATTGGAGACAGATAAATGAGCTCAATTGTGGATGCAAGTGCTAACCTGATAACCAATAATTGATGATCATTTTTAATGCTTCCATTTCCCTCTGGACATAGTTGTCGAAGTGAAATCCTCCTCCAGTGGGTTTCCAGTCATCATTTTAAAATGAAATCTTTGACAGGTTCAGTTATTAACAGTATTCTTGAACCGGAAACTAAAATTGGATAATGTATCAGAAACTGCCTGATAATTGCATTTGAAATACATAAAAAGATGCTCAATTAAATATAACTACTATATGTGGGGAATTATGTTGTGCATGTCTCAATACAAGATCAAAGTCACATTACTGATATTTGGAGCAACATAATAAGTAATTATCAGCTTATCTGATATTCTCTCTGACACAAGATTTTATGGGACACTGCGGTGGTATTAAGTAGCTATATTCCTTGTCAGCTAATGAAAAGTGGCATGCTACTGAAATTGATCTGTTTGCACTACTGGGCACAAGGAGCTGAAGAGTCTGAATATCACTCAGGTCAAGTTAAACCACTTTTTGTTAGTACTAGATACAAGTGCTATGTCAATGCGGCCTTGGATGAGGGATCTGCTTAATGTTCATATAGTTCATCAATTTTTCTTCATGCTCTCAATCCAGAACTGAATGTCCTACAGCCTCAGCCTTTGGCATCTGCCTGCATGATGTTATTTTGATCTGAATTTATGGAAGCCGAGATTACTTTCATTGTTTAACTTATGGAAGACTTAAGGATACATATTTGGATAGACTCATGGTCACATGGATGACCTTCTGACCTGGTCTGCCGATCATCAGTCTCACCATTTCATTGGACATCTTTTTCTGGATAACTTATCCTCATAAGCAAAAGATATGCTTTATATGCTGGTATATATTATTGTTTCAGGCATGAATTTGATTATAAGTTGAGGTTGATCAGTGTGGCAACAGAAATGTATGTGATACTTGTCCTGTTTGGGCTGCTTCATGTATTGTTTAGTATTTGATTTTTGTGGAATCTAGGACCCCTTCTTCCCGACTTTCAAGATGTTAGACAGAAAGGAAACTAGTGATAACTTATACTGAAATCGGAAGGCTGTTTTGCAGGGCCCATCAACTGCACCCTCAAAGAATGAAGCTCTTGAGGATCTTTGCAGTCATGCAAATCAAAGATCTCCTCAGCCCAGGAGGAGGGAGGAAGAAGGCATTTCTATGTGATCATCCTGCAGAAAAGCCTTTTGTTGTTTCTGCCTTGTGGTGCTTGTTCAGACAACCCTGGTGGGAGTATTAATATATGAAATTCCATATTAAAACTCAGTCTAAGAAGTGCTTGTGTTCGATATTAATTTATGAAATGAATGTCTGATTATCATGTCGTCATAAGATCCACCCTATTGGGCATTATTGTTTTTTTCCCCCACAGACCCAAACATTAATGTTCCTCTCCAGTAAGTTAGAAGCCAGTGATCATCTCCATCTTTTGTTCTGGTGAAATTCAGATCCAAAATCTTGTGAGAACATGCTTATTGATCTTATAAGGAGGGAAAAAAAATTACAACTAAGTTACAGTTGCAGGGGGGAGGAAGGAAAGTTGGATTCAGCTACTACAGAACCTTTCTATCTGTAGAAGGAAAATTGCACTTAACCTCACTGTTGAGGCCCCAGATTGAGTTGGTTCTAAGTTCTAACAGGTTGACTCATAACCTAGATAGAAGAATTGGGTCGTTATCTAGATATCTATAAGAATATGCTGGCGTCAAAGGGGAAACTCGGGTCAAACTCGGCGTTCAGGATGATGTCAAGGTCAAAGACCGGCGAACTGGTGGCGGAAGCGTCGGCGGGGACTATCTCCGTCAGGTCGGACTTCGGCGCTTGGAAGTTTGGAATCCCCCCGAACACGCTCCCCTGACATGGAGACACCGGGAAATAGCTGGAGCCGGAGGCCGCCGGCGAGATGAACGTCGGGGAGAAGCTGCTCCCGTATTGGGCGTCCAGCGGGGTCGACGGCGACGAGAAGACGTGGCCCTCCTGGGCCTTGCCGCAGCTGGCGGCCGGTGTGGAACGGAAGGAGAAGGGCGCCGAGGCCAAGTCGTGGTCGTCCAGGCCCTCGGTCTTCACCGTGAGGCCGGCTTTGAAGCTGAGGAGGAACGGCTGTTCGGCGTCGCTGCGCAGGTTGGGGGAGTCGTTCCCCGTAGGCTGCTGCCGCTGCGCCGGCGCTGGGGAGGAGCTTCCCCTCGGAACGCAGGTGTGAGTCCCGCGGTACGTGATGTCGAAGACGGACGGGTTCTTGTCCGACCGTTGCACCTGCTTCGTCGCCAGGCATCCCTGCGCGTTGCGGTGGGTGCATCGATAGTAGCCTCTGCAGAACATTTGGCAGCCATTAGCCGAGGATGAGCAGAGAGAGAAAGAGAGAGGTCGCTCCTAATGCGCGGCTCTCACCGTGGGTGCTTGGCGCCGAGGATGTCCTTCTGCCCGTACTTCCTCCAGCTGAATCCGTCGTCGGGGGGGCCTTCCAGGGCCGTGCCCGAGCAGACGCGCACCTGGTCCGTCCACTTGGGCAGCGTCTTCCTGCAGCACATATTGGGGTGGAGAAGCCATTAGCGGAGAAGACCAGAAAAAAAGGAGCAATCTTGGACTTGTTTAAAGTCCTAAAACAATGGAGGTAGCTACTCTGCGCAGTGCCATGGTAGGAGTTGGTTACCTCTTCTTGCACATCTCCCTGCGCTCCTGGTCCTTGAGGACCCTTTCGGAATTCTCGCTCCGGGGGCTCCAGCTGTCGGACCTTGGCGACTCCCCGCCTGCGGCCGGCCCACCCGAGTCGCTCTTGGCCATGGAGATGGCCTTCTCCAGGCTGGACTGTATGCTCTGAGCCAGCAATCTGCACTGCGGGGGCGTGGAGGAGTGCTCGAGCAGGGCCTTGAGCTGCCTCATCAGCTCCTGCCCTTGGGCTAGCTCGCTGACCAGCACGTTGGAGCCCCAGGCGCCGCACTTCTCCATCTCCCACTGATCAAATCCGAGTACCGCCGGCGGGCCGCACAGAAGGGTGCCCTCCAAGCTGGCCTCGAGAAGAAAAGGCTATGTTCTTCTTCCTGTGCTAGACAGCTGCCGTACAAGAGCAGCAGCAGAATTTGGAGCTGGGAAACGGGGGAAGAACAGAGGAAGAACGGAGAAAAAAGCTCCAAAGGGGGAGAAATGGGCTGAAAGCCTTCTAGATCAATGCAGGAAGCAAAAGAGCCTCCTTTCCAGCATGCTCCCAGAGACCGGTGGCCTTCTGAGAAAGACCCACATGCAGATAGAGGACAGCAATCGCAAAAGCTCATCAAACTTAGCAATCTTCTTGAGTTCTTCCCTATCTCTTCTCTTTCTCACCTTCCTTTTTGCTCTTCTCAGCTTCTTCCACTCTTAGCAGCTCCCACCCTGCCTGAGCTAGCTGGGCACGCAGAGGGGGAAGGGGAGAAGGGTGTAGTGGAGAGAGATGGGGATGCATGAACAAGCGGAGAAAGCTATATAGGCACCCCGGGGAGGAAGATGGGGGAGAGCCAAGGGAGTGTGCAGACTACAGAAGTAGGAAGTTTGACGGAGAAGGCGATGGACCGGTCCTGCTCTGAATCCTGGGAGGGAGAAAGCGGACGTGTGGGCCGGAGAAAAGGGGGGGAGGGGGGAGGTGTCCTATGACCTGGTCGTGTCCTTCTCCTTCCGGGGAACTCTTTTTCTTCGTTCTTCCCTGGTTCGGATCTGTGCGGGTGGTGGGGATGTTAAGAGAAGATGAACATGGGGCCAGAACCGACCAAGAATCTTCAAACCAGCTTCCGCGTAGACGCTGAGATGGATTAGAGAGAGAGAGAGAGAGAGGAAGTGGCCCAAGAAGTGGGTGCGGGAGGAGAGAGAGAGAGAGAGAGAAGGAAGTGGGTGTGGGAGGAGTGACGCTAGCAGAATCCACGGGGCTTACGTCTTGCTGATGAGAGCGGGGGGTACGTGGATAGGAGGGGAGCTCACTATTTCCACGCCGCTTCTCTAATTCGATACTGCCGTGTGGTGGCTAGTGAATGAGCGGAAGGTTCTTGGGAGGAATCATACCCTGCCGACCAGTTGCGGCCCCCACCCTCTCTCATATGATTGATCAACAGTGGAATAGTTGAGAAATAAGACAAGTAGATTTGTTTAGTTTTTTTTTCTCTAAAAATATAATATTTTATATTATAAGAAAATTATCAATCAATCTTTATTTTTTAGAAATTTATTTTTACGTCTCTGATAATTATATAAGTCTTTTAGAAAATTACGTAATTACATATTTATCTCTATAATTATAAGTATGTAAGTTAGAGATTTAAAATATTTTTTTTAAAATAAAGATTGATTGGTAATTCTTCCTATATTATATATAGTTATTGTACATATATTTATCATATGATAGGTGCTTGAGACTTTTCCCCTTTTTCTTTTTGGTTAGTAGCACATTGGCTAAAGCCATCAGAAGAGCCTTAGTTCGATCCTAGGTCTCTCTCTCCTCACTCATCTCAGACATCCATTCTATTAAGTTCGAATTTGAGATAAAGTAGAAATTTTTTCAATGACTTTGGATCACTGAACAATACAATAAAAAGAATCTTCTAATAAAAATGTTTAAAAGGTATCTCTCTAGAAGGTGAATGGTCACCCTATTGGAAAAAAGTGCCACAAAGTATCTTACCGGGTCCCACGAGACAAAAGTGACCAATCACTTGTTGGAGGGGTAATAAAAGCTATCCATCCAGACAAGAGATTAGCATTCCTTATCTCTGCAAGTTACACATCAAATTTGTGGTTCAAGCCTTTTTTTTTTATACAATAAAGATGGAATTAGTATTAAATTATCCAGCAATAGTTAAGAAAAGATAAGAACATCGACATTGTAGGAGAAACAAGTACGATACATCCATCCATAGAAGGAGTCAAATAGGATAACGGGGATAAGATATGAATCGATCACTACCACCCTTCTAAATATTCTGGGATCCATCGTCTATCTAGTGGAGTCTTAAGACCTCACTGAATTAGAAAACGTACATTATGAGGGTAATTTTTCATCATGAGTGATCTTATTGAATTTATATAAGTATATTATTAGAACTCCACTAAAATAAAATTTTACATCCGTCACTGACCACAAGATAATGTGCAGAAAGATCCTAGAATACAAGCTCAACTATCTACTTCACAACTTCAATTTGAATAGATCGGAGCTAGAGTGAGTATATCTTCAAAATTTTAAAGATATCTTCACTCTTTTGAAGATATCTACACTCTATCTCTGATCTATTCAAATACCAAACATGACTAGAGTCTAACGAAAGCAATAAAGACCTTGTCGGAGGTGCTAGCTAGCTTGCTAAGTGTAACTGTGAAGTGTAAACCTAGATAGAAACAAGTTAACAACCTAGATAGAATAATAGATCCATTTTCATTCCATTTGTTTATCTCCATTATATTTTGTTCACCTTCTTCGATTTATTTTTCAGATTCAAAAATATCAAAATATATAACTATTATTTCATAACAAATATTTTACAATATCATGTAGGAAGTAAATAGACCCGAAATACTGACCAATCCAATAACATTTTTCTTAACATGTTGTCCCATTTCGGGGCTGCAATCCTCAAAACTTCTAGAAGATTTACGTTTCCAACTAATTTATTTTACAAACACGCAAAAAATGTTAATTGAGATTTTAAAAATGAAAGAAAATGATAGTTGAGATTTTATTTTTTATATATTTTGACATTATTATCTATTTTTAAAGAAATTATTTCCTCACCCATTATGAGGAAATATTTACCGAGAAAATGTTTCACCCCCTCCCTTATGTGATTCTTCATTCCCCGAGGAATTTGGAATGCAAACCACAAGCCTAGACATTATAAAAATGCAAATCTAAGATAAAATTTTGGATAAATTTTACGACAGTAATCCGATTCCAAATTTGTTCCTTATCATGGGGAAGCTTTCGGTCCATCGTTCACACACCTTTGTCATGCCACAATGGTCGGTTTCGGATCCGGTCGGGTCGGACCCCCCCCAACTGGCCGATTAAACAATGTGAATACAGCAGTATCGATACGCGAACTGGAGGGGAATCGGAGGCCGTACATCCGGGTCCGGGTCCGGATCCGCTTGCCCGTGTGCCTCCTCCCGCGTGCACCTGCGATTCTTGGGGATCGGATAAGAGGGGATTTAACACAAGTGCCAGTTCAACTGTGAAAAGCGTGACGCAAGGCCAGCCCCACACGTGTGGGGTTTCCTTGGGTGTTAACACCCTCCACGGGCACACCTTTCTTTTCCTTCGTGGAATCGGCCAACGGCCTCAAGTTTTGGGAGCATACGGTAAATAAAAATGTTGTTAAGTTAATTATACCATCCATTGTTATGGTGTATCAAAAAGTTGCAATTTCACGGTTTGGTTTTTATAAACTCTTGATTTTGTCGGTAGGGAAAATTCCGCTTACACCTTCAACTAATGAGAATGATTATGAGAGCCTTGAGAGTGATATCAAGAAAGAGTCTTCCAACATTCAAAAGAATTGATTGAAACAAAGAGGAGAGAGAGAGAGAGAGAGAGAGAGGAGAGAGAGAGAGAGAGAGAGAGAGAGAGAGAGAGAGAGAGAGAGAGAGAGAATTGGGGTGTCTCTGTGTATTGATGTGAAAGGCTAAATGTTATTATTTATTAATGGGTCACCATCTCTGCTTAGATTCATCGAATCACTAAAGTGTGTTTATTTTAACGAGTTTTTCGGGTTAGGAAATAATTTTTAGAAAAACTTTTTTTTTTGGATCATTTGGTATCATTGAAAAACAAATTTCAGAAAATTAGATCACAAAAAACCTGAATTTTGAAGTCTGCCGTAAAATCGCGGAGGCCGTTTTCCAATTGCTGCTATAATCCACTATTCATGTAAGTTGTATTTTTATTTTTTTTCCCACTCATTTAAGTATTCTTTGTCAAATTTAATTATTTTTTATTAGTTAATTTAATTTTTATTTTTTTATTAAAATATCTGTAGAATACTATTCATTCAAATTGTATTTTTATTTATTTCTCTTATTTTAAATTGTCTTTGTGAAAGTTACTTATTTTTCATTAGTTATCTAAATTTTTTTATTTTTAAAAATATAAAATATAAAAATAAAATAAAATAAAAATTTTGATGAATAGTGTTAGTACACAATGAGTATAGTAGGAGCTGCCAAGTCCTAACCTTGGAGTTCACGAACACCAATCTTTCAGCCCACAAAACCACAAGGGGCGGGATTTCCTCGTTATAAAAAAAAAAAAAAAGTATATGACTCTCTCTCATTTGAGTGGATCATAAGATCTCATACCCCTCCATACAACTTTATATTTACCTAACAACCAAATATACAATTACGTTTTTATTTTCACGTAAAAATTATTCCGTGGAAAACTATTTTCCTCTTAAACTGTTTTACATACATCCAAATAGACAGTGAAGTCAGTCCAACAGGGACAAGTCTGGCACAGATCCAATTTGAACAGACGTCTGATTTGGCACCCCCAAGTTGGTTGCGATTCTGTAATGCCAGCGACACTCTCTCCATGATTGTGGTCAACAGAGTGTAACCTTCCTCAAAAGGTCAGACATACTAGAGAAGGAGTCTATCTTTCTCACATAGGACTCAATTGTACGATCTTGGGTAGCCTATAAAAGGGGACTCTCTCGCCACTAGTAAAGAGAGGTTCTGACTCTACACAAATCTCGGCTAAACCTCAACATTACTCTCTCTACTCCACCACACTCCTTGTTTTCTCGACTTTTGGATCATTGATCTGACTCGAGAGTCGGATGGTCGACCCCAAGAGAACCATCTCGTGCCCAACTTCCTTGTAGGTCAGGACTATGTCAACTACAACATTAGCGGCGAGCGACATCAATAGTCACGTTTTCCCTCTTCATCAACAAATTCGAGGACACAACCTCAGGTCCTCTGGAGGTTGACTTGGCACGACTTTTGTGGGATGAACATTGTCCTCATCATTTACCTCTCTTATATGTTGAACCTCCTCTTTTAAGTGTAGACCAGGGATCCTCCATATCTGTTTCGTCTCTTCAAGCTATATTGATGAGTCATTAGAGGTAATTGGGGGTGCATGTCATACATGCATTCCCCTAGACAAGGGATGGAGTGACTGATCGACTCTACTCGCGAGGTATGGACGAAGCCATGATCTAACTGTTGGTCTCAGAGGGAGAGAGGGGGTGCTGGATAGGTAGAGTGGTCATTTCCTAATGAGGTAAAGATGTGCTAGACAGTGGGCGAGGCTCTATCCTCACATCGTAGGGAGATGCTTGGCTATGATGTATTTATACTGTTGATGCTAATGTGGCGAGTGTTATCGTAACTTAAGAGGTTGAAAACTCGATTTTAGAGGTGGAGAATTGTTTGGGGATGATGGGCTAGAGGGCCACTTCTGCCTACTCCGAGTTAGATGCCAATGACCCAAGGGGCTGAGGAAATTGGACTTTAGCAGATTGAGAAAACGTCCTTTCTTCTATATTGGCTGCCGTTAAGAGATAGGGTGGTGGTTGGATGTTATCTCTAATCTCTTGTTTTGATGGGCTGAGTAAACTGGTCTACTAAGACTAGGCCAACTCTACCCGTCCATAGGTTATTTTGATAACTTATAGTCTTAAATAAGATAACATGATATAAATTTTCTTATTCATGATAACAACATATGATCTATCCATGTGAACACGGGCTTCTCCTGTCGGGTAGCCCAGGTGTAGCGCGGATAGCTCAGTGGTCAGGGCTTCAAGGTTGCATTTAGGCGCATGAGATGTTTTCAAGATATTAATAAAAAAAGATTTTAGGCAAGGGAGCAGCACTCCCACATGGGGTTTTTGAGGAGGCTTTTTGGGAGTCGAAGAAGGGCTTCTCCTATCAGTCGGGTGGGGGTCTAAACCACCACACCGCGTATCAAAAAAAATGATCTATCCATGTGAATGGGGTGTACTTGATCTTTCTATCTCGTTATCAAAGTAGGCCATACTTTATGAAAAATGTTACAGATATTTTTGTTTTTTTATTGAAATATATATTTACATTCACATAGGTGACAGACTTCGCTGCGATTCATGAATAGAGGCGTTAAGCGAAAATTTCTCTCAGGTTCAAAGTTAAAACTTAGATGGGTCAGGTTTTCTAGAATTTTTTTTGGGAATGATCTCTATCACAATGGCAAAGGCTCTCAAAAAAGGTAGATGATAGATCCCCATGAACCGATAAAATAAATTCTATTTACTTTTATTTCTGCGGAAGGGTGAAAATTTAAATCCAAAATTTGCCCTTATTAAGAAGATCTAACACGAGCAAGTACATGCTACAAAATTATGAAATGTATTTCAAAGGACCGTACCATTGTCACTAAATTTCATCAGTTGAATCTAATTGTAGTTAGATTAAGGGGTGAAAATAAGTAATCTACCCTCTCTCTTTCTCTGACAACCGGCTTCCCTTCTTCACTCCAATCTAACAACCTTAGAACATTTTTGTCTAGAGAAAGGTTTTGTGGCGGAACGCCTCGTTCAAGTCCGTTAAATCAATAACGAACTTGATCCGAGTCCGCCTCCCGCGAACGGGCCGTAGCCTCGCAAGGGATACCACACACGAGTCTGTGAAAACAGAAAGGAACACACTTGATTTTACATATGATTCACCATTTCTTATATAATGTACAAGATTTACATAGCCAAATTTTAACAAAAGTACAAGAAAGTACAGGAGCCTGGGGCATATCTCGAGGTAAACTGGTACAACTGAGGAAAGAAACTATACTGTTGGAGGCGCTGGCCCAACACCGCTACGACGCGGCCCCGAACTGGAAGACGGTAACGAAACTTCCTCTTCACCTTCACCTGTGGGGAGTAGAGGTGAGCCTCACTAGTCACTGGCTTAGTAGGGAACTCCCCCAACTCGAGCAAACCAAACACAAGTACGGAAGCAGTAAACTGTACTAGAAATTTATAGCACAACCATGTAAATTATTAAAGCAATAAACATACTTACCATTTGCCGACTATAATAAACAAAGTAACTAAATAAACGGCAAAACTCAATCACATGTACGAGCTAAAGTAGAGACCGCCACACTCGAGCCACGTAGACTGATCCGCGACACCAGTAACAGACTCGGACAAACAAACACAGGTCTACCTCTCAGTCTCGCAGCCACGGACGAAAGATCCAGCTGCCGCTCTACGTGAAAAAGTCAAACAACTATGAAGACTAACTAAACACCACTTCTGTGGGTACACAATCGCAGGCCCATGCCTGGCACCTCTAGAGTCTCTGGCCGGAGCACTCTAGAGTGAGGCACTGGAAAAGGACTAGTCGGGGACCAGTGTCGACTACCGGTGTCTGTACCCCCAACTAAGAGCGTGCTACAAGTGACTAAAAACAAACTCAAGAGTCACTATCCCACTTTCGTCTTTCCCTCAGCTGGACGTACAACTCAAACAAAAGAGTGAGGTTATCCATGACAGACGACACAGACCTCGACGGTACAGCATAAGTACCGGGACAAAGCCCCGAACTAACAGCCTGGCTCACAGAGAACCTGGGGCACCCAACTAGAGAGGTAATCACGGTAGACGTCGTACTACTTGCCACGCACACAGAATCACGTGCACGTCACATACAAACCACGTGAAATGTCACGTAAACCTCAAGTAACAACTGTCCACAACACGTGAACACAACACTGCTTGAGTGAACACCACGCAACTACGCAAAGAACCGGCTAGCTACATAATCGAAGTGCTAGCTTCTAGAACCATGCACTCTCAGAGTGCCACAAGTGCCAATGCACCGCTCGTTATCGGTAAGCACGTCGCATAACGATAATAAGATAAACCAATCGCATGAGCCATGCATGCATAGACTTCTCGGTTGAAGTCGCGACAGGGTCTTGCGCCACCTTCTGATAGCGACAGCCCGATAGGTCGCCTTCAACACATTATCACGATATACAAACAAGTCATGTTCACAACCTTAACGCGACGGGTCGGCCCATCGCCACCTGATCGCGACAGGGGGATCCGTCGCCTTAGCAGACGGAAACCCTAATCTGGGATTCCCTCCACGGTTTACAAACCCACACCATGCAAACCACCCTTAATTAGTATTTTTCATGCTTTAATGGGTTCCTAAGCATGATATCTATTGTGTAGAAAGCATTAAACTGATCAAACCATGCATTCCACGCGATTCTCACCCCGGAAATGGGAGGAGTCACCCTACCTCGCGAAGAACACGCGATACGACGCTCCCCCGGCGTTTCTCTCGCTCCACGTGAACTTCCCACAACACGATCGCGCCGAAATCACGAATTCTCGCAAGAATCGCCGCAGGTCCCCTTCCCCTAGCCGAGCAGAACTCGTTGCAGTTCTGTCTGGATGGGGTTTCTTAAAAACACCCAGCGGTTGGGAATGCGACGTATCGTCGCGTCGCGACCTGATCGCGACAGTCATAGGCGTCGCCTTCCCAAGGCTGACGTCCGCAGGTCGCCCAGCTCTCGACACATGACGCACATGCAAACGATCAGTGCCACAAAGCGGCAACAAGAACGCGCTGGCCACCTCGGTCGCATTCAGAACGCGACACTCCTTCCTGTCGCGATGACATGCTGAGGACACTAGGGTGCTGCATGCCCAGACTATCAGCCCAGTAAGCCCCTGAAATACGCACACGTACCTCACACAAACCACATTGGCCTCACGATAGCCATCATAACCACTAAACACAGGATCCACGAGGATCCGAAAAACGCGCGACGTTACAGTTTTCTGCACTTCTGAAAGTGCAGAAATGTCTAGTCATCTTACACTTTTCCCCTATCATTGGTGGGAGTCAAGTTGGCACATAGATCTCTCTCCTCTTTTTCACCAATGAGAAGGAAAAAGTGCAAGATGACTAGATATTTGTGCACTTTCAAAAGTGCATAAAACCTTTCACTCTTGTCTAATGTTGAAACTTAAGTATTTCGTCCCGCATCAGTTTCTGAGTTGAAATTCTTATTACTTACGATCTTAGGCCGTGAATTTTAACACCAAGATTTTGCGATTTGATATAACATCGGAGTATGGATCTAAACTCAAACCACACTCTGTTTTATCGCCACCTAATTAATTTTTACAACTCATCATAATTTTAAAGAGAAGTGTTAAAACTTGAACATTTAATCTCATATATATTTTTTAGGGTTGAGACTTCAGTTGCTTATGAACTTGGGCATGTGAATCTCAACATCACCCATTTTATGATTTTAATATCTCAAGATTTAACTGATATAGTTTTATCGACTATAAGACATGAGTATACGACAGTTTTCAAGAACATATATGTATTTACCGCACAATTTTGGGTCAATTTGACACACGGATCAAAGACTCATTCGCACAAAAATATATGAAAAAACATCCAATTTAGTAATTTAAATCTACAAATCTTGAAAAAAATATTTTTAATCTAATCCACTTTTTATAAATTTTATTTTTTAGAGAACAAATAAAACATAGTCAATTTTATCTGAGTAGAAATACTAGTTATTCGAGCATCCGAATAGTCAGTATGAGCTAAATCGACCGCGCGGCCGACTTGATTAATCGACCACGTGGGTCCCACACCGCATCTTCTTAGGACCCACGTACGACCAAACGACCGATCAAATCGGCCACGCGGCCGATCCAGCTCGACCAGTTATCTGGGTGCCCTAATCACTGACATTTCTCTTATCTAAATCTTATCTGTCCCATCATGAATGGATCTTTTTACCGTGCGTGGTGCAAATTTTTCTCGAAGACTCGTTCTCTCGAGTCCGCGTGGAAAAGTGGAGACGACAGGGAATGGGAACACGCCGAGCAAGGACGCGACCCCTCCTTCCGCTTTTGATTTGATGGTGGCGCTTCCCGGCCGTGTGGAAAATCGTATATAAGCCAACGGAGGGGGGGAATGTTGGACCGGACCGGTCGCCCATTCCAGTGGCAGCGTAAAGCGCAGTCGCACATCACAAGTAAGCAAACAAATACCAATGTAATATTAAATTGGGCACACGAATTAAGTCCATTTGTCAGTGATGAGGCCTATTATTCTAATGTTAAGATAATCCCATTCCAAATCGACACAAAGAATGGAGACTGTGAGGTACTCCAATTAGAATGAATTTGGACCCACAAACTAAGTCCATTTGTATATTATGTAGTCTATTATTCCAATGTTAAGATAATATCATTTTAGCATACCCACGCACTAGGGTTGTCAATGAGTATCTGTTTTTCGACTTTTTCGTATCTATTTTTTTTTATTTTTGATTATTTTCCGTTATTTCATTTTCAATAAGATATAATTTTTATTTTATATACAAAATATATATTCTTAAAATCGTATTTCTTAATATTAAAAAATTTAGATTAAAATTTTAGCTTCCCCTTAATTTGTAAAAAAATCTAATTAGCTTGTATCTCTCATAGCATTTAGTATACATATTATTATCAAAGTCATCTCTTTTACCAGTACTCCTAATACTACATATATGTACTATTTGATCGTATCAAATGTTTCCGATTACTTTCTATTTCCGACCCGTTTTTGATTTTTTTATGAGAAATAGATAAATGACATTTCCGATTCTGACTCCAATCCGTTGACAGCCCTACCCCGCACTCACAAACACACACTAGAACTGCTAATATATATCTATTTTTTGACTTTTCGATCCGTTTCTAATTTTTCGTATTCAATTTTTCATTTTTAATTTTTTGTTTTTGTTTTCAATAATATATAATTTTTATTTTATTTACAAAATTATACTCTTAAAATATTTTTTTAATATTAAAAAACCTTAGACTAAATTTTAACTTTTTCTTAATTTGTAAATAAAATCTAATTAACTTGTCTCTCTCATAATATTTATTATACCTATTATTATCAAAAACATCTCTTTTATCACTACTATTAGTGTTACATACATCTACTATTTGAGCGTACTAAATATTACTGATTATTTTTTATTTTCAATCAATTTTTAATTTACTTATAGTAAATAGATATAGAAAATATTATTTTTAATTTCGACTCCGACCTGTTGACTGTCCTAACACACATTCACACACACAACAAAGGTTTTTTCCAATCATGGAGAGGGATGGAAAACATACCAGAGGGCACAGCGATCTCAATCATCAAACACCATGAGCTTCGAGAGAGGGGAGGGTTTGAACAACACCATTGTTGAAGTTTGAACGTCTTATTTATATCATTCAAAGTCAAACTACTCCCTGCTAGACATGAAGAAAATGAGATAAGTTCTTCATTTGACCAGTTCAAAGAGAGAGATCATACGGCCTTCTCTGTCTGCAAGCAGATGGGAACCTGTCACTGTCAAATGGCCTGCCTTCCTCTTCTTTGGAGGTGCCCACTGATATGGGCCCAAACACAGGTGCTTCTATTCTTTAAAGTTATATGTTGGTGTCTGTGGACTTGGTCGCATCTGTGAGTAGTGGTTGTGGAGGAGAGTTTAGTGGGTGGGGGTGTTGGTTGGGTTTAGTTCGTGTTCTTCATAAAGGGGCATGTTGTTGGATTCCGAAGATAGGAGAAAGATTACCTGAATTTGTATTTTTTGGTGCAGAATTTTGCATTTAACTAGTTTTTTTATAGGTAATGTAAAGGCAAGGATTTAAACCTGTTCAAAGATGGGTCAATTAATATTTTGTCCGAAGACTATATGTTAGGTTCTGAGTTATTATTTTATGCAAGGCATGTCTATTTAGCTGCTGTAAACTAGAGCGGTGGAATCTGTTAGAGGTGTTCACAGTTCGGTTCGATTTTCTCTATTTTTAGAAGTTTTCTCTATTTTTGAAAAAAATCGAACCGAACCGAAGTCATTGTTTGAACCGATTCGGTTCAAATCGAATTCTGATATTTTTTCTGGTTTTTCTGGCCCTCCGTTGAGCTACCATTTTTTTGTATATTTCTATTATTTATATAATTATATATAGTTATTCGGTTCATTTCGGTTTCCCAGCCTAAAACCGAACCGAACCGCTCAGCCCATGAAACCGAACCGAACCGGTCGGTTCGGTTTGGACCATATTCTGTACAGCCCTAGAATCTGTAGATACAAATGAAATGATCAGAAAAAAAGTTTTAAAATATTTTAAAGAAATAAATGACATTGAGATATGTCGAATGAATATGCGTGGAAAGAGAGAGAGAGAGGTGTGAACACAGGATAAGAGAACAGTCGATCTATCACATGATGGGTACGAGAAGAAAGAGAGAATCTTGTAAAATATTTTGAAATGAGTTGTGTTAAAAATATTTAAAAATTATTAAAGACTATATAATGGTTAAGGGAACTTAAAAAGCCATAGATAAGAAGCTCTGACTTAAAAGTACAGAAAGACGGCCTCACCTATGCACCCTCGGCAGTCAGAAAATAGCGGCCGAACGAAGTTGTCGGGTCCAGTGAATGCAGCCCAGGTGCCTGGATTCTGCTTCCAGCTGAAATCTCCTTGGTGCCACAGCTTATTTCCAGATTTTTCGAGATTATCATAAGATTATGTTCCCAAGTGCAACCGTAATCTACAAGCTGCGTTTGGAACCACTTCACCCGCAAGAAACAGTAGACGGGATTCTGGCCACATCTGGGCACGCAAATTTATTTTCCATGTGAAAATATGGCATAAACAGGAGTAGAGATTTCCATCTCTGTTCAAATCTACCATTCTATGAGCTCATTTTTCATCTCTTGGAGCTTTCTCACCACCTTTAACAGATTCCCCTCTGGTTCAGAAAGAAAGAACGTGTACATATAACTAACATGCAAATGCTACCAGTAATACTAAGGAGCGAAAAGGCAGATCCATCTGGTGGATTAAGATACTATAACCTTGTGGAGTTGATGGTCAAAAGGTGTCTTACACAGGGTTCCAGTTGGTGTGACTACGCCAGAAGACACACAAGTACAGTAAATACTACAAGCATGCTTCAAAATGGGAGATTAGATACAGACAATATGCGTGCAACAGCTACAAGGTTAGCTGGATAGCCTTGCTAATTTACCACCCAGTGTGTTACTCACCTCGGATGCATGTAGAAACAAATTTTGCAATTGCATCAACAGCTTTTTCTTCAGCTTCGGCCTGGTTCAGTCCAGTGGCCTCCAGGAGCCTTTTTCCAATCTTGAAAGAATGATCGCCACCGTCTATGACATACAATTCATTGCTAGCTTTCATCTTCTGACGAGTGGCTTCCAGCTTGTCCAGTGGACACAGAGTATCTTTACTTCCCTTCATGAACAAAACCGCCTCATTAGAGTTGAAAAAGAAGAATGGTGAGCTTCTGAGGCGCTGAATTTTGTTGCATTAATCCTAACAAATAGAAAGAATACAGGATTCTTTTACCTGCACAAACATTGTTGGCACTGTGAGCTGCAATAAAGTCTCATCACGTACAACGCCATTCGTACCCTGAAGGAGAGGAAGAAAGTGAGTGCTGAAATATAGACATCCATTAAAAAATTATCCCGCCAACCTGACGACATCAGATGAGAAAAAACAAGTGGCATGACAAGACAAGGAGAAACCCGATTCGTTCGATTCCCATCAAATCAGGACCGATTCCCATCCGATTCTCATGCGAATCGGTCCGATTCTGAAGAATCGTGGCGGATCAGGAAAAATCCGATTCACCCCGATTCGCCGATGCGTCGAATCTTCTTGGTTCAGATTATAGTTGCCAACATGGGAAACAAAAGCAGGAAATAAAGCAAGAATCAACTTTTCAGGTCCGTGAAAAATGTTAGCCAGGAAAAGGGGTAGGAAACACATTTATCAAGAAATCTTATTCCCAAACACTTTCTGTGAGAAACACCGCACGTTGGAAGAGTACTGAAACATCAACCCTTCTTGTGTCTTTTTTTGTTCAGAAGTTGACGGGACATGGGCATATATAGCTTATTTTCAGAAAACATGTGGCAGATGACGATGTCGAATGAAGGTATGCGGATCTTCACAGCCCCCCAAAAAAAAAAAAAAATATATATATATATATATATACACACAAGTTAGTAAACCTTTAGGGGATAGCCCAAGCAAATGATGCCATCAACGTGGATATCTTTCACACCAGCTACCATACAACTCACCCTGCACAGAACAAAAATTTAAACACTGAAGCAGTCAGTGGAATATCTACACACCGCATCGTAATGAATGCACCAATTCACTACAAGTTTGTCTCCTCGACATTAAGTGGTGCATGGGATTCGTAGCACATCGCATCCATCCAGAGTTGTCCAGACCTTTTACAAGCTAATCTGAGCTCCACGTTCCCCAACAGAATTCCATTTACCTTGATCCCATGGATTTCCCAGCCAAAACCAGGGGATGCCCAGTGTGTCTTGCTGCAGCCTCTTTCACAACATTCAAATGGTAATCAACTAATTTTTCAGCCTTGGGAGGTGCTTTACGTTTTCCACCAGAGATATCTGTCACACACACTTTGTTCCATGACTATATATCCAAGGCACCAAAATATGAAAAACAGAGTAAAAGAGAGCAGCGGAGGCCTCCTTGGTTCAATAAACAAAATGAAAATGACTACCAATATTGCAGAGAAAGAACCTACAATAATGGGAAACACCCTTACAAGAACCTTCACAAAAGAGACCTGTGATATACTTCTTGTAGTTTCACTCACATGGATAATCGAATGTGATTACGTCAACAGCATTTAATCCTTTCTGCAGCATTTCCTTCCATCTGCAACCATATGGACCGAGCTTAAACACTGCTAATCTATAGTTTAAAGACAGAGGTTTGGCCAAAAAATGAAAACTGTTGAAACAGCAGGGGAATTTTTTCATAGTCTATCGTTGATCACGATGTAGAACAGAAGTGGTCAAGTAAAAAAAAAAAGGTCCAACATGACTTACGAGTCTTACGGGTAGTAAACACGTTGAAATCCTCAAAGAAGTCTAACTTCAGAATAGAAGCCAACAACACCTAGGACTAACACTAAGAAAAGATATTCTAATGAAACCTGAAATTACTTGGCCATCTGAACCGAAATAGTAATATTTAAGTGGGAGAAAGGAAAGAAAAGGATTCTTAGCGGGCAAGAACAATTCTTCAGCACTTGACAGCTTTACATTTCATACTATCATACATAAGAATATAAGTTCAGCCCAACTCAAGTGAAACCCTTGTTTAACCCAACTCAAGTGAAACCCTTGTGAAAACGTAGAGAGATTACTGCTGACAATAGATGATGACGGATATCTCTTGATGGGATCGTGAAAGGAAACATCGAGAAACAAATAAGAGAACACATCTTCCGTCATCGTCATCATGAAGCTTCACATCAATATGGGCAAATTCTGTGGATTTATTCGACACCATATGATGTATATGGTCAAAATATTGGACACAATGGCATGATCTTTGGCTGGCAGTAATAATATCTCTCCCATATCAAGTAACCTTTTTTCATGCACGAGTAATTCGTTCCTCCAGGACCCAACTAAAACATCTTCCCAAGTAGTCCACAGAATAAGGTTCCTGGCACATCAAAGATTAACACCTTGAAGCCGACACAAAGGAGATTAGATAGACGTTCCAACAAATCAAACTTTGAAATTAAACTTTCATTTCAAAAGAGTTGTATGATTGGAACTCAGTGGAAACATTGGGCACTATCCCTAGAAAGCAACTTAGGACGGTGGCGGGTAGACATGAAAAGCAAAGATGCCACACGATCATAGCAGCATCAATCCAAAAAAACATGACTACCCGGCTGCAACATTCTAGAGGGTCACAGAATGTAGAACCACTTGCCCTATTCCTATCCCCCGTCGCCCCGATATCAACTTTTTACACTGTTTCCTCCTCATCGCAACATCCCAAAGGCATCAACCCGCTAGAGATTAGAAGTAAATGGCACCAAAAAACGAACTCCGGCGTACTCATGCTCTGACCCAGAAACAAACCCTTCTGTGTTACGATCAAAACTCTACCTGACCATCCATTCGGAAGTCGAAGGGGCTCCGGCTCCGTGTGCAAAGACGACGACGGGAGACTTCTTCCCGGGAGCGCCGCCAGCTGCGTCCTGGTCCTCCCTGCGGCGCTTGGATGGAGGGGTCCGAGGAGGAGAGGGAGAAGCCATCGCTGCGCAGCTGAGCAGAAGCCGAGGAGTCGACGCTTCTTTTTAAGTGAAGGCGCGCGAATCGACGGTTTCTTCGACGGGCTCGGCGCCTTGGCGGCAAAGACGGGTGGGCCGAGCCGGGTCGGAAATGGGCCCTCAGCTGTTTGGATCGTTGAGAAATTGGGCTATTGGGCCTGGCCCATGATTGCTCCACAATAGGCAAGGCCAACTCATAATACACCAAAAAAATAATAATAATGTGCAATGATATTACCATTTTAATGAGAATAATGTAGAAACTCACAAAATTGATGTATTGAGGTTCTAAGTTCTATGATGTATAAGTAAAGGAGCTCCATTTAGATATTGATATGAGATTAATATTTATACGGCTCTCCTAACACTCTCCCTCGTAGTCAAAATAAGTCGTGGAATTAAATAGAGAAGAGGTGAAAAATATCAGAGTGGGTCTTGATCTTTGGCTCTAATATCATATAGAAACTTATAAAATTTGAGTGTTTGAGGTTTTAAGATCCAAAACAAAGAGCTCCACTTAAATATCTGATATAGGATTAATGCACATACACTCTCCTCTAACAAATAATAGATCCATTTTCACTCCATCTGCTGATCTCCATTATATTTTCTTCACCTTCTTCGATTTATTTTTTAATTCGAAAATATCAAAATACATAACCATTATTTTATAACAAATATTTTACAACATTTCATAGAAAGTAAATAGACCCGAAATACTGACCAATCCAATAACATTTTTCATAACATGTTGTCCCATTTCGGGGATGCAATCCTCAAAAGTTCTAGGGAATTTATGTTTCCAACTAATTTATTTTACAAACACGACGAAAAATGTTAATTGAGATTTTATAAATGAAGAAATGATAGTTGAGATTTTAATTTTCATATTTTGAAATTATTATCTATTTTTTAAAAAATTATCTCCTCACCCATTATGAGAAAATGTTTACCGAAAAAATGTTTCACCACCTCCCTTATGTGATTCTTCATTCCCCGAGGAATTTGGAATGCAAACCACAACCCTAGACAAAATAAAAATGCAAATCTAAGAAAAAATTTTGGATAAATTTTACTTATATATATATATATATATCTCCAAAAAGAAAAGAAAAGGATATCTAGAAAATAATTTTTTACATATATATCCTTATGAGAAGATTACTTATACAAAAATCCTTTTTAAATTTATATTATATATATACACCTTTATTATGAATATAAAATAACCTCATAAATCTTATTGTAACATCACAGAATTTAAAATTATATTTTGACTATTCCTTGATCCTTCACCAGAACATTCTTGCATCTTTTTTGCGTTCGTTCTGGTAGGGTTTTGAAAATATATTATATCTATAAGAGAACTATACGTATAAATATAAAGTTTAAAAAGATTGTCCCTCTATTAATCTTTCAAGAGGGATATATAAGCAAAAAACTCATATTTATGCTCCCACGCGCCCATCACGTGCGCATTCCCCTCTCCCCGCGGGCAAGAGACCCGATACCTCGGTCCGAGCCGTCTGATCCCCCCACCGCGAATCCAATCCTTCCCGTGTTCCCCACCTCCGCCTTCTTTCTTCCTTCGAACCAGAGCGCGGTTGACCTCTCCGTGGGCGCCCTGTGACGGCAAACGGAGCTACCCGAGAGAGGCCAACGTCTTCCGGATAAGAGAGCCTCCCTGTTCGCGTGTGGCCACACATTTAAACCCTCGCCCGGGCAAAAATCCCCGGACGAGGCCGTCGTTGCGGAAGGGGAGCGAGCAGCAGCAGCGGCAGGAGCTTCCTCTCGGGGTTCCCCCCCGGCCATGTCCGCTCTCCAGGCCTCTCTTCTCTGCAGGCCCTCCCCCGCTTCCTTCCTCCACCCTCGCAGGCGCCCCCTCGCGCCCGCTTCCTCCCTCGTCCCTCACCGCGCCGGGATTCTCGCGGCCGTCTACATCGGCGTCTCCTCCACCCGCCGGCTCCGCCTCCTGGTCCCCCGCGCGCTTCCTCCGCCGGAGGAGGCCCAGCGCTCCGCGCTCGGGGGTGCGGGCGAGGGGGAGGAGTCCGGCGCGGGCGGTTGGGGCGCCGAGGGTGTCGCCGAGGTCGCGCAGGCGACGGCGGGGGAGAGCCTGAGGGGGGAGCGTGAGGGGTGTGTGGAGGAGGGGGGTGTAGCGGGTGCGGGTGTTGAGGAAGGGGAGGCTGTGGACGGGGCGGATGATGGTTCGACGAGGAAGGTCGGGGAGCAGAGCGATTTGCCGCTAGCGGCGGTTTTGGTCGGGGCGCGCGGCGTGGTGGGGCGCGTGTTTGATGGGCTGCCGGCTGATTGGTTCAGGTGGTGGCCGTGGCGGCAGCAGAGGAGGTTGGAGCGCCTCATGGCTGACGCTGATGCGAATCCGAAGGATGTTGCGAAGCAGAGTGCCTTGCTTGCCGAGCTCAACAAGCACAGGTACGCTTGCAAAGTCATTTCTTTCCGCCCCTCAACTAATTATCCTTTGCGGATTTCCTGGTTATTTCCTTTTAAGCATGGTGATACGGTTCCTTTTCTCAAATATTCTTTGGTGTTTGACAGTTTTGTATCATCTTTGTACATAGTCTATGCTTTTTTATTATCCTTTGATCTTCTGATTGCCTGTTTACGTGTATACACGTAAATGAAATAGAAACTCGAGGACATTTCTTACGCAGCGTAAAGAAAGCATATGGGTCGGCATCTATCGTCTTCGGTGGCGTTCTCATTCCCCACTCTTTTGCTGTCTTGACACACTGGATATTTATTGTACTTGAATTCACGAAGAACGACTACCTTGTTTTGCATAGGTTTAGGTTTCGTTGACGAAAAGGAATACAGGGATTCTATTTTACTCTACTCTTAGAGGAATCTGAACTCTGTTGTGACCATGGTGTTTTCACTTTTTTTGTTGGAAGTACCTAACTACTACTAGCCTATTGAATTTTCCTTACAAATCCCTCCTTTAAACCTTTAAACCCTGGTCCCCATGTGACTTGAACCTTGGTCATCCTGGTGTCCAGCTGAGGGCCTTAACCAACCGTGGCGAGTCCTTCTGTACTCGTGAGCATGATGTGCTTGATGATGCCAAGTACTATGGAAAGGAACTGTCAATAACTCTAAATTAGCAGTTATTTAGGAGCTCAGGAGGTAAATGGCATGGATTTGGTATTACGGATTAACTTCTCTTTCCCGTGTGATTACTATGTCATCTACATTCTTCTTCCTTTTTATCTCATTAGAAAAAGGTTCGGAGCTCCGAGCTCAATGTCTATCTGTGTTTTAGGCCATTAACATTCTCTTTTGGCCTGAACATGAAATTGTATGATTTTATAAATCTGTGGTGGGGCCTATCCTTTGTCAATAAACCACGTGATTATCCAATTTCAAATGGCGATATAAGATAATCATATTTATTTACCTTGTTTCTCTGTCATTTATAATTAATGCAGTCATGTACTGGAAACAATTGGTATATACTATAATACACTAATTTTTTTTAATGAAAATTTCCAGATTTATCATATACTTGAGCAGTTTTAGAAGTGTCAGAGTAATTATTCTCTCTTTCATAATAACTTCAAAATTCATCTTCTTTCACTCTAAATATTTGTATATTTTATTTGGCAGCCCCGAGTCAGTTATCAAACGTTTTGAAGAAAGAACTTATGCAGTTGATAGTTTAGGAGTTGCAGAATACATTCGTGCTCTTGTCATGACTAATGCTTTGGCCGACTACTTACCTGATGAGCAATCTGGAAGACCTTCCAGACTTCCCATGCTGGTAATGATAATGTTCACCTGCACCGGTTGTTTTCAACTTTCCATGTACAGCCTCTTTATTATGCCGTGACCACGGTTTGACATCATTACCAGGTCCTCTTTTTGCTTAAGAGGTTTGCTAACTTTTTGATCTGCAAGGTTTAATGTGCCTTTTGTGTCTTTGAATCTCACAAGAGTGGGAAGCTTGCTTTTGAATTGGAACTGGTGATAGGATCATAGAGGTGACTGAAATGTATGGTAGCAGATTCTTCATGCAAACCACATGATATGAGAGAAGTAGAAGAATATTTGATTAATCATAAATGATGGAAACTTTAATGAAAATGTTTAGCGTACAATATATAAAGAAATCGTCCAGTGTAATGGTAAGATTTTTGCTTGATCAAATTTAGTGGCTTCTGATCATTTGCTAGGTTAGCGACTTAGACGCTTCGTATCTCACTTCCTCAACCATGCAAAGCTTTGTCCCTAGGTATGACTTGTTAAGAAGGTGTTGAAAAGGCTGCATGCCCCTTATGTGTTGCAAGGGAGAAGTGTGTCAGAAGGATAAGCTATTTGTGTAACAAAGATCTCATTATGTCTCCATCTCACTTATTTTTCCAATTTTCTCTGGTTATTTATGCATTTTCTTCTTTCCTTGAACAAGTGTATGCACATACTTTTCATTTGCTCCGGATGACTTGGCTACTTGTTATCACTGACCTTATGTTAGTGCAACTATTTCATGTCAGTAGCTGCAAGAGCTGAAGCAACGTACTTCAGGGAATATAGATGAGCACCTATTGAACCCTGGCATATCTGAGAAGCAACCACTGCATGTGGTGATGGTAAAACAAATTGACCCTTTCACTTCTGCAATATTTCTTCTGCACAAGCCATATGAAATGTACCTTGAACTTTGTATATTCATATTATTGATATTACCTTTTATTTATGCTGTTCCTCTTACTTTTTGCTTATTTATGATTTTCTAAAGGTCGATCCCAAAGCCTCCAACAGATCAACAAGATTAGCACAAGAAATTATGTCGACTGTGTTGTTCACAGTAGTTATTGGATTGATGTGGTATGCCATAACTCTCAATTCTATTAAGTTTTTTGTGTGTAAATTTTGCATTTCTTCTTTGTTTGGTTACTCTGAATTCGTTACTTTTGTGCAAGATGAATCTTCTTGATGCTTTTCTGCCAAAGGTTATTCCAATAACTGAATATATTTTTGAATATCCATAACAATCAGGAACTAGTATCTTTAATCCGCAGTTGTATACATTAAAAAGAACTGTGGTACCACCCACTTAAAAAAAAAACTAGTTCTTTAACCCTAATCTAAAGAGGACTCTAGTAGTCAAATCTAAGGCAGGACTAGGATAGTACTTTGCCTAGGATAGTACTCTACTGATCTTAAGTAGGCCTAGGACTAGGATGCGACATAATAGTCTCTCTCTAATAATCGGAGTAAATGCTTTAGAAAGTAACCATAACAGATATCTTGTGTTTTTTTTTTTTGAAACGTGGATGGTACCACAAGTATATAAATGAAAAGGATAAAGAATGTGCAAGTATAGGCTCAACAAAAGGCCCAAAAAACTGCCCAGCTCACCTATACACACTCGTCCATCAACAAAAAGACAGCCTCTCTCTAGCCCCCCAACAAGGCAAAAAGATTAGAGTTGGAATGGTTCACATTACATACAATAGACTCCCATTCCTTAACTTTGACACAACAGATATCTTGTGTTAGAAAACCATAAAAACAAGTGTGGACATTTGCCATGCTTATCATCATCATCATCAGAGCCTTATCCCATTATTTGGGGTCGGTTACATGAATCCTTTTCCGCCAAAGATTTCTATCAAGTGCTATATTCGTGTTCACATTGCTTCCGGGAAACACCCTTGCATTAGCACAAATATTAGGATTCGAATTCATGTAAAGATTTGACATTATTTACTGCTGGCTGTCGACCTAACGCAAACCCTCCTCCTTTCTCACCCGGGCTTGGGACCGGCCATGGCGGAGTTACATTTGTCATGCATATCTGATTCGGAAACATTGAGGTGGCTGATTTTAAGCTTTAGAAGTGTTCTTATATCTATTGAATCGATGGAGATGTTAGCTGAATTATTGATAGATGTCCGGTTATAGTGGCACCATGTTGGTACCTGGACGGGAGGGAATCACCTACAAGGTGGATTGTTCGCCATAATCATTTACTTCTGGGCCCCTTCAGCCATTAGCTTGAGTTCTGGGTTGGCAGTTCTGTTCATTGACATGGTTTTATGGCCTCTTAACTTGGTGAATTTCCTTGCATTTAGCCTCTTGGTTTTGGGAGGCTTCATTGCTTATGTCTCTGGTTTGGGGATGTCAAAAACCATTATTCCCATACCACATATTAATAAGCCAATCTGGTAATATAGTAGTCCTGGGAAAGATGTCTTTATCTCATTGGTGTTTTCAGGGAAACTGTTTGTGCATGAAGATGTAAAGATGACTACAGGAAAGATCAGTTGCCCATTGGGAGAGTTGGGTGGATGCGTGGAGGTTTGACATCTACGTCAGCAATTGCAAAGAGCTAGCTCTGAGAGGTTGAAGGAGGAGCAAATCATCGCTGATCGTGATCAAATTAAATTCAATGTGTGCTGCAAATTCAAAGTTCAAATTCAGTTTCATGCAGGACTCATTTGAGAAAATTCTGTGATAGATGCTAGATTGGGCTGAGCACATCCAAGCTTGGAAAAATCACTTTGGAAATTTGAGGTTGCCTTAACATCCTTGTAGACCAAATGAGGGTGGCACAATACTTCCATTAGAGGCTTTAATAATAAATGTGTGGGGTGTGTGAGAGGCACTTATAGTGTGTTTTTTTTGGGGGGGGGGGAAGTGAATGGTACCCCTAGTATATAAATTAAAAAGAGAAAGAATGTACAAGTATAGGCACTAAAGGCCCCAAAAGGCAAAAACCGCTCAGCTCGCCTATACACAGCCATCAAACAACAATAGGGTGGCCTCCTCTAGCCTCCCAACAAAGCAAGAAGACTAGAATTTGATTGATTCACATGACAAAGCGATGACGCCCACTCCTTCACTTATAGAGTTATAGGATCTAGTTTTTAATCCGTTTTGTGTCCTAATTTTCTATATTTCGTTATCTATCTCCCATTAGGTTGTGAGCCTAAACTTTAAAGTTTAAACAACTTAATTTGTTTTGTTATTTTCATATCTTCCTTCAGTTACTTCTGTTTCTTTATTGGTTAAGATTTCTATCTATTGTTCAAAATCATATTCATGGTTCCAAATATGAAATTAACTATACACCAAGCTTTGTAAGTCCAAATAAAGTTGGCTTCTTGTTTTAGCTTCTCTCCATAATCCAAACTAACTGAGCTGTTTTTATTGTCTCTGTTTCTTCCTTCTGTTAATTCCCTTTTTTATGGGTATGATTCTGTCTGTTGTTCATAGGTATGTTTTTGATTGACAGGCTAATGGGCGCGGCTGCACTTCAAAAATATGTGGGTAGCTTGGGTGGTATAGGTGCATCTGGTGTTGGTTCAAGTGCTACATATGCACCAAAAGAATTGAACAAAGAAATTATGCCAGAGAAGGTACTATCATCTTCCTTATTGTCTCATGCTCAGAAGTATCTAAATATTTTTGTCATTTTTGCTATGTGTTCCTGTCATAATGCATATTAATTTCCTATTTCAAAGTCATCCTTCTGACCTAAAATCGATTGGATAATTGGGAATGTGCTGGATTATGATATGCCATTGTATTCAGATGGGGTGGCTCTAAATCTTTAGAACGTTAATGCCATTAATTGTTGTTAATCTTGATCAGAAAAGATCTTATGTCTATGTCAAAAATCTATGCAAATTCTTGTACTAGATGAACATGGGAGACGGTAAACATGTCTTTTCCCATTCATGAGAGGACTATATATGCTAAATACTTCTGATGAGAGTAGTCTTGTCCATAAAATAGTTAATGACCAAATGGTTGAAATGACACCAAGATATGCCGACATGACAAACTCATTTATGATAGAAATTAAACCTGTGTATAATCTGAAAAATTTACATAATGTGGGTATACGAGCAGATGTATCTCCAAGAAGGATAAGTATGCCATGTTTTATAAAGAGGGGAGCATATGCAATCAGTGCTTCAAAATTTTTTTTTTCTATCCATCTATTATTGTCATTGGAAACTATGCACCTGATTGAGCATGTTCTTTAGTCTTTACTCAGCTGTATAATAAGTGGCAAATATATTGGAGATTGCCTTATTCTACTCATTTCATGGTTTTTCTAAATCCTTGGCTGTGTTTGCATTTCTCATGGATTTATTTTTGTGCAGAATGTGAAAACATTCAAGGATGTCAAGGGCTGTGATGATGCAAAACAAGAGCTCGAGGAAGTTGTTGAGTATCTTAAAAATCCAGCAAAGTTCACTCGCCTTGGGGGAAAATTACCCAAGGTTTGTCTAGTCTTTGGCTACTCTTTGGAAGTTGCTGACTTTCTGAATTTCTCCTCACTGGGTTCATCTTATTTATTCTTTCTAAACCACTGCATTGTGGATGTCCTTTGGTAGTGGGATGCCTGCAGACCCTGCACTAGTGGAATTTTTGTTCTACCTGTGGTATTTCCAGTTTTGTTTCTAAATGTGGAGCTCTGGGAGGTTGAACTTCAAGGCTTGCATCTTCTATTTTTTCTTTTTATCCTTTTGTTCTTTGGACATATGAAATCAACCAAATATCTGTCGTGGCAGGCATTGCAAAGCATGAAATCAAATTAATGGCATCTCCACAGCTCTTTATTAATGAATTGGTTACATCTCCATGACAAAAAGTAGTTGTTTCACGTTTCTCAAGCCCCAAGCCCCTCAGACACAATTTTGTTGCTTTTTGATGCTCTTTCTGACTGCCGTTCTGTCATTGTGGATTTTGAAAATCCTACCATTGCACCCATTCTAAGGTGCTTTTTGCTATAGCATGTGATATCTTACCTGCCGCATGTTGGTCAGCCACTTTCTCTTCCACCGATGAAATATGTTCTTCATACTAGATAACAATGGCCTTGCCACCTGGATTCTAATATATATATCCTGCCATTCTTCTTGGTTAAATGTCAGAGGATTAAGAAATACTTCATGGATTGTGTCCCTGGTACATAGACAACACAACATGTAGGTAAATAAAAGGTGCATGCTCTGTTCTCCGGCCTGGATTGGTTGCTTTGACATGTATGATTGCTTTTTCTATGGTGACTGGATTGTATTCAGTAGTAGTCTTTTTTTCTCAGAAGCGGGCAGTAAAATTTAGCTGGACACAGTATTCCATAGTTGGATACCTGATCCTAATCCTGACTAGATCCATCAGTTGCCTAATCTTGTCCTTTTTCTCCTTTAACTCTTTCTTGAAGACATCCATACTTATCCTCCAAGCAGTTCCTCAGCTGGGCAATGCGTGTCACTGTTTTTGCTAATGGATTCATTCTCTTATTTGCAGTGTACTACAGTTAGATTCTTGGCTATCATACGCTTTTCATAGAATCAGTGACTTCATTTTTGCCTTCTTAGTTTTGTGGGCTGAACTCTTTTTCTTTTAGGGAATTCTTTTGACTGGAGCACCTGGTACTGGGAAGACTTTGCTTGCAAAGGTACTGTTCTTGGACGTTTCTTATCTCTTGTTCTGAGTCTACCACATATTCTTTGGGTTCAGTGGTATCTTTGCTATTGGAAGGTTCATAAAACGTGCTCATGATATATGGTTCTTGACGTCTGACAAACCCTACCTTCAGGCAATTGCAGGTGAAGCTGGGGTTCCCTTTTTCTACCGTGCAGGCTCTGAGTTTGAGGAAATGTATGCTGGCCACCTCTTATTTATTTACTATTGCTGTTTCTGTGGTTTTAGATGAATATCATAGTATGGCATGTCGTGTGCTTGAGCTGGCTAAGCAAAAACAATATGAGAATTGTAAACGAATGTGAATAATCTGCAAATGTGTTTTCTTTTATGTCAGGTGTATTTTTACTCAAATTATTTGCAAAAATTATACAGAAGGGATGGCAAATAGATTGTATGAGTCAATAATTGAAAATATTTCTGCGGTGCCATACCCTTAATTGCAGTAGACTTTATGTAATATTTGGCATCACATCTCATTTATCTAATATTTCTAAATCCTTAACCACTAATACTATTAACAGTAGGGTTCTAATCTCCTAAAGTGAATGGTTCCTCCATCTTCATAGCTTGTGTTTGGCACAAATGATTTATCATAATGGTTTGATTATAGGAATCTGGATCCGTTAAATGCTTATTGTTAGCTATAAAACTTAAAATGTGTATACTGCTGTATTTTATGTTTACCAAGCTTGTACCATGATATGCACAAAAGCATGAATTTGAAGAGACTGTTGCTTTTTTGCTTTTGAGTAGTTATCTTTATTTCACTAGTTTTATTCCTCTTATCCAATTATCCTTGCTCGCCCATAATGACACATTGATAAAATTATTAGGATATTATTCCAAGTCTGTTGCACACAATTTTTTATGCATTCATTCTAACAGGTGGAGCATTTCAATCTACTGTATGCATTACGTGTTAGGTTAAGCTATACTACTTTTGAGGTATAAAATTTTGTAGAAAATGGTTGGCAACATGCATCATTGACACCCCACCCCACCCCACCCCCCCACCAAAGATGTTACATAGAACCTGTAGCTTAGGAGCCCTTGAGTACATTATGTTTTAAAGAGGTTATGTGTATTCCTCTTTTGTTAGTCATTTCCCTATTTCTTATTCCATAGTTCAAGTCCGTTTTCATAGAACAATGTACTTCCAAGCTTGCAACATTTTGGTCATCTCATTTAAAAATAAAAATAAAAAAAGATTAATTTCAAGCACCTTTGCTTGTCTGTCCTGTATACAGGTTTGTTGGAGTGGGCGCCCGGCGTGTGAGGTCTTTGTTCCAGGCTGCCAAGAAAAAGGTTAGTAAAGATTCCCGTAATTTATAGTATATTATAATGTTGGGCCAAAATCTTGAGACCAGATTCTGTCATGATTTTGATGATATTTGTGCACAAATATTTATCTGGAGTTTCTTTAATTTGTATGGTCTCTATGACTATAAGTCCCGTTTTTAGGTATGTATAGTGAAATTGCAGCCCTATTCTCTTTCCTGATGAGAGTTATAACCATGTTATTTGATGCCTGTTACATAGTTCATTTCCCAAGATATCCTTAAAATCATATTTTGGAGGGTTTTTTTTTCATGTTTTTGTCACTAGTAGGCTCCATGCATCATCTTCATTGATGAAATAGATGCCATTGGGTCCACCAGAAAGCAGTGGGAAGGCCATACAAAGAAAACATTGCATCAGCTCCTTGTTGAGATGGACGGTTTTGAGCAAAATGAGGTCCTTCTTCAAACATGAGTCAACAAATTAGTCTATCTCCTGTATTGATTCTTGACGTATTCAAATGTCTTTATTAGGGCATAATATTGATGGCTGCAACAAACTTGCCAGATATTCTTGATCCAGCACTAACAAGGCCAGGGAGATTTGACAGGCATGTAAGTTCCTTTTTACATTTTATGCGCTTCAATTTTTTTTTTCTTTTTAAGTGGCAATGCATACTAAACGGGTCTGTTTTTTCTTTCCAAGGCTGTGTGACTTCTACCTTAGTAGGCACACCCTCTCAATCTTTTGACTGGTATCTCTTGGTTTAAATATGTAATTCTCTTCTTTTCTAATAATATTAACTATGGCCATTGATCACTTTCCTCATAAAATAGCCGATTCAATGTGGATAAGAAATTCTGAATACTTGTGTAATGGATTATGGACAATGGCCTTTTGTTGGAATTAGGTGGGCGCTTTTTTATTTGAAAGAGGAAATAGAATGTACAAGTTTAGGTGAGACACACCAAAAAACAACACCCCACCACCTATACAAGGAGATCCACACTAACTCCCCAAAAACCAAAAAGGGCTACGTAGATAAATCAAGATTACAAAACCGACAGCCCATTCTCCACTCTAGCACAAACAGCATCCTCATGATGTGATGTTCCTCTAAATTTCCAACTATTCTCCCCCCCCCCCCCCCCCAAAAAAAAAAAAAAAAAAAAAAAACAAACAAACAAGCAGAGGGTGGCATGGGAGATAGCCACCAGACCATCCTATCTTCACCGAGGGACCATCGCCTGAGCCACTGCCTAAAAGATTACTGGACGTCCAAATGCTGCCTGAAGTTACAGTGGGCCTTCTCGCCTACAGCATCTATGTAAGTTTAGATTTGTCTTCTTCTCCGCTGCTTTCAAAACCTTCTCATATGTTGTAGCAGTACCCTGCCCACACACCATTCCCCCATGGATTGTCTTTTTCCTCTGATCTCCCTCATGATGTCACTCCCATCCCCCTTCCATTATGTCTCTTGTACCCAAAGCACATCCACCTTACTTCTCCATACCAGCTCCTTCACTGATCTCCTCTTTTCCGCAGCACCAAACCCCCTCCCCCCTCCCATTCTTTGAATGGATACTCGTTATGATACTCAAAGCCCCCTAACTCCTCCATCTTCTATATTCACTCTCCCCTCTCTTAGCAGTGATCTTTCTCCCGCCCTGATACTGGCACTCCATCGCTTATTGATTTTTGATTCACTCTCCCCTCTCTTAGCAGTCTTTTTCTGCCACCAAGAAGGATATGCCAACCTTCTCGGCCGCCTCCCTTGCCTGGTCTGTACACAAGCTTTCAACTTCCTGGAGGAGAGCCTTCACCTCCTCTGTACCTAACCTGGCCTTTTCTGGGTCATCAACATCCTCCTGTCTGGTGGCTTCATTGGCACTTTATATGTAGGGCTAGAATGGACATTAAGCTTCCCATTTTTATCATCTAGGAATGGTCTTCTGACGAAAAAATGACCCTTAGGGTATTGAGCTCTTAGGTGGCCGCTTTATGTATAGGCTGGAATGGGCAGAAGTTCAGGTTTTATCGTCTAGGGAATGGTCTTCCAATGAAAGCCCTTTAGGTTATTAAACAGAGGGACAGAGAAGAGATGAAGTCACCTGACAGCTACAGGCCCAGCAGATGCAGGGTAAAGTCCAATCCCCCCTGAATTGAGGTTTTTTTTGGCACATTGACGGTGTTCTGAAATCTGAATGGATCTGAACTAGTGCAACCACAAATTTAGAACAAACTCATGCCAGGAAATGCCTGTATGATGGACAACAATTAATGCAGGCAAGTATGGTAATAACTAAGGCTGGCAATGGCAAAAGCTTGTTTCTGCCACAGTTTTAGTAAAAGTAAGATACTTAATTCATAAAGTACTGGTGCCTATGCCATGTAAAGCCATCTATGAACCAATGACCAACATATGTACAGTAAACTAAGGCTGGCTATGACAAGTTAGCTTCTCGATTCCCATCTGTTTATTGTTTGGAGTTGGTAGGTAGACTGCATACTTCTATTTGTGTTTTTTTATGTGTTCTCCAGGGAGGTTCATATGCCTTACATGATAGTTTGTGTAGTCTGTCTCATTCTCATGTGTTACAGTATATGATATCTTCTATGACCCACTTTCTTAGAACTTTTGGAGTTCAAACTTCGAAGATTTAACTCTTCATATCTTTTTCAATGTGATGGACCAGATTGTTGTCCCAAATCCTGATGTACGTGGAAGACAAGAAATTCTGGAGCTTTATCTGCAGGACAAGCCATTGGCAGATGATGTAGATGTTAAGGCTATTGCACGTGGCACTCCTGGCTTCAATGGGGCAGGTTTGTCTTATATTCATTTGGTTCATTCAGGCCCTTGCACATTGCCAAAGTCTTTCTGGCTATTAAGGTTACTGCTGTTAAAAAAAATTGTTTCCTTCTGCCACACAGATGGATAACAATATGCTTAAATATTTGTTACTAGCCTCAATGCTATTGGAAACATGAACCTGACAGTGACAGACATAATAAGATTCCTGTCATTGGATAATATTTCATCAGATTAGGTATTGTGAGCACATATGCATGTCTGCATATGGGATTTTGTTTGTTTAAAACAATCTATTTGAATCTTCCTCTGCAGATCTGGCAAACCTAGTAAATATTGCTGCCATTAAGGCTGCAGTAGATGGTGTTGAGAAACTAACTGCTGCACAATTGGAGTTTGCAAAAGACAGGATACTTATGGGTACAGAACGCAAAACAATGTTCCTAACTGAACAGTCAAAAAAGGTAGAATGCATGGAGTGAATCCTCTATGATTTCTTCCATAAAGTTAAGCATCACAGTTTATTAACCATTCACATTAATTTATTTCAGCTCACTGCATACCATGAAAGTGGTCATGCTATTGTGGCTTTCAATACTGATGGTGCACATCCTATTCACAAGGCTACAATAATGCCCCGTGGTTCTGCTTTAGGGATGGTTACTCAGCTTCCATCTCAGGATGAAACATCTATTAGCAAGAAACAGCTTTTAGCACGTTTAGATGTCTGCATGGGAGGGAGAGTTGCCGAGGAACTTATCTTTGGCGAGGATCATGTGACAACTGGTGCAAGTAATGATCTTCACACAGCCACAGAGCTTGCCCAGTATATGGTATTACCTTCAGGCCTATCCGAAAGATTAAGTTCTTCCAACCATGGTTCAAATTTCATAATTTCTGGCCTGTTGTATGACAGGTATCAACTTGTGGGATGAGTGAAGCAATTGGTCCAGTCTATGTCAAAGATCGACCAGGTTCAGAGATGCAAGCAAGAATAGATGCAGAGGTATGTAAGCTGAAGCCCAGATTTTCTGTTGCTCTTACCTGATTTATATCTAATTTGTGCTTTTGGAATATAAGGTTGTGAAACTATTACGGGAAGCTTATGAACGAGTGAAGAGATTACTGAAGAAGGTTAGTGTTCAAATCTTCTCTCTGTGATGAATTGGCAAATTTGAAATGCTATATGGATGTATTCCCTTTTATGCATATTCTGTACATTTGTGGAAAGACTTCTTTGGTGGCTCATATTTGGCTCAATGGTCTTATTTATCTATCAACTCCTTAATTTATGGTGTGAATACTAGAAGTTCCAGGAACATCTTAGATTTAGCTATCAGAAGCTCTGTGCAAAATATAGTCCTTTTTTGTCTCTATCTTTTTTTCGTATCTGGATCAGAATATGCTATGAGCATCAGAGACATATGTTTTGGTTTGGTACTGAAATGGTTCTGGAGAACTTGCTCATCCTTTCGTGTGAAGTCTGTGGCCCTACTGGTTCTAAAAAAGTGGATCCCATTTGTATCTTAGCTGATGCATATGAGTGTATGTATCTCAAACAGGTGGTGGAGTTGAACTGTTGAAGAGGTCAGCTCATATTGGAGGTGCAGTTGCAAAGAATTATGCACTGATAAGTGTTCTAGGAGTCATGGGATTGAAAGAAAGATTGTCAATGGTTGGAGTTATGCTCCCCTAATAATATATTTACTAGCCAGTTATTAGGAGGAAGAATGAAATTAACTCTACCTTTGTTGTTGGTGATTGGCACATAACAACAGAACGAAACACCACAACTAGTCCTCTATAACCCCAAGGGTTTTGAAGAAATGGCATTGGTCCAAAGCTTATAAAGCATATTCTTGTATATGTTCTGCAAGGATTCCATATTATTGTCTCCATCTTGTCATGATTGTGATGAAGATATGATCAATAGCACCCAATGTCCTCAACCCCATTTTTTTAATACATATAGAACTAAGCAGTGTTAGTCCTGTACTTTTAAGATCAGCTTAAGGAGAACTTGCATATATCGGCAGTCCCAGAAATGTCTCTTTTGCTGTTTGCTCATAGCTAGTGCTTTGTGAGAAATGTATGGGGTTAGCTCATTTATGTTTTCATGGTATAGTGTTTCTACTTCTGTCAAACATTGTTTTTTAAAATTATCATCAGCTGCCTAGGACTTGTGCTTGTCGCTATACCATGTTATCATCAGTACTTCCAGTAACATATTCTATTTTAACTTTTGCTCTTTTACAGCATGAAAATGCATTGCATGCCCTGGCAAATGCGCTGCTTGAATACGAGACACTTAATGCTGATGAGATCACAAGGGTTGTCACTCCTTTCCTGGATGTCACAGAAGTTCAACTATCTGGGGATCAAGAAGAGCTGGCATTGACTTAGTGTATGTAACCTAAGAGTTCAGAGGTGGTGCCTGTTCTCTGATGCAGGTAATTTATTAAAGATTATTCAATTTTGATCCCCTTTTGCATTAGTCCCAAAAATCGGGTATTGCATATACATCTGCTTTATTGGGGGATCCATTGAAAAAGCAACTAGAACAAGAGATTGATATGGAGACTTCCCTAGTAGGCTACTTTTTTGTAAGGTGGCTAAACTAAATTCGTCAGTTTAAAAGGGGTGCTAACATGATCAGATCCATACACATTAAAGTACTCTGATCTACATACCGGCTTTGTATACTCTTCAGGTACAAGCCTCAGATTGCACTTACCCTCACAAGACATAAGTTTCCTCCACTAATGTAAGTCTAAGAACACTTAATTGCTCATCTGGGAACGCCCTGGATAGGAGATCCACTTTGACAAAAAAAGTATAAAATAGTTTGATGGTGGGAATGGAAAGTTTCTTGTTTCTTTCATGCCATATAATACAGAGAATCCAGGATTAATACCCTTTGAACGAAGTAGATCTGCATCAATATTACTTGGAGATTAATTGTCTTCAGTCCCATAGGCGAAGTCAGTCACTGTTCTCTAACAAGTTACTATAAACATCTGCTTGTGCAGTTTCCAGGGAAACAATTCACTCAATTGCGCAAAAAGCAAACGATGCCCTGCTGCGTTTGATGTGGCCAAGTGCAAGCCCAGGACTGGCCAGAGGGGTGTCGGCTTGGGAATCATCACTGATAAGAGAATCGCGGGGGGTATATGATAGGTTATTAAACTCATAAGAACTGCTTAAAGGAGCAAGTCCCACTTATTTGTACCGATTAACAAATACACTACAAGGCTCTTTGGGGCAGGACCGTGCCCCATTGCGAACAAAAACGTCATATTATCATTGTTTGTAAAAGAAAAATAATTTGCTTGTAGCTTTGTTTTTTACACTGTTTTCACGTATTTAATTCTTCTCTGTGAGTTGCCTTCTTGAATCATGAAGGAATGTGCTCCTTAAGAACACTACCAACATTGTGAACAAAGAGTACGAATGTGAAAAAAAGTGTACTCAAGGTGAATGTGGTCTCATTTGCAGGTTGTCACTATGATCACCCATATGACTAAAATGTTGTCCAAAAGTTGGTTCCTTCGTTCTTTGCAATGGGTGGCTGCCCCGTTCGGTCGCAAAATTTGTCATCTTAAACAAATTAGTCATTCAGTGACCACATTGAACGATAAAGCAAGGTTTCCAAACATCAATGAGCAGCTTACAAGAGAAGACAGTTGAAAACTTTTGTTTCGGATTATTTTGTTAACCTTATGTTGTCAGCCCATGCGTCTCGCAAGCTAACGTGTGATGATCCCTCTTAATTCTTGATCCAAGAGTGTGGAAGAAGAATTGGAAGTGCTTAAACCCTAGATAGGGGGGCAAAGATTTAAGGAAAAATGATGCCAAGAGTCTAATCTCTCTCTATCCAAATATCAAACATAACTAAGAGAACTTGGGATTTATCATTCCTCGAACGTCAACTCCTTACCAGCATATCCTAAGAATGTTACTTTTGCAGATATGCAGACAACTTGTTCTTGGGAATTGCTGGAAGTTGAATATTTCTGTGGATTCTGGAAACCTCCAAAGATGTTGGGCCACACCGCCTCTTTAAGCCACTCCCTTACAAGCCTCTTATTCGAGCATATCCATAGAGGAAGATGCGAACAAAACACGGTGGAAGAACACAAACAAACACTTCCCTCTTCTCCAAGTCTAGTGCTATTTAGCGGTGCATCGACGGACAGCGAAGTGACCAGGGCTTTTTAGACGTATTGGTCGAAAGATTCTTGGATCAAAGCTTAGCCACCACTGCCTTTTGTCTCTGGCATGGGGGGTTGAGATTGGTGAAAATTGTAGGATTTGGGGCATTTAAAGAGAAAGAGCAAGGCCTTGAAAACCACATTTAATTGCTTCTCGTGACTCATTTCTATTGAATTGGTTCATCTCTTGTTAGAAAAGGTTAAACTACTGACATGAAGAGATCACCAGACCATTTTATATGGAGAAAGCTTGCATGAACAGATGGGAGTGTTGCAGGGAGTACAACCAAAAGAAATAAACAGGTTTGTCTCAAGCAGATGTTCATGATTATAGGGGTGGATTTTGGGAATGTTTTTTGGAAGAAAAAAAAATTCATGTCGACATCATCACCTCTTTGTTCTATTTTCGCTGTAAAAAAGAAGAAGAAGAAGAAGAACTGAAGGAGCTTGATTCAGATAGTTCTTATAACCCTCCTAAGTCAAGTTTTCTTTGACAATCTTAACCCCCTACTCATTTGTAAAAACATATAAAACATAATTTAGAATGTAATATCCTTTTCAGTCTAAAAATAGAAGAAAAAAAATAAATGGTGAATGGGATCCATAACGAGAAGAAATTCTCAACACAAAGAGGACCCCGGTTGGGTCGATCGGTCCCGAGTTCGATTCTTGGGAGGGGGTTTACCTGATTTACATGCAATCCTCGAGGTGTGTAACTTTGAAGTTTTCCTGGTCAAGTGGGGTAAGGGCAATACGGGTACACAGAAAATAAGAGCTGCCAAGTTCTGATCTTGGGGTTCACGAACATCAATTATTGAGCCCACAAAACCACACGGGGCGGAGTTTCCTCGTTACCAAAAAAAAAAAAAAAAAAATTCTTAACACAGGGCAACTGCAAGAATTTCTCACTTCTTTTGATTCACCATACTTCAGATTAACATACCAACCCATGAGAGTAGAGGGTTAGGCAGGAACCACACACCTGTAGGTTTGGATAAGCGAGACTTTTTCTGCTATTTTTACGTAACCTGTCTTCCCCGCTGTAAGGAAAACCTTAAAAAAAGAAGATACACCTCATGCTATCACATCTCATCAATGAATTTGAATTTGCTGCCCACCTTATAAGGAGAGGAGTTTCTCTCCGTACATACTTGGAGGGAACCCGATAAATATTAGAGAGATATTTTTAGGAGAAAAATTTTGTGTACTTTCAAAAGTACATAAAGTGTAATCTACATGGACAACTAATTCATGTGGCGCTATTTTTTTGGGTGTCGCATAGACTACCAACTCATGTAGATGGTGCCACATGAGTTAGTTGTCCATGTGAATTACACTTTGTGTATTTTTAAAAATGTATAAAATCTTTCTCTATTTTTAGATGCTGAGGTGGGGTTGAGTGTGAGAGATTTTTTTCTATAAAATATCTCTCTAATACTTACCGAATTCCCTCCAACCCTATAATGGGAGGAAATCCTCTCCCCTTACAAGTTATAACTCGTACTTTTAATTGTGAGGTCTACTCTATTTGTGTCTGTAGATAAATAGAAGACGGGAACTGCAATTGTTTCTCCTCACCGATTTAAAAAACGAAACCAATCACTTTCACACGGATTGAAGTCTAGTTGGTAAAGTGGGCGGCGGTGGGGGTGGGTGGGGGGGGGGGGGGGGGTGCCAAACTAAAAACTCTTATCTCCTGCCCAGATCACACGAACGAGTCCAAACTTTCCGCACACACACACACTTTTTTAATACAAAATCCTCACTGGGTCCCAAGTGAACAGGGTGATTGCGTTCTTCTTTGAGTTAAAAATGCCTAGATCACTACGTCCAAGCTATCGCTGCTTCGGATATATTAGTCCGCGAGAAATGCGGATGAGGTTGATATGGTTTATTTTTCCTGTCAAAACGAAGAGAGAGAGTTTGAGGATTCCGGTTGTGTCGATCGATTAAAACTCTTACTTAAAAAGTAGGAGGTTCCGAGTTCGATTTCGGGAGGAGGGGGAGGATTTATCTAGTCTACATGTAATTCTCGAGGTGTGTAGGTTTAAGATTTTTTCGGTCAAATAAAGTAAGAGCAATACGGGTACACGAAAAGAGGTCCCGAGTTCGATTTCGGGGGGAGGGGGAGGGTTTATCTGGTCTACATACAATCTTCGAGATGTGTAGGTCTAGAATTTTTTCGATCAAGTGGAGTAAGAGTAATACGAGTACACGAAAAATAGGAGCTACCAAATTCTGATCTTAAAGTCTACGAATATCAAGAACCCACAAAACCACGAGACAGGGGTTCTCCGTTATAAAAAAAAAAAAAAAGAGTTTTATTTTGTGAACCACCAATCATCTCAGTTGCAACTGAATCAAATCTAAGTTTCATGAGCACTAATTGATAACATATTTTACTTTTTTAGAGAGAGAGAGAGAGAGAGAGAGAGAGAGAGGTGGAGTTGGGGTTGGCGACGCCAACTAGATAGGGCCATGTCGAAAGGGCACCCAAGGCCTGGGCCCGTTTTATTATGTGTGCACGCATCATATAGGAAACCAATAAGAGTTATAAACAAAGAGCAAACAACTAGAGAGAGCTCAGAGAGGGCACATGAGAGAACACATATATGCACGCGCTTGCTTGCTTTGCACAGGAGTTGATCGCATCCTCTGGAAACTACTACCATCATGGAACCAACGGAGTAACATATTCACAGAGAGACAAGGCGTGACTTGAAAGGTCAGAACACTTTTTTTGTTCTTTGTAATTGTTGGTCCTCATTGGATAATCTATGCAAAGATAACATATCTCCCTATAGACTAACTATTAATTTAAATAATCCCACTTTCACACTTTTTCTCCTTATCTTTGACACGTTTTCTCCTTGTCTTCTTTTAACTAAAGTTATCTAATTATCCCCTGCGCATGGGTGAGATAAAATTATCACTTTTTATCTATAAATAACTTTAATTATCCTCGATTAATCTATGAAAAACACTAAAAATTCGACTGAATTACTAAGTCGAACATTACCCACTCTCACAAAACTCACACCTGCTTTGTGAGAACAAATGAGTCGATTGAGTAATTCTCAGCCGAATATTAAGTGTTTTTCTTAATCTATATAATCTACCCAAAATAAAATAATTTTTAATTAAATTTATCTCCACTTAAAGTGGCCATGAAGGGCGGTAGGTTTGGGGTGATTGGGTTGAGGCCCTCTGCGGGATCCACTGGGGGTTCGGCAGGGATGACAGGTGCAGCAGCGAAGAAGTTAATAGAGACTGACCAAGTAGTAGTAGAAGAAGAAGAGCAACAACAACCAAATGGCTTGGTTATTTTTTTGTAGGAGAATAACTTAGTACATTTGAGTTTTACACTTTACACTTGTACTTTTCCTTCTCATTGGATGGGTGTATTGTGTTCTCTTTTCATTAGCCAATGAAAAAGAAGAAATACAAATATAAAGTGTAAAACTCAAGTGTACTAAATTCCCCCTCAGCAGCTACAAATATCTCCTCAGTTCACACTGTCATGGATCATCAAAAAGTGATAACAGCAGGGGGGGTCATGTGATTACCAGGCTCCTTACCAGAAAAGAACGAACCTTTCTATCTGGATCTCTCTTTTCTTTCATGGGGTCTAGAAAAAGCAGGTGACTGCAACCACATTGGTCTTTCTCTTTTTATGACAAGAGAGCATACAGAATCTCTAAGCCCATCAATTGGGATATTTACAGAAGTCTTCCAAGGAGCCAAGACAACAAGGTTGAAGAAACCCCATGGAAACCTGGATGACGCCTATGAACTCGGAATTCTCTGTCTTCTTTGTTGCTAATCTATTGAATGGCCCCTACAGGCATATTCTTCTGTTCCTTTTTTTTTTTTTTCCATGTCCATCTTCTGTGGAAAAGGGGAAGAAGCAAACAAAACCATGAAGGCAGAAATGGCGCAAGTTCCTATTGGAGGGAGATGGGGCAAGAGGACTACCACACTACAAACCATCTCTCTTTCGGAGCTAATGGGTTTTTCACAGAGTTCTATACTGCTGGCCTGGGGTTTCCCCTCTCCATGTACCCTCAATTCAGCAGCGGTGGTGGATCGGCTCTGTCCGGTCCTGCACTGCGAGGCGCTCTGAAACGTCGGCCAGTGACTTAAGATTGCACTTGATCAAGGCCTCCACAAAGAAGCATGTCTCATCCTTGGTGTTGCCCTCAGGCACATCGACCACGAAGGACTCTATGACCATGGTGCCCGGCCTCCCGTCGATGACCTCTGGATGAAGGGAGATGATGGACGAGTAGTTCTGCAGAACAAAAAACAGGAGTCACATGACGAATCAAACACTCACCTGTAGGCCAAGTCATGGTTCAAAAGTACAAGTTCAAAAGGATAGAACGGTGTGTTCGCCATCACACTGAAGGGGGGGGGGGGGGGGGGGTTAGATAATACACAAGATTAGTTCCAATGATAACTTGAACATCGTCGTCCAAACAAAATTTCAAGGTCTCGAGATGATGAGGAGGAAAGTGCTGGAAGACAATACCTAGCAATTTATGATGACAGAAGAAGAGAATATGATATAGACAGTAAGAATAAGATAGAGCGCAACCGACAGTAGACAAATGAAAATAGAAGTTTGAGCAATCCCATTTCAAATTGAGCCATGAATGAGATAAAAGCATTATTGATTGCCACAAGGCTAACAAAGCGGCCAGAGGAAATCAAAAAAACTTGAAGCATTTACTGCTACATTTATTACTCTTCTCTCACTACAGCTGCAATGTCATGTTCCGACTCTTATCATGACCTGGATAATAAAGGAGTACCAGGTCATGCAGTTTACTTTTGTATCACGAGCTTTGTGAGAAAATGGCAAAAGGAAGGCAAACAACATATGGGGTGTTAAACGTGACTGGAGATGGAAGAAAGTGGGTAAACTTTGTTGGATGTCAAAATTGTCAAGTTTGGATAGAAACTGTGGGGGGTGTGGGAATCGTGAGCATCCATTGTTTTGGAGCAATCAGCGTCCTATAGTTTCCGCAAAATCTATCTTCGACAACTACAGCTTGGATTCTGTGAGCAATTCCACCATGCCTTGATAGGGAAGGTTCTGCAAGAGGTTGGTGGGGGCAGCACCGGAAGAACAAGGAATCATGACAACCCAGAATCGACTAGATCATGCAAACGAATGCTATGGACCCAAAAACAAAAACAGAAAGGAAAAAAGGAAAGAAAAATCACAGAGACAAGATGGTGAATAGTATCACTCACGCGGAGCCGGTGATCTCCACCCACAATCTTGATGCTGAGAATGTGCTGGCTGTCATCGAGGACCTCCAGCCTCTCCGTGCTGGTGGTGGCCGGGAGACCCGACTTGACGTTGACTTCCCTGAGACTCCCGATCGCGAGGTCTCCCCTCACCACGCATCGGCTGACGAACGGTTTGTACTTCTGAGGCTGGTCAAATCTCCGAACAAGAGACCACACCTATTTCCATCCATGAACAAACAACACGAAGCTCAGAAAAAAAGAGGGGTGATCTAGACTGGCATATCAACCAGTGAATCCGTGCAGTGCTTGCTTCGTTTGCAATCTTGTCCATGAAATTCCTGATTGCCGGGGAATTCTCTCCGGTTTGGTATCACGAAGATGCAGAGCAAAGCTACGAAACTTTATTGAAGGATCATGCGGAAAAAAAAACTGTTCGCTAAGATCCATAACGCTTACATAACCGCAAAGATGAGATGACCTTAAAGAGGCAAGAATTTCTTAATCTCGTCTTTTGATTCCTACAATTCGGGGGGGGGGGGGGGGGGGTTTGAGATATGGAAACAAAAAGTTCCTAACACCATTAAGCAGAGATATCCAGAATCTCAGATCACTTCTCCAATACTGGTTGCTCCGGTTCAGAGAAAATAAATGGCAAGAAAGTTTCTAGCATCATTCAGCAGCGGCATCCAGAATTGCAGAACATTACTCTACAGTTTTCTACAGTTCGTAAAAAAATGGAAACAGTTTCTAGCATCATCAAGAGGAGCCGTCCAAAATCAGACACCAGTTCTCTTCTGATTTCTACCATCCGCAGGACGCTGAAACTGAAACGAATCAACACGAAAACATAAAAACAAACAAGACCCGAGTCTAAACAGAGCCGATTGCACTCGCCTACTCCCCGAACCTCACGTCCACAGCAGATCCAACACAAAACCGGGGGAGAACACCGCAACCAGAGCTCATGCTACACCGAGCAGAGCGGACGCAGGGGGGATCAACGAGGGAAGAGGGACCGGCCACTTACGAGTTGGAGGGGGGCCCTGATGTGCTTGACGAGGGTGGAGCTGCACTGGTTCTCCCTCGGCTGGCGCCTGTGGTGCCTCTGGATGTACTCCGACTCCACCACCATCGTCCTGCTCCCGCCGCCGCCGCCGCCGCCGCCGCCATCCAATCCAACCACGCCGTTCATCTCCTACCCGCGCGCCCTGCACATCCACCCGCAGCAAAGAACAAACAGACACAACTCCTTTCCGAGCTTCAAGCTCCTCCGGCGAGCTCCTCACAGGTTCGATCTCCTCCCGCGCGGTGGCCCAGCAGCGTTCGCCGACTCCCCCCTTCTCCCGCCTGGCGTCGCCACCGCCCCCATCCCAGGTCGCTGGGTGAAGAAGGCGATCTGTTAATATTAATATTTTAATAATTTTTTTTTATTTTATCCGCTGGCGCGGCTTCCTCCGCTTCGGTCCGCGTTCCCTCTCTGTTCATGCATCAGATTATCTTGGGTATCAGGGGGCCATGCCCCTATTTATGAATATATTTACGGAAATGCCACCGCCGACACTTTGGACACCCCCTTCCCCCGCCTGCCTCCGTCGGATTCGGATCCTCCCCTCGGAACTTTCCCGGGCTGCGGTGCCGGGTCGGAAGACCCAATTAGGACATGTATGGACGGACTTGTCCACGTAGGCAGGTCTGAGTGGGGTCCTTCAAAGGCCTCGGCCAGGCTGATGTTTACCTTACGGTTTACCAATGGCAAGGTCCGTAACGATTTTTGCACATACATCTCTCTTTCACAGATAATTTTGAAAAACTATATATATATATTTGTATACATGTCCTTCCTATCTCCGAATTAATTATCATGCATGCCCTCGATTCATCGTTTTTCGGTTGGCAAGCCGTCAAAAATATCTTAAAGATAAATATAGGATGTGGCAAAAGCTTGCAAAAGAGTGCATGTGATATCAATTTTTTTATATATACAGAGTATGCAACTAGATATATATGCATGCTGCATATTTACATTTTTTTTTTATTTTAATAGAGGTATATCTTCAAATGACCTTATTTAAATAATTGATTGCCAACTGCCAATCCTCTAAAAGTCTAACTAATGTGAATCTAGATAATTCCATAGCCTCAGAAAGGGATATATCCTAACATATATATAGTAAAGCTAATAAATTATTGGACAAAAATATTAATTAGAACTGAGAGATAGTTATAGTGTTTGCTCACTCACTCACTAGAATGAGGTCATATCACTTGATTGAGATGGGAGTTTTGTCCTAATCTATGAACTTTATTTGCATAATGGAGACAAATGGGAAGACAACAAAGCTGAGAAACCTACCATGAAAAACAACTCTATTGTTTTATTTTTTTGTAAAGTGAGCTACTTTAATTGTCATGCCTCGTCCTTTCTCTGGCTTCTTCTAATAATACTAATAAGGGAATCTGATAGGCCCAACCCAATATCTTCAGCTCGGGTTCAAAGTAGATCGTGGAACTAAATTTAGCAAGTCATGATCATAGTAGAAGAGAGAGAAGAAGGTCAAAGGATTTAGTCACATATCGGCCAAAAAGATTCCTTTAAGTTGCACCAGTCTTCAAAGAAAGACCAACAACTACGAGCGTAAGTAAAGAAAAGTAATGACTACACGTGTCAATACCCTTTCTAGTTTCCCTCTCTCTCTTTTTTTCCCTCTCTCCTCTTCCTATTTCATCTCTTCTCTCATATCATACTTAAATTGATTTGACCGTCAAAGAATTTATCATGAGAACCACTTCCTAAATTAGCTCTTATTTTTTTCAAATTGATCTGCTCGGACGAACAATGAACACAAGCTCTCGTATAAAAACAATCTCTCACACAAATTACTTAGAATATGTTCAACAAAATAACAAGAAAAATTGGAGACAAGGCACCATTCATGCGGGACAGAATTGTCGGGGATTGTGGTTATCCCATAAAAGAGGAGGGGAGGTCGACGACAAAGTGACAAAAAGAGGAGTGGATGAACACGACAACTATGCTTGATCTAGGACTAACATCAACATGATGCCAAAGGAGAAAGTTGAGGACTTAGACACCACACATTCGAAACAAGTGGGCATGGCACTATCTCATATGAACAAGTGGGCTTGGCAAGAGAAGTGTATGCCCTTGGGATTATGGCCTCATATATGTGTGGAGGGAGTTATTTGGTGAACCAAATGCTTGGTGCTCTCATACATGTAGGATGTTCTCACTTCTCATACATGGGTTCGGCCCAAAAGTGTGGGAAAGTTGATGGGGGCTAAGAAAAGAGCCCACTATCTCCCTATGTCTTGGAAACGCATCTGCTTCATTGAAACAGCTTCTCTCCCATGTAGAGCCAGGGACTCCGTTTTCTTGTGAACTTTGTATAATATTAACTAGTTTTAGAACAAAATTTATATGTCCACATAATGTGATCTTTGGCACCATGTCATGCGTAAAAACGGAGCACCTAGATATTTACACAGTATTAACCTTCTCAAAAGTAAATATAGGAATAATAAGTTTACAATTTTTTTTAAAGATTTTTCTTCCCCCAGTCTGCCAATTGTGATTTTAGGTCAAGGATATAACGGGTCGGATCCGCGCCAACGAGAGGAAAAAAAGAAGGTAACCTCACGTGGATCCAGCCCGATATATCCAGCAGCGGATCCGAAGCCCTGTGTGAGAGTCTCTGCCTACGATGGCATTCTCGTAAATTTTCTCCGAACCAGGGACGTATGCTCACCGGCGGTGTGCCAGTGCCCGCCAATACTAGCGCACCGGCGCTCGGTAGCAGCGTGAAGGGTACGAGTTATTGTATTATAATATAAAAATATAGGTAGAATCCGCCTCGGGAGTCGTGATGGGATTGGGATGGGGAGGTGCAAAGTAATGAAATAAAGGTGGGAAGCGACGGCCCATCACAAGTGGAAGTAGTGATCCATCCGTATCCACCAGCCTATCCATCTCTCTTTACCTACGTACATATCATGTATTATTACGCAGATTTATGTAGAGATAAATGTAGAGAAGGGCTTGTACTGGGCACCCGCCATATACATATATTTATGGAGTTTATATTAATATGATAAAAAAAACTTATTTTTTGGACGACATGTCGAGAGATCTGGGTTCGTATGCACAAGTCGATGTTTTGGCAATAAACTTCATCTACATGTCTTTAAAATTAGATAGTCATATATTTTTTGTTCGAACAACAAATGTTTCTCTAATATACATATACAAATCCCATTTGCATGTCTGTAATATAGATGATACCTACTCATCTTAATTTATATATAAAATGTTTTTCATATATATATATATATAATATTTACAATTTGCTCTAGACAGATGAAATTCGTATTGGTCAATAAGTTGTGGAGTTTTATCTCCTTTTAAGTGGGATGGGCAAGAGAGACCTACCAAGGTGTGGTAGGGTGTTCATTATTTGGTTCAAACCGAAAAATCGAACCGAACCGACCGGTTCGGTTCGATTCGGTTCGGTTTCATGAGCCTCACGGTTCGGTTCGGTTTGGAGTTGGAAAATCGAAATAAATCGAATATAGATATATAGTTATATAAAATATAAAATTAAACAAAAAAAGGGGTGGCGCAGTGGACGCGACGGCGCCCTCCACTGCGCCGGGTGGTCGCGAGTTTGAAGCTCGTGACCACCCAAAAACACAGTTTTTTTGCCAGTTTACCTAAAACAGGTCAAAATTTGTCAAAAAAATCTAAAAAATATCAGAAAAATCCCAGAACAGTTGGGATTTCGGTTCGAACCGAACGAAGGATTCAATAACTGAATTCGGTTCGGTTCGATTTTCTCCAAAAATGAAGGAAACCGAACCGTGTACACCCCTACCAAGGTGAGCAGCAAATCCTGCCCATATGCACAGTAACCAAAGAAGGCGTTTGTGTAATATGGATCTCCCTTATAAAAGCTAATTTCTCTAAATACCTCTTTTTTTTCCATTGAGAGAGGGAGACGTGAAGAATAGCCTCTTTAGACAAGGAGGTGGAAGCCCATGTTGTAAGTACACATGGCCTTCTTTTGAACTAGTGAAGAATTTAATATATTGAGTTTATATATTTTTTTTATTAGTCAATGAAAAATAGACATAATACACCAATCTAATGAGAAGTAAAAAATATAAATACAAAGTATAAAACTCAAGTTATTAAATTTTTCTCTTTAAACTAAAGGGCCACCGTGCAAAACCCGGGTTTCTTTGATAATGGGAATGTCTCGGATATGATAACTTTGGATTGAGAAGATTTTGTATTTTTTATTTATTTTTAGGGTTCTTTTTCTAATCCTATAAGTTTGAGAGATTAAAATATAAAGACTAGAAAGTAAAAAATCTTTTTTTTGAGGTCCCCTCCCACTTAAACCTATGCCCCAAATTGGAGAGAACTAGGAAACAAACATCTTAGAAAGCGCCAAAGTGCACCCTCAAGTAGCGATCGATCACTATAATCTATTTTTGAAAACTATCTAAAATCGCATATGCGCTACCTCCTACAAGTTTCGAGGCATGCACATCCGACAACTATCTTATCTAACTCTAGACATAATTTTAGGAGACCCGTAGATGTTATGATATCGTGGGTCTCCCATAGTTATACTTGAAATCGGATAATATAATTACTCAATCCTCTAACAACAAGTAAAACTCAAAAGAAAAATGTTCATGCATGCACAGACGAAGCTTATGGTGTCACTCTTTTTTGTCACCATCTTTGTCCCATAGTCTCTTTTTTATCATCTAACTTTAAGTTGGATATAAAAAAGAATAACTAGTTAAGCTCATTATTACCATTTAACAACCTCTTATAGTATACATATGATTTCCTCACAAGTGACACATACTTAATGTCCTTTCGTTCATCCTTTTAGCAAAGGGTTTTCTCGTAGCAATTGGGTCACTTTGATATGAAGACAAAGTTCTTGGATGGGGTTACCCGGATGGATCAGTCTGAAACAAGTAAGATAACTTGGACAATAAATCTCGCGAATATTAAGTCTTTTATTCGCTATAGATTAATTCCCCCGTTACATTGATAGGTCAAGTTATGCTACGTGATCCTATATTTGAACATTAAAAAGAAGAGTTTTTTACTTTTAATTCTTATAAATAAATATATTTTCTTTTTAGTTCTTCAAATGTAATTATATCTTTTAACTCCACAGAATTTTCTAACACTTACGATAAAAATTCATCTAGTAAACAGTCGTTTAAAAAATGGATATTCAAGAGAATATTGCAACTGAAGGTGATGGTGAATGTGAAATACCTAAAATACCCTCACTTAATTTCTTAATAGCTCTATCTTTTTCTTCTCCAGACCGGCAGCTTCGGCGACTAACAAGAGCATGAGATGGCGATGACGGTGTCGACGCACGAAGGTGAAGCCAGGAGCGTGGGCTCTAGACTCGGAAGAGCATGAGATGGAGAACATTCAACAGAAGGAGGAAGTGGACGTCGGCACCGCTGCCGAGCCCTTCACTAATTTCCCCTCCTTGGCGGTTGTTGACATGGCCACCAAGACCTCTAAGAAGAAGAAGGGGCAGAAGATGTCCCTAGAGAAGTTCAACAACGGCGGGATCCCCGTCGGCCCCAGAGCCGGCAAGTTACAGGTGAGGTCTACCTCCTTGCCTGCCCCTATGGTAGCGGCGGTGGCGGCGGCAGCCACTACCAAGGGCTTGACTGCTGACAAGTGACTGATGCTTCCCATGGACCCGCACAAGAGCACCGCAGAGGAGCTAGAGAGGGGGAATTCACGCGGGTTCGAATACTTGTACGATGCCAGGGACAGGTGATCTAGGATAGGCGGGGAGGATTCAATGTCCCGGTGGGACTCGTCTATGGTTTTGGGGGAGGAACCATGTAGGGGCGGCTTCGGCGACAAGAGTATGGGACCGAATAGAGATTTGGCACCTTCTCGTGTCAATGAGATCGACAACTGGGGCACGGGCCAGAGGTTCAGGTAGATGAGAGGTTCTAACATGTTGGTGCTCGACTGTAGGAAGCTCTCGCTCCTGTCGCTACTAGAGTAGGCCTCTGACTACATCGCGGCCTTAGAGATGTAGATCCATGCCATGACGTCCCCTACCCCGTCCCCGTGGTTATTAATAGAGAGCGGTGTGCGGTGAATGACCTACATGACATTCATCTGTGGATGCTACAGGTGACCCAAGGGAGGTTGTCGTCGTGAACTCGGCCGGAGCCCCTTGTTCTTCTCCTCCTAGCTCCACCCCTCCTAACTAGGACACAACTGACTAACGAGGGTAATATAGTCATTGACTATTGTTCAGTTAAACTAACTAGGACAGAGTTACACTTTTGTTAAGGAATGAAAGGGTAAGGACTAATAAGGACAACGACCAAGATTTTGGGGAGTTAAAAAATAATAGTTACATTTGAGGTACTAAAAGAGAAATACACTTATTTGTAAGGATTAAAAAGCTAAAAATCTATAAAAAAAACTATCTTTTCTTTTCGGAAGACATATATATATATATATATACATGAACATCATATATATATATATATATATTATATATATATATAATATATATATATATTATATATTATATATATATATATATATATAGTTTAACTTTATATATATATAAAGTTATCTGATCTGATCCACAAGACGGTGGATTATATATGCTAAGCCCTGTGGATACCAAACCAATTAGTACTGAAGGGGACAACTCGATCCTACAATTTTTTGGGCGCGAACCGTTCTTAGCGTTGTGCATAAACGATTTTGTCGCTGTTAATTTGCCCTTGCATATGTATATATACATGATCATAGAGGCGTTGATAACTGTTGAAATGCCGGCTTTAAATACATGCCTAGATGATTAATCTGATCCCCTTTTACAATACTGGACAGACCTTAATGGTACTATATATTTCAACTAAAAGTATAAAATTTTTCATGAGTTTTGAAGATGCTAGATCTAGAGTCTTGCTGATGGTCTTGAAGTTTGAGAAATTAACAATGGTGGCGAACCTCGTCAAAGATGACATTTCTACAAGGATCAACTAAAGATCAGGGGGGTCTGAGATTGGATTTTTAAAGAAAATCTTCTGATAAGAACAAAAAGAATAAGTTTGACTCAAGATTGCTCCCCACATTAAAATGTAAAATTGTATATATGTTATCTCTTGTCGAGAGGGTTCTTTTAAGATTTAAAGGTAGTCGAGTCTCTCGGATGGTCTCAAACAACTTGGCTATAGTTAAAATCAGATCACGAGTTTCAATTCTTACGAGGATCGTGGGGATAATGTGGCAAGGGATCGTGGATGATCCATCGTTATCTTCTTTAAAACTCCACTTATTTTAGATAATCGTCATCACGTGAGATCCGTTGACCAGACAAGAGTGTCTACAATTTCACTTCCACCGAGCCAAAAGTTCTGCCAGACTAAGGACCTATGAACCTAAGATCTTACCGAGCTAAAGACTCTCTCGGCTTATTGGCTGCTGCGATAAGATTTGCTGGGTAAAGATCAGCCTTCAAAGCTAGAGTCTACCGAGCTAATAGATGGTACATGTTGGCCGAACTAACTAGGGGTGTACAACAGTTCGGTTCGATTTGGGAGAAATCGAACCGAATCGAACTCATTCGGTGAACCGAACCGAACCCGGTTCAAACCGAAATCAAATTTTTCTGGAATAAATTGACATTTATCTTACATTTTTCTAAAAATTCTGGAAAAAGGTGGCAAAAAGAAGCTTTTTCCGGTGACACTGCGCGCGCAGAGGGCGCGGGACGTCTCCTTCCACTGCGTTATTTGTCGATTTTTTATATAATTATTATTTATATAATATATATATATATATAATATATATATATATATATATATATATATTCGATTCATTTCGATTTTCCAACTAAGAACCGTAGAACTAACTTCCTACTTTAGAGTATGTCGAGATGTTATCTCGGGAGTCTCTCACCATTACCTCTCGAGTTATCTTTCTTGCTTCGATGCTTGGTTATGGGGCCTTTCTCGTAGGTGGCAATAGATGTTTTTGGCGCTTTGTGGCGGGTCCTATTTGAAAATTAGACTTTCATCTAAGTGGCTGAGCCTATGACTGACCCTTTTACGGATTGGATTAGAAGATTGAGATTTTTTCTCTCCATGTTTTAATCTTATAGTCGTCACACCAAAAGACCCTTCAGCGGTGGCAAGAGACACAATCACCATTATTTGTATATAGACATAACATGTTGAACCGGAAGAGAGAGAGAGAGAGAGAGATGTGAAGAAGAGATCTCTTATGAGGAAATATGAAAGATATAATGCACATCTTTGAATTCTTCGTACACAGTTTGAATTAATACTGTCTTTGACATAATCACGCTGGCACCATTAAAATCTCCAGTTCCTTTCTATCAGTGATAGACAAAACATACGAAGCGTCTCTCTCTCTCTGTATAGAAGAAGATGGCAATTGGCCTGCAGACGGCGATGGCTCATGGCCTGGCCGTGGGCGAACCGTGTGGTAGTCGCATGTGCACGGGGGTTCTCTCCATAGGCGAAAAGAAGGGAAGAGACCCGAGAGTGTGAATAGTTAATGCCGGGGAACTCCATCCACAGGTGGTGATGCCGTGATGGTGAGCGTCGTGAGGAGCGATGATGGTTCGTGGCCGAGGAAGACAGCAGAGAGAGAGAGGGAACCTAGCTTAGAGGAACTTAGTGCACAAAGATGAAGAGAAGGGGAGGGGGGTGGAGAACTAGCCAGCTAGGCGACAAAGGGCAGGGATATATGTTGGGTTAATGAGGGGTATTAGTAGGGCTGTAAACGGTCGGGTTCGAAATCGAAAATACAGATTTCGATTCCGATTTTGATAACCGAAATATAGTTTCGATTCCGATTCCAATAAAATCGAAATGGTTAATTCCGATTTCGATAACATTATCAGAACCGAAATTATGATAAACTAAGGTGTTTACTATAGTTTTACCTTTTGAGTTTATGATAATTTATCGGAATAACTGATACCGATTTCGATTCTGATTATTTTTCAATTTCGATTCTGATAGTTTATCAGAATATCTGATACCGATTACAATAAACTATCAGTATCATTTTTCGATTCCGAAATAGATAATTTTTATCAGAATCAAGTCGGAATATCGAAATATCGGATTCTGTTTACACTTCTAGGTACTAGTGAGGTTAAACAATTTGGCAGAGGATTTGTTTAACTCGGTTAAAACTTAAATTTTTAGGAGTAAGTGAGGTTAAACTATCTCATCTTTTTTGAGGGGTAGATTTAACTCCTCCTAACCTTAAGACTCACATACACCCCCCCCCAAATAAAAAGTGATAAATTGTGAGTTAAGTAACCCCCGATTATTTTAATCGAGAGTTTTTAACTCTTGGACAAATTGATCTACTAGTTTGGTTCACACCACCGTACACTACTCACACATCTGTGAAGAATTAGGTGTCTCCTTACATTAATATAATGTGTATTTAATAGGGAGAGAGAGTACCGACTACAAGAAAAATCGGAAATAGAGACCGAAATATTCGGTCTCTATTCGGTCCCTAAACATCTCAGAGACCGAATAGGGACCGAATAGTGACCGAATATGTCGGTCAAAAATTCTGGTCACAAATCTGTGACCGACTAAATTCAGTCCCTATTCGGTCACTAAATAGGGACCGAATAAGATCGGTCCCTATTTAGGGACCGAATTTATCAGTCCTAGTTCGGTCCCTAAAATAAGGACCGAATAGGGACCGATTTATTTCGGTCCCTAAATAGGGACCGAATTTATCAGTCCTAGTTCGGTCCTAAAATAGGGACCGAATAGGGACCGATTTATTTCGGTCCCTAAATAGGGACCGAATTTATTCGGTCGCTATTCAGTCCCTATTTTAGGGACCGAATTAGGACTGATAAATTCGGTCCCTAAATAGGGACCGAATTTATTCGGTCCCTATTCGGTCCCTATTTTAGCCTCCGGTTTATTCGGTCCCTATTTTAGCCTCCGGTCCCTAAATAACATAAGTCGGTCCCTATGTAGGGACCGAAATAATTCGGTCCCTATTTTAGGGACCGAACTAGGACTGATAAATTCGGTCCCTATTTAGACGAATAGGGACCGAATTATTTCGGTCCCTAATCGGTCTCTATTTTTTAAATATTTTTTAAAATATATATATATTTAGGAAAATAATCTGCTTAAATAAAATAAATAATATCCACAACAATAATAATTGTCCACCATAAAAAATCTACAACACAAAAATAATAAAAATATCCACAACAAAACAATAATAAAATGTCGACAACATCAACAATAATAAAAATATCCACAACACAACAATAATAAAATGTCCACAACATCAGAATAATAAAATGTCCACAATAAGAATAAAAATATCACAACATCACAATAATATAATGCCAACAACAATAATAAAAATGTCTACAACAATAATAATAATGAAATGAAAATCATGATGCCTCGTCTTCGTCTTCATCCTCGTGTCCTCCCATTCCACCCGATGAAGGAACCTACAATATGTATATAACAATAATAAGTTAAAATTAAATACTATTATAAGTAATAACTTATTTTAGAAGTATAAATTAATAAAACTATAAGCAATGAAGGTCAATTAGATGAGTATTTCTAATTTTGGACCCTGAAACCGAAGTTCTTCATTTTTTAACTAAACTAACTTGGTTAAGACGACTTGGCGCGTCGCGGTCAAACGGGAGTCCGAATTGAACTCCGTCAGTTTCCACAAGTCACACTCATCGGCCCGACCGTGCTGGAACAAACCGGAGGCCAATCGGATGAGTATTTCTAACATTGGACCATCAAACCGAAGTTTTTCATTTTTTAACTAAACTAACTTGGTTAAGACGACGTGGAGCGTCGAGGTCAAACCGGGAGTCCGAATTGAACTCCGTCAGTTTCCACAAGTCACACTCATCGGCCCGACCGTGCTGGAACAAACCGGAGGCCAATCGGATGAGTATTTCTAATTTTGGTCCCTCAAATCGAAGTTTTTCATTTTTAACTAAACTAACTTGGTTAAGACGACTTGAAGCGTCGAGGTCAAACGGGAGTCCGAATTGAACTCCGTCAGTTTCCACAAGTCACACTCATCGACCCGACCGTGCTGGAATAAACGGAGGCTAATTAGATAAGTATTTCTAATTTTGGACCCTGAAACCGAAGTTTTTCATTTTTAACTAAACTAACTTGGTTAAGACGACTTAGAGCGTCGAGGTCAAACGGGTGTCCGAATTGAACTCTGTCAGTTTCCACAAGTCACACTCATCGACCTGACCGTGCTGGAACAAACCGGAGGCCAATCGGAAGAGTATTTCTAACATTGGACCCTCAAACCGAAGTTTTTCATTTTTAACTAAACTAACTTGGTTAAGACGACTTAGAGCGTCGAGGTCAAATCGGGAGTCCGAATTGAACTCCATCAGTTTCCACAAGTCACACTCATCGGCCCGACCGTGCTGGAACAAACGGAGGCCAATCGGATGAGTATTTCTAATTTTGGTCCCTCAAATCGAAGTTTTTCATTTTTAACTAAACTAACTTGGTTAAGATGACTTGGACCGTCGAGGTCAAACCGGGAGTCCGAATTGAACTCCGTCAGTTTTCACAAGTCACAATCATCGACCCGACCGTGCTGGAACAAACCGGAGGCCAATCGGATGAGTATTTCTAATTTTGGTCCCTCAAACCGAAGTTTTTCATTTTTTAACTAAACTAACTTGGTTAAGACGACTTGGAGCGTCGAGGTCAAACCGAGAGTCCGAATTGACCTCCGTCAGTTTCCACAAGTCACACTCATCGACCGACCATGCTGGAACAAACCGGAGGCCAATCGGATAAGTATTTCTAATTTTGGTCCCTCAAACCGAAGTTTTTCATTTTTTAACTAAACTAACTTGGTTAAGACGACTTGGAGCGTCGAGGTCAAACCGGGAGTCCGAATTGAACTCCGTCAGTTTCCACAAGTCACACTCATCGGCCCGACCTTGCTGGAACAAACCGGAGGCCAATCGGATGAGTATTTCTAATTTTGGTCCCTCAAACCGAAGTTTTTCATTTTTTAACTAAAGTAACTTGGTTAAGACGACTTGGAGCGTCGAGGTCAAACCGGGAGTCCGATTGAACTCCGTCAGTTTCCACAAGTCACACTCATCGGCCCGACCGTGCTGGAACAAACCGGAGGCCAATCGGATGAGTATTTCTAATTTTGGTCCCTGAAACCGAAGTTTTTCATTTTTTAACTAAACTAACTTGGTTAAGACGACTTGGAGCGTCGAGGTCAAACCGGGAGTCCGAATTGAACTCCGTCAGTTTCCACAAGTCACACTCATCGGCCCGACCATGCTGGAACAAACCGGAGGCCAATCGGATGAGTATTTCTATTTTGGTCCCTCAAATTGAAGTTTTTCATTTTTTAACTAAACTAATTGGTTAAGACGACTTGGAGCGTCGAAGTCAAACCGGGAGTCCGAATTGAACTCCGTCAGTTTCCACAAGTCACACTCATCGACCCGACCGTGCTGGAACAAACCGGAGGCCAATCGGATGAGTATTTCTAATTTTGGTCCCTCAAACCGAAGTTTTTCATTTTTAACTAAACTAGCATGGTTAAGACGACTTGGAGCGTCGCAGTCAAACCGGAGTCCGAATTGAACTCCGTCAGTTTCCACAAGTCACACTCATCGACCCGACCGTGCTGGAACAAACCGGAGGCCAATCGGATGAGTATTTCTAATTTTGGTCCCTCAAATCGAAGTTTTTCATTTTTTAACTAAAGTAACTTGGTTAAGACGACTTGAGCGTCGAGGTCAAACCGGGAGTCCGAATTGAACTCCGTCAGTTTCCACAAGTCACACTCATCGGCCCGACCGTGCTGGAACAAACCGAAGGCCAATCGGATGAGTATTTCTAATTTTGGTCCCTCAAACCGAAGTTTTTCATTTTTTAACTAAACTAACTTGGTTAAGACGACTTGGAGCGTCGAGGTCAACCGGGAGTCCGAATTGAACTCCATCAGTTTCCACAAGTCACACTCATCGGCCCGACCGTGCTCGAACAAACCGGAGGCCAATCGGATGAGTATTTCTAATTTTGGTCCTCAAACCGAAGTTTTTCATTTTTTAACTAAACTAACTTGGTTAAGACGACTTGGAGCGTCGAGGTCAAACCGGGAGTCCGATTTGAACTCCGTCAGTTTCCACAAGTCACACTCATCGACCCGACCGTGCTGGAACAACCGGAGGCCAATCGGATGAGTATTTCTAATTTTGGTCCCTGAAACCGAAGTTTTTCATTTTTTACTAAACTAACTTGGTTAAGACGACTTGGAGCGTCGAGGTCAAACCGGAGTCCGAATTGAACTCCGTCAGTTTCCACAAGTCACACTCATCGACCCGACCGTGCTGGAACAAACCGGAGGCCAATCGGATGAGTATTTCTAATTTTGGTCCCTCAAATCGAATTTTTCATTTTTAACTAAACTAACTTGGTTAAGACGACTTGGAGCGTCGAGGTCAAACCGGGAGTCCGAATTGAACTCCGTCAGTTTCCACAAGTCACACTCATCGCCCCGACCGTTCTGAGAAAAATCGGAGGCCAATCGGATGAGTATTTCTAATTTTGAACCCCCAAACCTACCTAGGTTCTCCCTTTTTAACTAACCTAACTCGCTTAACAAGAATTGTGTGTCGATCAACCCAAATTAAAGTTAAACTAAGTTAACTAAGTTAACTGTTAAAATTAAACCTCTGAAATAAAATAAATTACTCACGTGAGGGGAGTGTGCTGATGTCGATGGTGCTGCCTGTGGAGGAGGTGCTGCCTGTGGAGGAGGAATGTTGATCTGGGAGAAGGCCTGGGAGATAACCTGGGAGAGGGACTGGGAGAGGGACTGGGAGAGCTGGGCCTGTAGTGCATCGGTCACCTGCATCTGCATCTAGGCTAGAAGAGTCTCCATCGAATCCGTCAGACGAGACTCTAAGCCCGATATCCTACTATCAATGAAGCCCATCAGCTGTCCTGGAGAAGTACCTGGAGTACCAACTCCTGCGTGGAATGCACTGGTCTGTGACCCTGAGCTGGATCCTCCAGATAACACCCGCTCGTGTCGATGCTGTGCCCAAAACCATACACATGGCCTTTCTTTGGGGACCCAGATGCCGCAACCCATACCTCAGGATCTAACGGCGGCTGCTCGTCCTCCCCGACGTACTTCTCTGTCATTTGTTGGTTGTATGACTCCTGCAAGAAACCAGAAAAAACAATAGTAGTTAATATTCATATTAATGTGAAAAATTAAATAGTGAATATCTTCTAAATACTTACTGCAACCACTCGGGCTCTATCGCTAATGTATGCATCCGTTCCTTTTTTCTTGTGTGTTCTATCGAACACCTCGGAAAATGTCGGCTGCCTTTTTAGCTCCTTCTCCTATTTCACAGAAAAAACATGACATAAATGAGTACCTTTATAAATAAAGAGACCAGAAATGGACAAATTACTTACCAATCTGGACTGATGGGTCGCAAAAGAGACAGACCCACCAGTATGCATGTTTGCTTCTGGATTCGCAGCCCGATTAACTTTCATTATTGAGGATGTTTGTTGCCATCTCTCTGCAGCCCAGATGTTGCAAAGAGTTTCCCAATATTCTCCCTCATCCAACTGGGCGCCCGCTCCCTCCAAAGAGTCGGGTCTGCACTCTGAGAATGTTTCTCTGCATTTTTTCTCACATTATACATCAAATGCTTGAAATTTGATCTTGCGGTCATCGTCCATACAAATCGAGACCGCGCCTCGTCCGTACGACTCGTGAATCGATGCTGGCTCTATACATAAGAGTTAGTGAACTGCATGTATGAATACGATAAGAATTAAATTACAATACGAAATTACATACCATGAACATCTGATACAAGTGCTCCTGGACCTCCATCGAAAAATCATTGAATCTATGAATTGGCCCAGGAAAATGTGCTTGTAACGTTCTTGTGATGAATTGAGATGCTTGAGTAGGCTCTATTTTATCACTGCAATGATGTAACTGCATAATGTCAATTTCTGAACTAAATTCACTTCATTGCCCATAAGAAATACATACTTGTTGATTACGTACCCATTAATCCAGACCTCCCGCAGAGTGCTCTCATAAAAACTACCTCTGCCCTCCTGCAACTACCAGCATCCTCTGGCACGAACCTGGAAAATAATGATGAACAACATGAGTAATGTACAAAAATACTAAATAATGACTACAGAAATACCCTAATAGTTACCGGAGCCGGGGGCCGAAGGGAGGGAGCAGGGGGCCGGAGGGAGGGAGCAGGGGGCCGGAGGGAGAGAGGGAGGGAGAAGGCCGGAGGGAGTTACCTACCTTCGAAGAGGGTGGACGCCGTGGAGCTGGAGGCGGCAACGGTGGAGGCCGGAGGGAGTCACCGGAGCCGGTGATGGTGGACGCCGGAGCCGGGGACGATGGCTTCGGAGCGGCAGTGGCCCTTTGAAGCCCTAGCTTCCTTCGCCGGTCGTGCGATCGGGGAGGACAGGGAGCGTCGTTATCGGAGTGGGTGGGGTTTGGGGCGTGGGGGGACTCGCCGTCGCGCCGAGTCGCCTGCTCTCCTCAAAACCCAGGGAGGCCGCCGCAGTGCGGGTTTGAAATTTTGAGGGTTCGCAAATCACAACTTCGGATTAGGGCAACTTTGCAAGGGAAGGGCGCAACGGAGTAATGTGACGTTAGATCGGGTCAACGGTTCGATTCGGTTTTCATAAGGTGAAAATCGAACCGGACCATATATCAGTCAAACGGTTCGGTTTGGTCCATTGACCCGTTTTTTTTTTCATTTGTGAACCGAACCGAACCGAATTTCGGTTCGGTTCATCGGTTTGGACCGATAAATGAACAGTCCTACCTGCAGCACCAACACGACTGGTCTTCTTAGCCAAGAAAGCAGGCGAAAGTCTCTGCTGGTTTTAGAAGATGTCGAAGACACCGACGAAGAAGAAGACGACGTTGTCCAAGAATGTTGCACGGACGGCGACGACCACTTGGCCGAGGAGGCTCGACTGCTCGTGCTCGGGGCGATGGGAGAGGCCGAAGAGCAGGGGCTCCGACACTCCGCTGTGTAGCAAAGAAAGAGGAGAGGCCGAACTGAGACCGGGAGGGAGAAGGGCTACGTGACCAGATTAGGGATTTTTAGGGTTGTTCGGTTCAATCGGTTCGGCTCAATTTTAAGGAAGAAAAATCGAACCGAACCATTTACCATTAAACCGGTTTGATTCGGTTCATTGACCCGAACTTTAGTTAGTTGAACCGAACCGCACCGCGGTTCGGTTCGGTTCGGTTTATCGGGTTGGACCGAGAAATGAACAGTCCTAAGCATAGCATCACCAACAGCAAAGCAGTAGCAGCAGTAAAGCAGTAGTAACAGTAGAGCAGTTGTAGGAGTAGCAAAGCATAGCAGCAGCAGCATGTGCGGGAGGATAAGATAAGGATCATTGGCGGGGTTTAAAGGTGGGGTTTATCCGCATGCGAGATTGCAACGAACGATGGCGATGAAATCTTCGAAAGGATTTCACCTGGGTTAAACACGTAATACAGTTCTTACGTAACCCAAGTTACGCAGGATGAACAGTGATTACCTTACGTAATCATTGTGATATATATATATATATACATATATAAAATTCCATATATTTCTTTAATATAATATAATTCTATTTTAATCCTTTTCCATCAACATAATTTTACTTATTTAGGTTATTAATTTATGGGCCTCTTGTGTGTTTATTACCGAGCTTTATTTTAGTAATGAAGGTGTGCATAATATTCGAATTAATTGGAACGTCATCATGTATATACACAAATGACCAAGTATTTTTATAAACAAAATCAAGGTGTTACACATTTACAGCCCTAATTTCGATAGATAACAACACAGACGATTAAAGTGTGAGTTCGTTGTGTGTGTAGACCTGAGAATTCATATTAATTATTTAAAATTTTGAGAAAGGTCCATATTGTTCTCCATATTTTGGAAGAAAAAAAAGAGCTTTTTATTCGACCTAGAATATAGGTGTGTCGACCTAATTAAGTCATTGGAGACATGAGTTAAAAGTTGATTTCAAAATTAACAGAGTGTGTCAACCTGAATAGAAGAGAGTGTTGACACTCTGAAGGAAAGTGTCAATTCTCTACAAGGTATTGGTCGATACTATGAAGGGATAGGTCGACGCTATAAGGGATAAATCGGTCAACACTACTGGATAGATAATGGTGACAGTATTACTGGATAGATAGTGTTGACACATGAGTACGGATAGGTCAACACTAGTATTGCATAGATAGTGTTGACACTACTGGATAGATAGTGTTAACTGACACTACTAGATAGATAGGTCAACACTACTGGATAGATGTGTTGACACTACTAGTACTATTTCCAAAACACAGTCAGAAGAAAAGAAGAAGAATAAGAATCTTTCAATTCACAAGAACACTTGCCTAGCTAAGACTGAGTATTAGCTAAAACACGTAAGTATACCTAATAATCTTTTTTTTTATATTTATCTTTTCTTTTATTAACACACACACACAAACACACACACACACAACATAATATATATATATATATATATATATATATATATATTATATATATATACTATATATATACACACACACTTTACACATACCTACCACTACTTACACATGTTCACATTTAGATGCAGGTAAATCTTACGTAAACAAGTTTATGGTAATTTTTTTTTTAAAATTTCCTGAAAAAATATTTATCAAGTATAAATTGTCCTAAAAGTAGATAAATCATATTTACCTCATTAACCGTGCATCAAAAATTCTCAATATCCACATTTTGGTATAAATATATTTTTCTGATAATTATGGTAATTTTGAACTAAATTTTATTACCAAAATCCAGTGACACCTTGTCAGTGTACATATGTGCAGAAATGGTGCCGACATGAAACAATATAAATCTTTAAATGATTTTCTGCTGCAAATATGCTAGGACTATACCTGATATTAATTTGAGACGTCAAAAATCGATCACAAATCTTTCTCACGTTATTGAGAATTTGTGACTGAAATAAAATCAGTCATCATTCAGTATGTAAAATAGAGACTGATTTACTATTCGATCACTATTTAGGGATCGAATTGTGACTGAATTTAATCAATCTCAAAATATGGAGGCCAAAAAATCAGTCCCTATATATTTAGGGACCGAAATAATTCAGTCCCAAATATGGAGACCGAATTATTACAGTCTTCGTTCGGTCCCTATTTAGGGACCGAAATAATTCGGTCCCCAAATATAGAGACCGAATCATTTCGGTCCCTATTCAGGACTGAATAGGGACCGAACAGGGACTAAAATTGTTCGGTCCCAAATATAGAGACTGAATTATTTCGGTCCCTATTCGGTCCCCAAATATAGAGACTGAATAGGGACTGAAATAATTCAGTCTCAAATATAGAGACCGAATAGGGACCGAAATTGTTCGGTCTCAAATATAGAGATCGAATTATTTTGGTCCCTATTCGGTCCTAGGGACCGAAATAATTCGATCTCTATATTTGGGGACCGAATTATTTCGGTCCCTATTCAGTCTCTATATTTGGGGACCGAATGGGGACCGAAATAATTCGGTCTCTATATTTGAGACCGAACAATTTCGGTCCCTATACGGTCCCTATTCAGGACTGAATAGGGACCGAAATGATTCGGTCTCTATATTTGGGACCGATTCATTTCGGTCCCTAAATAGGGACCGAATTGAGACCGAAATAATTCGGTCTCTATATTTGAGACCGAAATTTTCAGTCTCTATTCGGTCCCTATTTTGGGACCGAATAGGGACCGAAAATTTTGGTCTCTAAATCGGTCTCTATATGCGTTTTTTCTTGTAGTGAAATACACATTATATTAATGTAAGGAGACACCTAATTCTTCACAGATGTGTGAGTAGTGTATGGTGGTGTGAACCAAATAGATGTACACTAAGTAATTCTCTTTTCTTTTTCTCTTTGCATGGGTTGAAGTCAGAAATTTAACCCCCATATTAATTCTTAATTAAACATGTCTTGTTTATTTCACAGTGGAGTCACGCTTGTTATTAGGCGTGGAACAAGTGTGAAAATCTTATCTCGTTTCTATTCCTATATATATATATGGAGTATTGACGAGATACAAGATATAACAAATTTGTATTAAAAAAATAAATAAGTCATGTTATCATATCATTTCACATATTTTTTTATCATTTCTTATAAATTAATCATATAAATATTCAGTACGTACTATTCTTCACAATTTGAACTTCTATGTAGGGTGCTTTAAGATGGGCAATCGGCTGGAGTGAAGGAGATCATATGAGAGTGAAAAATAAAAAGTTATTGGGAGTGGTTTGCTAAAGATAGGGCCAGGTGATTTATTTCTAAAAAATTTAAGGACATAACAATAATACTCTTAAGAAAAAACTCCCTAGTCTGCTCCCTTCTGATCTTTGCTAGGAAGATTAGCCTCAGTTTGGCAATGGGTTGGAGTTAGAGATAACTCCAACTCATGATTAAAATTATACAGGGTTAACTTATCTTTTAGTTATTTTCTTGTGTGTTAACTCAGTTTAATTACAGTGAGTTAACCCACTTTTCTTGAGATTGTTTTGATAAGATAAAGTGAGTTAACCTACTTTATATCAAAAAATGACTTGAAAAAAAAGTAGTAATTATATTGTGTTGAGAAAAGAGAAAGTAGTAATTAATGTTGTGTACCCCAAGACAAAAAGGTAGTTAACCTATTTGAGTTAACTCCAATCCACCTCTAGAGGTGGGTTGAAAAATTGTAAGTTAACTTACATCTGACTCACTTAAATCTAACTCACTTGAGTTAACTTTTTTGTTATCAAATTGCACTTTGAGTTAACTCTGAGTTAACTTTGAGTTAACTTTATATTAACTCGTTACCAAACTGAGACTTAGAGTCCACGTTGGCAGGCCCAGAGTGATTGTCGACGGTTCCTGGGCAACGGAGTGGGCACCGTCGCGTCACCAAACGTACCCATCAGCAACTTGTCTAATCCAGAAAAAAAAAACTAAGAGAAAGCTCAATTTTAAATTCGTCCCAAGATTAGAAAAAAAAACGTTGGGTTATTTCAAAATAAAGCTATCCCCGCCAAAAAAAAAATTGGGAAATGCTGACCTCCCACCTCGATAGAAACCATCTCACATATAAGATTCGAGAGTTTGCAACTCTAGGAGGTACGGGGGCCCTTCGGGTATTGTGTTTGGGACGAGGAAGCCAGCTTGACTTCGTCGGTGATCGACAAGAAGTCTGCTTTTTCTTTAAAAAAAAAGTCTTTTATTGATGTATATGGTATATATAATTAATAGAATTTTTTTTAAAATATTAAAAAAATTCATCAAAATATGTTTAATTTTAACATATTTATAAAATTATGTCTAGATAGTTTACATAAGTATATTGCAACATACACAAATTTATATATTAATGTGTAAGTTGTAATATATTGGTGAAAGCTACAGAAATTTGTGTAAATTGTAACATATTATGAAATTCACCGTAAATTTATGTAAACACCATAAATTTGTGTAAGCTAGTAAGACATAGTTTTGTAAATATATTAGAATTGGACATATTTTCATAACTATTTCTTAAAATAAAGTTATTTTAAAAAAAATCCCTATAATTTTTCTAGTATTAAATAATTAATTGGGACACATGATGGTTACAATTATATTAAGAGATTTTTTAAAATTATACTTTAATAAATATTTATCAAAAATATATCTTGTTCTGACGTATTTATAAAATGATACCTGGAGAGCTTACACAAATATGTTGTGCTTACACAAATGTGTGTAAGTTGCAGTATATTTATATAAATTATAACATATTTGTGTAACTTGCAAGGTAAGATGTATTGTGCGATCCAGCCATATTGAGTTGCACCTAATATGGTATGGATCGAAAGAAATTGCGTCAATCCACTTCGATCCATTCAATACACTTCAAAAATTAATTAAAAGATAAAGAACAAAAAGAAAGAGATCGAATCAATCGTGCCAAGAATCGGTGCCACACGGTGAATTTAGTAACTTGTAGCATATTTGTGTAAACTACACAAATTTGTGTACAAGTCGCAGCATATTTATGTAATTTATAACAAAAGTGTGTAAATTATAGCATATTTATATAAGTTAGGGCAAATTAATTAGGAGTCCTTATCAGATTTTTGACTTATTTGTTAGTCCCTAACAAAATTGTAACCTATTACAGTAATGTTATCACATGTTATAATATACGTTAAATTCTATTATAGTAAGGACCTCCATGTTATAGTCAGGAACTTCTAATTAATTTGTCCTATAAATTATTTAGATATAGTTTTGTAAAAATGTTTAAATCGTATATAATTTTGTAATCATATCACAACCTAGCATGAGTAAATATTTATTAAAAAGATTATTTAAAAAATCCCTATAACCAAAGGGTCTCATATTGAACCAACTATGCATTTTTTATTCTTTTTAAGGATACCACTACATCTTATATATATATATATATTATATATATATATATATATAATATGATGCACATGGTACATATAACTATTTTATGTTATATGATGCACATGTGCATATAATTATTTTATGCCCTTTGAAATAGAATGGCATTGAACAAAAGAATCTGGAAATATCCATGCGATAAATGGTTTTATTTCGAAAATTACATCAAGTATATTCAAATCTCGAGTAACTGAGGTGGTCATCTCTTTGCATAATTTTAAGTAAATATTTTGCAAGTGGCCAAATGCTCGTGTTGATCAAGAACAGCAACTAACAGAAGAAAGGGGGTTAAAAACAAAAAAACAAAAGCTGTGTAATCCAGTACACAAGCATCTGGATGTCGTCATCGTCGGGAGGCAGCAAAGGACCAAGTGGCGACGGCGGATGCTGCCGCACGCCCGCAACTTGCTCTACTAAATGCCACCTTCTGTTCCTATCGCCTTTTGGACCTACCTTCTAGAGTGGTGGATTGAACAACTAGAGTGGAATAATCATCTTGTAATCAAATTTAAATTTTATTCTCATAAGTTCTATTCAAACCTTATATTAGTACCATTAGAGCTGTCAACAGAGTGGATACGGAGCGGATATAGATTTTTCGGTTCCGATCTAAATAGTTAATCGGATAATTCGTATCCGCTCCGAATATAATTCGAATACGGAGCGGATAATTTAATCGGATAATTTTCGGATTCGAAGCGGATACGGATATATCCGCTTCGAAAATATAAATTTAATAAAAGATATTAAGTGATCTAAAAATCATAAAAAATTAAAAATATATATTTTTTAAATATAAATGTCAAAAATATTTTCTAAACAAAAAATTAGTATTAGATATATTATATATTTATAAATTATATATATTATATATGAATCATTAGATCTAAAATATAATGGTAAAAAATAATTCTATTTCGGAGTCGATCATCCGTTTCCGTATCCGCTCCGTTTATTATCCGGATAATATCTGTATCCGAAATTCGTTCCGCCAGATATTGTTAATCAGATAATATCCAGATAATCAGATACGAATTTGAATCGGATTCGGATATTATTCGGATCCGTTTACAACCCTAAATACCACTCTTTCTGACTAGATAAACATTATACCACTTTTTAAAGCGCATTTATTACATATTTGAAGGTCTCTTATTTTGCAAACACCGTGCACGGTCAACACATTATCTAATAAATACTTAAAAGTATACTTTAGAAGTAGTACAATAAATGTTTGGGAAATATTTGTTATATGTATTTGCAGGGTGATATAATAGTTAGTATGACGTCACGTAAGATGTCATGCAGATTAGAAGATAAGGCGGACGGTGTGCGAGCAGCGGCAAGTAATGACAACCAATGCCCAGTGGCGATGGATGGATAGGTGAGAAGTTGCAGTAAACTTAAAAATAAAAAATTTAGACTCACAAATATAAATTTTAGACTCACAAATATTATCTTTAAGACTTAAAAATATCGACTAAATTTTTAATAATAATTTAAACTCATAAATTCAGATTTTAGATTCAAAAATATAACTCTTGGAATTTAAAATTTATGGATTGAACTCTTACAATAATAAATTTAGACTCATAAATGTTATTATTAGACTCATTTTTTTCTTTTAGGTAGGAAATTTTCCCTCCACACTGTTGCAACTTTTCTATCTTACTAAGGTGATCATTTCAGGTCCGCAACCTATGTTTGCAATAACAATATATTCTCCTTACGAGCTTCACTGCTTGTAAGAGAAATTGAATACAAAACTTCATCTAAAATTTTAGTATATTTTCATCTCATTCAAGACAATTATAATTTATAAGAGTTGATGACGGATTTTTGGAAGGGGGAACACTACACGACACTCGTGCATGAGATGAGGATAGAACTGATCCAAGATTCCTGGCCTCGGAATTGGCGAATCTGTCTAATATGTCGGCCCAGACTGGCAGAGTTGTTGGTCCACAGTCGGTGTTAGATTTCTGACGACTTTGGGCTTGCAAGTTGTTGTGAGAGTGTAATTGAATGAAGAGAAATAATTGTGACTAAGGCATCAAGCTCGGGGGGGGGGGGGGGGGGGGGGCTTGCTTGACTTCCGCGTCGGTTGAGATTTTACGACGTCGAGAAAGATAGAGAGATGCGCGTCGTCTCTCTCCCTCGGTAAAAAGTTGCTATATACCCACTTTTGCCGATTTCGCGGTAAGAGGAGTGATAAAAAAAAAATTTTGTGTCACAGACGAGAGACGGACGTGGGCGTCGAGGCGCCTCGTCACCCGCGCTCATCAGGACGAGCAAAAGCGGGACGTGGGACTCGTCGGTTCAGAAATCGGCTTTTGCCGATTTTTAAATTTCAAAACTCAGTGTCAAACAATGCCTTAATCAATTACATTTTTTTTAGTGGACTTTTGATCTTATCATTGGTCAGTGCATTGAGAATAGATTGTGCCCACCTAATAAAAAGTAGAGTTGCGATAAGCATTTCTCAAAAATAAGAAGTACACTACACTAATAGAATTAACAAGTGCAACAAATATTTCTCTTTAATAAAGAGAAATATTTGTGACACTTAATCAATTACATTATTTTAGTGGACTTTTGATCTTATCATTGGTCAGTGCATTGAGAATAGATTGTGCCCACCTAATAAAAAGTAGAGTTGCAATAAGCATTTCTCAAAAATAAGAAGTGCACTAAACTAACAGAATTAACAAGTGCAACAAGTATTTCTCTTTAATAAAACAAATGTTGATGTATAGAAAGCCACCAGCCTACTAGTCCGAGCCAAAGTAGCGAAATTTCAAATGTAAAGAATCAGATGGCGAGCCCAAATTCTTGAGGAGACGCCATCGAGAATCTGAAGATGAACAATAAATATTAAAAAGATATCAAAAGTTCTATTATTTAAAATATTTTGTATACGGTGGAAGAATTTGTGAGTGCAAATGGTAGGAGGAATAGCCTGTTGAGCTTATGGTAGCTAAGTTCTCCCAATCTGTGGGGTTAACTGCCGTCAACATGTAGAAGGGCTAATGAGGTGGGTCAGGCAGCAGAACCATGCCAAGTACGCATTGGCTAGGCCCAATATTTAATGGTTTCTGATAGAACCCCTGGACCAGCCCAAAGGCATCTTATTGGGTCCGGCCCAAGTCTACCCACTTGAGGCAAAGAGGTGAAGCAGAGAAGGGAGCTCCAAGGGGGAACTTAATCCGATATTGGAAGCCACTAGGGGTGTAAACGGAACCCGATATTCTGATATTCCGACCCGATTCCGATAAAAATTATCAGTTTCGGAATCGGAATATGATACCGATAACTTATCGGAATCGGTATCGGATATTCCGATAAGTTATCGGAATCGGAATTGAAAAAATAATCGGAATCGGTATCAGTATCGGTATCGGTTATTCCGATAAATTATCATACACTCAAGGTAAAATTATGGTAAACACTTACTTTATCGGAATTTCGGTTTCGGTAATGTTATCGGAATCGGAACGGAATCGGAACTAACCATTCTTATCGGAATCGGAATCGGAATCATATTTCGGTTATCGGAATCGAATCTGTGTTTCCGGTTCCGAACGCGATCCGTTTGCAACCCTAGAAGCCACACTCCTCTTCACCAAGGGTTATCTTTAAAAGAAGTTCAATAGTCACAAATGTGAACTAAGGGGATAGACGTCAACACTAAATATAGTCCCACTCAAAAACTCTCATGTTGTAACTCCCTTCTTGAATGGAATTCTTTTCTTTACTAACTTGACCATTGTTGGATCGTTTGAAGGATCCACATTCTTGGGACTAACAATTTGATAGGTCAAGAAAATAACTGAGAGCAGACCAGATATTTATTTCCACTCTTCGTCTCCACTATTCGAGGTCTAGGCTCGGGTCCACTATGATCGTTTCCATTGAAAATCTAAGAGTCAAATCAAATCAATCATATCAGTTCCCTTACATCATATCAAGCTCTTGTTCTCAATACCCAATATTTTGCCTCTCCTCTTTCCCAATGCTCCCCCTCTTTGATCCTTGGCATTTAAAAGTTCTCCCTTCGTTCTAGGGATCCCTTCTCCCCCTCATTGTCTTCTCCAGTGTTGGCAGTATTGCCTTTCATTTTCGCTAGGATTGGTGCTAGGCCGTTTAGGGTTGGAACAATCTTTATTTCCAATATTTCACTATGTTGTGCAAGTTTATCTTATATTAAAAAAAATGATAATCCTATATGTACAACAGGAAAGAGGTCAAAGATTCACTTCCATCAACAACAGGTTTACAAGAAATTTTCAAAAAAAAAATTAAAGATGATGTCAAGGGTCAACTCCCATCGAATGATATAATAGGCTAATATTCTAATAATTTTTTTAAAAAAACTTACATAAAAGAATGCAGCACGCCAACTATCACCTTCCTATTGGTTTCCCATTAGTCTTAAGGCCAATGGGGACACGGATATTTTCTTTTTCGGTTAGAAAACTAACTCATTATAATATTCTTAGAAATCCTTTCTAAACCTCTTCTTTTTAAGATTTGATCCGTGACAACATCTCGGTGTACATGAAGAACTAACCACTAGACAACTCCATAATGAAAGATAGGCAGACAGAGGTTAACATCTGCCCAAAGGCAAATGGTCTTGACTGGTCCAATAGGATGGTCATACGTAACCCTTGCAGCCCAAGTGTGCAGCAAATAATTTCCATTTCAGATCCAATCAGGCTAGCATAACCTCTACACAAGTCAAGCTCGTTGAGAAAAAAGACCCTCGTTGCGTGTGCTCGACGTGCAGCGAAACCCTCGCTGCATGCCTAGTGTGCAACGAAACTTTTCTCCCCTATAGAGTTTTTCGTCACGACGGCTGCATCGACCGAGGAGGCCGACTCTGTTTGGTAGTTTTTCTCTGACATCTCATCCTCGACTCCTCTTCAGCTCTGTTGTGGGTGGGTGGGTGTGGTTGGGGGGTGGTTGCCTCCGGACTTTCCTCCTCCCCCCACCCCTTAGATCCACTTCCCCGTTATCTTGTTTTTTTGTTATTGTCCTCCCCTTGTTCCCTCTGCCACCTTGCGTCTCCGCCAATCGATCCTCTGGCCTCTGCCTACCTCGTCTCTATGCGATTTCTCAATCAAACCCCCCCTCCGCCACAATCCCCTATTGGTGGATCCCTCTTGGGTCTTCCCCCTCTGTGGCCGACCCCTTTTGAACGTTGTCTTTGTGCCCCACCTCAACTTTCTCCTCCTCCCCTTTTTCTCTTCTCTATCATTTCCACCCCCTTTTTGGTAGTTTTTCTCTGACATCTCATCCTCGACTCCTCTTCAGCTCTGTTGTGGGTGGGTGGGTGTGGTTGGGGGGGTTTGCCTCCGGACTTTCCTCCTCCCCCCACCCCTTAGATCCTTCCCCGTTATCTTGTTTTTTTGTTATTGTCCTCCCCTGTTCCCTCTGCCACCTTGCGTCTCCGCCAATCGATCCTCAGGCCTCTGCCTACCTCGTCTCTATGCGATTTCTCAATCAAACCCCCCCTCCGCCACAATCCCCTATTGGTGGATCCCTCTTGGGTCTTCCCCTCTATGTGGCCGACCCCTTTTGAACGTTGTCTCTAGCCCCACCTCAACTTTCTCCTCCTCCCCTTTTTCTCTTCTCTATCATTTCCGCCCCCTTTTTGTTTCTAGATAGTCAATCTATCTGATTTTTGCGGCTTATTTATCGTTTCTTTTAGTCTAGTGCTTACTTTCTCATATCTTCCGTTGCCATTGGAGGTGTTTTTGGTGTGACATCTTCAGATCCAGCTGATCCAATTCTTTCAGCTTTGGAAGACCTTTATTTGAGGGTTTGGAGTCGTTGATGCAGTGTGTGTTTCAAGGATTATCAACACATCACATGTGCATGTGTTTCATCCAAGTTGTCTTACCCTTGCTACTACAAATATGAAATACAAACTCCATCTATGAAGGCACTAGCAAGATCTTGAATGTTCCGTCTCTCATCCTCCTTTAGTGTTGTTCAACTGCTATCAATGTCATGTTATGGATGATTTTTTTTTGACGGGTAGGATGTTTTTCTTCTTTTTGATCTTTTTAGACCCTCTTTAGACGCCATCCACTAATATATGTGTGTGTGTTCTCAGGCATCTCACTGGGAGATACGCCATCTTATGTATCCAGTTTCGATTTAAATAAATGAAGTATTTTACTATCCAAAAAAAAAGAGAAAAAAGACAGTTTTTAACAAATCAAATATGTTTATATATCCTTGCTTTCACTCGTACATAGAACGAAATGCAGAAACGAATAAACGCTCTCCCGTCTTCAAATAGTACTAACCAGCAGTACGAAGGATATATGCAAAGTTGAAAAATAAATCCACGAAAACAAAACGCTCTCGCTCTGCTGTACACACTACCTGGAATTGCATCTGGTTGTCACCTGATTCAATGTCTGGTGGGCCCAGCTTGGGCAGACCCAAGCCCAATGACTGGGCCCATCTCGGTACGACCTGCACCCAATAGCCTTTACGACAGTCTCACTGCGAATACCTCCAAGGGCCCCCCATAATCGATTACTGTCCCTATGTCTTCAATGGTTAAATACCGCACAACACACAAGGGCTTGCCGATAATCGATTATTGTCACTCTGTGACTAATGCACCGTTTGGGAGTGCTTCTTATAAAGGTAAAATCGGTTAAATCTGATTTCTCAGAAAAATGACGTAGGACTGGCGCTTTTCTTCTCATATTTCGCATCACACATGATCTCGCGCTTTAAAAAGAAAAATGTTGAAAAAAATTGCTGCACGCCGACCCATCTTTCTCTCTCATTCGGCTCCAAATTTTTCCAAAGCGGCTGGGCATCCGTTTTCACATGGCACACCTTCTCTCTATCTCTCTCCTCTGATAGCTTTTGCAGCAGTTCAAAAACGAGACGAAGGTGAACTCGTTTGGCTCCACGACAAGTCTTTTCACAGATTTTGTATTTCAAAATTTTTTCAAGAGCACTCCCAACGGTGCCTAAGGCACCGTAATGGAAACATTGTGAGAAAAAGAGATTTAAATTTCAATCATTAAAATCTCACTCTTTCTCACTCTAGTCTCAAATGAGAAAAGTGATTATAAATTCTTCAAATAGATTTTGAAAAAGTGGAGAGAGAGAGAGAGAGAGAAAAGAGGGATATCATGAGATCTTGAATTTGTAGTCTCAAAAACTGGTCGTCTCAAAAACTGGTCTCTATGAGCTTTCTGGGTGATTTTAACTTTTGAAAAAGTAAAATCACCTATTTATATTTCCAATCGATGCCTAAATACCGCACGAAGATGTCATAATCAATTATCGACCCCCTGACAATCGATTATAGTCAGAATATAGATCTAGCAACCCTTCTACTGCAGACGACCATCAAACAACTGCCATTACTACTATGCGGACCCAAGCGATGATCCAAACGACTGTCAGAGTAGGCATGAACCCAAACAACGACCGATCAAACAACGGTTTATCAAACAATGGAGGCCATTACTTTTCTCTCTTCTCTCACCCTATAAAGACAAGACTACAACCATGAGTAAAAAGGGATGAGACTTGCGAGACCATTCAACACCAGATCTCAACTCTCCCTCTCTCTCTCTCTCTCAAAACTTCTGATTCCCTTCAAAAATTGATTCTAGACTTCAAAGAGTCAACTCTAGAAACACAACCCAGAGATTGACTTTTTTGCAGACAAGGTGCGCCCGACAACAGCGGCAGCTTCATTCCTCCGTCATCTTCCAAGCACTTAACCTCAAATCTAGAGGTCGGACCTCGTCGGCCCTTGCAGGTCTGTGGAAACCAACCACATCAATGTCCCTTTTCAAAAAGATCAACCCACCACCACATCGGTTCAGCCCCACACCAGTCTTATCTCCATTTTTCTGAAGGATGAAGCTACGTCCCAATAAATGTCTTATGACAAAAAAGTTTAAGCGCATTACCACTCGCCATGATCTAATCGGTCCCACATCTACTCAGTGCAAGAACTGGACAGGCTATAAGATGACATCCTGGGCTCAGGACCTACCATGTGAGTCTGGAACATGATCTTATAATATGCCCAAGCATTTCAGGCCACAAAGATGAGACATCACCTCGATCTCCGAGATACACCCACGTCCCCTGGGAGTCTTCTGAACTGATTAAAGTTCTCGTTAGCAGAAAGATAACGCTAATGAAGGTTGGTTTTCCGAGCTGGTGATCAAGAGAAGAATGGGTGGAGGAGAGGTAGCATTCCCTCGACAACACTGATCACCGCTCAAGCACCGAGAGCTGTGGTAGATTGCTACTCATTAGGCTGCACTACTCAGCTTCGCAGTGGTACAAAAGGACAACGTCGTCACTCAAAGATCAATGGAGCAGAAGGAAGAACAGGAGGGGAACGGCTGAGCCACAAGGCCACCTCAACCACGTTTACAGCACCAACAAAAAATAAAAGATTTAAAGATAAAAACAAACTCCCAAGAGATAACTCTTATGAAAAGGAACGAGGAGACAGTCCTACCGTGCTTCTGACAGATATTGGGGGTGAAGAGAGTGGGAAGGGGAGAGAAACCAGGGAGATTACGAACAATCATCATCAGAAACTGTGGCTGCAAACGTAGCAGATACGGAGAATTGAAAGTGGAAGAAAGGATTTCTATTCACCAGCAGGCGGTGGATCTGCGGCCGTTCTTCCGTGGTGGAACCTCACGACAATGCATGTGATGTTGTCCGCGCTGCCACGCGCGAAGGCAGTCTCTGTCAGCCTCCGGGCAGCGGCCTCTGGATCTTCCTCCCCCCTCGCAAGAGAAACGGCATCCTGGAAGATAGTACACAAAGACATGAGGTGATAAAAACAAGATGGCTTCTTGCAAGCCAATACTTTGTGTTTCTGAAAATGGCTTTATTTCTTCATAGTTCTGTATAGATTTTCCCTTTTTCTCAGAATGGGACTGTTAAAAAATGAAGAATGATTGATTTAGAGCCTCTGAGACTTGAGCCAACAAAAACATAACGTATGGTTAAAGCTTCGACGCCATGGACATCATACAAACCGTTTTACAGAGTTCAGATGTCGACGGGTACCAATTTGCAGACGATCATGGGACTTGCAACAATCATTTAGGCTTCATCTTAATAACACATTGGCTGGGTCAAGTTGGTGACCCTTCCTTACAACTCCCCCTCCAGGTGCCTAGGTATCATATACACCACCAAAATAAAAAGAGCTTGGGAGCATTTTTCTATCTTGCAAACAAACCTCGCCGCTTTGATGTAGTTATTCCACATCAGACCCTAGACATCATCATAGCATCAAATGGTATCAGGAGGGTATCAAGGACAGTTTTCCTTTTTTAAAAAAAAAAATCCTTTCACTGATATGCGCACATCAGTTGGGCATCGTGAAGCAGATTTTATTTGTGAATTGGATAGTCGCACAGTTTGATCATGAAACAAGGGCGGACACTTTCCCAAAAAAAAAGGACGGAACCACAGAAAGTCCTCCCTAAACAATAAATTTAAGCAAAGGTGGCAAACCTCATTCGGAACTACATCCCATAGTCCATCACTAGCCAGAACAAGGAATTCCAAGTCATCATCCATCTCCTGTTCCTGAACCGGCAACAATTTTTATGTTATGCATCTAGATCTAACAACAGCCAAAAGAATTACAAGGCAAAGGTGTCATGTTTCTGGTATTTGGACATAAATACTCAATATCTACTGTCAATAGAGTACCAACATATTTCACCTAGAGTTACGGCCAAACCTGTAAGTAGAACGCAAATCAATTAAAATATCAGCATCTAAAGGACTTTCTTTCAACCAGCTATCCTGCAAGGTCAATCCACTACAAGGTGATGCCAAGATCCTGGAAGAGCAACTTACAGAGAAGAACAGGCGGAACAGCCAGCCAGAGGTTTTTCCAAGAAGGGGTTCAGACACGTGGACAATTATTAATAAGCAAACTCCTGTCTGGAATGCAGTTACATTGACTTGCTTTAGTTAATGACGAGATTCTGACACTGAAGTTGAGAATGAGTAAATGACTGAACGAGAGATTGACCTTATTTGTCGGTGTAGTTCAGACATAAATGCATTTTCTTTGATATGTTGGAGGTGTGGTTTTTTTACTTGTGGTTTTCATTTTTCCTATTTTTCTAATTTGCAAGCAGATCTTGCCTACTTGAACCCATCTAGAATTCCATGCATGGCGATCAAAGGTCCTTCGTCGAACAACAAAACAGTCCATATCTCACACATAGAAGTCCAAAATGGACACTGCATCAGCACGTTGACATCCCTTAGACAGGTATATGCTATGCAGACATGTGGAACAGAGCTGGACAACACAAACAGTTCTATCTATTAATTGAGGCATGTCAAGTAAATAAAACAGATGAACCTCCTGCGAGCGACATGTCAAGGTGCCAATGTACAGCAGAAGCTATTGATGTGACAGCAGCTTGCCAAGGTGCCATGTGACACTCCCAGAATCCTAAAGCAATATCTTAACTTGATTGGAAAAGAGTCACGAACTAGCTAAAGAGAGTGAAGCAACAGAACTGTTGAACAATCCCAAACCAGTTCGAAGAATGGACCATGTGTCTCATTCCCTACGTTCAAAAATCTTCCCTGAAAGGACTCACATACTTCTCAACATAAGTCTACATCCAATATTCGACTGAAGGATATTACGACCAGTCAATGGAAACCAGTGGGTGCTGCATGCTTGCTGAAGTCCTCTGATGATGGCAAGAGCAGTGGATAATGGTGACAATGAGAGTATGGTGACTGCAACACACACGGCCTCACCTTGACAAGTAGGCACCCAGTATTGCTCAACTGCACACCGGCAGCCTAGTAATGTTGGTGATTGTCATAGTCTAGTCATTAGGGTCCAATGAAGACGGGTGGGGCTGAAGTCTCCAGCAGTGACAGCTGACACTTCCAGTGGCAAAATGTAGAACACCGAGAGACCAAAAACAAAGATACTGGAAGTTGATGACAACCATTGCCATAGCAGAAGCACAAGACGAAGCAACAGGAGACAAGGGAGTAGCAGTTACACAAAAAGCTCCTGAATCTAACATCAGTGAATGAATCCCAACAAGACAAAGAAAGATGTTTGGTGCCAATGATCTTGTCTCAGCTTTGTTTATACTTTATAGTACAGTCAGCTTCGGTTATTGCTACACCTTCTCTTGAGAGGATAGCCAAGAATAAAGGTAATAGCAGAACGCTCACTTGGTTAAAGAATCTAGTCATACAACCACTAAGCAAACGATAATGAATACAATTTTTAAAAAAAATACAAACGAACATGCTGTTAGACTCATAACCACTCATAACCTTGAAAATGCCATTAAACCTTTCATTTCCCATCCTAACCACATTAAAAAAAAAGCTTACTACAGTATCTCAAGCAGAAGCTGTTCAATACTCATTGCCAAAAAAGAAGCCAAGTCTGTCAACAGAATGAATAACTACCCATTTGCATCATGCAAAAGAAGAGAGGTAATCTCCATTCACTCAAAATTAGTACAAGCCTGATCGGTAAGTGTGATGAAATGCACTATTCTTTTACTTTACTTTAAGCACTGGTGCTATCCATTTGCAGGGAAAAACATGTACCAAAATGCTTAACTCCCAAAAACTGAACAAGTATAATAAAGAACCTGAATCTCTGGCTCAGCCACAACAAACTGCTTCAATAAGCGGTTACCAAATGCACGTGACATAGCCAGTACACCTCCTACTCTCCAGGTACCTATAATATCAAATGCCAAAAATGGAGGATTCATTATTGTGAGAAGTAATAAAAGTGACTCATGTACTTTAATTAATTGAGACTTTCACTGAAGAACAAGAGGTGTGAGCAAAACTGATAAACATCCACTACCTATAGATCCTAATATGTTTATCTCGGAAAAAGGACTTCTTCTCGAACCTTTGATTCCCTGATCATGATTTGCTTCAATATTTTATGCATTTCCTAGCTGCCTTATAATGTATGGGCATTTGGCATAGGCAAGGATGCACCACACCTCTTTGTCCCATTTTTCTTAAACTTATGCAGAGACTGAGACATGCCCATGCACCTTAGAGGTAAACAGCCACTATGTGACAAAGAATATGTGAAGTCCCAATAATCAGCTAAAATGCTATGTAGCATGTAATAGAAAGTATGAAGTCCTACTAATCAACACCTCTAGGCAATCGGCCAAGTAAAAAATTGAATGGAGATTTACCACTTACCAGCCCACATGACAACTCCCCCTGCACTTTCAATTCTCTTGCGTTCATCACTTCTGTTTGGTTTGTGATCATCAGAGAGAGGTATGGCTGGATAGAGACAAGAGCCAAAATAACTGCTTCAGAACTCACACTGAAATCAACAACATTCTTCTAGAGTTATAATGCATTGTTCTTAAGCATGTAACAAATGGGTGATATCAAGAAAACCTACAAAGTCAAAAGTCGAAATTGATCCTTGGCTCCTTGCAAGCAAACATGATGTTTGAAAGAAAGCACTTCTACAGTTAGCTTGGATTTTAAGAAATAAATGTGTTTTTGTATATACATGTAGATGTCTATGTATGTTATTAGCAGATGATATTGTCTTAATTGATGAAAGTATTGATAGTTTAAATGTTAAGTTAGAAAGTTGGAGGCATGCTTTGGAGTCTAAAGGTTTTAAAATTAGTAGGAGCAAGTCAGAATTTATGCATTGTAATTATAGTAATGAGGGGGTGTTATAGGAACATATGGTTCTAATTGATATACAAAACATCCCTAAGAGTAGTAGCTCTCGATACTTAGGCTCTATCATTCAAGAGAATGAGGAGATTTATAACGATGTTGCACATAGGATTAAGACAGGCTAGTTAAAATGGAGAAGAGCATCAGGATTCCTCTGTGATCGTCGTATCCCGTGAAACTTAAAGGGAAGTTTTACAGAATAGCTATGAAACATGCTTTGTTATATGATGTCGAGTGTTGAGTAGCACGAAAGGAACACATTAACAAAATGTGTATGGCAGAGATGAAGGTGTGGTAAAACTATGATAAGATTAGGAATGAGCGCTTTCGCGAAAATTTGGGGATAACTCTAATTGACAGTAAAATGAGAGAAAATAGACTCACGTGCACCATCGCCCTAACTCGACGCCATTTAAAAGATGTGACCAAATCTTAGTGGATGCTAGTAAAAGAGCTCGAGATAGACCTAAAATGAGATACTACCATGTTATTAGGAAGGACATTGGCTTCTTGGGTTTAAATATGAATATAGCATTTGATAGTAATCTTTGGTGAAGAATGATTCATATAACCGACCACAAATAAGGCTCTGATGATGATGAAGGCGTAGATGTCTATGTATGCATGCACAAATATATATGCATGAGAGAGGAAAGAAGGAGGGGACCTTTGCCTGCCTTTGATATCACAGCCCGTGAATCTCCAACATTTGCTACATACAAATGATTGCCGACCAAAACCGCAGTTGAAGCTGTGGAACCATCATCTCTGAGAGTATTACTTTCTGAATCTAAGAAGTTTGAATCAGTCTTTTGATATGTTTCACCTGGATAGTGTAATTAAGAAGAGAAAATGATATTAGGTACTTTGATTAAAAAATTATTAGAAGAATTAATCTTCCACAACATTATATAGACGTACTTAAATATTGATCAACTAAGGTCAAGCAACAAAGAAGGATTTGTGTTTACTTATAGCCAATTTCGTATCTGCCATAAACTGTGGATGCTTTATGAGATTCTCAAACAAGTGTTCCTTTAAATATTCAGCAGCACGTGCACCACCATGACCTATGGTACATATTCATCAATAAAAAAAGTGGAATTCATCTCCTATCGAAAGAGAGGTAATCTGAAAAAGCAGAAAAAGAAAAACAGACCATCAAATATCCCAAACAGAGAAACCGTTTGTCCATCAACCTCACATGTCTTCACATCAAAGAAGTCCTCCATGCTTGCTCTCTTTCCCCTAAAACTTGAATATCCACAACTCAATTTGCCGTCCACCCTGTCAGTTGAGAAAGATCAAAACATAAGTGGATTGTCAATTTGAAGAACAATGTCACCAGGTTTGCGGTCATAGCACTGAAAGAAAACAGAGAACAACAAAAGAACCATGCATGAAAATCACATCAATATTTGGAGTGTCAAATAGACAAGTAATTTGACTTATAGTTCAACCATCCCGAAACAGATGAGCTGTAGACTGGTAAGAACAGGAAAATAGGACAAAAGAACATAGCTCATGCCACAAGAATCCCAATGGAATGGAATGCCAGAACAAAAGGCCCAGAACCCTGTCTCTCCCCAATTCCCCTCCCCCCCTCCCCACCCAAACCCCCACGCACTATTTTCTTTTTCTTTTCCTCTTTTTTTTCCCCTTTTGGGGGTGGGGGGGAGGTGGCTGTTTGCGGAGCAAGGAATCAATAGGAAGGACATATTCTCATTTTCTATATGTTTCTTTCAAACTCCACAACAGCACTCTTCATTACCTATTCATGTCTCTCCACAACAACAACAGGTTTGAGTTAACTAACAACTGGTCCATTTACTCTTTGACCGACTAAAGTAAAGTCCAGAGTCAACTGCAACAAGAATAATGTATTAAACTTCAATGCCCCTAAGTTTTACATCCATTCCTTAACTCAAATATTAATCTCAATATGAATGCCCTGAAAGGAGGCAAATTGATCATTCAGATGGATAGAAAGCAATAGCATAGAACTTATCCACCACCAGCATAGTCTATGAATCAAGCATCCCAAACAAACAGATGCTTTGGTCTCGTTAGATAAACAATACAAATACCCACCCTTCTTGGGGATAGACCAATAAACAGAAAACAACTTGTGTCATCTGAATTTATCCTCGCCATCTGGATGGTTTGCTTGGGCATCCTATAAATTAGATGGATGGTCAAAGCATTTAAAATTGAAGCAACAATACAAGTTGTCTTCTTCCTTTTTTTTAAGCCTTTCACATGTGAACTCTAAGTGTGAACGGGAATATGATGAGAACACTGAGGAGAATAAGCTGATTCCATGTCAAACATAAAGATGACATAGTGGAATAAGCTGGTACAGGAATCTAGAACAATTCATATTTGCATATACTCTTGAGTCCAGTGCGAGAATGCCTTTGAAGAAAGAGTGCTGCATCACATAATTTTAAACAATGTCCTAGAGAAGTAAAAGGTAGTCTTGTGCAAAGAACCTTACAAAATATGTGTGTCCACACCTATTCCTTACACAATACGTTATTCATACCTTTCCATGGAAACTACTAGTTATGCTTATTTATACTAAACCCGAAAAGTGTTTTGTCTCCAATATGATGGGTTCCAACATCCAAACTGAACAAACTCATGTCATAAGGTTGTATAAAATGCTAGTTTGCTGGCATTTGCAGCATAATTAATAACATGAGAACCACCAAATGGTTTGTGCATTTGGAAGATCAGATACCTTGAGAGTTGAGATCAGTGATCTAAAATGAATGGAAGTCCTGAGTCTCCTGACGACAAGAAAGGGAGAATATAAAGTAGTGTATAACGATAACAATAAAAGGCAAGGTAGCATGCAATAAATTTGAAGCCAATGGATCAAAGGACGTAATTGCCCCCTACAATTAGCATGTCTAGAAGATTTTTTGCCTTATTCTGAGCTCTTTAATAAAATCAACATAGTCTGCATTGTCAAGTTTTCCCTGCCCAGGAAATGTTACCACTTATAGACCAAGATGTCACACTAGACAGATCCTCAAACACAGATGATGATCTGCCTGGGTAACTACGGAATCTAGTACACATCATCTTTGTAGGGGGAAAAAAAACATGATGACAGATGGATTACCACCCTGGCTAAAAGTTATTTCTTTCAATTCTATTTTGGAAAATATAAAGTAGCTGTCAGATCGAATGTGACTTAACTAGATCGACGTTTCTTTTTCAAATACAATGTGACTTCATCAACTTCTGAAAAGTGATTAGCAAGTTCAAAAGAAGGAGAGCGGACTAAATTTCACTGAACACTCCAGGATAAAATCAAGGTAGAAGCACTGGACAGATGCTAAATCCAACTGCCAGACAATCAAAGACAGGGAAAATACAATGGAACGGAAGATGGGCAAATCATCACCGATCTGAGACCATAGCCACCCACTTGATGTCCAAGATGTTTACCTCTTCCAACATCCGCTGGCGTATCCTCCATCTTCTGTGCTATCTTTCTCGGCCAACACATTGACAATGGGCCCCTTCTCGCCACGGCGTCCGAATCTACCATCATCTTTACTATCGTCCTGAAGCTGCGACTATGCGAAGGAGCTCCGGGGAACCTCACATCCAAATGCCTCCCCGCGCTCCTCAGTCGCTCCTTGGCATCCAAGTACGAACCCCTCAAGCTTGCCGCTCGAAGGAAGAAATTCCTCAGGCTAGCATTGCATACCATCTAAATCAGCCGGCTGCTATCTAGAGTGACACAATTCTGCCACTCGCTGCCGGCCTTATATGGAAAGAGAAAATAACGAAAAAATCCAATGAGAAGAACGAGAATCTATTATTCGACGATCTAATCTGCAGGAACCGGGAGAAATATCACCCCTCCTGAACACGGCAGATCCGTATAACAAAGACACTATGTACTCTGTCTACAAATGAGCTCCTCTTTTCGTTGTCTTCCTAACAGCAATCGCATCCGATGACGCGAGTATACAGCACGGAACGAAGAAATCGGACGAGCGATCGGATCTCCCACAAGGAAAGTGCCAGATGACGGGGAAAAGCCGCAGATCTCTCGAAGAACTCGGATCCCACGTCCAGAGGCCTCCAATCAAGCTGCATCCACGGAATTGCAGAGCCGATAGGAGCAATAAGCCTGGGATTCCGTGATTCTTGGTACCTCCACGGCTCCAGCAGCAGAGATGGCCGGTCCTGTGGTGGCACCTGCACGAGCTTGAGGCAGAGGCGGCCTCGGGGGGAGGCGGCGGCGGGCTTGGAAACCTAGAAAATGTAGTGAGAGATCGGAGGACAGCTGTGGCGGTATCGCGGCGTCCTCTCCTCTGCTGGAGCGTGGGAGGATGCACGGAGTGGGCGAGCAGAGCCGCTTCGAGGGAGGGGATGGCGCAGAGAGAGGAAGGGTTTTAACGGAGGAGAGGGGGCGGTGGGGTGAGCGAACCGCCTGCTCGGCTCTCCCCGGGTTGGCAGTGGCACGAGGCCGCGGCAGAACGTGGCAGTCGCATGCACCCAGGTTTGAGTTGGTAAGAGAGGGGTCACCCCTCTCTCTCACCCACCCCAACACTGTTATATCTGATGCGCCTGTGATCAGTGCGCCCGCGTTGTTTAAACAAATTAATTTGAAGTTTCTATCAAATATTTGATTTATTTTTAAATTTTAATAAAATTATAATTTATTACAGTAAGTGTTATTATATGTAAATTTATGTACAGTAAAGACCTCTTTATTATAATTAAAGATTCTTAATTAATTTACTTATTTATTTTTAAAATAATATTTCTAAATAAAATATATAATATCATTAGACACAAACTGATATAGATTTTATTATTATTATTAAAATAATATTCATCCATTTGCGCTTAAAATTGAGTGTCCTTTTTGTCCAAGCAATAAATATGAGAAAGGCTTTGTGCACTTTCCATTGCACTTTTCCATTGCACTTTGGTCTTCCCATTGGCCAATGCACTAGAGGCACATTGTGCCAACCCAATTAAAAGCAAGAAGTACATGGGAAAGTGCAATGGGAAAGTGCACAAAGTCTTTCTCATAAATATTACTCGTGATTTTTAGGAGACGAATTTTGCATCCCCTCGGATGCTTGCCCTTCGCAAATCGTAATGCTTTTTTTTTTATATCATATGAGAGGTGTAAACAGTAATAATACACGATAGAACAACATTTTTTACTTGTAAAAATAAAATTAAAATTTTATTTAAACTTACACTTGATTGGTCAGACACTAAATCTTATTTTTTTATTAACGTGTGACATTTAAATGTCCGACCAATTAATGCCAGTCGAACAACTTTTTTTTACCCATTTTGAAATAAAAAGTGTTGTCGTATATAATATGAAAAATACTAGCTGGAGACGAGTAGATAATTCTATTACACTATATCTTATATGTGATATAATACAAACGGTGGTGTGGTGGCCAAATCTGGCCACCTGGGCCATGATGGCCCACTACGGCCCTCGCGTGCCTATCAGCTGACGTGGCCCCATCCCAACGGGTCACGTCCCTTCCAAGACGGTGTGAAGATCTCCAAGATACCGCCACCTTGATCGGACGCTGCCAGGCCTCGTGGCGGTATGACCCCGAGCAGGTCATCTATCCTTCCGCGAACCAAACAACTGCGGAAGGCTTCCGAACAGGGACAGTAACCCTGCTGCGCTGATCAACCCTCAATATCACCGAACAGCATGTTCGACCCCCACGTGGGTCACTGCTCGGAAGGTGTGTCCAAAGGGTGCCGAGCAGGCTCTCTGGCTTACGGAGCGGTCGTAACCGTCATAGGCCACGTCCTCCATCATCAAGAGGCACGAACTGCCTGGCAGCCTAACGGGCACCTGAGCGCATAACTCCTCCCGTTATGCGCGCCCATCATGGCGCCTTTTCAGGCACGATCTACCAACGTTACGCACGTTGGCCCTGGCACCGACACCTATAAAAATACAGGTACAGTACCATGCAACGGTACGTTCTCTTCCTCACGCGAACACTCCCATACTCCGAAACCCCCTGCCTTGCAAGCTCTCCACTGACTTAGGCATCGGAGGGTTTCCCCGGTCTTCACCGGGTCCCCCTGATCCTCTCTGGTCTTGCAGGTCCTCGTCCTCATCGGCGATCGTCTTCCTCTCTCTCTTTAGTGGAGGCCCGTTTGGCTCAGGCCCAAACAGGATTACACACCACATTTGCGCCGTCTGCGGGAACGACACTGCCATAGCTCGAGGACGATCCTCATACCAGAACGTAGGAAGCAGGGCGACGAGGTCCCGCCAGTCGCGAGGGACTCCCGTCGCCGATCCCCCCTGGTGACGTCGCCATCGCCACCGCTGGCGCAAATCACGACGTCCCAGCACCAACGACTGCCGCTCCCGCAACTGCCCTCGAAGTAGCAGAGCTTCGGGGGCAAATGCAGCAGTTGACGGGCGTCTGCCTCGCCCTGCAGGCCCAGTTGGCGGGAGCAGCGGCCTCCGCGGTTTCCCTGCCGCGCGAGCGGCAGGCGGAATCGTCGCATCGCCGCTCCCGCTGTTCCCCCGGCACCTCAGGAGCAGCAGGCGGAGTCGCCGCGCCGTCCCACCGGGCCCGTCGGAGGAGCGGGCACCAGAGCGCCGCGGGCCTCGCCTCGCTCTCTATCGTCTCCCCCCGTCCGCCACGATCAGTCGTGGGAGGCAACTCCCACGCCTCTGGACGAGGGGGCCCCGCCAACTCCGAGCAGGAGCTCGCTAGGCGCCTAAGGCGTGTGGTCGACCTCGAACGCCGCATGGACGCGATGGTTCAGCGTGCGGAGGGGAAGGCTCCAGCGGATGATGACTTGGACTTCCTCTCCCCATTTAGCAGGGAGATCCTGGAGGCCCAGGTCTCCTCCAAGCTCCCTCTACCCACCATCGCGCCCTACGACGGCACAACCGACCCGGTCGACCACATCCACGGCTTCGAGTCGCACATGGTGTTCCACGGAGCATCAGACGCAGCTAAGTGCAGGGCCTTCCTGCAACGCTCAAGGAGACCACCAGGCCTGGTTTGAAACCCTCCCCGCGGGCTCCATCACCTCCTTTCGCCAACTGAAGAAGTCCTTCAGGGACAACTTCCTTGGCGGATGGTCGCAGCCGCGAACGGCGGCTTCTCTTCTGGCTGTGAGCCAGAAGAAAGGTGAGGCACTCTGGGACTTCGTCAAGAGGTTCCGAACAGAGGCGCTTCGCATCTCGCGCCTGGACGTCCCTCTGGCAACCAGTGCCCTCATCCAGGGCACTCGCGACGGCTTCTTGCAGAGGACCCTCGGCGTCCAGCAGCCCGCCACCCTTGCCGAACTACTCTCCATCGCACAGCGCCACGCAGCTTGCGAGGAGAGCCTGGCGGCGAGCAGGGCCGAGCAGGGGGAGCAGTCGACAAGAAGCGGTCTTCCGACAACGGTTCCGACCGAGATCGGAAGAAGGACGGCGCAATGGCGATTCTCCGCGCCGTCCGCGCCCCTTCACCAACTACACCCCCCTCACCGTGGCACCCGAACAGATCCTGGCAGAGATCAGGAATGAAGCATTGTTCGGTGGCCACAAAGAATACGCTCCGACCCCCGGAAGCGCGATCAAAATAAATATTGTTGTTTTCATCGCGACCATGGCCACGACACCTCCGAGTGCCGCCAGCTTAAGGACGAAATTGAAGACCTTATCAAGCGCGGCTATCTTGGACGGTTCGTGGGCCGGAACGAAGAGCGCCCCCGACGCCGAGACCGCACTCCCGAGCAGCCGATCAACAACGAGCCCAATGGGCAGGAGATCAATGTGATCGCGGGAGGCTTCGGCGCGGGCGGAGAAAGCACTCGAAGCCGACGCGACTACGCAAGGCGAGTGCATGTCGTAGATAGGCCTTCGGCACCTCGGCCGGCTCCATATCCTGCCAGTCTGCACGCGCACAGCCCGAGGAGGATATAACCTTCTCGGATGAAGATCTTGTAGGGGTTACGACCCCACACACTGATGCGTTGGTCATTTCGGCCACCATCAACCACTGTAATGTGCGCCGGATTCTGGTAGATAATGGAAGCGCCCCCGATGTCTTGGCTTATGACTGTTTTGTCCCTCATGGGCCTGCGAACCGATCAACTCACCCTGTAAACTCGCCACTGTTCGGATTTTCGGGAGTTTCGGTTCAGCCCATGGGAAGGGTCCGCCTTCCGATCACCTGGGGAACAGCTCCTAAGGCTGTGACCAAAATTGTTGACTTCCTGGTCATCAACAACATGCCTGGATACAATGCTATCCTAGGCAGAGGTCTGATCGGACGTATCAAAGCAGTACCTTCGTCACTCCATCAGAAGATGAAGTTTCGTACTCCGAGCGGAGTGGGCGAAGTGCTCGGGTGTCAGCGCGAGTCTCGCCGTTGCTATGTCCTCTCCTTAAGGGACAAGCAACCACTCGCTGATACAGCTCCTTCAACCTCCGATCAGCCCTCCACCAGCCGAGGGACCCTGCGGAAGATTTAATCCCCATCCAGGTGGACGATGACCATGAACACGTCTTGTACATTGGCGCCTTGTTGACAGAGGCCGAGCAGCAGCGCTACACAGCCTTCCTGTTGGCCAATTTGACGTGTTCGCCTTGTCTGATGACGAGCTCCCAGGCATCCCCCCAGAGGTCATGGTGCATCGCCTCCGGTTGGATCCCCGGATCCCACCAGTTCAGCAAAGGAGACGACCTGTGAACCGAGAACGGCAGACCGTGATTCAGGATCACGTGGTCAAAAGCCGAACTGTTGGGCTCCTCCGAGAAGCCCAATATCCAAGATGGATCTCCAACGTGGTCCTCGTACGCAAGGCCAACGGCAAATGGCGTGTGTGCGTGGATTACAAAGATCTCAATAAGGCAACGCCCAAGGATAACTTCCTCTGCCACGCATTGATCAGCTGGTGGACGCTACTTCCGGGCACGAGCTTCTCAGCTTCTTGGATGCCTACTCTGGTTACCACCAGATCAGTATGCATCCCCCGGATCAAGACGCCACGACGTTCGTTACAGACCTAGGCTTATACTGTTTCACCAGAATGCCTTTTGGTCTGAAGAATGCAGGCGCGACTTACCAGCGGCTGGTCAACAAGATGTTCGAGCAGCAGATCGGGCGCAACATGGGGTCTATGTTGATGATGCTGGTCAAGACACTTCCGAGTACTGACCACATTTCCGACCTCCAGGAAACTTTCGCAACTCTGCGAAGGTATAATATGAAGCTCAATCCGCCAAGTGCGCGTTTGGTGTTCGGTAGGGTAAGTTCCTCGGGTTCCTCGTATCAAACAGAGGAATAGAGGCGAACCCGGAAAAAATCCAGCCGTGCTTGAGATGAGCAGTCCAAAGACAGTGCGCGACGTCCAGCGCCTGACGGGGCGTCTTGCGGCACTGAACCGGTTCATGTCCCGAGCAGCAGAAAGAAAGAAGTTTTAACTTCTTCAAGTTGCTCCAAGGCCCTAAAAGCTCCTCGAAGCAAGGGGGGCAAGTATGGTGGACTGATGAGTGCGAGGCTGCCTTCACCGAGCTGAAGGCATATTTGGCAGCCCCTCCTGTTCTCTCAAAGCCTGTGCTCGGAGAACCTCTGTTCGTGTACCTTTCGGTCACCGAACACTCCATCAGTGCAGTCTTAATCAGAGAAGTTGGAGCGGCGCAGCATCCTATACTACATCAGCAGGGTCCTCAAGAAGCTGAAAGGAGGTACCCCAGAGCAGAAAAACTCGCCCTTGCTCTCGTCACGGCTGCACGGAAGCTCAGGCCCTATTTTCAGGCCCATTCTGTTACAGTTCTAACCGATCAGCCGCTGAAATCCATCCTTCAGCGGCCGGAGGCTTCCGGCAGGTTGGTTAAGTGGGCGATAGAGCTTGGTGAGTTCGACATCAGCTTCCGACCGGGACGGCGATCAAAGCACAGGCGTTAGCAGACTTCGTGGCGGAATGTACCTTCCGGCCGAGCAGGATCCACCGTTGGCAGACGAGCCCCCATGGGTGCTTTATGTTGACGGATCCTCTTGTGTCACCGGAAGCGGGGCAGGTTTGGTCCTCACCTCCCCAGAGGGGTTGGAGTTCCAATATGCCCTCTGTTTCCGCTTTCTAGCCTCCAACAACGTCGCCGAATACGAAGCTTTACTGTCCGGTATTCGCATGGCTAGGCACCTTGGGGCCATTCGGCTTAGAGTCTTTAGTGACTCCCAACTGGTTGCCAGCCAGTTGAGCGGACAGTTCGGAGCAAGGGAACCTCGCATGGCTCAATACCTCCAACAGGTCAAGAGCCAGACAGAGGGCCTCGTATACTTCGAAGTCATACATGTTCCACGGGAGCAGAACGCGCGAGCTGATGCACTGGCCAAATTGGCATCTTCAGGTGACATCACCCCTTCTCGCTCTGTGTTTATTGAAGAGCTCGCCTCGCGCGAGCACGGAGATTGATGTAGCCGCCATAGAAACAGGCCCACCAACCCCAAGTTGGGTGGACCCTCTCTTGGCGTACCTTCTCCGAGGTGAGCTTCCGCCCGAACAGGACGAAGCTCGAAAAGTCAGGATGCGCTCTCAGCATTTCACCCTCGTAGAAGGCAAGCTGTACCGACGGTCCCTTGCAAGACCTCTTCTGCGTTGTCTCAACCCTGAGGAGGCCCTTGCGGCCACAGAAGAAGTTCACGAGGGGCTGTGCGGAAGCCACCTGGGGGGTAGAACGCTAGCACGCAGCATCATCCGAGCAGGATTCTGGTGGCCTTCTCTTCAGAAGGATTGCATGTCCTTCGTTAGGAAATGTCCAGAATGCCAGAAGTTCGGAGTACTCATCAAGCAGCCAGCCGAACAGCTTCACAGTCTGTTCGAGCCGCGCCCTTTCGCCAGATGGGGCATTGATATCTTGGGTCCCTTTCCAGAGGCCCAAGGTCGGAAGAAATTCTCTATTCGTAGCCATCGATTACTTCACCAAGTGGATCGAGGCCGAACCCGTCGCCACAATTACTGAACAGGCCGCGTGGAAGTTCGTATGGAAGAATCTCCTCTGCAGGTTTGGCGTCCCGAAGGTAATCACCTCTGACAACGGGAAGCAGTTTGACAGCACCTTCTTCAAGCAGAAGTGCGCCGAGCTCGGGATCTACAACCACTTCACCTCTGTGGCTCATCCCCAGGCTAACGGTTTGGTTGAAAATGCCAACCGAACATTGCTGTACGGGATTCGCACAAGAGTGGAGGCTGCAGATGGATCATGGATCGATGAGCTCCAAACGTCCTTTGGTGTCATCGAACAACTGCTCGGGTAGCTACAGGGAAAACACCTTTCCACCTAGCCTACGGCTCGGAAGCAGTTGTACCTCTAGAAGTAGCCCTTCCAACCATCCGAACAACCCACTTCATGAAGCCGCCAATAACCGTGCTCTTCGAGAGAACTTGGACATGCTGGCGAACGACAAAGCGACGCCAGCATTCGCCTCGTTTCTTATCAGCAACGACTCGCACAATATTATAATGCGCGAGTTCGGGAAAGGCGGTTCAATGTGGGAGATTTGGTTCTGCGCCGTTGTTCGGCTTCGGACCCCCGAAGAGCAGTAGGCAAACTTGCCATCAAATGGGAAGGACCTTATCAGGTCACCCATGTCCTTGGGAAAGGCTCATATAAGCTAGCTACTCCTAGTGGCGAGGCCATACCCAGGACTTGGCATGTTTCTAACCTTAAGGCTTATCATTTATAAAAGTCTTTTTGGTCAGCATCCTACCTCTCTCCTCCCTACTCCTGTTGCTTCAAAAGTATTTAGCATATGCAGTGATTACGGAGCCTAGCGGATTCCGATCCGAGCAGGAACAACCATAAAGGAAGAAGATAGAGAAGTGAAGCTGCAGAACAATCTCATGAACAGAAGATTTCACTCACAAAAAGTTTTTTTTTTTTTACAAGTGGGATCTTTTTTCGGCCGCGGTTACAAAAAGGAGAGCGTAAAGAACAAGGAGCACGAGCATCAAGGGGCCTGCTGTGAAGGACCGGCGCCTTCATCCGAAGGGGGCATCCGCCCGGACTGGAATTGTGCGAACTGCACACCTTCCAAGCGGGCGTCCTGGGTGCGACGCCGACACTCCCGAACAGCAGCCTCGAAGGCTTCTCGGGCGCGTTCAACCCAGGAAAGCTGCTCTCCAAGGTCCTTCCCAGCATTGAGACCCACTCGGTAGCAGCGGACCCCATACTGCTCCAAGTCTTCCTTGTACTCCGGTCCGGCCTTATAGTCAGCAACGGCGCGGACCCCCGCATCCACTATCACCTTGGTTAAGGCCTCCTTCTCGGCCCGCACCAAGGTGGCCTCGAGCTCCGAAGCCTGGAGGGCGGCCTTGAGGTTCTTCACCTCCTCCTCCAGCGCCGTCTCGCGGCCTTATGCCTCGCGGTGAGGTCCTCACAGAATGCCACCTGCGCCTCATTGAGATACTTCTGCTTCTGACCCGAACAGCTAGAGCCTTGAGGGTGCCCAGCGACTTGGATATGCCATCCAAGAGCGCCTCCAGATCAACATCGCTCACGCCCTCATCATCTAGGCCCTTCGGATGGTAACCTTCCACCGGCCTCTCTGGAGTCTTCTCGGAAGGAAGGTCCAGGCACCTTGCTAACTGGTCAAGGTGAGAAGCAGTAGGACTCGCGGGCAGCTCCCTGGGCGCGCTCTCCATACGACGAAGGGTCGCCTCCAGAGCCGCCACCGAAGGGTGTGCAGGAAGCTTCTTTTGCAACGCTTCACTTAGGGGTCTTCGGTCGTCTTCGGACTCTTTAGCCCGAACACCGTCCCCAGCACCCGCAGCATCCGCTCCAGTAGCTTCGACTACCTTGAGGTTGCATTTACAATAGCAACCACCTCGGTGGGGGCGTGGGGGCAGATAGCCCCAAGGGTAGCAACAACCTCTTCGGACGTCCCCGTCGTTGCAGCCACTTTTTCAGTGGCCCCTGCAGCAGGAATCACCTCCTGCCCTTCGGACGGAGCTGCGCTTGGCGCCGGAGCTACCGCGCTGCTAGCTATCACTCCAGCAGGGGTGGAAATAGTCATTGCATCAGCGTCCTCCTCCCGCCGAACAGGAGACGCTGCAACCTCTCCACTCCCCCTAGAGGAAACCTCAGCGGTGTTGCTGGTAGCACCGTGCTCGTCACCACCAACATTGGAAGCACCGGAGGGCTCCCTATCCCTCGAGCAGGAGGAGCCCCTGGCCTCTCCTCCAGCGGGGCTCTCGGACCCCTCGCTTACAAAAATGAGCCCCAGCTCGGTCGCCATCTTCTGTGCGACCTCGGGGCGCGTTGCGGAGGCCACTTGTGGCACTCCCTGATCGGTCGATTTCACGGCCCCCTACTCTTCTACGCAGCGCAACTGCGCTTCTTCTTCTTCTTCTTCTTCGGTCCCCTCCTCGTCACGCGAAGGGGTAGTGGGGACGGTCTTCTTCTTCTTTTGAGCACGGAGTTCTTCCGCCTCCTCCGCGCTCTCTTCGAACAGGACCGGCCTCTTCTTTGCGGTAGCTGAAGGTCGCCTCGCTCCGCCCCCCTCCGCTGTGAGAGCCCGAACTCCAGCCGGAACCACCTCTTTGGTGGCCTTCTTCTTCAGGCGAATCCTTCCATGCCCCTTTTAGGAGCTTGTCCCTTGGCTGGGCGCCCCCCGGTAGGCGAGGGAGCAACGAGCGCCGTTGTCACCACGGGCACCAACCCTCACTGCAGAGGAACCCGGACAACGGCGGCGACATCATCGCCTTCATACACCATGTGTGCCAGCACAGGGATCTGTTCGGCAAACTCTTCATTTGCCTCCGATCCCTTCCGGCCTCCAGCTCTGCGGCGCTGCGCACAAAGAAAACAAGAAGAAGAAAAGTTAGTATGAGGTCACCAAACCTAAGGATAAACAACCAAGAGGTAGTATACTTACTCCATGGTTTGCTGAGCCCGTACTTAACGAGCATAAACTCAGTCACATATCCTTCTCCGTTCCGAACACCTGCTCGGAGAAGTTTGTCCGATGCCCTCGCCTCATCCTGGATCAGCTTCGGAAAGCTGTCCTTCCGCGCCGGGCGAATGACAGTGGGGAATCCCCACTCGACACCACTCCGGTGGCGTACAAAAAGTAGCCTGTCCATCCAACCCTTGTTGTTGGAGTACTTGTTGGACAGGCCGATGTGCATCCGGTCTGTTCGGTGCTTGGCGTAGTAGATGTCTGCTCCCGACGCCCGCGAAGCAGACAGCTTGAAATGAGCTCGGAAAACGTCCGCCGAGCCCTGGATCTCTTTCAGCTTGCAGATAACACCGAAGATACAGATGTATCTCCAGGTGTTTGGCGTCAGTTGTATCGGCGAAACGCCCCAACAGTTCAGGAGCGCCTTCGCCACCTCCGGCAGCAGCAGCCGGAAGCCTACCTCCAGTGATCCACAGAGAGCAGTAGACAGCCTGGTTTGTTCACCAGGATGGAGTCACTCTCCTTAGCGTCGATGATTTCGTACTCGTCCCCGATCCTGAAGCGCTCACGAAGCCCACTGAAGTGACGACACCGTGGTCCGCTGGACGCCGCGGCGGTCACCCCGCTCGCTCCGGCAACGGCCTTCCCTTTGCTCGCCATCGCTGGAAGGATCGTAGGAGGCGGCGACGGCGCAAGGGGACGAAGGAGAAGATGGAAACGGAGAAGGCAAGGAAGCACGAAAGTTTCAAGGCTGGAAGGGTTCTAGGCGGCGTAGCTCCCGCCCTCGTCTCTTCCCCTCCTTATAAGGAAAGAGGAGGGAACGAAATTCGAGGCAGGCCCTGAAACACCGCTCCTTCCCGTTTTTGAAAGTGCCCCTTTGGGTACTGCGTTGGCGACCGTTCGAACGCAACGACGGCACCTCAGGCATGGCGTGGCTTTGCACCCATCATGATGGGTTAACCGCCTGCCAAGGCTCCAAGCGGCGGCACCCCGCAACGGGCCATCGCATTAAATGCAGAAGTGACGCCCTCGAAGCGCTCGTCTTACCGAGCCACTCGAGAGCGTGGGGGGCAAGTGTGGTGGCCAAATCTGGCCACCTAGGCCCATGATGGCCCACTACGGCCTCGCGTGCCCTATCAGCTGACGTGGCCCCATCCCAACGGGTCACGTCCCTTCCAAGACGGTGTGAAGATCTCCAAGATACCGCCACCTTGATCGGACACTGCCAGGCCTCGTGGCGGTATGACCTCGAGCAGGTCATCTGTCCTTCGCGACCGAACAACTGCGGAAGGCTTCCGAACAGGACAGTAACCCTGCTGCGCGGATCAACCCTCAATATCACCGAACAGCATGTTTGACCCCCACGTGGGTCACCTGCTCGAAGGTGTGTTCAAATGGTGCCGAGCAGGCTCTCTGGCTTACGGAGCGGTCGTAACCGTCACAGGCCACGTCCTCCATCATCAAGAGGCACGAACTGCCTGGCAGCCCAACGGGCACCTGAGCGCATAACTCCTCCCGTTATGCGCGCCCATCATGGCGCCTTTTCAGGCACGATCTACCAACGTTACGCACGTTGGCCCTGGCACCGACACCTATAAAAATACAGGTACAGTACCATGCAACGGTACGTTCTCTTCCGCACGCGAACACACTCCAAACTCCGAAACCGAAACCCCCTGCCTTGCAAGCTCTCCACTGACTTAGGCATCAGAGGTTTCCCCGGTCTTCACCGGGTCTCCCTGATCCTCTTCTGGTCTTGCAGGTCCTCGTCCTCACCGACGATCGTCTTCCCTCTCTCTCTTTAGTGGAGGCCCGTTTGGCTCAGGCCCAAACAGGATTACACCACCACAGGTGGTGATAAAAGTGAGAGATAGATGTCTTCACTGTCTATATAAATGTGTGACATGACGAAATTAAAGTGTCAAGTATCTCACATAATACATATAATAATTGATCTAATATATTACGACATTGTCACACATTTTGTCCTGTTTTTTTTATTTTTCAGTTCGTTTGTATCATATTTTTGTCATTTCGTTGTTACTTTTATTTTATTATTTGTTCTTAGAATTAGACTAGTTGATTTGCATCAACTCTGAACTTAAGGCCAATATTCCTAAATGAGAAAATATTAGTTTTATGATCGAATTTTCATATCATCAAATTTCTAATCAAAGAGTGAAAGAAAATATATAAAGTAAAAAGGAGTTGGAAATAAAATGGATGACCCTGTAACGTCTTTTCCAAAAAAAAAAATACACACACGCAGAGAGAGAGCAAAATAAAATGGTAACCGATGTATAAATTCACTTGGCCAATAGCTTACCCGACATCAATAACACTATTGCATACCGTAATGGATCCGATAAATTTCATTAGCTTTTGAGGTATCGGAGGGGTTGTCATATCCGAATTCGGAACCTTGTTCCGGTTCACCATGTTGTGTCTCCATTGGCGGGGTCTTGACCCACGACAAAGTGCATCTCCGGCAGTCCACCTATCCCACTTTGAAATTATGAACGTATTATTAATATTAAATAAGAATTTTGACACATAAACCTCCAGAAGTTATGTATTTACAGATATGTACTTCATTTTGATGATTTGTCATAAATACTATGATTGGGCATACTGCACCCGAAGGGTGCGCTGCCCTGTGTGGAAAAATATGGTCCTTACACAAAGTAGACACATTGGCTCTTATGGATTCGGTGCGGTCTTGTTGGACTATAGTATTATGTACAGTTCGATCTGAAATGGTATCAAATTTGACTTGTGCTGAACTGTGGTTCAGACTGTGATTGTTTGCACCACCATTGCTAGGTGCATCTTCTGTCAAATCCGATCACCCTTCTCCATTCTTCGTGGGAACAATATTGACGAACTAGTCAAGCACCCCCCCCCCCCCTGCAACCCGGTAGCTCTCCTCCCATGAGAGAATTTGTGGTTTTGGGTCAGATTGGTCGAACCCCTACAGTACGGTATATATACAAACTTTTATCGTACGCAATTCGATCTGATTTAATGATAGAGATGGAAAATCTCAACCGTCTGATTTAAATCGTAAGGCTTAAATATTAAATATGACTTAATAAGTGAAAATACAACTATTAAATATGACCCATTTAAAGAGAGTTCAAATGATAAGCACGGCCCAGAACGATAGCGAGTTTCAAATTGCCACCCATACAGAGGGTTCCTGTAACGTCGTGCGTTTTTTCGGATCCTTGTGGATTCTGTGTTTGGCACTTGTGGTGGTCAATGTGGTGTGTTTCACGCTTGTATGCGTGTTTTTGGGGCTTACTGGGCCGGCAGTTTGGGCCCATAGCACTCAGAAGTTCACATCTGTGAACGCGACGGGGTGGAACGTCGTGTTCTGAACGCGATGGTCCTACACGTCGCGTTCTCGTTGCCGCCTGAAGGCGGTTGTCGTAACGTCGCGTGCCTTTCGGATTCATGCGGATCGTGTATATTGTGGTTGTGGCGGCCGTTGTGAGGCCAGTGGAGTTGGTTGTGTGGAATGCATGGTGTGGATGTGTGGTTTGAGCAGGTGAAGAGCAGGGTTGGCCTGAAATGAAATAGGACATGCTGCTGTTCAGTTGGAGTTGGCGCCAGGGGTGGTCGTTGACTGTTGGCGTCCAGTTTAGTGACGTTTACCGCATGAACTTGGCGGCAGTAGATGTGGACGCAGAGGGTGGCGGTTGCTGTTGGCGGCATGGGGGTTGACGCCAACCTGAGAATGGTGCAGGTTATAGGCTCACCCGAGGGCAGCTCTCTCAGCTCACTCTCTTCCCCTCTTGCCCCAGCTTCGCGCCCTGGTGTTTTTGAAGCTTCTAACAGGTACCGAGAGTAGTTGGAAGGACGGTCGTAGAACGCGCGCATCGCTGAATTACGCGAGGAAACGTCACGGCGTGGTGCAATTCGCGTGGAAGCTCGCGGAGTGTTCGACATGAACCGAGGGATTTCGGGAGTTTTTAGCGTGTTCTGAGGTAGGGGACGAACCCTGGTAGCTTCGTAGAAACATTAAAACATGACAAACCCACTTGAACCAGCACGATAATGCATGTTTGGATAGAGTTGCACCATACGGGATAATGGGTGGTTTGAGTACTTTAATGCATGAAACATGTTGTAATGTTTGTATTGGGTTCTAGCATGCTAAAGGAACTGAATTTGTATATTTTTCTGTAGTTAGAATAGTTAGAAAGCCCGCAGAACCGGATTAGGGTTTCTGCAGGGTTTATGGCCGGAGAACTTGGCGTCAACATCGCTTGTCGCCAAGATCCTCAGCCAGATGTTAACGGCCAGTTCCCTTGCCGTTGACTTGATGTAAGCGGCAGTCGATGTTGCCGCCGACTGGCTATGAACAGCAAAGACTAAATTATGATATTTATCGATATGCAAGTGTGTGACGCATGATGTGCACTGAGTGCACTTGATTCTTGTGTTAAGCATACTAGGTATGCAGTTAGTTGCTTACTTCGGCGGCTGCGTGTTGTTTACGCAAGTCAGTTGGGTTCACGTGTAGGGACCGTGTTACTTGTGGTTTACGTGAGGTTTCACGTGGTTTTGTGTACGTGGCGAGTAGTACGACGCCTACCGTGGTTACCTCTCCAGTTGGGTGCCTCAGGTTCTTTGTGAGCCAGGCTGTTAGCTCGGGGCTTTGTCCCGGTACTTGTGCTGTACCGTCAAGGTCTGTGTCGTCTGACCTGGACACCCTCACTCCTGTGTTGAGTTGTACGTCCGGCTGAGGGAAAGACGACAGTGGGACAGTGACACTTGAGTTTTTTTTTAGTCACTTGTAGCGCGCTGTAGTTGGGGGTACGGACACCAGTAGTCGACACTGGTCCCCAACTAGTCCTTTTCCAGTGCCTCACTCTAGAGAGCCCGGGCCGGGTCTCCTGAGGTGCCAGGCATGGGCCTGTGACCGTGTGGTCTGCAGGTGGTGGTGTTTAGTTAGTCTTCACAGTTGCTTGACCTTTTTACGTGGAGCGGCAGCTGGACCTTTCGTCCGTGGCTGCGAAACTGAGAGGTAGACCTGTGTTAGTTGTCCGAGTCAGTTTCTGGTGTCGCGAACCAGTTCACATGGCTCGTGTTGGCTGTCTCTACTTTAGCTTGTACACCTGTACGGGTTTTCCGTTTAATTATTAATGTTGTTTCTTGTAGTCGGCAGACGGTGAGTACTTTTACAGCTTTACTTACCTGCTTAGCTGTTATATTAATTGTTGGTGTTGTCTACTATTCGTACTCGTGGTGTTTGTTTTGCTCGGTTTTGGGGGAGTTCCCTACTGAGCCAGTGACTAGAGAGGCTCACCCCTACCCCCCACAGGTGAGAGCGAGGAGGACGTCTCCCGTCCGACGTCCAGTTCTGGGCTGCGTCGTAGCGGTGCAAAGTCAACACCTCCAGCAGTGTAGTTTAGATAGTTGTTTACTTTCTTCAGTTGTACCTCGGGTATGCCCCAGGCTCTTGTACATTTTTTATAGTTTTTGTGGAAATTTGGCTATGTAAACTTGTGAATTTTATGTAAAGTGTGGTGTGTTCCTTTATGTTTACACGGACTGTGGTTTGGTATCCCTTGCGAGGCTTCGGCCCGTTCGCGGGAGGCGGACTCGGATCAAGTACGTTATCGGTTTAACGGGCTTGGCCGAGGCGTTCCGTCACAGTTGTTGTCTACATGTGTGCCGCATGTCGCGCGCTGGGCGACTGGCGGACGTCAGCCTGAGAAGGCGATGCCCATGTCCGTCGCGATCAGGTCGCGACGGAGTGGTCTGTCGCATTCTCAACCGCAAACAACACTTAAACCTTGGCTGGCCAGACAGAGCTGGGCATGCTCTGTTTGGCCGGGGGAGGGGCAGCTGCGGGCTTTCAGGGGCAATTCGGCGTGGAAGTGAGGTGTTTGGCGTTCTCTCCGTGGGGACTTCGCGTGGAGTGGGGGAAACACCAAGAGTTTATCATTTTTCGTGTTCTTCGAGTAGTAGGGGAATTCCACCTATTTTTTCCCGAGAAATTGTATGGAATCCATGTGTGGATGGTTTACGGCTTTGATAATTGTAGATATCAGGTTCGGACATACATTAAAACATGAAAAACGTGAATTAAGCATGGTTTGCAGGGCTTGGGGTGGCAATCTAGAGAGAGTCCCCCGGATTGGGGTTCTTTCCTGTGAAGGCGACGGAGCCCCCTGTCCCGTTCAGATCGTGATAGGCCGACCCGTCGCGTTCAGGTTGTAAATACGTCATGTCGTGGTGTCGTGTTCTGAAGGCGACACAGCCCTACATCATGACTGCAGTCGAGAGGTCCTATTGTGCATGGTTTAAACGATGTGGTTACGCTATTATCAATATTTGATGTGTTTGGCAATAATGAGCAGTGCATTGGCACTTGTGGCGCTCTGGGAGCGTGTTGTTTACGAGGCTAGCATACTGGTTATGTAGCTAGCCTGTGGTTTACGTGTTGGCGTGGTGTACACACGGTGTGTGTTGTGTTCACGTGTTGTGGACAAGCTGTACACGAGGTTGATGTGAGGTTTCACGTGATTTTGTGTGCGTGGTGAGTAGTTCTCTTCAGTTGGGAGCCCCAGGTTCTGTGTGAGCCAGGTTGTGTGCTCGGGACTTGTCCCGATACTTGTGCTGTACTGTCAAGGTCTGTATCATCTATCTGGACACCCTCACTTCTGTGTTTGAGTTGTACGTCCGACTGAGGGAAAGACGACAGTGGGACAGCGACATGTGTGAGTTTGTTGTTTTGTCACTTGTAGCGCTCTCTTAGTTGGGGGTTCGGACACCAGTAGTCGACACTGGTCTCCAGCTAGTCCTGTTTTCAGTACCTCACTCTAGGGAGCTCAGGCCAGGGTTCTTAGAGGTGCCAGACATGGGTCTGCGATAGTGTGGTCCGCAGGTGTGGTGTTAGTTGGCATCCACAGTTGTTTGACTTGTTCTCGTGGAGCGGCAGCTGGACCTTTCGTCCGTGGCTACGAGGCTGAGAGATCGACCTGTGTTGTTTGTCCGAGTCAGTTGCTGGTGTCACGAACCAGTCTTCGTGGCTCGAGTGTGGCAAACTCTACTTTAGCACGTACACGTGGTTGTGTTTTGTCGTTTATTTATTAAAGTTGTTTTACGTTAATAGCAAATGGTAAGCATATTACAGCTTTAATAACCTGCTTAGCTGTGCTATGAATTATTAGCGTAGCATCCTGTTTCGGACTTGAGTTTAGTTTGCCTGGTTTTCGGGGTATTTTTCTACTGAGCCAGTGACTTGCGAGGCTCACCCTACTCCTACAGGTGAAGGCGAAGAGGAGGTTTCTCTACTATCTTCCAGTTCAGAGCCGCATCACAACGGTGTTGGGCCGATGCCTCCAATGGTGTAGTTTCTTTTTCAGTTGTACTTTGGGGGTATGCCCCAGACACTTGTACTTTACTTAACTTTTGTTGAAATTTGGCTATATAAATCTAGTATACTCATATGTGAGATTGTGAGATAAACATGTGAATCAGTGTGTTTCTTTGTGTTTCCACGGACTTGTGTATGATATCCATTGCGAGACTACGACTCGATCGCGGGAGACGGACTCGAGTCAAACTCAATACCAGTTTAGCGAGTTTGAGCGACGCAATCCGTTACAACTCCCAAGCTCGGCTCAAAGTCATAGAGGACAACTAGAGACAAACAGCAAGCTACCAAAGCGAAAGCCTTTAGAACGCGCTAAGGCAAAATGTAACTCAAATCGCATCCATCTGATAGATTGATAAGACCCTATCACAAAGTAGATGAGAGTGAAGCAACCAATATTTTCACCTAGTAATATGGTCAATGGATCTCATTACATTGACAATTATTTAGGAGGATGTCGAGCCATAAAAAAGAAGATAATGGGTCATACACGATCAACCATGATCGTGAATCATAAATCTCGAAACCAATCACGTTGCCCATGATGGCCATCTCCATGGGGAGTTATATTCGTGAATCAGCCTTAACAGTTGAATCACACCATGGAAGACTTAAGAAAGCCGACCGCCCTTATAGTTCCCATTGATAACCTTACGAAAAGGTGGCAAATTCTTTACACTTACACTGAGGAAGAGTGATCTCGAACCCTCTTGGCTTCTTATTTTGAGCTCTTATCCCTGTTGACTTAAGTATTAAAGAATTTTCCCTAAGACCTCCATCTTAAGGTCTCTAGTATTTTATTTATTTTGCAGATTATTTATAGTGAGCGAAGGGTGTTTGATGGTTCTTATATCTTAAGATTATCTGACGATCTACAATTGAGTTTGAGATCAATCCTCTTCAAATGTTATATCGAAACCTTAATAAATACCTCTCAAAATTTATGGAGGAAACATATTTATATACGAAATATGGAAAATATCCTTTAGAATCACGTGCAGAGGAGGGCGTCAGTAGGCTGCGAGATAGTGGAATACTAACCTGAGATAAGTACCATTCTTCTCTCTTAAACTATATTTCGTCTCTTTCAAAACAGAGTTGCGGCGAGTGTGTAATCACAATATTTATGAGTTTTTAGATATATATAGATATATAATTATAGATGTAAGAAATAGAGAATTTTGACTTCCGATCCAAAAAGTGACTTAGAATTAATTTTAAGTCTAATTTTTAAAATTTTTAATTGTAAGTCCAAAGACTGTTAAAAATTTAATATTAAATCAAATTTTTATCTCCACTTATATTTTTTTCAAAAACCCTATTCTACTCCCGTGGGAAACCTCCTCCCCCACACATACGCGTTGCCATACCCACTCCGGTGATCTCCCCGAGCCCGGCCCCCGGCGAACCTACCTCGGCGATCCCTCCCCAGCCCGGCCCCCGGCGATCCCTCCCCCACCCCGGCGATCAGACTGTTCAGGAGTTATCCAGCTCGGAAAATATATATTATATATAATATAAAAGATAAAAATATGGAAGAGCATAACAGAATAATAAAATAATTCAGCTCACATGTCCTCTGCTACTAATAATATTTAGCAATCATGCAAGTTCTGGTTCCAAGTGTAGAAACTTTAAGGACTAATTCAGATTACTTTATTTAACAATCACGCAGAAGCTGAATAGTCCTGAAGAGTCTGATCGACTATTTCTCTTGATTTATTAATCGATTATAGAATGCTAAAAAAAAAGATTAATGAAAATATTCTGTAGCAGGAAGAAATATATAATTTTGTTGTTTGTCAAATCCGTATCAACAGAACAATTGGTAGGAGGGGGGGGAGGTGGGTGGGTAGATGCCATCGGATGTACCGTTCATCCAGTTAACTGGGCAAAACGACATACAAAGACTGGAATAATTGTCCCTGCTATACATGGACAAAACAGACTTTTTATCCTCTCTAACGTCAGTTAACTGACGGGAGAGCTCATTTGAACCTAAAAATAAATATTTGACATGTTTGGACCGGAAGTCAAAATATATTGATCAATGGATTTAAAAATAAATTCTCTCTCCAAATTTGGACCGGATGTTGATTCCCACTAAAACTGTTTATAATTTTTTAACCTTGGTGGGTATACATATAAATATCTATTAAATATTTATATAATCATGGGAGTCGCCTTGGTAACAGCGATATCGATTTTGGCCAGCACATGCATGCGTGACCTGATCGTTGCTTTTAGGGGATCCTCTTTTACGTGGTAATAAAACCAGACGAGTTGGAGTGCATGTGGGGGACCAGGAAGTGTGGAGAAGACGCCCGGCGCCTGTGATTGGGGGCTCTCAACATGGGCTGGGGGGTGGGGGTGCGATTCGGATCACCTGGAGGGTCTCCGCCCGAGACATTCTTCAAACCGGTGTCAGTTTTTTAAGACGGCAAAACGCAGTGTCTCCGGATCGAACGACCCCCCTACCCGCCCCTCCGGCGCACGTGCCGCTCTCGCTCGGCCGGCGTCCATTCGTATGGAAATTTGAGAAATACTTAAAAACCGTCGAGAAGAGACGGCTCTCACTTCTCATATGACGGCGGAACCAGTATTGCCATGCCATTCGACTCTTTTTTTTGTTTGACAATAAAATCTGATGCCATTCGTTCAAAAGAGAACAAGTACAGAGATGTGGGAAGTCTCACACGGACCCTAACACTCCCACAACATGTAACTCTATCTAACACGCAAAGAAAAAATAAGGATTGCAAAGGGAATAGAGAGTCAAACAAGGATCAATGATCCTAACATGAAGGGCAACCATCCAACCATCTATAGAAAAAACAAACAGAAACGAATCCAACTCCCATCGTCGCACAGGAACGTCGAGAGAGATCATTGGACAACTTCGACGCCAGCACGATGGAGATATGCGTACCCATGGACAACTTTTTCGTCGAGGAGGAGTTCAACGGTGAAGAAAGTGGAGGATGTCCATCCATGTCATGCTATGAACTATTGTTAGAATCAGTCAGTCTCTTTCCCTATGGTTTTTATATATTTAGTCAAAAGACTACTTAAAACGATTGAATTAAGGTACATTGATGCATTAATAGAGTTTATTTCTTTAGTAAGATAGTCTTAAATCATCGAATACGAGAAAGGAACCACACCAACATGAGAACCACCACACTCCAAAAGAAACTAGAGGGCCACAAATTGAGGATTAGGCAAAACTAACAACCACCTGCACCAAGAACATCACCTGCTTGTCCCGAACAAGAGGAGGAAGATGAACCAAGAGTGTTGACACTATGGACAACTAAGTTGGATATCTAAACCGCAGCCAAACTCCAGGATGTCGGTGAAGTCAGTGAAGATGACGCCAATGCAATGGAGACAAAACTCTCCTACAAAGGAGGGGAACAACCTGGAAATGGGTTTCCCAAACAAAACTTTCCCTAACTAGGGAAGAGAACACCTCCAAGGGAAGAATGATGAGGGGGCAGGGGCTTCTCTGGTCATGGAGGACCCCTCCTTGGTGAGCATGGCCACAAACGGAGTTGAGCTTCGCCATGTCATTTGATTGGACCGTATTGAATCCTCAGTGAGATAATATAGTACGATGCAGCCTCCCTCTCCCTTTCTCCATCACATCTCGTGTGGCCTCTCATCTTACTAGTTATGAGTGCCCTGCAAGCCAACTCACATTAGTGAGGTCATAGGAAATAGGCCTAGAGAAGGTGCCCTCCTCAGCTTGACGAGCCCTAAATTGGGCTAGATTTTGAGAGCTCCCATGGGGAAGGGAATCTACGTGGGATGGAGAGGTAGGAGGATAAGTGAAATGAAAGGGAGTCATAAGGATACCTAAAAGGATACACTAAGGTACAACAACATACATAAACAAGCAAGAAAGGGGATGAGAAAAGAGTTCTCAAGCAAACACTCAAGCTGACATGATGCACGTTAATTTTATGGTTTTCACTTAGCCTTGTCAATAGGTTATTAAGCAGATTGCACTCGGCAATTGGGAACCCTAATAGCGGGGTGACTAGGGATGACAAAAACTTCACACAAATATGACTTGGACTTAAAGGGTAACTGGTACACCAGCCCTACGGCTACAACGTGCGTATGACAACGGGACTTATGGAGGCCCTCGATAACAAACTCTGGTCAGCCCACAAGTGCTCGTAGGTGAGAGGGTCAATACTAACAAGGAGGAATCATATCTACATGTGTAGAGTATGCATAGACCTACGTGCACCGCAGTGCATGCAAATTCTAACCTAATTCTAACCAAACAACAAACTAAGGTCCCTATCAATGATGCATGAGAATAGCCAGATGAGATAATGTCGCGGTTGGTTCATCGGCTGCGATAGAGAAACCCTAATCTGCATAAAGGCAATATGCAAATAGTTGTACCATAATGCTATAACAATATAAAATAGCTACAAACTGAGACAACTAACCTCTTAGGACCTCAAACAAAAACAATAACACAGAACACATCAACAACCAATGAGTGCCTGATGTCGCGTCCCCTTTTGACGACGCGCTCGTTTTGCATCATCCTGATCCTTCGCAACAAAGATTCGAAGACAACAGTATAAAAGAAACAGGAAACCTGAAACCTAACGGGGTTCTAACAACCAAAAGCACCGTACGAAATATGAAACAACATGGAATACTCAAAGTAGGTATCAAATAGAAAGCTTAGAAGCGGAATAGAGAGAAAAGAAAATGTACCTGCTATCGTGTTATGGTTATGTCGGCCCAATCTGATGCCTCACACTGCGACAATGTCTCAAAGAAATTAAACAAACAAATAAAACAATAGAAAGCAGGCATAAGTATGGTAGAGCAAATGAGGTTAATTAGCACTAGAAGTCCCACTATGATTGCTAAAAGGTGTAATCACGAGGATGTGCGCCCCTCGGACATAAAATCAAAACATGCTATATATGAAAAATGGAAGGGCGATCGGCACCAATAGATTGCCTTAATTAAATGAAATGAAAGACAGGCTAATCAATTCGGGGGCAGCGTCCTCGGAAGCAAAATTCAATTCGCATCTGGTACAGTGGATGTCTTTCATCGAACCACCTTTCAAATCGCGTCCTGGATCCTGGACGCGATTCAGTGTCTGACAGCGGCCCAGAATGTCTTCGCGCGCAGGCCCGTAATCATGATAAAATCCCTGAATCGCGTCCTTGTCAGACAACACAATTTAGAGAGGTAAAATCCAGAATGTCCCGTCAACAGACAGTGCGGGCCTCGAAAATTGCCCCTCAGGTAATCGCGTCGGTTATGGCCGCCACGTTTAAATTCACGGCCGCCCTGGTGGACGCGATTACGCGCTTTATCGCGAATTCGAAGCTTGCCAGCTGTCTCATCAAATCGACCTTCTAAATCGCGACCTGCCGCTCAGACGCGATTAAGCCTTAAAAAATGTCTGCTGTCTTAGACGTGATTTTGCTCCAGTGCCTATAAAATGAAGTCGCAGGAGGTTGAGAGAATAGAGAGTTGAGAGAGCTGGGTTGGTTGGAAGGGTTGAGAGAGAAGGGAGGGTTGAGAGGTTTTGAGAGGAGAGAGAAGAAGAGAGAGAGGGGGGAATCTCAGAGCGGCGAAGCCCTGCTGGTTTCTCACCTCGACATCCAAACCAAGGAGGATTCCCACGCCAACCGATGCCATCCTCATCCTTTAGAGCTCGACGTCGTCTTCTTCCTCGCCACCCACGCGTACCGGAGCGGAGCACCAGCCCCTCCTTCCTCCTCTCCATCTATCATCGCCAACCGACAACGCCGTCACGCCGTCCGGCATCCGGGGAAGCACCCCCTCCTCCATTCGCTTTTTCCCTCCTCCGGACCCCACGTGGTTCTTTACATTTCATCTCCTTCGGGCTCCACACGCCCCATACACACACACACATGCATGCACATACACCACATTTTTAGGAGTTTAAAAGCCACCACAAAAGGTGTGTTCTTCCCCTTTCATTTATGTCATTTTATTCATTTTTAGGATTTGTATACTGCACATCCATCTAATCCGTCTCTTTTTATTTGTCTTATTTTCAGGGTAATCAAATACGGAACGCCCTCTACCACGGCCGGCCATGTTCGTAGAGGAAGAGAGGACCCACATCATCCCCCGTGCAATCTCCCCGCCAAAAGGTACGCTCGTCATCACTCTTCCATCTCGCACCCCTCGCCGTGCATTCTCCATTCGGTGCCCACATGCACCTGGCGATCACGTTTCTTTTTATTTTACGCTTTTCCACTCCATCTCTATACACCACACATATCCTCCACCCCCCCCCCCTATTTCTCTTTGTAGAGGACCGCGTCCCCCTAAAAAAGGGCGAGATCCGTATCTACAAGTAGGAAGCGGAGTGGATGGAGACCTTCTTCCCTTCCTCGGTCGGCCAGGGGGAGAGAGCACCTCGTCTACTCTTCTTATTAAAGCTTCCAAAACAAAGACAACCTAAAAATAGAACCCTATTAGCACTTTAATCAAAGTAGTATCCATTCAAACTAAAAACAAAGAAATACAACATGGAAGTGACGAATCTAAGATGTTTGGAAACCCATGGGTTATAAAAAAAATGTGGGGGAGGAAAGGAAAATGATGTTTAAAAGGAAAGAACCTATCTAACATGCATGAAAAAGAGGAAAGAAAAAGATAAGAAAGACCCCCTAAGAGGGCAACTCCTTGGATGTGGAGGTGCTTCTTTGATTGTAGCAACTTCTCGACATGAAATGGGGAGCCTCTTTGGTGTCTCTAACTGGTGTCTAACCCCTGGCTAGGAGGAATCTCGTCTATAGGATGATCGTCACCCACAAAATGGGATAAAATGCCAAGTGAATCTGCGTGGGAAAGTCCTAGGGAGGTCTTAGGGTTTGTTAGTGTGGTGTTCCAATCATTTGGATCCGAGTTTATTGGTTTTGGTGTGGTGCCTCTAGCCAATGTGTGGCCATTGGGTCTTGGTTGTGACTTTGGCATGTTGTGTGGGGGTTGTGGGCCAGAAGTTCCAGCCCAAACAGTCAACTGGTTCTATGTTTGAGAACATGATGGGGGAGTGTGTCGTGTTCTGAACGCACCCCCCCCCCCCACATCACGTTCTCCACACCGATTGTCATGGCACGCCGAGTTTCTGAACATGTCGGTTGAGTACGTCACGTTATGAAAGCGATGAACATCTATGTCGCGTTCTCATTTCCGATTTCTTTAAAGGCAGTTTGGCGCCAAATAGTGCAGAGGGCTCTGTTCGGTCGAGGAGAGGAGCTTTGCGTCAACTCTTGATGATTTTGATCTAGAAGCTCGTGGTTTGGCGTGGTTGAGGTGCGAGGAAGTCGCCCAGAGTGCGAGGAGTGCCGATCGAGGAGCGTTCTTCAAGTTCTTCGCATTGGTAGGGAGATTTATCTATTTCGTTGCTCTGTATGTTTGGTTTAATGCATGAAGATCATGAAATGATATGTGTACGTGGTTTCAATATAATTTTTATGGTTTGTAGAAGTTTAAATTGAAGGAGAATGGGGTTTTATGAAGGCTTCTAGGTAAGAATCGAAGAATGGGTTTTTCTATCTGAGAAAGCGACGGGTCGGGTCGTCGCATTATTATCGCGGCCTTTGACCTCGTTGCGTTCTCATTTGGGAACGTGGCCTATCGGTCGATCGTGCTCTTAACGTGATCACTGGCTTCGTGCCATTCTTCTTCCCGAAGGTTTTAATGTTGTGTTTTGAGGTATGGGTCCCTTGGAGGCCCGACTTGGTTTTTCTCTCGTTAGTTTAATGAGTTAAGTTTTGTTAACAAGGGTTCCATGTGGTTTTGAAGATAATGAGTAATCTATTGATAATGTGACCAGTTATGAATAATGTAGGGTATATAGTCAATTATGTAATAAATGTTTAAGGTGGAGATCAATATGTTAGTTAGGAAATAATGGAATGGTTCGGTTGACTAATAAGTAGATGATATTGTCGGTTATGTTGAATACATTCATGTGAACAAGAGGATGCGGTTTATGAATGAATGGTTTAGTGGATGCAGTTGTAAGGTTTCACGGTGTGGTTCAGTCACCGATACTAATGGTTTATGAGTTGTTATGGTTTGCCAAGTTTGGGGGTCCGACGCTTACTCCGGATACCTCTTCAGTTGGATACCCTAGATTCTCTACGAGCCAGGCACGTGTGTGCTTGTGGTTTGTCCGGTACTGTGCGTATCGTAGAGGTTTGTGTCATCTTCTTGGACACCCTCACTCATTTGTTTGTTGAGTAGCCCATCTGGCTAAGGGAAAGACGATAGTGGGGCAACAACTTGTGGTGTGTGAGTGTGTTCTACTCAGTTGCTTGTAGCGCACTCATGGTTGGGGGACGAACACCAGTAGACGTATTGGTCCCCAATTAGTCCCGTGTTGTCACAACCTCACTTTGTGGGCCTCAAAACCCATAGAGGTGTTTAGGTGTGGGTCTGCAGCATGTGTCGTCGCAGAGTGGTGTTGGTTGGTCTCCACCGTTCTTTAACTTTCATAGTGTTATGGTGGAGCCACAGTTGGACTTTTCGTCCTTGTTTGAGAGATTGAGAGGTGTTTCCCGTGTTAGTTTGTCTGGATTTGATATTGACATCATGAACTAGTAGTCGTGACCCACCCATGTGATAGCGTCGCTCCTTCCAACTCAGCTTATGGTTCTTGTGGTTTACTCCGTGGTTCGCATGTGTGGTATAGGCACCACCTGGTTCTACAAATTGGTCGACCAGTGTCTTTGACATTCTTTTAGCAATTGGTCGTCTGGGTTTGCTCTGTTCAATAGTCCCTAGTTAGCAGGGTACTTTTAGTTAATTATTATGTACAGTCTTTCCAGTAGTGTACAGGTTTATGATTAGTTAGCTGCTTACTTGTGATCAATAGATTGTTTAACTATATTCATTGGGAATCATGTTTAGGTTATAGCTTTCGTTGTGTTTCCTTTTAACTATACATGTGAGTTGATCAGTGGAGTGGTATTAGTTAGTGCTTTCTTTTGTTGCATGTGGATTATAAATGTTACAGTTCGAGGAGTTTTCCAGCTGAGCCTGTGACTTTGTGTGGCTCATACCCCTACACCCCCCTTTCAGGTGTTTAGCGAGTGGTTTTGTGGAGGCAGTGTGAGCTTAGGCTCTTGTTGTACACCTCGGGGTATGACCCAGACTTCTATACTTCTCTTTTGGACATGTAATGATGTAGGGGGATAATGTAATTTTATAAACATGTACTCTATCATGTACTCTATCATGTATCTTTGTACAATGTGGTTGTCTTTTATATTCTTACTGGACTTATATGTGAGCTATCTCTTATGAGACTCCGATCTATTCGCGGGAGGTGGATTTGGATATGGAGCATTTTCGGGCATAAGTATCCAGGGGTGCTATAGTTAGAACCGAGCCTCGGGCTTAGGGATCATTCCAAGGTTGTTGGGATAGAGATAGGGCCGAATGGATGAGAGAGAGATGGCCTACGTGACCTCTGCCATGCAAACTCTTAACGCATCGTATCGAGTAATTGCGACAATGATTAATGCGTCCAAGGTCCCCGACACAACATGGTTGGACGTTATGGATATGCACGGGGTAACAAGTCAAGGACAGTTGCCACGATGATAGCAACGCGTCGCATCAGGCTGACACTTTACATTTGGATGTGAACAAACAAGTATGCACTAGCGCGACATAGGGATATGCCGCGATAATGAGAACGCATCCTCACGACATGACGCGTTAAGGGTAGGATCCAAAACCCTAACAATTAGTGTGAACAAGGACTCTTGAGTGATATTTGGACAAAACAATTTAGAATTTAGACATAATGGGCTCATCATAGGCTGATAATGGGAAAAAATGAGGACCAACTTGGGGCATATTATGAGAATAAGAAATGTGGCTCAATTCATGGGCCAAAAATGGGTGTCTATAATTGCCACCTTTGAAGCATCCAAGAGGGGGATCTTTGTGGCAATGTTGATGGGGAACAAGGGCCTGTGGATGAAACTCCTACACAACTGCATCCCCCTGGTAGCTCGCCAATTGGCGCTAGCACCATCGACCAAGAGTTTTCTGACATTATCAACTTAAAAAATGTCATCTCCTTCAAGGGCAACCTACAGTTCCGAATGACTACACTGGTGACGCGACCGACACAGATGATGACGACCTACTCCTCCAGGGCCCCTTCTCGGCCTGACCGACTATCTTCAAGCCTCATCTCTTCTCTTTCCTCCTTCTCCTTCCACTTCTCCCCTCATCCTCACCTATACATAGATCTCATCTAGGAGAATTTGGCAATTTGATGCCGACATTCCAACATGAGTCGATGGTCAACGTGGATATGCGCCTTGTGGAGCTTGTGCCTCATGGGTCCCGTGTCTCGAGTGGTGGCGGGGCTTGTGAGAATGCCGGGGAGGCGAGCAGGATGATCGAGTTTTTGCCGTGCGAACAACCATCTTCGGTTAGCTTTTGCCACCGGCTTGTGAGAACTCCGTAGAGCAAGTAGGGAGGGAGAGTGAAGAAGTCGGGGTAGTGTAGTCTTTTCCCACTCTCTATTAGTTTAACCAGGAAGAGTTATACTCTAGTATGGAATCAAACGACAGGGACTAATAAAGGCAACAATAAAGATTTTAAAGACTTTTAAAAAGAATATATAATTGCAATTTGAGGGCGTTTATTTTTAGGGACTAACCGTAAAAAATTTGCTTATGTTTTTGTTTGATCATATCGTATGACATGAAAAAAAATGAATTTTCTATGCATATGTTTTTTGTTAAAAGATTAATTACACATTTTTTTTTCTTCATAGATTTATATTTGCATATAATACTCCTTTGATAAATACAAAAATATTACGAGCAAAGTTTGCAGCACGATCGTGCCATACCATGCTAGGGGCTTGGTGAGCCTTTGATATGGTCAATATGGTCCCCTTCTTTTTGTTCTTTAGTTGTTATTTTAATATTTTTATTATTATATCGTTCGAACAGAATCGTATTGATGCAGCACAGTTCGATCCGTACCGTATTAGGAAGAACTCGACATGGCCGAGTCATCCAACACGACAACCTTGATTACGGGACACCTTACTTTATCATATCATAAAAGACAATAATATGTTTAGAATATTTGTTCACTATCATTTTTAATAAAATACATATACAAAAGTGAAAAAGAATGTATATTATTGACTTTCCTGATGATATATAGTTACAACACAACGTTTTTTTAGGCATTCTATATCCAAGATTTACAATCAAATATAAATCTATGAAGAATTTTCACACAACTAATTCGTAATAAAGATGTACATAAAAATTTGGGAAAAAATGTCACGGATTCTTGTTCTTTAGATACTTTTATCATTGCCACCCTCTTTTAAACATTTCAACATTGAGAAATACTTTCCACATGTTATGAGTTGAACAATATTATCCCTTCTATACACATGCGCATTGATGTAGGGCTCAATTTATTCGTCCTACATCATGTAGAAAATTCTCTTCAACATTATTACGAGAGAAGGTTCTATCCAACGGGTGAATAAACAAGATGAAAAATATTTATTGTATTTTTAAATATATATGAAAGTGCACTTTTACCTTTCTCATTTACGAATGTATTATTTGTGATATATTGTGTCAATCTAATAAAAAATAACAAATATCATTCAAAATAATAATAAGAAAATATTATAAATAAACACAAATAGTGGGCCCCATGACTGTATATAATGTATTGGTAACCGAAGGACAAGATACCTCTAGAAACATGACAAGTTGTAGTAAACCACGACAGAGACTGTAACATACTCTCGGTACTTCACTTTTTACACGACTATCAAATCAAGCGCGTCACATAGGACATAGACAAGAGAGCAAGGGAGCACAACATTATCGAGGTTATTTTAAATTTTATAAATAATTATTATAAAAATTATAATAAAATTGAGTTAATTGTGAAACAATATATTTATTAACTAACAATACCAAAATTATGACACTTGTCAAGACCTCTCAATTAACATGATTAATTTAGTGCAATTTAATTTAATATTGAAGAGGGACAATTTTAAAATTTTAAGGTCGATTATGGGATGGATTGATGATGATGGGGATCACGTGTTCATCGATAATCTCTCTTTCTTGCAAGATGGAAGACGAGGCCAGAAAGAACCCAAAAAACATTTCTTAAGATGTCTCTCTTTGACGCTCAAGTCAGAGATAGATAGTCGCAAAAGAGTAGTATACTAGACGACTCGAGATCACTCTTCATCAAGAAGATTTACTCTCAAAGTGGTGCTTTTTGAGCTTACATTTTTTGAAGGGTTCCTCCTGCCATTTTGTAGGAGTGCACCTTCTCTTATTACCCCACACATCTAGTGGGGTGGGCTGAGGGAGACGCGGGGGCAGCAGTGATAGATGTTTCATCTAGTGTAGGGTGCTTGACGCAATGGGCCCCATCTCTCGTGCAACCCAAACTAATGATGCTTGATGATGTATTCTTTTGGGAGTAGATCTCTGTGTAGAGATAGATATTCAAATTCCCATGCGTTAAGAATATCCCATCGCCTTAAGTCCCTTATCGCTAATTTCTCCTCAAGGGGCGCTATAGCCCGGGGCCCGAGTGTTGCTCTATCTCGATTCTCGATACAATGGATCTCCTGAATTAGGGTTGTACATAATATGATCCAAACTGAAAAATCGAACCGAACCGGCCGATTCGGTTCGGTTCGGTTTCATGGGCTGGGCGGTTCGGTTCGGTTTCAGGCTGAAAAATCAAAATGAACCGAATAATTATATATAATTATATAAATAATAAAAATATATTAAAAAAATGTAGCGCAACGGAGGGTGGCGTCGCGCCCTCCGCGTGCGTGGTGGTATCACAATATACCCCTTTTTACATGATTTTTGCTAGTCATTGCCAGAAAAATCAGAAAAATATCTAAAAATATCAGAATTCGATTTGAACCGGTTCGGTTCGATTCGGTTCAAATAATAACTTCAATTCAGTTCGATTTATTCTAAAAATAGAAAAATCGAACCGAACCGTGAACACCTGAATGCCAAACTTTATCTCGTTTACTCTCGAAAGCGGGGGGCCTTGAGGTCAGGAGCCTGACGGTCCAAATTCAAGTGTCTAAGGGATCCTAATAATTATCTGAGACTCCTGTTCATATCCGCCTCTCGGGGTGGACCCTGAGGTCTTTCAATCTTACCCGATGGTGTCGCTTCTCAACCTTTTGGCCATAACTTTTCTGAACGGACAAGTGGTACTCGGACATCGATTCTCTAAGCGTGGTATTAAGCCATGGGCCACAAGTTTGGAGGCGCCGGCCTTCTTTGGGGTCGCCCCAATCTTTATAACATGTTTTAAATTTATTGGGCTCCGGCCATAGAAATTTCCCTCTACAAATGCTATTGCAAGACCTACTACTATTTCTTTTAAAGAACTCAATCAAAGCAAACCTAGTACATAAAATGCAGTAAAATCCGGTCTGGTTTGATAACTGCATAGACGTTTAAATGGGAGGTTATCTGTATGACTAATCATTTGTTGGTTTTGATAGATTGAATAAAAAATTACATGAATATACCTTTTTTTTACATGAACAGAATATACTTATTATCAGAGGACCCTGGTTGGGTCGATCGTTTAGAACTCTTGCTTAAAAATAAGAGGTTTCGAGTTCGATTCCTGAGGCTGGGGGGGGGCAGTTTACCTGATTTACATGCAATCCTCGAGTGTGTAGATTCGGAGTTTTTTCGGTCAAGTGGGATAAGAGCAATATAAGTATCGAAAAGTAGGAGCTGTCAAGTCCTGACTTTGAAATTCACGAACACCAATCTTTGAGCCCACAAAATCACAGGGAACGGAATTTCCTCGTTACAAAAAAAAAAGACCTATTATCTAAGATAAGCCCCTTGATAATATGTTAGAGTTTATCAAATGGGGAAAATTGTTCTTGATTTTTTTACTTGGGGTTGTCCTCTATGATTACCATCAAATTGGGCTTCCAGAGTCTTTTCTTATTGCGAAATGAACGACTCATTTAGTTGGGCTAAAACACTACAAAATATTGTAAAGTATATCATAATTTACGTAAGCGTGACGTTTTCACAGAGTTTTGTAGAATTTTATAACAAAACTGACAACTCCGAAGTCAAACCGAGGCGTCCTTTTTAAAATAATAATAAAGAAGAACACGGCGTTCGCCTAAAGACTACAGTAGAAGCCGGGGATATTTGACCGTTGACTGATTAGAGTCATCGTCAAACGATGGCAATTACCTCGCCTCCAAATGTTTCATTTATTTTTAGTGTTTTTTTTACATATTAATCTTTACAAACTTAGTTGATTATATATTAATTATTGTTATTATATTAGTTCCTCAAAACTTCTAAATCTTATATATTAGTCCCTACTAAAAGAATTTTTATGCAAAGTTTTTAGAAATCTTGAGAGATTATTAATCAAATTTGAGAGATTAATCTATAATGAGTTAAATTTACAAGGACTATTATGCAAAATACTTTTATTTTTATTCTTTCCTTGTATAATACACCTTGCCATTTCAATATATGATGAATTTGAATTTTATAAAAAATTGACGCCGCCAAGCTTTATGATCAGCCAAGAACTTCCACATGCTTGACTATTTGAAAAAAGCACGCATGGATTTTTGATACTTAAATCTTATAGGGAATTTTTTCAAATTAACTTTTTAATAAATATTTACTAAAATATATCCAATTCTAATATATTACAAGACTATAATTGTTTCTAACGTATTTTCAAAACTATATCTAGATAGTTTACACAAATATGTTATAATCTAAATAAATTTATGTAAATTACAATAAATTTAGGTAAGGTACAGTAAACTCGTATAAATTGTAGCATATTTGTATGAATTATACAAATTTATGTAAACTTTCAACCTTGGTTGTTGTGGTGGTATGTTCATGTTTGGGCCGGAGCCAAACGGGCCTCCACTAGAGAAGATGGGGAAGACGAACGCCGGTGCGGACGGAAGCCTGCAAAACCAGAATGGATCAGGGGGGCCCGGTGAAGACGGAAAAACCTCTAATGCCTAAGTCAATAAGAGACTTGCAAGCAGGGGTTTTGTGAGTGTAGGAGTGTGTTCGCGTAGGGAAAACGTACCAGTGCATGGTCCTGTACCTGTGCCTTTATAGACGTAGGTGATGAGACAGGCACGCGTACCGCAAGTGGATCGTGCCTGGAAAGACACTTTGACGGACGTGCATAACGGGCGGAGTTATGCGTTCAGATGTCCGTTGGGATGCCAGGCGGTTAACGCACGTCTTGATGACGGGGCGCGTAGCCCGCGGCGGTTATAACCGTGGCGCAAGTTTGAAGGCCTACTCGGTACTTTTCGATCATACTTGCCGAGCAGGTGACCTACATAGAGCTCGAACGTGCTGCTCGGTAGCATCCAGAGTTGTTCCGCGCAGCAGGTTTATTGCCCCTGCTCGGAGGCATTCCGCTGAAAAGCTCGGCAATGCTCCACTAGGACGACAAGCACGTGGGGCCCTTTTGACTGGTCCGTACGGAGGCGTGGGACCGTCAAGGGAGGCCACGTAACAAAGGAGGCGCTGATGGGCCCTGACGCAATGGGCTTAGGTGGCAGAAAACAACCACCACACTTGCCCCCCACGCCCTCAAGTGGCTCAGAAGCCGGAGCGCTTGAGGGCGGCGACCTGCTCGGGTGTCATCTCCGCCATAAATGCTATATCGTCATTGGAGATCCGAACAGACCTGTAGCGACGCCGTTTACAGAAGGGTTCACCTCGAACGTGAAGCCTTCGTGATAACAATGTGGGTCGTGTCAAACCCGGAACGTCACATGCCAGGCTCGAACAGTCACCCGCGGGTCTTCGAGAGGAGACTTTGAGTGGAGGGAACGCCGTTTCCAGCCCCGCTTCGAATTTCGCGCCTCACCTTCCTTATAAGGAAGGGGAGGGGGTGAGAGCGGGTCTTCACCTTCAAAAATCTTCCCAGATCCGCTGCCTCTAAGATCACTTGCCATCTTCCCTCTCGCGCTTTCCTCTGCTCCCATACTTCTTCTTCTTCGCGCGTTGCGTCCCTTGCCTTCCAGTGATGGCCCAGAAGGAAAGGAGGTCATTGAGCCAGTAGGATGCCGCCGGTGGGGGTGAAAGTGGCGAGGTACCCGGAGCTTCAAAGGCCTTTGAGAGCACTTCCGGATAGGCGAGGAGTACGACATCGTCCTGATGCGTGAAGACGAGTCGTACCTAACCACGAGGCCGAGATGCTTCGTGCTTTCACTGGATCTGCTGGAGGCTGTTTTCCGGCTGCCGATGCCGAAGATTGCAAAGGAGCTGCTCTGGAGTTGGAAGGTGGCGCCAATTCAGCTGACGCCCACTCCTGGAGGACCTATTCGTCTTTTGCATCATATGCAAGAAGAGGAAGATCGAAGCCACCGCAGAGATCTTCCGAAATCATTTTAGCTTGGCTTGTTCTCCGCAGTCCTGATGGGATCGTGTACGTGAAGCACCGCACGAACCGGATGCGGATCAACTTCTCGCCCCGTCTGTCCACAACAAGGGGTGGACAGGCGTCTCTTCTTCGTGGGGCGAAGAAATGGAGCGAACATCCCAGAGTGGGACTTCCCTATAAGGGTGGTGGAGCCGCTGAGGAAGGCAGACAGGCCCCTTTTTTAATTTAGGGGGCAGCCGCGGCCTCCCAAATCGCTGAACACGGTCGGGGTCAACCGCGCTGAGGGGTACCTGATCGAGTACAAGCTTGTTAAGTACAAGCTTAGCCGCGCTTAGGGTAGTCTTTTGCTGCTTGTTTTCATTTTCCACATGCATGGGTTCTGACTCTTCTTCTGCTTCTTCCAGTGACGAAGAGGTAGCTGCTGGCCGGGCCCAAGGAGATGGCGAAATACCTGAGACGATCCCCGTTAGCCTTTACTTATAAGGTTTAACGAGGATATCTCCACGAGGGGGCCCGCTCAGAAGGCGAAGGCCGTGGTGAGAGGAGGTGCCACAAAAGAGGCACCTGAGAAGGTGCTATCGCAGAGGCGACTTCTCTCCCCCAACCGAAGAGGAGGAGAAGCGCAAGGCGGCCCGACTGGAGTTGCGTGAGGAAGATCGTACCTCCGAAGGGGAGGTGTCCGGCGAGCGCCGAGCTCGCAAGAAGAAGAAGGCGACGAAGACAATGTCGCACATCGTGGAGAGCACCGAAGAGGTGGAGGAAGAAGAGGAGGATCTTGAGCCTCTGCTGGCTCGAGGACCTCGCCAACGTACGAGGACGCCCGAGAGGAGGGCATCCACAACTCCAATTGCGAACCGTTCAGAGGCGGTCATGAAGATGTCCGCCGAGCTGGGTCTGATCATGGTCAGCGATGAATCAGATCGATCCGGAGGGCGGGTGAAGTCTCCGATGCGCGAGACCCAAGGAGGCCTGCCCGTGAAGGGAGCGCCGAGTAGGGTGGTGCGCCAGACGAGGCGCACAGTTCAGTGCCGAGGACGGGGTGATCCGCCGCGGACTCGGGGAGAGGAGTGGGAGGACCCAATACTCTCACTTCTGCGCCGGCAACGGATTATGGTACTGGCGAGGCAGTTCTTCCGAGGGTGATATTCGCAAGGAAGTGGAGACATCCTGCCCCCCATGCCCCCTACCTCAGTGGTCACCGAAGGCCATGTAGTCGGCGAGGATGCAGCCGAGGTGACCGCTGAGGGTATTGTAGTCGGCGAGGATGCAGCCGTCTCCAGGGATGAAAGCACTCAAGCTCCTGGAGGTGCCGAGGAGAGCCACGCAACAGCCTTTGTAGCGTCCGCCACCAAAGATGGTGAGGAGGTGGGGCCGTAACAAGGCAGAAGGTCGGGGCGGATCATGCTTCGGCTTCGACGAGCTCTGCTTGCCATTGACCTCGACCATCCGGTCGGGCCAGCCGAAGGACCTTGTACTTCACGTCGCCCCGGTCCCGTCTGCCACTACTGCGGTTGGAGACGAAAGCTCTGGGGACGACGATAGGCCTCTGACAGAAGTGCTGCACATGAGACTTCCCGGGGGTGCCCTCGGTGGCGACGCTTCACCGTGTTGAAGTGTCGCCAAGGAAGCTGCCTCCTACCCCCCTGCCTTCTTACCTTGATCGTCTAGCAAGGTATCAAGACCTTCCTGCCGAGAAGACTCCCGAGATGCCAACAGAAGAATACCATCCCGAGAGCCGGATATGATGTGGCGAGCGACGTCGATCTGGAGGCTCTTGTGGACGGAATATCCACATCGCTGGGCGTTCTGCAGGCTCTGGCTGTGCTCGTTCCCGAAGCAGAATATCTGTATGAGCGGCAGTCGGCTTTCTGCAAAGACCTTACGGCGAGACATAGGCTTGCGAGGCGGATTTGGAGGAGGAGGTGTAAGAACCTCAAAACTGCCCTTCAAGCTTCGGAGCTGAATTTTGCCGTGGCCCGGGCCGAGAAGGATGCTCTTGCCAGGGTGGTCTCGGATTCGGGGGCCCGTGCCATGGCAGATTACAAGGCTGGGTCGGACTATAAGAGAATTTGGAGCAGTATGGGGCCCTCTGCTATAGAGTGGGTCTTAATGCTGGGAAGACTTCGGGGAGCGTTTATCCTGGGTCTAACGCGCCCGAAAAGCTTTCGAGGCCGCTGTTTCGGGAGTGCCGGCGTCGCACCAACGATGCCCGCTTGGATGATGTGCGCTTCGCGCAATTCCATCTGGGCGGATGCCTTCTTCGATGAAGGTGCTGGCCCTCCGAACATGCTCCTTAGTCTTCTCCGCTCCATGCCCTTCTTATATTTCCCTTTTGTAACCGTGGCCAAAGAGGCCCGTTGTAAAAAAGGACAGGTGATGGAAGATTCCCTTTTATGCTCTGACTATGGCGTATCTTTTTCTATCTTCTCTCCTTTCGTCATTGTTCCTGCTCGGATGAAATCGCGTCTGGTTTATAAGCGTTGCATGTACAGCGCAGATCGTTGGAACCGAAAAGGTGGTCCCGATCAGGGGTGTATGCTAAGCGCTTGTGTACCATAGAACAGGGAGAAGAGAAATAGGATGCTGAAAAAGTCCTTTATAAATAATAAGCCTTGAGGTTGGATACATGCCAAGTCCTGGGTATGGCTTCGCCACCAGGGGTAGTTAGCTTAATGAGCCTTTCCTGAGGACATGGGTGACCTGATAAGGTCCTTCCCTTTGATGGCAAGTTTTACCGACTGCTCTTCGGGGTCTGAAGTCGAGAAGCGGCGCAAAACCAAATCCCCCTCGTTGAACGCTTTCCCGAACTCGCGCATTGTAATACTGTGCGAGCCGTTGCTGATAGGAACGAGGCGAATGCTGGCGTCGTTTTGTCGCTTGCCAAGCATGTCCAAGTTTTCCCGAAGAGCACGGTTGTTGGCGGCTTCATCGAAGTGAGTTGTTCGAATGTGGGAAGGGCTACTTCCAGGGGTACGACGGCTTCTGAGCCATAGGCCAAATGAAAAGGTGTTTCCCCTGTAGCTACCCGGTAGTCGTCGGTGACACCAAAGAACGTTAGGACTCGTCAATCCATGATCCGCCTGCAGCCTCCACTCTTGTGCGAATCCCGTGCAGCAGAGTTCGGTTGGCGTTTTCAACCAATCCGTTAGCCTGGGGATGAGCCACGGAGGTAGTGTTTGTAGCCCGAGCTCGGCACATTTCTGTTTGAAGAAGTACTGTCGAATTGTTTCCCGTTGTCGGAGGTGATCACCTTTGGAACGCCAAACCTGCAGAGAAGGTTCTTCCAGACGAACTTCCATGCGGCTTGTTCGGTGATTGTGGCAACAGGTTCGGCCTCGATCCATTTGGTGAAGTAATCGATGGCCACAAACAGAAACTTCTTCCGCCCTTGGGCCTCTGGGAAGGGACCCAAGATATCAATGCCCCATCTGGCGAAAGGGCGCGGCTCGAACAGGCTGTGAAGCTGTTTCGGCAGGCTGCCTGATGAGCTCTCCGAACTTTTGGCATTCTGGACATTTCCTGACGAAGGACATGCAATCCTTCTGAAGAGAAGGCCACCAGAACCCTGCTCGATAATACTGCTGCTAGCGTTCTGCCCCCCAGGTGGCTTCCGCACATCCCCTCGTGGACTTCTTTTGTGGCCGCAAGGGCCTCCTCAGGGTTGAGGCAACGTAGAAGAGGTCTTGAAAGGGACCGTCGTACAACTTACCTTCTACGAGGGTGAAAATGCTGAGACGCATCCTGATTCTCCGAGCTTTCGCCCTGTTCGGGCGGAAGCTCACCCCGGAGTAAGTACGCCAAGAGAGGGTCCACCCAACCGGAGTTGGTGGGCCCGTTTCTATGGCTGCAACGACTACCTCCGTGCTCGGTAAGCGAGCTCCTCAATAACACGGAGCGGGAAGGGGCGATGTCACCTGAGGATGCCAACTTGGCAGTGCATCGGCTCGCACATTCTGCTCCCGTGGGACGTGTATGACTTCGAAGTGTAGGAGGCCCTCTGCCTGGTTCTTGACCTGTTTGAAGGTATTGAGCCATGCGGGGTTCCCTTGCTCCGAACTGCCCGCTTACCTGGCTGGCAATCAGTTGGGAGTCACTAAAGACCCTAAGCCGAATGGCTCCAAGGTGCCTAGCCATGCGGATACCAGACAGTAAAGCTTCGTACTCACCACGTTGTTGGAGGCTGGAAAGCGGAATCGGAGGGCGTATTGGAACTCTACCCCTCCGGGGAGGTGAGGACCAAGTCAGCTCCACTCCCTATAACGCAAGAGGACCCGTCGACGTAGAGCTCCCATGGGGTTCATCCGCCAACAGTGGATCCTGCTCGGCCGGAGAGTACATTCCGCAACGAAGTCTGCTAACGCCTGCGCCTTGACCGCCGTCCTCGGTCGGAAGCTGATGTCGAACTCTCCAAGCTCTATCGCCCACTTAAAAGCCTGCCGGAAGCCTCCGGCCGCTGAAGGATGGATTTCAGCGGCTGATCGGTTAGAACCGTGACGGAATGGGCTTGAAAATAGGGCCTAAGCTTCCGGGCATCCGTGACGAGAGCAAGGGCGGAGTTTTTTCTGCTCGGGGGTACCTCCTTTCAGCTTCTTGGAGGACCTGCTGATGTAATACATACACCGGATGCTGAGTCGCTCTTTCTTCTCTAACCAAGACTGCGCTAATGGAGTTTTCGGTAACCGAAAGGTACACGAACAGAGGTTCCCCGCCACAGCACAGCTTTGAGAGAACAGGAGGGGCTGCCAAATATGCCTTCAACTCGGTGAAGGCACCTCGCATTCATCAGTCCACCGTACTTGCCCCCCTTGCTTCGAGGCGCTTTTAGGGCCTCGGGCAACTTGAAGAGTTGAAACTTCTTTCTGCTGCTCGGGACATGAATCGGTTTCAGTGCCGCAAGATGCCCCGTCAGACGTTGGACGTCGCGCACTGTCTTTGGACTGCTCATCTCAATAATGGCTTGGATTTTCTCCGGGTTTGCCTCTATTCCTCTGTTTGACACAAGGAAACCGAGGAACTTACCCGACCGAACACCAAACACGCACTTGGCAGGATTGAGTTTCATACTATACTTTTGCAGTGTTGCGAAAGTTTCCTGGAGTCGGAAATGTGGTCAATGCCTGGAAGCGTCTTGACCAGCATGTCATCAACATAGACCTCCATGTTACGCCCGATCTGCTGCTCGAACATCTTGTTGACCAGCCGTTGGTAAGTTGCGCCCGCGTTCTTTAGGCCGAAAGGCATTCTGTTAAACAGTATAAGCCTAGGTCCGTGACGAACGTCGTGGCGTCTTGATCCGGAGGATGCATACTAATCTGGTGGTAACCAGAGTAGGCATCCAAAAAGCTTAGAAGCTCGTGACCGGAAGTAGCATCCACCAGCTGATCTATGTGCGGCAGAGGAAGTTGTCCTTGGGTGTTGCTTTATTGGATCCTTGTAATCGACGCACACACGCCATTTACCGTTGGCCTTGCGCACGAGAACCACATTGGAGATCCACCTTGGGTATTGGGCTTCTCGGAGGAGCCCAACAGTTTGACTTTTGACTACGTGATCCTGAATCACGTCTGCCGTTCTCGGTTCACACAGGTCGCCTCCTTTGTTGAACTGGTGGAATCCAGGGATCCAACGGAGGCGATGCACCATTACTTCCGGGAATGCCCGAAGCTCATCATCAGACCCAGCGAACACGTCCAAATTGTCCAACAGGAAGGCTGTGTAGCGTTGCTGCTCGCCTCTGTCAACAAGGCGCCAATGTATAAGACGTGTTCGGGGTCATCGTCTACCCGGACGGGGATTAAATCTTCAGCAGGCGCTCCTCGGCTGGTAGAAGGCTGGTCGGATGTTGTGGGGCTGGGTCCGCGAGTGTTGCTTGTCTCTCAAAGAGAGGACATAGCAACGGTGAGACTCCGCTGACACCCGAGCACTTCGCCGACTCCGCCCGGGTTGGGAACTTCATCTTCTGATGAAGTGACGAAGGTACCGCTTTGATGCGCCCGATCAGACCTTTGCCGAGGATGGCGTTGTATCCAGACATGTTATTGATGACCAAGAAGTCCACCATCTTGTCACAATCCTTGGAGCCGTCCCTAAAGTGATCGGGAGGCGAACTCTTCCTATGGGCTGGACCGAAACTCCCGAAAAGAGACGAGTTTACAGGGGCGAGTTGATCGGTTTTCAGGCCCACGAGGACGAAACAATCGTAAGCCAAGACATCGGGGGCGCTTCCATTATCCACCAGAATTTGGCGCACATTACAGTGATTGATGGTGGCCGAAATGACCAACGCATCAGTGTGTGGGGTCGTACCCCTACAAGATCTTCGTCCGAGAAGGTTATAGCCTCCTCGGCTGTGCGCGTGCAGGACTGGTGGGATATGGAGCCGACCGAGGTGCCGAGGCCTATCTACCATGCACTCGCTTTGCGTAGTCGCGTCGGCTTCGAGTGCTTTCCTCCGCCTGCGCCGAAGCCTCCCGCGATCACGTTGATCTCCTGCCCATTGGGCTCATTGTTGATCGGCTGCTCGGGAGTCCGCTCTCGGCGTTTGGGGGCGCTCCTCATTTCGGCGCACGAACCGTCCAAGGTAGCCACACTTGATAGGTCCTCAATTTCGTCCTTAAGATGGCGGCACTCGGAGGTGTCGTGGCCGTGGTCGCGATGGAAGCGACAGTACTTGTTCTGGTCGCGCCTCCGGGGTCGGAGCGCATCCTCTGTGGCCACCGAACATATGCTTCGTTCCTGATTTCCGCCAGGATCTATTCGGGTGCCACAGTGAGGGGGGTGTAGTTGGTGAAGGGCGCGGACGGCTCGGAGAGTCCACCGTGAGTCGTCCCTTCTTCTGATGACGGTCGGAACCGTTGTCGGAAGGCCTCTTCTTATCCGACTGCTCCCCCTGTTCGGCCCTGCTTGCTGCTAGGCTCTCCTCGCAAGCCGCGTGGCGCTGTGCGATGGCGAGCAGCTCGGCAAGGGTGGCGGGCTGCTGGACGCCGACGGTCCTCTGCAAAAAGCCGTCGCGGGTGCCCTGAATAAGGGCACTGGTTGCAAGAGGGACGTCCAGGCGCGAATGCGAAGCGCCTCTGTTTCGAAACCTCTTAATGAAGTCCCAGAGCGCCTCGCCCTCTTCTGGCGTACAGCCAGGAGAGAAGCCGTCGTTCGCGGCTGCGACCTTCCACCAAGGAAGTTGTCCCGAAGGACTTCTTCAATTGGCGGAAGAGGTGATGGAGCCCGCAGGGAGGGTCTCGAACCAGGCCCTGGCAGTCTCCTTAAGGGTTGCAGGGAGCTTGTGGAACACCATGTGTGATTCAAAGACGTGAATGTGGTCGGCCCGGGTCGGTAGTGCCGTCGTAGGCGCGACGGTGGGCATAGGGAGCTTGGGAAGACCTGAGCTTCCAGGATCTCCCTGCTGAAAGGGGAGCGGAAGTCCATGTCATCATCCGCTGGAGCTTTCCCCTCCGCGCGCTGAACCATCGCGTCCACGCGGCGCTCGAGGTCGACCACACGCCGCAGGCACCTAGCGAGCTCCTGTTCTGAATTGGCGGCGCCCCCCCCCCCCCGTTCGGACGTGTGGAGTTGCCTCCCACGACAGATCGTGGCATCGGGGGGAGGCGATGGAGCGACGGGGAGAGCGCCCACGGCGCTCCGGTGCCCGCTCTTCGAACGGGCTCGATGCGATCGGCGCGGCGAGTCTGCCTGCTGCTCCTGAGGCGCTGGGGGGACGCGAGAGCGTCGATGCGATGACTCGCCGCCGCCGCTCTCGCGGCAGGGGAACCGCCGGGACTAGTGGTCCAGCCAGCTGAGCCTGCAGGCGAGGATACACCTGTCAACTGCTGCATCTGCCCCCGAAGTTCTGCCACTTCAAGGGCAGTTGTAGGCGCGGCGGCCGCTGGTACAGGGACGTCGTTATTAGCGCTGGCAGGGGCGATGGCGACGCTCTACGGGAGGGATCGACGACGAGATTCCCCTTGTGACTGACGGATCTCGTCGCCCTGCTTCCCACGTTCTGGTACGAGGATCGTCCGCGAGCCATGACTGTGTCGTTCCCACAGACGACGCCAATGTGGTGGTATGTTTCTGCTTGGGCCGGAGTCAAACGGGCCTCCACTAGAAAAGATGGGGAAGACGAACGTCGGTGCGGACGGAAGCCTGCAAAACTAGAAATGGATCAAGGGGGCCCAGTGAAGACCGGGAAAACCCTCCGATGCCTAAGTCAGTAAGAGGCTTGCAAGGCAGGGTTTGTGAGTGTAGGAGTGTGGTTCGCGTTGGAAAAACGTACTAGTGCATGGTCCTGCCCCTGTGCCTTTATAGACGTAGTTGATGAGACAGACACGCGTACCGCAAGTGGATCGTGCCTGGAAAGACGCCTTGACGGACGCGCATAACGGTCGGATTTATGCGCTCAGATGTCCGTTGGGATGCCAGGCGGTTAACGCACGTCTTGATGACGGGGCGCGTAGCCTGGGGCGGTTATAACCGTGGCGCAAGTTGGAAGGCCTGCTTGGTACTGTTCGATCATACTTGCCGAGTAGGTGACCCACATGGGGCTCGAACGTGCTGTTCGGTAGCATCCGAGTTGTTCCGCGCAGCAGGTTTATCGCCCCTGCTCGGAGGCATTCCGCTGAAAAGCTCGGCAAGCTCCACTAGGGATGACAGGCACGTGGGGCCCTTTTGACTGGTCCGTACGGAGGCGTGAGACCATCAAGGGAGGCCACGTAACAAAGGAGGCGCTGATGGGCCCTAACGCAATGGGCTTAGGTGGCAGAAAACAGCCACCACAGTTGTGTAGGTGTAATAATTTTATGTAAATTGTAACATATTGTCTAAGCACTACAAATTTGTGTAAATTGTAACATATAGACATAGTTTTATAAACATGTTAGAGCCAAAAATACTTTTGTAAATGTGACAGAACTGAATATATTTTGATAAATATTTATTAAAGAAGGTTATGTTAGCCCAATGCGTCACTCATCCCCACTCACACGGCGGAGTCGACGCCAAGACGATCACAACCACGGTTTCTTTCTAGCACTCCGCCGCATGCGGTCATCCATCTCCTCCGGAATAGACCAAGCCACATTAATTAATCGAGCAAACAAACGGCATTATCGCACCCCCACCCCCCCTCCCCACTTTGACACGGACCGGATATTTCCCGGTTGCGGAGGCGGACCGGAGTGGTGGACCCCACGGGTGGAACCACGGCTTGTTGGGGAGGCACTTCATGGGCCTGCGCAGCTCCGTGGCTGCGCCCGCGTTGGCGACAACCATCTCTGATCATGGGTCTCAAGATCTCATCCAATAGAAAGCTGCCACGACGACATATGTATCCTTGCTGCAGGGGACGCAGCAGGCCCGTGCCGCCCGATACGCACCACGCTCCCCCGGTTCGAGTCCGGAAACGGCCGAGACTTTCCTCTGACCCTGACAAAGAAACAAAGTGGCTGTACTGGCACTGGCACAGCAGCAGCAGCAGCAGCAGCGGGCGGGCCCCGCGGCGCGGCTCGGTACACGTCCGCTCTTCTGGTCCCTCGCCGCACGGAATATTAACGTGGCGCGTAGCAAATGGACACCGAAGCCAGCGCTCGAGCTCCGCAGCGCAGGAGGGTGGAGGCCTCCCCGCGAGCCGGGTGGGTGGACCTTTTCCCTTTCTTTTTCTGCTCTTCCGCCTCTTGAAACCCCTCAAGCATGTGTTGGTCTCGGCTTCTCCACCTGTCTATTCAAACCGCAAGACTTCGGCCAGTCCACAGCCAAAGGGCGGGCCAGTAGCGGACGGGGGGGAGGAGAAGAAACATCCAAGAAGCTTCTCCTTCCGCTATCTGCTGCAAGTAGCGCCAACGGCGGGTGTGATGGGGCTGGTTGTGGAAGTTGGGGGCGCTGGCTCTCCTTCCCGATTGGAGCTCCTTGGACTCGAGAGGCGGGGGAAGCTATCGTCCGGTTAATCCTCCTTTTCGAGCTGTGGAATGCTTGCCTGAGATGCGCGCATACCAATTAGTCTGAGGTTTTTGCTCCGTCGGATTTGGTTGCTGGAGGTGGTAGCTGGTAATCATTGTAAATTTCTGCCGTAATCCGGGCTCGATACCTAGCATAAGCATCCCAAGATTGCTCGACGTTGTCGGCTATTGCTAGTTTTCGTTTACTTTTCTCTTAGCCGCTTGTTATTGTTGGTGTGTTTTGGAGTTTTGATGTCTATCTGTTTGCCAATAAGTTTATGTGCTGTTCGGTTTCGTTGTTGTTCCGATATTTTCCTTTCTGGATTCTGTGATGAATTTGGTGAGGAAGGGTTTGGTTGGGTCTTGCTGGGGACTTATTCTTTCATGTTAATTTCTTCACGCGTGGCTACCGGTTAAGATTTCCTCTGTGATCATTTCCATCCTTTAGCCTGTCAACACAAAGAGATTCACTCCTTCCACATCTTTTGCTGGTTTAAGAATTTTGTTTGCCTCGAGGAGCAGTTCGTGTCTGTCGATTGATGAAGCAGTTGAATTAGCTTTTGTTGCCGTCTAGGAATGTGATGAAGCCGGTCCAAAACCCACGTGGATTTGAGACGGTCCGACTTCAAGATCGAGTTTGAGAGCTTGATGGGTGATTAGATGATGGGAACCGAAGTCACTGATGCCGGGCCGACAATGCCTTGAGATGGGTTCTGTCCTCTTTACTTACCTGTGATTGTAGCACTCTATATATATAGACTGGCGGGTGGGGGTGGGCGGTTTCGGGAACTGCTGCTGGTGCTGAGCCTTGGCTCTGGGCTTGGTCGCCATATCTCCATTGGTTGTGCGTTGGTCGGCGTTGAAGGTGCGCTGACTGCCCTTTCCCATGCATCGATCATGTGCTGACCATGGGATGATCATATTCATTCACCAGCATCCCACACCGTGTAGCTGTTATGATGCGGACCTTTTGCCATAACATCTCATGCGGACGTGGTCATGACCGCTGTTCAGGCACGTGATAGCCTCCCAAGCCCACATCCGGTCTGCTCCCTTGAGTTGCCGCGGGCTGGTTTGCTTTGCTTGGACATTGCTGCTGGGATGGGTAGTTAGTTGGGGAACCACACTTAATCAATTAAGCATCGATTAGGAGAGGCACTTAATTGATTAGTTGGTTCCCTTAATTGATTAACTGACTTGGGTTGCCATGGTCTGGCCGTCTATGCTGAGCTGTTGCAGCAGTGGTCCTTGGTCGGGCCGAACCACAGGGGCCTATCAGAATGAAAAATTGTAAATGCATAGCTTATAAATGGGTTGTTTCTTGCTCAAATGGGGATCACCGGTGTTTCAGACGAAATTTATATGCTGTGAAATGCATTCACAAAAAGCCATGAAAATAAAGCAAATGTTTTAACTATGCACTTAACAATGTAGTAAATGGAGTCATGGAGATTGACAACAAACTCCAAATGTTGGCCCAATTGCTGGATAATCTTAACCTCTTCTTTGGAAGGTTAAATAATCATAAAGTTTTGAGATTGACAAGCTCCAGATGTTGGCCCAATTGCTGGATAATCTTATCCACTTTTTTTGAAGGTTAAATAATCATTAAATGTTGTGTATACATTTTTGTGTTAGGTTTGTGTGTCAGGCCAGGGATAAATGTAGCTTAGTCCGGATATAATTCACATGTGGATGCTACTGCAAAGAAAATCTCATGCTGCAGAAGATACTGGTACTTGAATCTCTGTTGGAGAGTGCATAAATATATTTCATGTGGTTACTATGAGCTTTTATCCTTTTTTCTGAGAATGCATGTGCAGGTGTTTTGTGAGAAATATACATATAGATAGAAAATTTTTATAAATCTTCCCATGATTTGTTCGTTTATTTGGACCAGGCATATTGATGTAGACTCGTGTCCTTTGCCTCTCCCCATCACGTTAGTTGATGTTAATTACATCGATTACACCATCGATGACCTCTGTTTAACCACCACATAATCCAAATTATTAGAATAAAGGGTTAGAAATAAAAGGAGTTTCTAAAGGAAGCTTATTTCTGTTTTCCTTGTTGGTTATTTGAGTACCTGCTCCCTTTGTTTAACTTTTCTTTCTATTGTACACAGTGCTATTTATTGCTCTCCTTGTTGTGTCACACAAATTTTTTAAAACTACATAAACTACCCCTTTTTGGGGAGTAATTCATGTGATTTTCATTGCTCATTCATGGACTGATTGAATAATTGACCAGAGATTTGAGTGTGGTTGGCATTTCTAAGGAGTTCATGATAGTACTGCAAATTTCCCAGAATATAGGGTTATTGTTGTGTTCATAAACTTTAACACAAGATTCACCCCTGAAATGAATCAAATAAGGTTGCATAAAATATACTTATGGGATGTGGTTCATGTGAGCATATGCTTAATATGAATCTATTCAAGTACTATTGCAGTTTTAAAAGGGGTTGGGGTATTATTGCAATCTTCTCAAGAACAAGGATTTTTGATAGGTGTGTTTTTCTCTAAGAGGAAAATTCCTTTCATAATATACTTAATGGATCAGATGTGTTACATCCAAGTTCATCGTACCACAATATTGCACTGGATTGGATTTTTTGTGGGGTGGTACAGTATGTACTGCACCAGTTCGTCCCCATGGTGGGACGAAGAGGAATGTGGCGGAGGGGAGTTTGCAATGGCTGGTGTTGCGATGCTGGCGGCTAGTTGTTGGCGGAGCAGTGGCAATGCAGGCAGGAAGACGGCGGCTGTGGCTCAGCGGGGTAGCAGCAGAGGCTTCAGAGCTGGGAGCCGGTCTCCTGTCCACGGGGAGGCACTGATGAGTGCCGTCAGCAATGCGGAGCAAAAGAGGGCAACATACCCGACCGTGCTTGCGGACTATGAACCCCTAGGCAGTCCCCAGGCACAGTGCGGTTCTGAGGTACTAGACTGGTCTGGTCCGGTATGCTGACCCCTGATTACATTAAGATTTTGAGCAAATTTGCACAACTTAAAAAGAATCTTGATGAATCAAATTTGCAAGGGTTTTTCTGCAAATTTGCAGTCCCTACCCTCAATGCACAGGGACAACATTTTAGGGATATTTCCCTTGCCTTTTGTCCCTCTTTCCTCCTCCTTCTTGGTGTTGACCTGCACCTTTGTCCTTTTCTTTATTTTCTTCTTCTCCCCTTTTGCTTGCTGCAAGAGGACCTCTTTATAGAGGTGGAGTGGGGCAGCAAGGGAGCTACTGTCATGCCCCAATAGTGCAGTTATCGAGGCACGCAGATTAATAGACAATCTGGGGGGGGGGGTGGTGGGAAATTTTAAAGGAATTTCATATGCATATTTTACTGACATATACTTAAACAAGGTTTACATTAATTAAGTCCTTTACATTATTTAAATCCGTTGCAGGCTAGTTACCAAAGGTTACACACTATCTAGTGGGAAGAAGACCAGCAACATTTAAATAAAAGTAAATTAATGGGAGGTATGGTAGGAGGCCTGACAAGGAGTTTGATGCGGATGAGCGATGGGCATATCGGGATCGAGATTATGACATCTGGAATGCCCGCATCAAGGCTCCTAGTTTTAACGGTTCTTTGGAACCTTAAGAATACCTGACTGAGAGGCTAGGATGAACCACTATTTTGATTGGTTGGGAATGTCCGACCCTCGACGAGCTTTCTTCGCTAAGACCATGTTAAAGGGTCGAGGATTAACCTACTGGACCAATCTTGAGGAGCGTCTTGCTCAGAGGTATGAGGAGCCAATTGATATGTAGGATGGGATGAAGGCCAGTCTTCGTGAGAAGTATGTCCCTGCGACGTACCACCACCGATTGATTGATAGATGACAGAACATCTCACAAGGCTCTAGAAAAGTGTCGGAGTATATTGATGAATTTGATGATCTGTTATTGAGCAACTAAGTCCTGGTCAGTAGGAGAGTGACTCCCTTGGAGAAGTCACATGCATGTTTTATTTTTTTACCGGACTTTGAATTTTTAGTGTTTTATTGAGTTTATTTGAATTATGAAATTTTTAGATAGGTCAAATTATGAAGGATTAGAAAGAAGTTATTTTGATGGAATCATCGAAATCGCGATTTTCTTCTTGGATGGAAAAGTTGACTTTTTATTGGTACGAGATATGATTTTTTTGATATTTTTATTAAATTTAAATGGGGGGGGGGGGTATTTTCTTATTTACATGTATATCTTATTGGGATCGGCCGATCGGATCGGTTTTTGGCTAGCCGATCCGGCCCCGATCCTCTTGTTCTTAAACCTTGGTCAAGATAATTGTGGATTGGTTGGAATCGCAAAACCTTTATGAAGTTCGTAGTTTCCACGGTCTGGCCACTTTCTACCGTCGATTCATTAGAGGGTTCAGCACCGTAACTACTCCCATTACAGATTGCATGCGAAGGGGACCTTTGTCTGGACAAAGGCTGCTGCCAAAACATTTCGTGATCTTAAGGAGCTTATGACCCAAGCACCTGTGCTTAGATTGCCGGACTTCTCTAAGGTGTTTGAGGTAGCTTGTGATGCCTCTGGTGTTGGCATAGGTGGAGTACTGAGTCAGAAGAGTCACCCCGTTGCTTTCTTTAGTGAGAAGCTAAGTGACGCCAAATTAAAGTATTCCACCTATGATAAGGAGTTCTACGCGGTAGTCCAGGCTCTGAGGCTGGAGACACTACCTTCTACTGCACGAGTTTATGCTGTTTTTGGATCACGAAGCTCTTAGATTCCTCCACGCCCAAAAGAAGCTTAACCCGAGACACAGTCGTTGGGTGGAGTATCCCTAAGCCTACACATTTGTCCTCAAACATAAGGTTGGCATAGAGAATCAGATGGCCGACGCCTTGAGCCGGCGTGCCTTGTTACTGGTCGTCGTCTCCTCGGAAGTCATGGGATTTGAGAAGTTGCGGGATGACTACTCTAACTCCCCGGACTTTGGCCCCATCCTCTCGGCCCTCCAATCAGGCCCATCCCAGATATACAATGCGGGTATCTTTTCCGGGAGAATAAGCTTTGCATCCCACGTACCTCTGTGCGTGATTTCCTGATGTGGGAAGTGCATGCGGGTGGTCTGGCAGGACATTTTGGTCGCAATAAGACCATCGAGTTGGTGGAGTACCGGTTCTGCTGGCCAAGCTTAAAACGTGATGTGACCCGAATTGTGGCCCAATGCCGCACTTGTGCTTTGGCCAAGCAACGAAAGCAGAACACCAGTATTTATACTCCCTTACCGGTACCTGACCGTCCGTGGCAGGACGTATGGATTTTGTCTTGGGTTTGCCTCGCACAGTTCACCGGCATGACTCCATCTTGGTGGTGGTGGACAAGTTTTCGAAGATGGCCTATTTTATTCCTTGTGCCAAGACTTCTGATGCTTTCAGGGTGGCCCTTATCTTTCTCACTGAGATCGTGCGTCTCTACAGGCTTCCCAAGTCTATTGTGTCGATTAAGGATGTGCGGTTTGTTAGATATTTTTGGAAAACCCTGTGGCACCTTTTGGGCACAAAGCTCAAGTTCTCCACCACCTACCGTCCCTAGACGGATGGTCAAACTGAAGTGGTCAATAGAAGTTTGGATGATTTGTTGCGCTACTTAGTAGGTGAGAATGCTCGGAACTAGGATTTGGTCTTACCTTTGGTTGAATTCGCATACAACAACTCGGTCAACAAATCCACTGACATGAGTCCATATGAGATAGTCACAGGGTATAAGACCTAGGAGTCCTGTATGAGTTCCACTTTTAATGTCTCAGATCTGGTAGTTTATAGAGACCCCGCAGCGATTTCCAGTGATCCGTTCGAGTTATCACCATCCTTTGTGAGTGACCGCACCCTTGAGTGTCCACCTCCAGCCATAACTCTTACACGACGTGAGCAAATTGATCAAATATTTGATGAGCAGGTGGTCACCACTTAGAGCTGAGACTGTTAGCGTTACCTAGTTCGCTGGAAGGGTCGACCCTCCACTGATGATGCGTGGATCATCTGCATGGAGCTACAACAGATTGATCCTGACCTCTTGGAGCGCCACCAGAGCAGTCAAGACCCTTACTTGACGGGGTCGAGTTCTTCCCAAGCGGAGAGGATTGGTGGGACACCCGAGCATTGGACCGGGCCGACAGGGTCCAAGTTTATCGTAGACGGAGGCGATGATCAGCGACGACGGCGTCCATTTGGCTGGGCGACTTGCTTCCGTGTCACTAGCATGTTTATTTTTTGAGTTCGGGCATCTAATTGATGTAATAAGGCCCATATGAGGCCCATTAGTGCTTTTTTTTTCCATTTCTATGTATTTTGGGTCCGAATTCGGACTTTTTTAGGCTTGAGGGTATTTTAGTCCGCGTTTGAGTCAGTGAGGGTTATTAGGGTTCCCTCCCTATAAATAAAGTTGTAATCTCTTGTTTTAGAAGTTAAGGAAGATTAAAAGAAAGCTTTGACAGCAGCCTCCAAGTCTTCTCCTTCAGCGGGGAGGAATCCCTGGGGTGGAAGCCCAACCAGTTCTTGCCATCTTTTTCCTCCTCGCTCTGCTGTGCCGGATCATTTTCTTTCTTCCTTTTTCTGCTCTCTCTCTCTTTATAAAAGCAGGCTGCCCCTCTCTTCTTCTCCCTCACTCTTGGGCACAACAACCAGTGAGAAGAAGCCCCTTGGTGCGCATCCCCCAAGGGAGATTGGTCTGCTAGGAGGGGTTTCTGGTCTGTCTTAAGCTCAGGCACAGATATCCCACGTGGATTTTCCCCCTCTTTTTTAATGCAGTGGGATATTTATGTTTGTGCATGAGTGTGCCCTTCCTCCTTTTTAAATTGTCATTTATGCATTAGAAAAACAAATTTAAAACATTTCAAAAAAAAAAAGAAGAACAATTTTAAAGGGGTTCAGCAGCACACACATCAAACTTCTGTTTTATTTACTACATCAATTTGATATTGCAGCTTCTATAATTCCGCTCTTTATATCCTTGGTACAATTCCATTTTCTACTTGAGATTCAAAAAGCAGTGGACAGGGAGATACTGTGATCCCAAAGGCTGTATCAGTACATTTTGTCAAGCATGTTGGACATCCTCATCTGTTGACAAGCCAAGTTTGATATTTATCTCCACGCTTCGTTGCAAGGAAACCAGAATGAATCACGGGGAGGAGAAGTTTGTCAGGTTAGTTCAATGATTGATTGATAATGATAGTACATCTTTTGGCTGTTGGGTGCTTGCTGTTTTTGACATTTCTATTGCATCACAAGTGGAGATCAGTTGACCTTTAAGTTCCTTAAAGGTCTTGAAAGGGTGAGGGAGGGGGTCTCTATCACTACACAAGTACATGCTTGCCTAGGTGCCCAAGGCGCCCTGGGGTGCCTAAGCACTTAGTTCGGCAAGGTGCCCGCCTATGTGTTGCCTAGGTGTCGCCTGGGTCCTCTTTGCAAAATTAGGAGATGTATATATATATATATATATATATATCTATAATAGAAAAGATGCATAGAAGATGCAGAATTCAATATTGAAATTGAAAATCAGTAACTAAAATGCTTCAATTGCAGAAAATTAATATAAAATTCAAAACAATTAGATATATAAGAAAACATCATTAATAATTGTGTATGCATGACTGTGTGAGTGAGAAGGAAGAGAGGAACTGTGTGAGAGATTGTGTGTGAGTGAGAGGGGACTGACGCAAGGAGTTCCGGATGGTCAACACCCCCCTGCCCCGATTAATTAGTGCCCATTTCAATTCAAAATCATGGGGGAGGTCTGGATCGGCCCGTTTGGAGCAGAGCTGTATCGGTTATGGCTAGGGGTGTAAACGAGTCGAGTCGAGCCGAGTATTATGCTACTCAAGTTCTGTTCGTTAATTTTTAATCGAATTCAGAGTCGAGTTCGAACTTTATCGAGTATTAAAATGGTTCTTCAAACTTGATTCTTTTAAATACTCTCAATTTCGAGCTCTTAACGAGTATCTTAACGAGCCCAATTAAATTTGTAAGTTATATATATATAATATGTATATATATATAAATCTAATTCAATTTACAAGTAAAAAATAATTGTTTATAAGACCCAAATATATTTTATTTCAAGGTCATACCTCAAGATCTTTCATAAGTTACTTGTTTAATTATTTAGTATAATGTTTAAAATATTTAACAACTATATTTATAATTTTTATAATTAAAATTTTAAACGAACTTGTTCACGAGCTTAAACGAGTCGAGTAGACATTTGCTCATACTCGGCTTGTTTATGAAACGAGCTTAAATTTTTGTTTGAACTTGACTCGTTTACCTTATTAAACGAGCCAAATTCAAGTAACATTTGAGTCGAATTCGAGTTATTTGTCGAGTGTATTGGTTCATTTACGGCCCTAGTTATGGCCGATTCCGATTTGGATTGGGCGATTCTGCAATCCGTGGATTGTGGAGGGGACTGTGCAGGCCGCAGGTGAGGGAGTGGAACTGTGTGAGTGAGTGTGTTGTGTGTGTGACTGCAAATGTGTGTGCAGGCAGCAGTGGAGGGCCCCAGAATGAGTGTGTGTGTGTGTGCAGGTTGCCCAGAAGGGGTCAGAGAGAGAGAGAGAGAGAGAGATGAGTGAGTGAGTGAGTGAGTGAGAGTGAGAGTGAGTGAGTGAACCCGGGGGGGGGAGGAGCCGGAGGGGAGAACCCCTTCTGATGGCCGAGGGAGAGAGTTGCAGTGGAGGGAATTGTGACCAGTGGTTAGCCAGTTAGGGATTACAAACTGGGTATCAAGTTTGTAGGTCTACAGGTCCGAAAGCGGCTTAAGAAGTCCAAGGCGCCCAAGCAGGCTGCCTTGTGCGCCTATGCACCTGCCTGAGCTGCCTTTTGGACCCTGAGAAAGGCGAGACAGCCTTGGTGCATAGGCACCTGCCTTGACAACTTTGCACTATTAGTTCACGAAATGTGCTTGTTGACGATGAATATGGATGCTAAATTGTAATATTATGAGAAAAACATTCAGGTATACCACATGGCTGGAGTAGGTGTAGAATCCTGCCTTTTAGGTTTGCACATTGAGATGAATAATGTTGAGACTATTCTATGAAGTGCCAATATGCAGATCATTCTATAAAACATTGATGTTTCAGATCATTATATGATATGTCAATGATGCATTCTCACATGCTGTTTTATTAGAGGGAAGGCATATTTGCTATTGTGTAGATTATATGGTTTTCTTCTGCAGATTAGTTAATAGAGATTTTCATATTCGTATTAACTTTAAAGTGTATCTTTAATGGTCTGCATGTTCCGCCTCAGTGTATCCAGGCATGTTTTAATTTTTAATGACTCCATACTGTGCAGATTTCAAGATTGGAATTCTGAGAGATCAGTGAGTTCAGAATGCATATTACCAGGAAGAAATAAAAGGCCACAAGTGTCAATGTCTAAGATTTCTCAGAGAATCTCTGAATGGGTATCTGGGGTTTTCAAGAACATTTTTCATTGTTTGACTCAAAGAAATTCGTCTGCCGAGGAATGGCAATCTCGGAGGAAAATACTTGATCCTCAGGGACTCTTTCTGCAGAAGTGGAACAAGATATTTGTTCTGTCATGTGTACTTGCAGTATCTGTTGATCCATTGTTCTTTTACATCCCAGTTGTCAACGATAAAAAAAAATGCCTCGATTTGGACAGCAAGTTAGAAATCACAGCAAGTGTCTTACGCTCCTTCACAGATATCTTTTATGTCTTACATATTATTTTTCAGTTTCATACTGGCTTTATTGCTCCTTCATCTCGAGTATTTGGAAGAGGTGTTTTGGTCGAGGATCCTTCAAAAATAGCAAGGCGATATTTGTCTTCGTACTTTATTGTTGATATTCTTGCAGTTCTTCCCCTTCCCCAGGTAATTCTTTTTTTTAGCCATGTATATAGCTTCTGTGCGGAACTCAATATTTTTTTATTATCATCATATTTGTTTGTATGGAACTATATAAAAAGTCTTAAGACATTTATATCTGACATTTATATTTTTTCTCCCTAAAAGTGAGTAGTACTACAAATTCATTAAATATCACAAAAAGGTGGGATATGTACATATGTGATGTTGATATCCTCTTGAAAATCTTTATATAGAACTCTGACCTTCTTTGCTACACAACTCTAGGCCACTCTTTCACTTGGTCATGAATACGATAAGTGCTGCTTTTTAGTTTTTCTCATTTGCTTTTACTCGTCGTTAACTTGAAGTCTTGACTATGTAGTCCTGGATGGTGGACACAAGAAATGTAACTTTCCTTAGAAGCATGTCCTTTTTGTTTACACAGTAGGACTTATTTCGAAGGTTAGGAGTCTAAGGAATTGGATCCAAAATTCAATAGTCAAGTTTTGAGAACTAAAGCTAATTGTAAATACTTTCTCTTACCATGGTATCTGTTGAAAATCAAGCTATTTCTCTTGTAATAGATGACCTACTTTTGGATGCCTCCCCTTGGAGGCCAGTTTTGGGTTCCCTATGCTAATGACATATTTCCCATTCTCCACATGCCTTTGCTGTAGGCACATCATTTCTTCTTGCATATTGTCTGATGATGAGAGTTTTTAGCACACTCCTCCATCTATTGTTCAATTTGATCCAGTTCTTTCTTGATTGTAATTGCTTGCCATCAACTATAATCTATGTTGTATCTGCTTCTTCCCTTTTATCCATCCTCCTTTCTCCTTTTATTTAATGAACATATGGTATCGTCCACTTCCAGAAGAGCTACTTTAATTGTTTCTTGAGGTGCAACATGGTAAGAAACCCAAAGTCACTGCCATATGGTTTTTTTTCCTATGCAGGTGATTATCTTGATTATCATACCCAAAATGAGGGGGTCAGCAGCATTGAATGCAAAAAACATGTTGAGATTTGTTGTCATATTTCAATATGTGCCTAGACTTGTACGGATTAGACCATTATATCGGGAAGTAACAAGAACTTCAGGCATAATAACTCAAACAGCATGGGCGGGAGCTGCTTTGAATCTCTTTCTTTACATGCTTGCAAGTCATGTAAGTGTCAATTTGTTTGTGTTTTCACTTTTACATTTGCCTAACATCTACTATGCAACATACTTTTTCTTAAGCAAATGAACCTGTTTACGGATTTGTTCTTGATGGACCTACCGCATTCACATAGATGAAATTATACTCTATAATTTGAATTATTTGAATACATAGCTTGTATTCTGATTTCCAGTTGCAGTGAGACTATTGTTTAAATGAAAATCACTAATCTGAGATTCTGAATCATACTCATTAGCACTGTTGGTTCAAAGGTGTTATTTCTTTAGTCATACATGTCATATAAATGCATTCATGGTAAATAGAACAGTGATTCCTATCCTATGCCAAGTTGCTCTGCCTTATAGTTGTTTCAAATCCACGAGGCTCAAAGCTACTGAAAATTCCAAAATGAAATATGATAAATTTATTTGCAACATCAGAAGCAGAATGTACTATCTATCAAAAGGCCACTATTCATTGCAATTATTATTGTCAATACTAAGATTATGCACATTCAAAGTTCACTTTCAGAATATTTCATGCCTGATAAAGCCACCATAGATTATAACCACTCTATTACATCTATGGAAGTAAAATGGCTAACCTTCACTGTATAAAATCACAGTTGATTTTGCTTACTTATTGGTAATGCTTCTTTAGGTCTTTGGAGCACTCTGGTACCTGCTTTCAATAGAACGACAAGACACATGCTGGAGACGTGCATGCAATAAAGGAAATGACTGCATTAAATCCTTATACTGTGGAAAAGAAGAAGGAAAAGTGCTCAAGGACTTTTTGAACAGTAGTTGTTCCTTAGCTGATAACTCAACTGCCTTTGATTTCGGTATTTATCTACCAGCTCTACAGAATATTGTTCAGTCAACAGATTTTCCAGAAAAGTTGTTTTATTGCTTTTGGTGGGGCCTTCAGAACCTGAGGTTAGTGTGTGTTTTTTTGCCTTTCATTTAATTTGTTTGAGGACTTAAATTTTCTTTCTCTGAAATGGGTTTTCTACAATTTGCTTAGTCTATTCATATGTCCCTTCAGTTGTTACTATCAGATTTCTTGGAATTTGAGAGCATCTGGAAATTTTCCACCATGAACTTGAAATATGGAGAAAAGGTGAATCTATGAAACAAAATCACATAGAAAAGATGAGAGGGTAAAAGGCAGATAACTCATGGTTGGGTTGAGGACTACATCTAAATCATCTTACAGATATTCATGTGGACTGCATCATGTGGGTCTAACACCAACAATTCTTGTAGCTGGTTGTGTTCCCATGTCAACGAGCAGGAGCAGCTGCAGGTAATGGTAAGGGCCTACCTTGTGTAAAACTGTAACAGATGGGTGTGAGCCATCCTACGGGAACCGGAGTCAACAACAACCTTCAACGTTCACCATCCAAAAAATTCATTTTACTCATTTTGGAAAAGAATCTCTACTGTTGGGATTGCAAAGTGACCTACAGGGATGATCTGGATCACTCAATTACCAAAAACCGGTCCATGGAGCTGGACTGGTGTTTTTGTGAGAAAAAAGAGAGATAAAATTTTTATAAATTCTCCCACTATTTGTTTGTTTATTTGGACCATGCCTATTGATGTAGACTCGTGTCTTTTGCCTCTCCCCATCAACATAAATTGATGTTAATTACGTCGATTACACAATCAGTGACCCTTGATTAACCACCACATCGCACCCCCTAATCCAAATAATTGAAAAAAGGATTTAAAAAAAAAGTATGCTTAATTGTTGATAGTTGCTTCTGTCAATTAATCCGTTTGTTTGTCCATGCATTGTCTGCATGTGTAATTGTTTTTTTTTTCTATCACCTGGATGTTTGAAAAATATGCTGCACCTATTTAGCTTTTATCATATTGTTCATTTTGTATTCATTTATCCCATTTATAGTATGTAGATTATTCCATGGGGATTTCATATAACGCATGCTCAACAAGGGTTGGATGAACAATTATCCAGAAATTGAAGTGTTAAGTGCCATTAAATAAAAAGTCAGGGTATTATTGCAATTATCCTGAAAATTAGGACACTATTACAGTTGCCCTGAAAATTAGTATGTTATTGTGTGTGATTACAACTTACAAGTTCACAGTGTTAAAATCCACCTTTTCTGACATATAATATACCAAAGCACATCTGTGGTGTTCCTAGCGTTTCAGATCTCGGTTGGCGGGTTTTAGGGTTGGTCTGGCCTTCGGAAGGCTTGGGGTTGCTATCTGAACCTTGCTGTGAGTGTTGCCATGAGTTTTTGTGCATTTTGGTTTGTGTCGCGGCCTGCTTGGCGATTGGATCTTGGCTGTGGTCTAGAGGGTTACAACATTGCTGTTGGCAGTTTGTGGGTTCAAAACCCCGTTCGATGGTTTTCTCCCTTCTTTCTCACCTCTCTCTCTCTGGTTTGAGCTCTCCCTCTTCGTCTCCCTCTCTTCCAGCAGTTGACGGTGGGGGGTGGATGAGACTCTCAACCGGGGGTCTCAAGGCCGATGGCACCTGCTCCTGGGGTCTTTACGGTGCTGGGCCGGCTCCCAGTCCTTGGTGCCTCTCTCTGGGAGGGTGATGAGGGCGATGTTCTTCTTTCCCCTCTCCTTCTTCCCCCCTGTAGGTCTTGGCAGGGAATCCTTCATCCAACCTTAAGGGAGTCTCAGGAGGGGTGGGTCTTTCCCCTTCTACCCCGGGGCAGTCCAAGCATGCTCCCTGGCTACCTTTCCCCAATGGGGGAGCAGTCACGGCTGTGTTCAAAGTGTAGGAAGGTGGTTCCACCATTGTCTTGGTCAATGACCCGCCACTTCAAGGGGTGCTTTAGCTACTGGATGGTGGAATTACTAGCAGAGAGCTTGCTCTGAACAAGGGAGAAGATAGTGGTGGCCAAGACAGACTGGGGGTTGAGGAAGTGGGAGCTATTGAAGGAGATTGAGGCTTTCATTATAGAGCGAGCTAGGGGGGTGGTAGATCAGATTGGGATATCCTTCCTGCTGACAGTTAAGGGGGCCTTTTCCAAGATTTATAGGCGATGGAGTGCGAGCATCCGGGGCGGGCCTACATCCCTCTCGCATGCAGGGAGAGTTAGTGAGGAGGAGGAATGGTGTGGGACAGAGCCGGGAGAGGGAAGGAAGAGAGGAGAAGAGGCTTCACACCTAGGATTTCTCACCCAGAAACAAAGAGAAAGGAGGGCGCACTCTTCTCGATGGCGCAGTTTCAAAACTCAAACTTTACTTTTTCACTTTTCATTGCCCTCTCCAAGGGGTTTACAAGCATATATATAGAGGTGGAACCCTAGGGTCCCCCTATACAGGACATGGACCAAAGCACCCCTACAACCAAAAATAGGCAAAAATTGCAACCAAAATTACATGACAAAATGGAAAGATTCCACTGGGCCTTTAATGGCCTAACATCCACACTAAGAAGTGCTAATAAAGGAAAATACATCAATAAGGTAAAATTTCATTCTCTAGCCAAATGGATGCTGATGTCATAGCCAGGCGCCTCCTCCGATGATAGACACGGGCCAGGTCGAACCGACTCCAAGCTCGGGTGTCCTCACCAAGGAAGGGGGAGGGATACACATTCAATCATCAATGAGGATACTTTCGTGGAATGTAAGAGGATTGGGAGGGCCAGAGAGGAGGAGGACAGTGAGGGAGCTGATTAGGAGGTGTAAAATTGACATTTTATGCTTGCAAGAGATGGTAGTGCTCTGCTTAGGGAGATTGGTGGAGCTTGGCTCCTTCAGGAGGTTGCTTCCCCTGCAGTGGGGAGATCCAAAGGGATCACGATCTTATGAAATCCATTTGAGGTGGAGGAAGTGATGCAGGATAGGATGATCAGTACATGGTCTATCTCTTTGAATTTCAGAAATGTTCGGGATGGCTTCTCTTGGGACTTCTGCAGGATTTATGGTCCCCAGCCTAGGTAGGAGAAGCACTACTTGTGGGAAGACCTGTCGCATCTCCACCATTTTGCGGGCCTGTCGTGGTGTGTGGGAGGTGACTTCAATGCGGTGGCTGGGCTGTGGGAAAGGTTTGGTGATTTTTCAGATGCGGGTGACATGGAAGACTTGCGGAACTTCATCCAGAAGGTTGCTTTGGTGTATTTAGGCATGCTCAGAAAGGCTGATTTCTTGGACACTGTTGTGGATCCTTGGAGTGCCTCGGTTGCTAGCTCCTCGGTGATGGGCACTTTGGTGGGGAAATTTAAATATACTGTGCACATTCTCAATGCTTGGGGAGCTGATAAAACCCTCCCGGGGAGGGTGGCCAAGGACAGGATTATCCAACATTTGACGAGTTTGGACAGCTTGGAGGAGGCGGGTCTTATGGATGAGGAGGATAAGCCATGAGAGATTCCTTGAGATGTCAGTTTTTGATGACTTGCTGGTCAGGGAAAAGATTTACTGGAGACAAAGATTGAGGGACATGCGGATCAAAAAAGGTGATAGGTTCACGACGTACTTCTAGCGGATCACTTCGGCTAGGAGGTTCAACTCCATCCATTGCATCAAGGTGGGGGACTACTCCTTCTCCGCGGAGGATGGCATTTGGCGTCAGTCTACTATTCCTCCTTATTTGCTAAGGACTCACTTTACAGGCAGAGGATTGCAACCGACCTCCTCCCTTGGTCCTTCTCCAAGGAGGAGATCCATCAGGTGGTTCTCTCTCTGCCTATCATGGGTTGGTAGTCTCCCATGAGAGATTCTCTAGAGGAGCGGGAGGCCATCTTACGACCCTTTTTTGGGGAGGAGATCCATCAGACGGAGCTCTCTCTACCTGGAGATCGTGGCCTTGGGCCAGACGGTTTTCCTCATATGTTCTTTCAAAAATGTTGGGGGTTGATCAAAGAAAACTTGATTTAGGCGGTGAGAGAATTCCAGGAAGGGAAAGCTCATTTGGAGGGTATCAATAAGACCACCCTGGTGCTCATCCCTAAGAAGACGGGGGGCCAAGATTTCAGGGATTTCAGACCCATAAGTTTGCTTAATGGTACATATAAGATCATCATCAAGGTGTTAGCCGATAGATTGGTTTCTGTCATGGACAACTTGGTCAGTCATTTCCAAGGTGCTTTCATCAAAGGTAAACATATTTTGATAACTTCCTGGTGGTCCCCTCAAAGTTAAGGTCATGGTCTGGAGAATCTCTCATGGGAGACTACCGACCCATGATAGGCTATCCTGCTTCATGCCAGACATGACTTCCACCTGCTATCTTTGTGGTGCTGAGGAGTCCATTGATTACCTTTTTGCTGGATGCTCCTATTCTCAGGGGGTTTTGATGGAGGTTGCTTGGAGGACCAAGTGTAGCACCATTTTGTGGAGTGAAGTTCATTGCCTCTTGTGGGAATGGGGCAGACAGTGGCCTTGCAAGCTAGATAGGAAAGTGTGGGGGCTCGTCCTACACGCCATGCTATGGGCATTGTGGGGTGAGCGAAACCACCGTATCTTCAAGAGGGAGTCGCAGTCCAAGAAAGCTATCGTTGATTTTGAATGCGATAGAGTTAAGGAATGGGCTTGCCTCTCTTTCTCACATCACTTCTGATGTTTCCCCACTTTTTTAGCTGATTGGGGGTATTTGAATCACACCTTCTTGGTGTGATCCCTGCTGTATAGGTGTTTTGGGGGTTTTCTCTTTTTGGGCATTCAACCACCTATGTATGTACATTCTCTATTTCCTTCATATATATCAGCGGTACCACCCTCCTTCAAAAAAATATTTTGAATCCAAATTTTTTTCATATTTTGGATTCAAAAACCTTTCTTTATTTTAAATCCAAAAGCTTTCGATACTATGGATTCAAAAACTTTTCTTATTTTGAATCCAAAAGCTTTCCATATTGGATTCAAATCCTTTCTTTTTTTGAATCCAAAAACTTTCCATATTTTGAATTCAGAAACTTTCCTTATTTTGACTCCTGAAACTTTCCTTATTTTAAACCCTGCTAGTGTCACGCACTGGGGAGGATTAAAAATGTGTAAGTTGTAAGGGCTCCCAGACCTGCTCTGTTTTAAACCTTGCTGGTGGTGCGCACCAGGGAGATTAAAAATGGACAGGTTGTGAGGGCTGCCCAGACCTTCCTTATTTTGAACATGGCCCTGGGCAGGATTAAAAATGGACAAGTTGTGAGGGCTGCCCAGACTTTCCTTGTTTTGAGCTTTGTCGGTGTCATGCACTTACAAATGGGCTGGTTGCAAGGGCTGCCTAGACCTTCTACCTATGAAGTCTTCCCGGTGCATGGCACCAAGAGGATTTGGAATGACCAACCATGGAGAGGGCAGCCAAAACTTCTATTTTGCAATCCAACCGGTGCATTTAACCGAGAGGATCTGAAAATGTGGAAGGCATGAAGGGGGCAGCCAGACCTATTTTTGAAGTCTTACTGGTGCATTTCACTGGAAGGACTCAAAAAGTGGATAATCATGGTGAGGGCGCCCGGTCAGACCTTCCCTTTTTGGAGTCTCCCTGGTGCTATGGGGATTTAAAAAGTTTGAAGGCATGATGGGCAGCTGGACCTTCCCTACTTTGAGTCCTTCCGGTGCATATCACCATGGGGATTTAAAAATTGTTAGGCATGAAGGGGGCGGAGATACCTTCCCTACTTTGAGTCCTACTGGTGCATAACACTTGGGGGATTTAAAAAATTGGAAGGCATGAGGGGGGGGGGGAAGCCAGACCTTCACTACTTTGAGTCCTACCAGGGCATAGTACCGGGGGGGATTTAAAAGTTGGAAGTCATAAGGGAGACAGCCAGACCTTCCCTACTTTGAGTCCTACCGGGGCATATCACCAGGTGGATTTAAAAAATTGGAAGGCATAAGAGAGGTGGCCAGACCTTCCCTACATTGAGTCCTACTGGTGCATAGCACCGGGGGGATCTAAAATTGGAAGGCATGAGGGGGCAGCCAGGCCTTCCTCACTTTGAATCCTCCTGGTGCATAGCAAGGCTTGAGGGGGGCAACCTGTCCTTCCTTGCTTTGAATCCTATAGCACCGGTGGGATTCAGAACATGGAAGGCATAAAGGGGGCTTCCAGACCTGCTGTGCTTTTAAGCCTCCTCCAGCCTCCTTCAGTCCTTCCTGCTGTGCCCTGTCTTTCCCTCTTTTTCTTTCTTCCTTTTTCTGCTCTTTCTTTCTCTCTCTCTATAAAAGCAGGCAGCACCCCCCCCCCCTTTCTTCTCCCTCACTCTTGGGTACAGCAATTAGTGAGAAGAAGTCCCTTGGTGGCTATCCCCCAAGGGAGATTGGCCTGTTAGGAGTTTTTGGACTGTCTTAAGTGGGGGCACAGATATCCAATGTGGATTTCCCCCCTCTTTTTTTTAGGGATATTTATGTTTGTGCATGAGTGTACCCTTCCTCCTTTTTAAATTGTAATTCATGCATTACAAACAATTTTAAAAGGGGTTCAACAACTGGATTGGGAAGGTAGCACTCAGACCATGAAGTCAGACAAAATGATGAAAACTGGAGGTGATGTCATAGAGGTCATGAACTCAGACTCTTCTTAGGAAAGGATCCTGCACGGGGAACATGTGCTTGAGGCCTTCTGGCTGAAGTCGGCCCTCCTGACACTCAAGCCAGTCAAGATGGTTGAAGCTTAAACATGGATTAGGTCAAAGAGCCCAGAGTTTTCATTGCCTTTAACTGTATCTTATTGATTGGTAATATAGAGGAGCCAGGGATCCTAGTGAATTCGTTCTCTGGTATGGGACTAATCCATGCTGTCTCCCTGAAACATGGCATCTTGGCCTTGGGCTAACTCATCCACATGACTTTCGGCAGTGGATTGTAGGACCACACCCTTCAGCTTTGAGTCCTGCCCTTGGATATTTGTCAAAGTATTTGATGTTGGCTTTGGTGCATTTGCATCCGTTGGTGGGACTTTGGGGGGAAGTGTTGAGTGCCGAGACAACAATCCAAAGTGGATCGAAGATGCTCATACCCCATCAGAAAGGATTACCAGCAGAACATGGAGATAAGTCTTGAATAAGAAAGTAGATACAGAAACTTGCATTATGTAGAAGTAGTGTCCCGTGACTAGGTAAAGTTCATCATTCTCCCCAGGGGTCTTCTGAATTATCCAGGAATTCTGTTCCCTCTACCACTCTTTTGCAATGTCTGCAGGATATTCGTGGAAGATGAGCTCAAGTTTAGGATGTTCTGTATGTATGTAATTTCTGGTATCTAAAAAATGTCATACTTGGAAGTATCTTGAGAATTGTAAGATACTATTTTCTTTAAGATGCTGAATGTATGTTGGTCTATGAACTGGGGCAATACTTTCAAAGATAAACTGAATAGCAGGCAGAAAATCAATTCTTCTTTTAGTTTCTTTACTCCTGTGCATTTCTCTTTATTGTTTTGTATTCCCCTTCAATGCATGATATGTTCCAGGTTTTTATGCCAGGGATGTATAAACAAGGGATGACAGGACAGACTCATCAATTTGTGGGACTTTGGACAAGTAGTCATTCTTTTGGTTCATTGTATTTGTATGTAGTATAGGTTTCTTCTTTCTTGGATAGTGGTCTAATTCATGGGGGAGATGAAGTGGGTGCTTTAATGAGAGCTGAGGTCCTGGACGAGGACAATTAGTTTCTTCCAAAATTGTAGCAATGTGAAAAATGGGGAAAAGCACTAAAATGCTGTTGGCCCTTTCTTTCTTCTATTTCTGTGGGGGGGCAGGGCAAGTGATTAATGTTCTTAATTCTTAGATTTTTGGGATGCCCATGGAATATGTGGGAGGATTGATAACTTTAAAAGCCATTCATGTTATGGAGTGTTCTGTTATTATCCACATGATTCTAAATTTAGTCCACCTTCAGTTTAAGTGACAGGGTATCTGATTTTTGCTGTTAGTGCCTCTTGTTGGCTAAACTTGGCTCTTATGCACTATGTCTTGCAGTTCTCTTGGCCAAAATCTGAAAACAAGCACCTTTGTTGGCGAGATATGTTTTGCTGTTTTCATTTCCATCTCTGGATTGGTCTTGTTCTCATTTCTCATTGGAAATATGCAGGTAAATCATTGTGCCAATCACTTTGATTTGTTTCTATGCATATGAATGCCATTAATTTTACTTAATTAGTTCTGTTGATAAAAAATGGTGGTTGATGTGCTGATGTTAGAAGCTCTTGGTATGGGATTTTATTTTTATAAAAAAGTGGCTAGTACCACTAGTATATTAAATAAAAAGAAGGAATGTACAAGTATAGGCATACAAAAAAGGCCCCCAAAAAAATGTCCAGCCCGCCTATACACTGCCATCCAACACAAATGGATAGCCAAACTCTAACCTCCCAACAAAGCAAAAAGTGACGAGTTGGCATCTCGAGCAGTCTCGGAGAAAATATTGTTGTTCCTCTCCCCCAAATCATCCGTAGTGTAGCATGATGAATCAGCCACCAGATAGTTTTATCTCCTTTGGTGGGCCAATGCCGCCTCCTCTTTTCAATCAACAAACGGACCTCTCAAAAATAAAGGATAGTGCCATGGATCCTAGCTGCCACCTCACTCCACAACATATGGGAAAAGGAGCAACCCTAAAAAATATGATCAATGGTCTCCTCCTGCTTCTCACAAGGAAGCACCGGGTTTGAATGTGGGCAAGAAAGTGGAGTAATCTGTCTCTCGTGGGAAGCCCACCAAGAGAGATTCTCCAGAGGAGAACCTTTACCTTCAAAGGGCTCTTTGGCTTCCATACCTGAAGTTGCAAACCATGATGAAGCCCACCATCCAAGATCAAACTGTAGGTTGATCTAACTGAGAAGCAACCTCTCTTTTCCTACGCCACATCCACTGATCCACACTATCTGAAAGGCTATTAGCAGACAAACGGGCGAGCATGTTCTGAAGCTGAAGGACCTTTGACTGCCTCAAACTTCTCCTAAAAGTGGGCGCACACACCCTCCCTGGAAGTGAAGTGTCAAAGACTTGGGAGATTGGAACAAGAGGAGTCGCGGCCACTTGGAAAAGATTTGGAAACACCTCACACAAGGGAAGATCATCACACCACCTTTCTCTCCAAAATAGAGCCATATCCCTGTTCCCCAAAGAGAGCCTGACACCAGTGAGAATAATATTCATGCAAGAGCAAATGTCCTGCCACAATGAAGAAGTGCTGGCCCGCGGGGCAGGAGTAAGGTCCTAAACTCTGGATCTCTTGAAGTACCTGTACCTCTGCCTGACAATAGTAGTCCACAACCCATCCTCACTAGCACCTAATCTCCACAATGACTTAGCAAGCATAGCTATGTTGAAGTCTATAATATTCTTTAGGCCCACACCTCCATACTACGTACTGTTGTGACTCTTCCCCATGCTACATCATGCCAAACCCTGCACCTGTCCCCATTGCCATGCCAGAAAAATCTACAACGAATAGCTTCCAATCTCTTAGCTTGCTCTAGGATCCTGAAAAAGGGCTGCCAATCAAATGATCTAATACGACTAGGAGAGGCAAGACACCAAAATAAGAGATAGGCAAGCTACCCCTCCTACAACCCAGTATAGTAGCCACCCTTTACAAAATGTCTTCTGCAACATTCTCCCCAACCAGGAGATTCGTGTCAAAATTGACTTTTAGCCTAGTGATCTCCTCTAGTAGCTCAAGTAACAATCTCATCATGAAAGGCATATGCTCCCCCTCAGCCAAGAAGAGAATAGTATCATACACATACTGTAGATGTGAAATAGACATACCACCCTTGATCCCCTGAATACCTGCAAGAAGACCTGCATCCTCGGCCCTCATCCACATCCTACTCAAGACACTAGCCACTAGAACAAAGAATAGAGGAGAAAAGGGGTCATCCTATCTGAAATCTGGCTACTATGAACCAAGTTATGGTTTCCTATTAATGAGAACAACAAAACTCGCCAAGAAGACATAAGCCTTGATCCATGCAATCCATCTATCTCCAAAACCCATCATTTCCAACACATGCAGCAACATTAGCAGTAAACCTTGTCGTATGTCTTCTCAAAGTCCAGCTTCAAGACTAAATCTTTCCCCCTACGCTGTTTTAGTGCAAATAAGCATTCATGCAAGGTTCAAAATCTCGGGGATCGGGATCGGATCGGTCGGCCCAAAACCGATCCGACCCGGCGATCCCGAGCCCGGCTCGGCCGAACCGGGCGAGCCCGACCGGGTCTGGCCAAGCAAAAGGGGGTGGATCGCCCCCCTTAAAAAAATTGAAAAAAATTAGAAAAAAATGAAAAAATAGGAAATATATGAACATTGTATTTATGAACTGAAATACATGAAAAAATGTATTTATTGGAATCGTACATTATATTGTGTGGACATAAGGTTTACATAATCTGTCCAAGACATATAATGTTGGTAATATGCCTCATATTGAGTCAAATATTGACTATAGGCATCCGTGTTCGCATATATGATAGTGATTGGTGTGTAGCCCGGTATTTCAGGCACTTGATATGAGCCATATGACTCATATGAGTCATGTGAATGTGAATCGGACTCAGTGGATTGTGCATATGCTCCACCTCCGGTGTAATATGATGCATCTGGGTATTGAGGATATCCCAAGTAGCCTCCCTGCCCTTGGTAATATCCTTCAGTGGAAGCATAAGATGATGTATCTGACGCTTGCTCTATGGTCTCAAACTCCATCCGTAGCTTTTCTTGACGCTCCCACTCCTCTTGCATCTTCTTCTTCTTCATTAACCAATTCCGTCTATGCGGAATGAAGTTGGGATTGTATCCCGAATCTTCGGATGCTCCTTGGCCTTGCAATTGAGATGCCACTTTCTTCCCCTTTCGTGCATATTGTTGACTTGAGGTTTGTGCTTCCCTCCCTTCCCTACTCCCATGATGTTGATCTTGAGTAGCATGGGTGAAGTCTTCCTCTCCGGTGAATACAATAGGGTCGGGTGACGGTGCCGGTGGCGGTACACTGCTGACAACTAGGACATCTCCTCCATGATCGGATCCCTCACTAGGAGTACTTGTCTTCGATGTCGAGTCATTAGAAGTTTGGTATTGAACATTATCGCTTGGCTCCGTGTTTCATCATCTATCTTCCTCGATCGTGTCCAAGTCTGCAATGCTAATGCCATGTTTCGTGCTCCTTCCTCTTGCACCCACAGTCTTCTTTTGGCGTTTAGGGGCTGGAGGAGTTTCAAACTCCGGAAGCAAAGGCACATCATCAAGCTCACCTAAATGAGACATAAACATGTTAACATGAGAAATAAATAATTTATAAATGATGCATGTACATTGTAAAGGTCATTTACCTTCACCCCATGCACGATCATGCGGGTCGAACTCTGGTTCAACCGAAGTGCTTGCATTTACCCATGCATGTAGTGGATGTTCCTCCTCAAAAACTTCTTCTATATCTATTGTCTCCGATGGAGTTGCTTCAGTTTGTTGTTGCCCCGAGGATCTATATTTCTCTCTATTTGAACTTGCTTGATTAATTGGAGGTTTTTAAGCTTCAATCTCATGTTGTAGGGCAAAATACCAACTTCTCAAGACGTGCACACTTCAAGCGGTTTCTTTGTTTTGTGTGGATCAAGCCAAATGTGCTCCAGTTTCTTCACACCCTGTGGCAGACGTTGTTTGACTTAAAACCCGAATAGCTACATAGGCCAAGTCTTCATATCCATAAGTTCTTCCATGATCCAACCACCAATCCGCTGTAAATGAATGTATAATGTTTTAGAAAATAGAATTAATAGAACCAACTCATTCTATAGGCAAATAAATATGATGAGTAACTTCTAACCTGGACTCAAAATCTGAGCAGCTCGTTGTGCCGTGCTAGTACCAAAGTGGTAGAGTTGAAGTCTATAATCATGCATTTGTTTGCATGCTATGATTGCTCTATCCTCATTGTCTAGCATCCGTTTGATTACATTTTTGCCCCAATCAACACTTCGGAGGAATTGTCATAGTTCTCCCTCCTCCCATCAGTCCTATACATGTATTGGGGGTTGAAGAAATGCCCTACATGTAGAAGATAAATGTTAAAACATGAGTTGTAAATAATATGTAATCACAATTCACAAGAGTTGAAGTGTTATGCTTACCTGCAGCATGAAGATCATGATGCAATGTGTGCTCCCATCGTCGATCTACGATTTCCCACCACTTGGCATACGTTGTTTTGTTGTTCATTTGGATAAGCTCCTTTGCTCGATCTATAGCCTCGTACAAGTACCCATCTCGGATCTCCTCTCCCCATCTACCGCCCTTAACACTCGAACAAGCAGTTTTACTACATTCAACACATTTTGGACCCCCTTCCAAAATGGCTTTGATTGGATAATGTCGGTCACCTTCTTTCCCTTCTCCCTCACCCGTGTAGGAGCATGTCGGGACATATAGTTCTCCCACTCTTCCGATGCTACCATCCTAATAAGGTTGCTACGTTGTCCATTTATGCTATCCAATGCAATATATTGGGATGCAAACCTTGTAGGTGCTGGCCGAAGCAACTCCCGTCCATGTGTATGCGTCTCATGATGTCCAATATGTTGTTGTGGTTGTAGATGAAAGTGGTTACGAACCTTGCATTGTTGACCACATTTTCCACCATTGGATCTTCACAAATGTCTTCTAGCATTAAGTCAATGCAGTGCGGGAGCAAGGAACCCAATACAAGTGTTCCCTTTTCTCCATTAGTTTTTGGCCCGCCAACTTGAAGCCGCTGCATTGTCGGTTACCACTTGGACAATTCTTTTCTCTCCAATCTCCTGCACCATCTCATCCATCAACTGAAATAGGTAGTCCGCATTCTTCACCTTGCCAGAAGCGTCTACCGACTTCCAAAAAACAGTCCCTGCTTTGCAGTAGATTAAGAAGTTTATCATACTTCTTCGTGTAATGTCTGCACAATTCCATATGAAAAAATTATAACCTATGTCTTATTAATGAATAACTGAATAACAATTAACTAGCCAAACACTTGTACATACCTGTCCATCCATCGCACATTAACGTGCAACCATATTCGTTCAAATGTGGAAACATATGCCTTCATATCTTCAACCTCCATATCCAAGTATTTGTTGTAGATTTCATATGAAGTAGGGCCTTCCACCCCTTTGCCCACTTCACCAATAGTCTCGATCATGGACTCATAATATGGTCCTTTTGCTGCATTAGCCGGTATGCTGTTGAGAAGAACCATCTTGACGTCGCTCTCCCTATCTTCTCCTTGCATATTTTCAAATTCTTGAATGCTGCAGAAATGGATGGTTGCTTCTCCCTTCGCCAGGTGAGAAATGGGTCTATTGGTCCCACTCTAGGATCTCCGTCTCTAGAGATATCCACTGGAACCTCAGGTATATTTGAACTCATTCCAGCACTTGAACTCCCTTGTCCGCTACCCCCATGGCGACTACCTTGACCTACGTGATGACCGTACGTCGGAGATAGTCCTCTTCCGCATTAGACCTTCGACTTGCTTCCGATGCCCGACAAAATTGTTCTATAATATGAGATAGAAATAGAATGAGGGTCGAAGGGTGATTAAAGCCTTAAACTAAAATAAATGTTCCAAAAGTAAGTTAACTAATTACTAACCTTCTTCATCTTGATCAAGATCAAAGAATTGTCTCCCTCTTGGTAAATCTACGGACCTTCGAGGAGGGGCAGACAAATCTTCCCGGATTTGTTGCCGTCTTCTACTAGTGTTTGCTTTGGATGTCTCTTTCTCCTTCATATATTGGCAAAATTGCATTCGAACTTCAGCAGAAACTCTCGAGCATGGTGCCACCTCACCTTAATTCCCGCTAGATGTTGTTTCAAACGAAATATGCCGCCCGATAAGACCCGGTTACAATATTTGCTTGGACCTTTCTTCGAGCCATGTTCACAACGATACCATGAGCCCAAGCGGATCGGTGCTAGGAGGGTTGCTTGAAGAATGGGGAGCCGGAGCAGCACCACCTTCGGCGGCCATCACTTACAACACAAAAAAAGAAGTTAAATAATAAAAAAACAGAAAATAAATAATTTTTTTTGCGGATGAGAGAGAGGGAGATGAATCGCAGCCAAGAGTTCGGGCCAAGAGTGTGTGTGAGAGAGTCCGAATAGTCGAACAAGAATCCCAAGAGTGTGAAAGATGAGATCGCCTCCCAATAGTGCAAAATAGCGCTCGAGAGAGAGAGAGAATGCCCAAAATATTGAGAGGAGGGGAGGAGAACTCAAAACTTGAGTTTAGAACATATTGGGGGCCTTTGGGGGGTTTATATAGACCCCCAAGGCCTCCAAAGGCTCCAAAGAGCCGTTTCTGGCGTTGGGGAACAGTCCCCAACGGCGAGAAAACGGCTAGTTCTGAACTAGCCGTTGGGGCTCGGATCGCCCCGGTCCGGCCCGATCCGCGGCGGACCGGCCCGGCTCGGCGATCCCGCCGAGCCCAGCCGAGCCCGAACGATCCGAGCGCAGGGGACCGGACAGGTTACCCCGGCTCGGATCGGAGGGGCCAAAACCGAGCCAACTCGGGCGATCCGATCCCGAGTTGGCCGAGTTTTGATTCCCTGCATTCATGAGCATCCAAGAAGTTATTCAGAATGTGCCTTCCTTTAATAAAAGCTCCCTATCATGATCCCCCATCCGATCCATAATTAAGACCAATCTAGAGAACAACACCTTGGCAATAAGTACCATTCAACAGGTTAATAGGACAAAAATTAGTAAACTCAATAGCTTCTTTCTTCTTAGGGATCAAAATTATGTGTTGTTGATACTCTCAGGTAATCCTCCCCTCTTGGAATTCCTTAACTGCAACCACTATGTCCCCTTTGATAATCTGCCAACAATTTTGGAAGCAAGCCACAAGAAAGCAATCAAGTCCCAATGCCTTGTCCCCTGAGCAGATCCTGTCTAAAATATCATTGGTCCCCCTCGGAAGACGTCGTAGGAGAACCTCCTCAATCCTTGGCTTGACAAAGTCCTCCTTTGTAAAAAATCTTGAAGTAAAACTCTCTCCTCTCCTCTAATGTCCTACTCAGCCAAGACGAAATGTCCCACTCTAACACATAAGATGGCATTCACTCTCCTTCTTCCCGAGGCAATATGTTGAAAGTATGCAGTGTTTCTATCACCTTCTTTCACTTCCTCCCTCTGGACCTCTTTTTTCAGTGAATTTCCTCTTTGCGAAGGATGTCCTCATACTATTCCTTAAGAGCATCATGAGCAACTCTGTCATCTTCATCTAGATGCCCAGCCTTCTCCAAACTATCCAGTCTGTTAGACTATTGTAATATTTGAGCTTTGTCTCTCTACCCGGCAAAGTTTTACCATAGCTGAAGGACTCACCTCTACCGCTAACCAAGCTTTTGACACCACCTCCATAAAGTTTGTATCCTGCATCCAAAATAGCTCCATCCTAAATTGTTCCTTTTATCAAGCATCCAAGAGCTCTCAAGAGCTAACCAATACCAAGCTTTTGACACCACCTCAATAAAGTCTGTCTCTCGCATCCAAAACAGCTCAATCTTGAAATTGTCTTTTTTGTCAAGCATCTAAGAGGTCTTCAAGAGAATAGATTTCTGATCTGACACCAATCTAGACATGGCTGACATCTGAGCATGGGGGAAGTGGTCCTCCCAATCAACAGTAACCAGAAATCTATCCAACCTTGAGCAAGAATCCTTTACTCTAAGGTTAGGCCAAGTGAAAAAGCCTCCAGAGATGTCGATGTCAACCAGCGCCGCCTCCTGAATAAAATCTGAAAAGTCCTCTATATACCCATCTGTAGAAGATGATCCTATTCTCTCCGACTAATGTGTCACCTTATGAAAGTCACCACCCAAACACTATGGCCTCCTAGAAGACAAATGAAATTGCAGAAGATCATCCTGAAGCTATTTTTTCTCCTCTTTAGATTAGGGTCGCAAAGTCCCAAGAAAAATTATTTTTCACACCCTTGAAATGCACTGTGACTGTCCACCTGCTCACCACACCACTTCCTCCACATGTAAGGGGTTCCACAAAAGAAGGATAACACCCCACCCCTTGGACTCCCAATCGCTGCAGAGGAAACCCCTTAAGTCAGCCTGTTGCCTCTAATCTCCCTCAAAATAGCACTTCCATCTCCTTCCCACTTTATCTCCTGCAAACATTAAACAACCACTTTACATCTATAGGTTCCTGCATTGCCCTTCTTTTCTGCACCCCACTGTTTAACACCAAAATATTCTTCAATCTTTATCTTTTCTTTTAGAAGAAAAAGATAATTGTGATGGTTATCTATTTTGCGGGCGTGCCAGTCTGTTAGAACAGACAAATTTCATTCATTTATCAGGCAATTTGGGTGTCGTGTACTGGACATTTCCCCACTGACCGAAGTCGATGTTAATTTACATCGAGGTGACCTCGAACACCTTTGATTCTCTGTCAAAGAACATCTTTTGTCTCTATTCGTTGTGACACTATTGATCTTGATGATCGTTCTTATGGATATATACTCTTGCAAAGAAATTTGAAATATTCATTGCTTATACAGATGTAATTTGAAATTCAACTGGTCTTTCAAGACCTTTACAAATGGTGCCGATTATATAATCGGCCTTTAGAATTTCATTCGGTCACAATCGGACCCTTTTGGGCTTGCTTCTATCACGATCAGACCGTTGGATTTGAATATCATCACGATCAAACCGTTGGATTTGAATATCATCACGATCGGACTGATGGATTTGAATATCATCACGATCGGGCCGATGGATTTGAATATCATCATGATCAGATCGTTGAATTTGAATATCATCACGATCGGATCGTTGTATTTACTTCGTGGTTACCATCATCCTTTAACAATGATGGGACCTTTAAGCGGTCTCGCCAGGTTTCTGCAAGTTTGTATCCCTTTTGGGATTTTGCTGCAACATTTCACCCTTTCTGAGATTTTTGCAGGCCTCCCACAGCGGGATATTTCAGCAAGTATCAGCCACTATGATCAGAGAGCTGAAAACTTGGCCAATGTTGTGTTTTGAAGAAGAAACCTGGAGGAGATTTGGACAGCATTATATCTATGACTGTTCAAGAGCTCCTTGCCATTTTCTGACATTTTCAGGCACCTCTGCCATTCCTTGGCCTTTTCAGACCTCTTGCTATCGGCTGATATTCTCGGGTTCTTTCCGTCATTTCTAGACTTTCACGAGCAGTCCTCGGGCATTTCCGTCATTGGTTGACTTTACCCGGGTGCTTTTGCCATTTCTTGACATTTTATATCCTTTTTGTCTTTTCCAGACCTTCTCGAACATTTCTGCCATTTCTTGGTTTTTTTCAAGCGGTGCTGGGTATTTCCGTCATTTGTTGATTTTCCCTCAGTGCTTTAACCATTTCTTGGCATTCTATATTTTTTCTATCCTTTCTTGACATTCTCGATATTTTTGCCATTTCTTGGCTTTTCCGAACAGTTTTGAGTATTTCTGTCATTTGTTGACTTCCCTGGGTGCTACTGCAATTTCTTGGCGTTCCTGAGTGCTTCGGTCATTTATTGACGTTCTCAGGCGTCTTCGCCATTGATTGACATGCTCGGACATTTTCGCCGTTTCTTGGCTTTTCCGAACGGTTCTGGATATTTCTGTCATTGATTGACTTCCCCAGATGCTTCTGCCATTTTTTGGCGCACTCGGATATTTCCGTCATTTGTTGACTTCTCCGAGAGACTTGGTTTTATGCCTAATAGATCTACTACAGAAGCTATTTTTTTATTGCGACAGTTAATGGAGAAGTATAGAGAGATGAGAAGAGATTTATATATAGTTTTTCTTGATTTGGAGAAGGCGTATGATCGAGTACCGAGAGACTTGATTTGGTGGGCATTAATAAAGAAGGGAGTCTCTCAAGGATTTGTGACTTGATTCAGGATATGTATGAGGGTGCTACTACTAGTGTGAGAACTGTTGCTGGAGAGACCCGTGAATTTCCGGTCACTATAGGTTTGCATCAAGGTTCTGCTCTAAGTCCATATCTCTTTGCTCTGCTTATAGATGAGGTGACAAAACATTTGCATGATGATATCCCTTGGTGTATGCTATTTGCAAATGATATTGTCTTAATTGATGAGAGTATTGATGGTTTAAATGTTAAGCTAGAAAGTTGGAGACATGCTTTGGAGTCTAAAGGTTTAAAATTAGTAGGAGTAAGTCTGAGTTTATGCACTGTAATTATAGTAATCAAAGGGTTCCTCAAGGAGATGTGGTTCAAATTGATGGCCAAGATATTTCTAAGAGTAGTAATCAAAGGGTCCTCAAGGAGATGTGGTTCAAATTGATGGTCAAGATATTTCTAAGAGTAGTAGCTTTCGATACTTGGATCTATCATCCAAGAGAATGGGGAGATTTATGACGATGTGGCACACAGGATTAAGGCAGGTTGGGTAAAATGGAGAAGTGCATCAGGAGTCCTTTGCGATTGTCGTATACCAGTGAAACTTAAAGGAAAGTTTTATAGAACGGCAGTGAGGCCTGCATTATTATATGGCACGGAGTGTTGGGCAGTGCAAAAGGAACACGTAAACAAAATATGTGTAGCAGAGATGAGGATGCTGAGATGGATGTGTGGTAAGACAAAAAAAGATAAGATTAGAATGAACGTTTCCGTGAGGATCTGGGGATAGCTCCAATTGATAGAAAAATGAGAGAAAATAGACTTAGGTGGTTTGGACACGTATACCGTCGCCCTAACTCGGCGCCGGTTAAAAGATGTGACCAAATTTTAGTGGATGCTAGTAAAAGAGCTAGGAGAAGGCCTAAAATGAGATGATGCGATGTTATTAAGAAGGATTTGGACCTTTTGAGTTTAAACACGACTATAGCACTTGATAGAAATCTTTGGCGGAAAAGGATTCATGTAGCCGACCCCAAATAATGGGATAAGACTCTGATGATGATGATGATGATGATGTTGACTTCTCCGAGTATCTTATATCAGTTCTCGACTTCTTGGGGGCTTTTCAATCATTCATGACTTCCATGGGTATATTTGTCATTTCTTGACGATTCCAAGACTTTGTCAGTCGTAAACTGGACTTAGGAGAGCGCACGCCGCTTCAAAGAAGAGACGTGAGTCCCGCTCCACCGAGCTGTGTAAACGGCGTGAACCTTGTATAGTTTCTTCTTTTAAAAGGACTTTCTTGCAATTTCTGAACTTCGACGGCATTTTGTTGGCTTCCGTGAAGTTCGAACATAGCTTGAATGACTTTCTCACAAGCAGGAGCACTTGTGCAATTTCCCCCTTGGTCTTTGGGTTTGAAACCTTTTGAGGGACATTTCTGCAATTTCTACTCTCCAAGGGTATTTCTGCAATTTTCCCAGTTGAAGATGTTTCGGTGATTTCTGTCCTTTGAGGACAATTTTGCACTTTTCACCCTTTGGAGGGTATTTATGTAATTTTGCCCTTTCAGATGGTATTTCTGTAATTTTCTTTAATCCGGGATATATTAACATTTCCCTAGTACAAGGATTTTTCTGCAATTTTCAGACAGCAGGACTGATTTGCAATTTTCTGCCCTCTAGGGTTATTTCTGGAATTTCCCCTCAAACAGGGACATTTCTGTAATTTTCCCTCAAACTGGAACATTTCTAGAATTTTCCCTTGAACATGGATGTTTCTAGAATTTTCCTTTAACATGGGGTATTTTTGCAATTTTCCCAGGTGTGGGGGTATTTCTGCAATTTCCCCTCAAACAGGGATACTTCTGCAATTTTTCAGACATGGGGGTCTTTCTGCAATTTCCCTTCAAACAGGGACATTTCTGGAATTTCCCCTTGAACAGGGATGTTTCTAAAATTTTCCCTTAACATGGGGTATTTCTGCAATTTTCCCAGGTGTGGGGGTATTTCTGCAATTTTCCCAGACATGGGGGTATTTCTGCAATTTCCCTCCAATCAGTCCTTTAAAGGACATTCCCACAATTTCTGTCCTTTTGAGAATGTATATGCAATTCTCACCCTTTGAAGGCTATTTCTGCAATTTGACCCTTGCAATGACATTTGTGCAGTTTCTCCATTTAGAAAGATTTTTGTTACAATTTCCACCTTTCTACTGACCTTTATGCAATTTTCACCTTTCAAGGATATTTCCATAATTTTCCACCTTTTGAAAGGCATTTCTGTAATTTTCTGCACTTCAAAGCAAGGTTTGGCGCATCGCCGATTCGGACCGATCGGGATTATCCTGATCCGATCCGATTCGGGCGGATCGAACCGATTCGGTTCGATCCGCTTGGATTCGGCCAGAACTTGGTCCTGTTCAGGCAGGGTTCACTGGACTCATGATCTTGTTCAGGCAGGGTTGTCAGGATCTGCTTATTTACCTGAATATCATTTAAGTAAATGTTATAATTTGTTGTTTCATTTACTTAAGATATTACATGTAAATAAGGAAGTACCCCCCATTTGAATCCAATAAAAATATCAAAAAATCATATCTCTTACCAATAAAAAGTCAACTCTCCCATCGAAGAACAAAATCGCGATTGTGGTGATTTTAGCGAAATGCTAACTTTTTAATCTCTCATAATTTGGTCTATCTAAAAATTTGATAATTCAAATAAACCATATGGAACACTAAAAATCTAAAGTCCGGTAAAAAAAGTCAAATGTGCATGTGACTTCTCCAAGGGAGCCGCTCTCCTACTGACAGCACTTAGTCTGCTCGATGCATCTCAGGATTTGGTCAAACTTAAGTTATCATCACCTAAACTCATGAGAATTTTCACTTTCTAATTGAAAAGAAACTAGAAAGTGACAATTCTTATGAGTTTGAATGATGATAACTTAAGTTTGACCAAATCTTGAGATGCCTCGAGCAGACTAAGTGCTGTCAGTAGGAGAGCGGCTCCCTTGGAGAAGTCACATACACGTTTGACTTTTTTTACCGGACTTTAAATTTTTAGTGTTCCATATGGTTTATTTGAATTATCAAATTTTTAGATAGACCAATTATGAGAGATTAAAAGTTAGCATTTCGCTAAAATCACCACAATCGCGATTTTGTTCTTCGATGGGAGAGTTGACTTTTTATTGGTAAGAGATATGATTTTTTTTGATATTTTTATTGGATTCAAATGGGGGGTACTTCCTTATTTACATGTAATATCTTAAGTAAATGAAACAACAAATTATAACATTTACTTAAATGATATTCAGGTAAATAAGCAGATCCTGAACCCCTGCCCGAAGAGGATCCTGAGTCCAAAGAACCCTGCCTGAACAGAACCAGGCGAATCGGACCGAATCGCGAATCGGACTTCCCCTGATCCGCACCGATTCGCCCGAATCGGTCCGATCCGATCCGGCACGCCAAACCATGCTTCAAAGGTTGATGTGTCATTGACCTTTTGAACAAGGTTTGCATGCAATTCTCCCTTAGACAGGGACTGATTTGCATTCTTGACATGTATTCACCTTTGTCATTCATAAATCATTAACATGTCAATTCCCTGATTTTTGTAACTTATGAGAATGCTTATGCAATTATAGGAAAGATTTAGGTATAATTGCGATATGCCATTCTATTCATAATATAAGTCCATTAAAACATGTGGATGGACAAATTAGTGCACTTGTATTTCTTCATGGAGAAGACCACATAATAATACATGGTTCTCTTTGCACTTGGAGTTTTAAACTTCCAGGGGCTGTCTTCTTCTTTTAGGAAGAGACAACACAGCAAAGGCTCCTCCGACTCCAAGACTGGGCCGATTTTTAACCCTCTCCAAACTTGGAAGATTTCAGAACTCCCCAAACTAGGCGAATTTCAGCTCCTCCCAAACTTGATAGATTTTTCCATCCTCCCTTGTTGTTTGGAGTTGGTCTTCTTTTGTAGGGGGCTAAGGAGTGGGGTGGTTGCACGACTGGGGACCTACACCACCAGGTAAGCATTTATTTCTTGTCTCTTCCCCTCCCTTTTTTCTGTTTTTTTTTATGTGCAAGGGGTGCGCCCCCCATGATGGGCTGCGGTGGTGTACACCACCGGGACAGGCCACCCGGTGGTGTGCACCACCGCCCGTGCCTGTGCGCGGGCCTGCGTGCAGCCTGCGCGGCCCGCGCGTGCATCGCGCGCATTGGCCCGCGCCCGCGCGGCCGGTGGTGTAGCGCACTGGTGGGGCCCACCGGCTGGGAGCCTCCGGTGGTACATCACTGGGCAGTGGAGCCCACTGGGCTTTCCCACCGTGGTGTACTGCGATTTGTGCAGCCTGTGGTGCACACTACCGGGTTGTCTCACCGGTGGTCCTGCCTTTTTTCGTTTTCTCTATAAATTAATCCACGTGGGCGAGTGGCTTTTGCCACTGTGTTTTGCCCCAAAGGGGTTCTTTGGCTTTGTTTGTTCGTGTGGAGGATTTCGTCATTTTCACGCCGTTTTTTTTTTTTTTTTCTATGGACATGGGTATTAGACGTGGCCCTTGCACACATATCATGTCATGCGCCACGTAGGACGACTTCCACCGGAATATTTCGGGGCATTAAAAATATTCCCTCCGGAGGGACCTTTAATTCGAAAACACCGGTGATGTATTGGTTCTGCTCCGATCTATCTTGTAGCGATTGTTTTCAAATTTTCTGGGATATAACAGAAATATATGTATTTTCTGCCATTTATTCCAAAAAAATCAGAACAAATAGTTTCATTTCATTCATTTATCCTGAAAGTTCAGAATAAGAGATTTGGGGGCTATTTTTATTCGGGGCTCCGAATAAATATTTTTTTCTCCATGTATACTTGTTCTAAACATCTATACAAGTATTTTCAAAATTGTAAAATTTATGTTGAAATTTTTTGGTTCAACACCCACCTAGACCCCCAACATTCCATGAGACAACTCTCATTGGATTATAGAGATCCCCCTCTCCTCCCCTCCATCTCCCACTCGTTCACCCTCGCTTTGCAACACCCTCTCGCCCGCCCAAATGCATGCACTCCATCTCATGTAGAATTTAGAGAATGCCCCTTCAGATCCTTGATCCTTCCCAATTGTCACATGAGAAATGCCCACAATTCCTACCACCTCCCTAGCATGCTCGATGCAGAAGGCGTCTGCTTCCTTAAGCCCTCACAACCTCCATTTGCATCGAAGATCTCCCTATACCATCACAGTCAGTCTGTAGCAACAAATCCTAGCCACTAGTCTCCTGACTGTTGTTGACAATCAGGGCTTTGTTATTTGCATCAGGTTCAAGCAGAAAAAGAAGGGTTGATTGGCCTTGCACCTCCACAGCATCTGGACGAGACCCAGCTAAATCGACTGTCGAAGCCAACGACGACGACGTTTCAGCTAGTAGGACCAATGGCAGGGGGGATAATAAGGCCCCCTGTACGGTCGCAATGCGGCTCACTGACAAGATCTTTAGATCCCCTACTAGTCTTCTCACTAGAGGACAATACCCCTATGTCCCGTTTTGCTTTACCGGCCATACACTCCCACTACAGGGAAGCTCCTAGCTTGGTCTGACAGTTCTCAACACTGGAGCATCCCTTTCTGAACCAGTTCGAGCAATCTCCACTGTTGTTGGAGGGTGACATAGTGTCGAGGCCTGCCGCCCTGCGTCGGATTGGTGCACGGGCTGCGCGAAGTAGGAGCTATGATCGAGTGAAGAAGGGCTTATCAGGCCTTGATGACTCGATATGCGATGACGATCGGATACCAACCATGTCATTGGGTCTAGACTCAGGCCCAGGAGAAAGCTTCCGCTTGGCTGGTCTAGACCGTTCTTGATTCACCGGGATCTTTCCTTGGACACCTTCTATAGGCTCAGCCACGACTCGAAAAGCTAGATTTGAACCATCTAGTGGGATCCTACGGTCCGAGCAATTCGAGTTCGAATCGCCCATCCAAGCTTCGTCTTCAACCTCCAGATCATGGAGCACCTGGTGCCCTAAAGACGGTGGTGATGGGCAGGGCTCCTACTTGAGGTCCTAGCAGTGGATGACTAGCCTCTCCTAGGCAAAGTTGACAATGAGCTCCATAGGCAGCTCTATTGGGCAAAGTACCTAGAACGAACGAGGATCTTCAGCCTACTCTCTGTCATGGCGAACTCCAAGGACCCTTGCACAAGGCTCCCAAACTGGCGAAGTAGGAGCCTAGGAGGCGAACACCTTCCTTGTCGCACAACCCAATGTGCAGTCCATCTAGGGACACCCTAAATTGCCTCACTGGCAAGGGATGGAAGGTACCCAACGTCAATGGCCACCTGCGAATACTTAAGAATGCCCCTTCCGCTTCTATGAGACCCGCTTCGATAGCCTTCTCCACCCCCTTTTCGCAAGTACATGTGGCTAGGATGAGCATCTAAGCCACCCTCACCACCACCACCTAATCTTCTCCTGTCAGACCCTTCAACCTCCTTTTGACCCCTCTGACCTCTACATCTCCGACAAGTAGAGAAAAGGGCCAACAATTTCCTCACCTAACTACGACGGCATCAGACGCACTCCTCCAGGAAGTCTCTGACCTCTAAGACCTTCTTGCTACTCTAGGCCGGCACAGCGGACCTCGTCACTCCCCTAACGACATCTGCAAAGGTTCGTGTTGTCCTGTCCCGTGGTGTCGGACCCCTAGATGCTCCGCCATGCCTACCAACCTGATCCTTCAGCCCCCATCTCACCCCTACGCATCGCTCTGCCTCTGCTCTCCAGTGCAAGAGCGGACACCAACGCTAGATATGACCTCTTCTTTCGCACTCGAAACATGTTTGGAAGAGGGAGGGCTTCGCTGCACGACTACCCCTAGGAACCTCCTCGAGCATAGCACCCATCGAAGGACCCTGAGGAGCTTGTTTACCTCCGGCGAGCAACCGGCGACCACCCCCCAAGGGGATGCTGCTTGGCCAAGACGGTTGGTTGAATCTCTAGAGCATCTTTCTTTAGGAAAAGCTAGAGAGAGAAAAAGTGTCACCGTATAAAAGTCTATTATTAGTTGGAAATCATACATGAGTCTTTTGGATAGGCATCAAACTTAGAGATGTGAAGCTATCATGCATTTAGCTAGCTAGTAGTGTTTTATTTTGCTGCAATAATGTATAAATTCTCAAGTATTTTTCTCTTTGAATTTTACATTTTGTTCATCATCCACTTTACAATTGGTGATGGAAACTACCATGCGGGCATCAAAAACAAAAAAAGAAAAAACATAGCATTAACATCTTAATCACTTATCACTTGAGAGTCCATAAGCGACGGCGCTGTAGTGGCCCCTGATTGCGGTGTCAAATAGGTAAGGGTTTCTGCGTGGGGTTGGATGAACATAGGTAAAGAAGTTAGTCCAAAAATGTTTGATCCGTCTAGCTACTTGAAATATATAAATTTTAACGGGCAAGGGCTTAGAGTTGGTTAAGTTAATGAGGGATAAAAGGGTTAGCATAACATGTCTGCAAGAAACTAGGTGGAGAGGATCTAAAATTACAGATATTGATAGATATAAAATTTGGTATACAGGAAATATAGTAACTCTAGAAATAGTGTGGCTATAATAATGGATAAAGATTTAAAAGATAAAGTTGTAGAAGTTAATAGATTGGGGGATAGACTTTTTTAATAAAACTTAACTTAGTTGAGAATACTTTGAATATAGTTAGCACATATGCACCATAAGTGGGTCTAGAAAAGGGAATTAAAAAGTAATTTTAAGAGGTTATTGATAGATTGATCCAAAATATCCCTAGTGGGGGGAAATTTTTTGTCGGTGGAGATCTTAATGGCCACGTAGGTAAAAGTAATAGAGGATATCAGAGGATTTATGGAAGATTAAGTTTTGGCGAGAATAATGATATGGGGACTACTATTCTTGATTTGGTTATGACTTGACTTATGATCTAGCAATTGCTAATATCTTTTTTAAGAAGAGAAACAAACTCTTAATAACTACAAGAGAAACACATAAAAATCAAATCGACTATTTTCTTATTAGAAAGCAGGGTTGGTCGGATTGGAATCGGGGGACGAATTGAGAAAATCCTAACTCGCCTCGATTCCTCCGAGTACATATATGTATTATATACAATATGTCATATGATATATATATATATATATATTACAATATCATATTTGAGATACATTATATTGATTGCATACATATACGTAATATATATCATATTTATAAGGTATTATTACAAATATGATATTTTATTTATTATTTTATATATACATGTGAAGGGAATCGGGCCGATTCACATCGATTCGACAAACCATGTTAGAAAGGCCGATAGAATTTTGTGTAAAGATTGTAAAATTATCCTTAGGAGGTGTTTAGCTCTACAACATATGTTACTAGTAATGGATGCTTTTATCCCAAAAATCAAAAGAAAAACCATCATAAATAATAACTGTTCCAAGAACAAATGGTGGAATTTGAAAGGTAAAAATTTGGAAACATTTAAAAATCATCTAGTAAAAGAAAATATTTAAAATTTAGATTAAGAAGTTGATGTAATGTGGAATAATATTACAAATTGTATAAAGAAGATAGCTAAATGACTCTTAAATGAATCTAAAGGTAAAAAAATATAGAAAGAGAGACGTGGTGGAGTGAGGAAGTTCAAAACATTATTAGAGCAAAGAGATCGTTTTAAAGCTCGGCAAACCAACAAAAATGATCAAATTCTAGAAGTTTATCAAATAACTAAAAAGAGGGTTAAGAAAATAGTTAGTGAAACTAAATTCAAAGCGTTTGAAGAATTATATAATAAATTAGGAACTCGAAAGGGTGAAAATGACATATTTAAAGTTGCTAAATTAAAGAATGGAAAAGTAGAGATCTAGATCATATTCGTTGCATTAAGGATGAAGATCAAAAGGTTTTAGTTAAGGACCCAGATGTTAAAGGGAGATAGTATAGTTATTTTCATAAATTACTTAATGGAGATTGTTTTAATGATTTAGAACAAAGAGTCAACAATTTGATAAATATCAATATTTTTTTAGGCATATTAAGATGTCAAAACTTAGAAGTGGGTGACGCTTAAGAAAAATGAAAATGGGCAAGGCCTTAGGACTAGATGACATATCTATTGAAGTGTGAAAGGACCTAGGAGACATTGGTATTAAGTGGCTAACTAAACTTTTCAATAAAATTTTGAAAGAACAAAGGATGTCAGAAGAATGGAGAAAAAAAGAGAGGAGATATTCAAAATTGCAATAATTATCATGGAATTAAGCTTATGAGTCATGCTATTTGGGAAAGAGTAATCGAGAAACGAATTGGATGTATGACCACTGTATCAGAAAATCTGTTTGATTTTATGCTGAGTAGATCTTCTACAAAAGCTATTTTCTTATTACAACAGATAATGGAGAAGTATAGAGATATGAGAAGAGAATTATATATGGTTTTTCTTGATTTGGAGGAGTACAATTGAGTACTGAGAGAATTGATTTGGTGGACATTAACAAAGAAGAGTCTCTCAAGGATTTGTTGACTTAGTTTAGGATATGTACGAGGGTGCTACTATTAGTGTGAGAATTATTGTTGCAGAGATTTGTAGGTCTGCATTAAGACTGTATCTCTTTGTTCTCGTTGTGGATGAAGTAACAAAGCAATTACATGATGATATTTCTTAGTGTATGTTATTTGTAGATTATATTGTCTTAATTAATGAGTGTATTGATGGTTTAATTGCTAAGTTAGAAAGTTGGAGGCATGCCTTGGAGTCTAAATGTTTTAAAATCAGTAGGAGCAAGTAAGAGTTTATGCATTGTAATTTTAGTAAGGAGAGGGTGTTATAGGAAGATATGGTTCTAATTAATGGACAAAATATTCCTAAGAGTAGTAACTTTCGATACTTAAGATCTATCATCTAAGAGAATGGGGAGATTTTTGACGATGTTGCACACATGATTAAAGTAGGTTGGTAAAAATGGAGAAGTGCATCAAGAGTCCTCTGCGATCGTTCAAGCTTAGATGAAAGTTTTATAGAACAATTGTGAGGCCTATCTTCTTATATGGTATCAAGTGTTGAGCAGTGCGAAAGAAACATATTAACAAAATGTGTAGCAGAGATGAGGATGTTGAGAATGAGATGAATGTGTGGTAAGACTAAGAAATATAAGATTAGGAATGGGCGCTTCCGTAAGAACTTGAGGATAGCTCCAATTGATAGAAAAATGAGAGAAAATAGATTTAGGTGATTTGGACACGTGTACTGTCGCCCAAACTCGACGCCAGTTAAAATATGTGACCAAATTTTAATGGATGTCAGTAAAAAAGTTAGAGGAAGGCCTAAGATGAGATGGTGGGATGTTATTAGGAAGGACTTGAATTTCTTTGGTTTAAACATGAATATAGTACTTGATAGAAATCTTTGCCAGAAAATGATTCATGTATCCGACCCCAAATAAAGAGATAAGGCTCTGCTGATGATGATGACTTTAGATTCCATAAGCATGTGGGTTATTAGTTTCTATAGTTTTGCTGTTGGAAAGTTTTCACAAGATCCCCATCAAGATCTTAACTCTGTAAAGCGGGGTTACTACCCTATATGGAGGCTCAAGAAATCAAGAGAGCTGCTACCCTCTTTGGTTGTCAAGTTGGGAGTTTCCCTTCCCCTTATCTTGGTCTCCCCTTGACCGCAGGGACATTGAGGACCAAGCATTGGCAAGGAGTGGTTCTTTGCAAATCAGTTCTTGATAGCTTTCCCATTTACTTCATGTCTATTTTCAGATTGCCTAAAGTGGTAGCGAAAAAATTAGTCAATTCAAGCTAGATTCTTTTGGCATGGCAGCGGAGGGGCTACTAGGGGATGGCACGATGTTGCTTGGGGCAGAATTTGTCGATCTAAGGAGGTAGGGGGTTTGGGGATCAAAGACCTTAGAAGTTTCAACCTTGCCCTCTTATGTAAGTGGCTATGGAGATTGGGGTTGGAGGATGGTGCTATGTGGTGGACAATTATTACCCAAAACTATTATCATGCAGTAAGAGTCTGGGATATCACTCCTCACAGGTGGTATATGGTCTCCTCCTTATGGAAGGGAATCATAAAGGCGGTTGATTTTATCCATAGCAGTGTGAGAGTAGTGTTGGGGGATGGATATCCACTTTGTTTTGACAAGATAAATGGTGTTGGTACTTCGCGCTTGAGGAGTATTTTCCATCTTTGGTGGCATTGTCTGCTGCCCAGCAAATGTTTGATTCACAGCTCTCTGGAGAGACTTGGGCCCCAACATTCAGAAGAAACCTAGATGAGATGGATCAGTTAGAGCAATTTCTTCCATTATCCATAATCACAGGCTACTACGTGATAGAAAGGACTCTTGGTGTTGGAGATGGGATAGGAATGGTCGCTTCTCAGTCATGTCTGCCTATGAGATTATTTCTGATGGAGGAACCCGCTTTTTTTTATGCTAAAACTGTTTGGTCTGCTAGAAGCCCATTCAAAATCATAGTTCTAATGTGAAGGATTTCCCAAGGAAGGTTGCCCACATGTGATAAGTTGCAAATATTTCTAAACAACATTTCTACAACTTGTGTGTTATGCGGGGTTGATCAAGAAGACATGGATCACATTTTCCTTAGGTGCTCCTTTTCTAGGGGGATATGGGAAAGAGTGGGCCAACACTTGCATATGAATCTGCCCCTCAGTATGGCTGTACATCAGTTCTTAGACTGGAAGAGATCATGTACTACCAAGGAAGATAGAACTATTTGGTGGCTGATATTGCATGGTACACTCTGGGCCATTTGACTGAAAGAAATAATAGGTTGTTCAGGAAAGAAGCCAGAACAGAGGAAAGACTTTTTCCTTTTTTATAGATAAAGTCCTATTATGGGCCGAGCATCTTTGTAAAGGAACTAACTCCTCCCTTTTTGTTCTTTTGAAGAGTTAGGAGGTTTACATAGGCTCCGCGTGGGCTCTCTTTTGTAAAGGGAATTTTGGGTTTCTTACACTTGTACATTCTTTCCTTTTAATATACTCAGTGGTACCATCCATTTAAAAAAAAAAAGATCTTAACTCTGTAGAAATGTGATATAAGTTGTGAATTTGTTGATCTTGAACTTTCTAAAAGAATGCATTGTGTCCATGATCAGTAGAATTAAACAAAGTGGTGATTGCTTCTGAAAATCAGAAAAGCAATAGCATGTTTTTGCGAGAGGACATGCAAGAGGAAACTGTGCAAGCCCGGTAGTAGAATCTAGGGCTTTGATTTCATGCTACAATTCCAGATTCAGTCATGTTGCATTTAACTAGAAAGAAAGACCAAAGGAAGAGAAATATGCAAAGAAAGTTTTCATCATTCCACTATGGGATTGTCCAAGATACATGCAATTGATTACTTGAGTAACTCTGGCACTATGGTATGAAAATCTGCATACATGAAAAATATAACCACTTATGATATGCCATATATCCATATATTTCGGCAATATCTTTGGACCTTAGCTTGGACTACTGTCCATTCTGCACTTACCGCCACCGTGCACCCTCGATTCTTTTGTTCAGTCAAATGGCTGGCTCAGGCATCTACTGTGAACTTTTATTGATTTCTCATAAATTCACAAAGTGAGATTTCAAGTCCACCTTTGTTCAGCTGTGACGCTTGTCTTTTACACTATAGAAAGTTTTTGTCGCTAAGAAGCATCTTGAGGACATGTCTTATCTATTTGCCTCAGATCAAGAATCTCTAGGATGATAGTCCTGAAATTGCCGCTTTTTAATTTATCAAAAATATCTAAGTTGTTTATCTTTATAGATTTGAAATCATTTATTGAATCTCACTGATTTACTATGCTTTTACAGACATATCTACAATCAACCACAGTAAGAATAGAGGAAATGAGAGTGAAAAGGCGAGACACAGATCAATGGATGTCTCATCGTTTGCTTCCTGATAATCTGAGGGAACGGATACGTCGACATGAGCAATATAGATGGCAAGTAACAAGAGGTGTGGATGAGGAAAATCTGCTGCAAAACCTTCCAAAAGACATCAGGAGGGATATCAAACGTCATCTATGCTTGGCATTGCTGATGAGGGTGAGAAATTTTTTGTTCCTAATTTTGTATGGCCATACGGGTTCAAGCTAAAGTGTTTTCCCATAGAATGAAGATTATTCTCTGGAAAAATAAATGGGTCCCACTCCTCCCTCATTGAGAGGCAGATATCAGTTACCAACTCTTCACTGAATTGACAAGAGCTTGATGCCACATCTTATGACTTAAAATTGTTGTATCTTGTTCAACTTCCAGAAAGCTGTTAGCCTGTTACAAAACTTGATCAGTTAGCCATTGTGACAAATGAATGATAATTCAAAGCCTTTGGTCTTCTGAGATTTTCTTTTACAAATTATTCATTGGAAAATTGACTATTGCAGATGGCATGATCCCCAAAACTGTTAACTTGTTCTTGTTGACTTTTACTTGTTTCAGATAAACCCTTAGTTGACAACAAATTTTCTATCCACTTGCCTTCTATCTTATATGTCTATATAATTTGTTTCAAACTTTTTACCTTTTTACTTAGGCCTATTTAATGTATTCTTCTTTGGTGGTTTTATCTTTCTGCTCTTTTCAGTGATTCAAGCATACTGGTACTTCCCAGCCTGCAAAACTTTTGGGTTCATAGAATATGATCATAACATGAATTCATATTTCAGTACAAGTAATGAAACATTTCTTTGCATGTCTATTGGAACGGTTTCTATTTCTTGATTATTTTCCCCCAATTTTAGGTATTGGTTTGTTCGTCATGCTCTTTTGGATAGTGAATCAAATCACTTACTTGTTTCCCTAAGGAGTGTTTACGTAGTCTCTTTCTGGTGCACTCAATTGGGGATGTTTATGATTGAGTTGCAGGGATATGTGCATTTGGTTTGCCCATACTATAGTACCTTCCACGTGTTCCACTTAAATTAACTTTGAAAGAGCTTAATATGGTCAGTTACTCAGTTTAAAAGCAGTTAATTGTATTCCATGAATGACTTCACCTTCATTATTTCCTGCAGGTCCCAATGTTTGAAAAGATGGATGATCAGTTGATGGATGCTATGTGTGACAGACTCAAACCAGTTCTATATACTGAACATAGTTGCATTGTTCGTGAGGGGGACCCAGTGGACGAGATGCTCTTCATCATGCGGGGAAAGTTAGAAAGTGTGACAACAAATGGTGGAAGAACTGGGTTCTTCAATTCTGATTTCCTTAAGGCTGGGGATTTCTGTGGAGAAGAGCTTCTTACATGGGCATTGGACCCACACTCGTATGCTAACCTCCCGTCTTCTACAAGGACGGTGAAGGCATTGTCAGAGGTTGAAGCATTTGCTTTAAAGGCCGACGACTTGAAATTCGTTGCTTGTCAATTCCGGAGGCTGCACAGCAAGCAACTCCGGCATACTTTCAGGTTGTATTCACATCACTGGAGAACATGGGCTGCTTGTTTCATACAGGCAGCTTGGCGGCGGTACTCAAGAAAGAAGCTTGAGGAGTCTTTACATGAAGAAGAGGATAGACTGCAAGCCGTGCTTGCTAAGGCAGGTGGTAGTTCACCGAGTCTAGGTGCCACCATCTATGCTTCTCGGTTCGCCGTGAATGCATTGCGGAACCTCCGACGGAATGGAGCCCGCAAGGCTCGAATACAGGAAAGGTTACCTGTGAAACTTTTGCAGAAGCCTGCTGAACCTGATTTTACATCTGAAGAACATTAGATGCAAGAGGAATGCAGGTTTGTCCTTTACTGCTTTAGCATTTTGGGCACTGAGCGAGTTTCAGTTGCAGACCTGTATGATTATGTTGCTGTATGATGTGTAAAGTAAGTTATTTGACCAATCAACAATGTCAGGATTCCATCATGTACAGCAAGAAGCTTAGGGAGGGATGTCTGTCCTGGAAAATCCCCACCATCCCCAACTCCCATGTGCCAGGAAAGAATCTGTTGTAATTTGTAAATTGCAGATTGCCGTGTAGTGTGTGCTTCTCGTCCCCCCCCCCCCCCCCCCCAACCACCTGTTCGTAACTTCTTGGCTGTGCTAAAGATGTACCGCAATTGGTTGCTGTTTTCAGAGCTTAATAACAGGTAATTCTTTCAAGGTAGGGAAGAGTTAGCCAAAAAAAGAAAAAAGAGAACAACCCTCCATTCAAATCGGACGATCGCTTTGGTAAGCGCATATGCACTTCATAGTGTTAAGATATGTAGGTATAATTTAGCCATCAAAATAACTTGCTTTGCGATGCATAATGCATATTCTCTACTGAACTCTTGTGTACCAAAGGTAGTCAAACTAGTATCTCTGACAAGCCACTGGCGATTTGGGTTTGAAGTGGCTAGAGTACCTTGCGTACAAATTGGCCCGCAAGCATATCTCTCTCTCTCTCTCTCTCTCTGAAAGAACGATGCTGCAATCTCGCTCTCGCTCCTCCTAGCCATCAAGAACATTGCAAACTCTCTCTCTCTCTCTCTCTCTGCAATTTCTCTCTCTCACTTCGGAATCTCTTCTTTTCTGTATCATTTCCTTCCCTTGCGGCTGCAATGGCCCTGACTATGATGACGGAGCCCAAGGTTGTGTCCAAGAAGCTACGACAATGCACCAATGACGGTGATGTTCCAAGCATGGCTGCTATGGTGGAGGCGACGACCGGGATCCCGTTGAATGAAGTGGCGGCGATGCACACCGATGCTGATGGCAATGATGCTATTGTTGGTGGTGGTCTCAATGACGGTATTGAGGACGTTGGTGGAGTTATTTAG